>LR738711.1:746460872-746542864 GCA_902687465.1 Secale cereale | reverse complement strand
CCGTTACACCTCTCCCTCCTCCCGCAGGTCCTTGGCGAAGCCCTGCAGCTTTTCCTGTTGCATCCACCACCACGCCGTCGTGCTGCTGGATCTCCATCAACCCCTCCTCCCCCCTTGCTGGATCAAGAAGGAGGAGACGTCGCTGTACCGTACGTGTGTTGAACGCGGAGGTGCCGTCCGTTCGGCGCTGGGATCATCGGTGATAGGGATCACGACGAGTACGACTCCATCATCCACGCTCTCTTGAACGCTTCCGCTCGCGATCTACAAAGGGTATGTGGATGCACTCCTTTATGCTCGTTGCTAGATGACTCCTTAGATTGATCTTGGTGAAGCGTAGGATTTTTTTGAATTCTGCTACGTTCCCCAACAACAACCGCTCCTACTGCCACTATTACTGCCGCTGAACCCAACACAAGACACACAGGTCTCGAGTCAAGGCGGTACCAGCGCGGAACCAGAGCCGTAATACCGCTTGTGCCATGGGCGGTTCTACCGCTATGAAACAACGGTACTATCGCTTGTGGCTATCAGCAGTACTGCTGCTCCAGCTCAGTGGTACTACCGCTGGCGCCTCCCTTAAGCTACTTCCAAGCAAAACAGATGCTCTAGGAAAACCAAAACTGCCACAACTTTTGCAAATGAGCTCCGAATTGAGAAAACTCAAGCTTGTTGGACATAGGACGATGAGAACCATCCAACAACGAGGGAAGGTATGCCTAAGATATAGAGGAGTGAAACCTCCAAAAGAGAAGAACAGACATAATCTCCAACATCGAAAACATCATAGAAGATGCATGTGAACTCCGTTTTCGATGAACTCGAGCTTGTCATGAAAATTTCCATAAGCTCCAAATCTCACAAGGAGAAGAACCAAACAAGAACCAATAAAGATGATGAAAGGAATGCAATTATTTGAGATCTCTACGAACGATACGATCAAGCTACTCATCAAGAGCTTCACAAATCCATTGACACCACAATGGATGACAAGCTTCAAGCACTTGATCTCTTCGTGATGCTCCACTTGAACTTGCACACTGTAATCTTGATGATGATCACCACTTGATGTCATCCTCCATGGGTTGTACAATATCTTCCTCTTGACGCAAGCCCATGGAAACAAACCTAACCCCATATAGAACTCTCACCTAGACCATGGGTTAGTACACAAAGCGTAATGGACAGTGCTTACCATACCATGGGATCACTTGATCCCTATCGGTACATCTTCTACGCTTTGTGTGTTGATCAACTTGAATCACTCTCTGTACTTAGTCTTGATCAACCTTGAATATTTCCAACTCTCTTCATTTGGATGATGTCTTGAAGGTGAACATGAATGATCACACACTCTTCTTCTTCAAGACATGCTTGCAATAAGCTCAACACTCACATGACCAATCTTTGGATAATTCCTTAATAGCACCTTGGTCAACACAAACTCTCCTTAAAACCAACAAATGGACTCCAAGAAAAGCATATGGACAAACCCTTTAAATATAACTCAAGGCAACCATTAGTCCATAGAGATTGTCATACATTACCAAAACCAAACATGGGGGCACCGCATGTTCTTTCACTCTGGATGTCTTTTTCCTGAATTTATGATACCTACACAAACACATCCTTTTATCTAGCATTACACTGCCCTTTACTTCTCATTCGCTTTATGTATGTTGCAGTGCTTTCGGGTTACGGAGACATATCTCAAGGACTGTATCCATCCACATGATGTTGCATTAGTTACGAACCAAACTTGTGGATGGTGATGTCTCCATCATTTCCTGCCTCGTTGAAAGAACTGCCAAGAAGGCCACCATCAAAACTATTTGGCCAGAGCTTCGTCGTGACGCCAACATCAAATAAGGCAACATTTGTGCCTTCTACTTCACACACCAGGCAAGGCATTCCATGTAGGTTCCTACCGGTCTCTCGTAGACCTGTTACATATGCTTTATCAAGCAACTATGGCTCTACTTTTGGACGTTGTTGCCTGACTTTTGAACCATCTTACCATATCAGTAACAGATCCTATTGTGAACCATTTATCATATTTGCAATTCATATAAGATATCTATATTTTCTTTGCATGCAACTAAAGTCTTGATGATCCCTCTTTGCTCCTGTATTTGTTTCCTCTACTATATTGCTCTGCATTATTTCCGGTAATGAACTTTCATGTACCAATACTTCACATTACTGTAATTTTAGTCTAACAAAATAACATCACTTGGTATAGACAAGAAAGTGGAACAAGCACCACCTTCCACTCAGGTGGCGCACCTAGGGTGCGCCCCAACCACTAGTGCCAACATAAATAGCACATGCACGTGGGGGAGTCGGCGGCGTGTGTTGGCGCCTTGGCGGCCTAGGTGCGGTATTGTAGCGGTGTCACGGGGAGGAGCGTCCGTAGTCAGGCCCCGGGGATGTATCCAGTATGGTGAACCTCGTTAACAAATTTTGGTGTCATGCTTGTGTGATTGTTTGGTCCTCGGATGATCGGCGGAGCGCCTCAGATTAATTCTAACAAAGTGTTATCAGAGCAAAGTTCGATTTGAGGCCATGGTGTTGATCTATAGGAGGATGAAAGTTCGACGTGGATCAACATAGTCTGTAGGCCGTAGGAAAGCGATAAGATGGCAGTAAGGGAAGACCTATGTGGACTTGTCCAGTACAGATGCTGCAAGGCCCATGTGGTGCTTGGGTGATTGGTTGTGATAGGCTAGCCGAGGCGAGGCTGGTCGAGCGGGCCTTGTAAGCACCGGATTTGTTTGGAAAAAAGGGTCGGTTTCCAGAAATTTATTGGACATGGAAGTCGCTCGTTATTTTGTTACAGATAGGTTGATCTGGAGTGTGATTAAAGAAAAAGGAACAAGAGAAATAGTCAGGAGAGTCACGTGGTGTTAGGTCTTGGAGTTGAGTTAATTGGAATATTGTGCTACACCTTCACATGGACACAAGATGACTACCAGGGACTACTTTTGGGTTGTTTGATTGGTACTATGGTTAAAGATGGTGGCATGACAACGATGTTGTTCAGTGTGGGGCAAGGAAACTGATGCCGATGATGGATGTATAAGGTTCCAAGGAGCCTGGAGTATGTCGACGAGGATCATGCATACACAAGTTGATAAGCAATGCATAAAGTGATGTGCTGACGGACACGCCACATGGTGGAGCATAGTTGTAGTCGGATAATTCGGCTGGGTCGGACTCGATAGTCTGATGGACCGACATGGATGTCGGTCAAAGTAGAAGATAATTGTGATTTCAACGGTGATGATATAGGAGCGTGATGCTGATGGTGGCCGACTTCTGGGTGTGGAAACACATGGTGCATGGCTTAGGGCTTGTGCGGCTTCGACACACTATGACATGGGGTTCATTAAATACGGTGCGCATGAGAGCTTGGAGTTGACGGGGCACAGGGGGTGGCACATACAACCACCATGGAGTCATGTTGAAGGTGGAGCTCAGGTCTCGTGGAAGCAAGGTTGTCAGAATCGTGATTCTGAATCGAATCGGAGCTTCGATGGTAGGATCGCAAATCGTAGAATCTTCACTATCAGGATCGTAGAAACGTAGATTCTAGTGACTAAAATTGTAGAATCAGAGGAGTTAGTTTGGATCGTAAAGTCATAGAATAGTATAATAGAATCGCGATTCTGACAACCTTGCGTGGAAGACTTCACTCTGTGCTGATGAAGAGGCTACTGTGTAAGAATTTGAAGAGTCGAAGCCTATTTCAGTGGGATAGTGAGAGACATGTGGATCAGACTGGGTACCGGTGGTTTGATGGAGACGTGATACGGCGAGGAGCGTCCGTAGTTAGGCCCCGGAGATGTAGCCAGTATGGTGAACCTCGTTAACAAATCTCGGTGTCGTGCCTGTGTAATTGTTCGGTCCTCGAATGATCGGCTACTTCTCCTCCAATGTCCGAAACCACTAAGCCATGCAACGACTTGTGTTTCCTAGCTTCTTTTCCTATTTTTATTTCGCATTTTAGTTGCGGGAAATCCTCCATGCCTCCCAAACAGGGATTTTCAATTAGTTGGTCATTTTTCGGTGCAATTTTATTCGGGTTTTCGTTTTATTCTTTTGATCATTTTGTTTATTTAAATGCATGTTTTTCAAAATCAATTTTTGTATTTTGTGCTTTTTAGAAAAACCGATGAAGTTTTTTCGAAATCGATGTTCTTTTTTCAAATTCGACAAACTATTTTTCAAATTTGACAAACTCTTTTCAAAATCATTGAACTATTTTCAAATTTAATGAACACAGTTCAAAACCGTTAAACTCTTTTTAATTTCGATGATCTTTTTCCATATTTGATGAACTTCTTTCCAAATTTGATGATCTTTTTTCAAAATCGTTGAACTTTTTCAAATTTGATGAACTCTTTTCAAATTTGATCAACCTTTTTCAAAATGGATGAAGTTTTTCAAATTCAATGATTTTTTTTTTCAAAAATGACTTTTTTCAAATTTGATGAACTTATTTCCATTTTTGGTGAACTTTTTTAAAAATCGATGGAAGTTTCTCAAAATGAATGATTTTTTGTTGAAAATCGACGAACTCTTTCCAAAATACGATGAACTTTCGAATCTGTGTTTTTTTTTCAGATTTTGATGAACTTTGTCATTCTAAATCGATTTTTTCCAAATTCGTGATCTTTTTCAGATATTGATGAAGTCTTTTTTCAAATTTATGTTTTTTTCTGATTTGTGATTTTTTTTTCAAAAACGATTAATTTTTTTAAATTTTAAAAAGTCAACGCTGTCAACTAGGATGGGTCAAAGGTTCAATGTTCAACTGATGTCCAGTTTTTTTTGTTTTGAGAATCAACTGATGCCCGAGCTAGGAGTTTTTTGTTGAATATACGTTTTTTTAAATGACTCGCACCAGAAGTGTTTCCTACTAGTTAACAGCTTAGGGGATGTTATCCCAGTGGTTGTCGCGTCGCGCCGTTGACCTTGGTGTCTTGAGTTCGATTCCTGGCTCTCCATTTTGGTTGTTTGGGCGCTTTCATTCGTGTTTGCTCTTTGAGCAGTCTTCAGGACCGGCCCGTTATGCGTCTGCTGCGAGCGCCAGCACCCGCGCAACGGGCGCTTGCTGTAGCGGAGACTCCCTATGTGCCGCGCGTGGGCGTCAAAACAAGCCAGCTTCGCGGAAGGATGGGCCGTCTGGGCCGGTCCATTTAGAGTAACAAGCTTGGGATACGAAAAAAAGTTCGCAAAAGCTGTGGTAAAAGTGGCAATCGAACTCACGAACTACCTCTCATCAACAAGATACACTGACCAGTTAAGCTGATGACTTCTAATACTAGATTCACGGCGAGAGCTTTTAACTATGGGACCCCTTTTGAAAGTACACATTAATCATTTTGTAATATTCATTGAACATTTCGTAAATATATGTTGAACATTTTCTTATTATACGATGAACATTTTGAAGAATACATGCTGAACTCTTTGTATTATATGATTAAACATTTTTGAAAAAAAATATGAATATACCTTGAACAATTTTCTAAGAAAATTCATTGAACATTTTTGTAATATATGTTGAAATTTTTTCGAATACACGTCGAACATTTGTGTGATATACACTGAACAAATTTCGAAAACATAGTGAACATTTATATTTGTTGAACAATTACCAATATACGATGAAAAATTTTATGAATAAAATGAATTTTTGGTGAATATACCATGGACATTTCCTCAATATAGGCTGAATATTTTTGTAACGCCCAATAAAATTGGTATAAATAGAGGGAAAAAGAAGCAAAAGAAAAAAAAACAGAAACAGCAAAGAAACAGAACAAAGGAAGAAACACGCAAGCGATCCTGGGCCGGCCCAAAGTGGGGCGTGGGAGGTCGCACTTCAGCGAAGCGATTTACTTTTGACGCTCACAAGCGTCGAATAGGAATCACCGCTGTAGCGCTAACTCGAGGGTGGGCACCCCTTGCGGTCGAGCGGGCCTATTGGGCCTGGCTATTAGTTGTTGGGGCGGATACGCGAACGAACGGGCCACGAACGCGAGAACGACCCGGAGCCTGAAAACACTAGCCTTCCGTAATATATATAACGAAAGGCTTGCGGGGAGGATCTATTAACTTCAACAGCGAACAGACCCGGCGGCAAGCATAGAACTAGGCAGATCTGCGTATTGAATAATCAATGGCGGCGGCTCTTGGAATTGCTGCGAGAAGGATCTGTGGTCGTGCCCTTCAGCGACCACCGCAGCCGTATTTTTCGGCGATCGCCGAAGCTGCCATCAAGTGGGAACAGCGGCAGCTGTTGCCGAGGGTTAGCCATGGCGGGAGCTCTCTTCGGAGGTTCTCCGCCGAATCTAAAAATCACTTGAAGAATAGCGAGGTATGCACTCGTTCATGGCCTTGTGGAATTTGCAAAATCAGATCTAGTTTTTTTTTTAATATCCGCGTTGGTTTTATTAGGAAGTACTATAAGTAATTAGTTTCGTCTTCGCTCTCTGCTAATGCTAAACTATAGCGGTTTTGTATATTGAGTTCCAATATTATTAGGTTATCTTTAATCTTTTTTATACATGTGAACTGTAAGATTGTTTATAACACGCTTACTAGTGTTATCAAAGGCCGGATTTAGGATATAATTTCTTTCATATTAGTCGGCAAAAGTGAAAACTGCGAACTTGTTTTTTTTGGTTTAATTTGATACCAAGCTTTCTAATTCTGTGTTTTTACAGTCTGTAATTAACGATAATTAACGACAATGATCTAATTTCTTTTGCAGCATGGAGCCACGCCTCCTCCACCACTATGGTAATATTTATATATATAAATGTTTTTTTGTTGACATAAATTTGTTCTGAACTTGTTTTTTTATTTCTATAGGTCGCCTAGGAACAAAAAGTTTTTACCCCTTGCTGGTGGGTACGTCGCTTTTATGTGTGCAACAGTGTTTGCAATACTTTACTGGGATACTCGCCCTCTCCCTGAATCACCACACACTAAGACGAAGCGGCCTCCGAAGACCTATACTTGGGAGAAAGCAGAATAATTGGAGTTGTTGCGGCTGTAAGAACTGTTATTAAAGTATTCCTAGTTGCTGATGTAAGGACTGTTAAAAGTGATTCTAGTTGCGAATGTAAGAACTTTGTACGTGATTATTTGACTTGTTGAACAACCGATATGATGATTCAGTAGTGCTTGAGCCTCACACTTTTTTCTTCTGCTTATGTATATATGTAGCCTATAAAGACAGGCTGAAATCGTTTCTACCGTCTCCTTGCTGCTCCTGCTT
Source organism: Secale cereale (assembly GCA_902687465.1). Taxonomy (NCBI): domain Eukaryota; kingdom Viridiplantae; phylum Streptophyta; class Magnoliopsida; order Poales; family Poaceae; genus Secale; species Secale cereale. The sequence goes on along the minus strand of LR738711.1, from coordinate 746,535,573 downwards.
TCTTTTCAGGTTTTACCCCAATTGCCCGGCATCACCACCGTGGCGACCCAATGACCAGGGTCGGTTGGGCGTTTGGGTTGCCCGATAAATTTGGGTTTCATTATTCGAAATATGTACTATATGGCAACAGTATTTGTTTTTGCAAAATTGCCACACGGTTCATTCGATGTTTGATCTGCATCGCAGCTCCTCGTCCTATGGTTGTCCCCACACCTAAGAAAAGCGGGACCCTTCCTCAACCTCCTGACTTAAGCGGGACCCTTCCTCAACCTCCTGACTTGTCCTCACATACCTCGCGCTGCACGACCTAAGCGCGTCCTCCACTCTTCACCAACGTAGGTTTCCCACCCATTGCCGCCCTCTTCTATACTACTCGAAACAGACTTTTACCTCGCTTTATAGATAAAGCATACGTCCATACAACCACGTGTCAAACAAAGTCATAAAAGAGAAAATAAGATGGGGCCACAGCACAAAGACGCCCAAATGAAAGAACGGCCTCCACTCTTCACCAATGTAGCTTTCCCACCCATTGCCGCCCTCTTCCATACTACTTGAAACATGCTTTCACCTCGCTTTATAGATAAAGCATACGTCCATACAACCACGTGCCAAACAAAGTCATAAAAGTGAAAAGATGGGGCCACAGCACAAACACGCCCAAATGAAAGAAACAGAAACGACAAAGGCCACCAGGGGCAAGCTACGAAGCAGGTGGGCGGTCGGAGAGCCGATGCGCGGTAGACACCAGGGCGTCCAGCAAGAGCTGAAGACGGTAATGATCCCTCGGCCTAGCGAGCGGATGCCAGATCTGCAAGAAGGCAAGAAATTTGAAGAACGAGTCAGAAGCACGACGCGGGAACACCTGCTCAATCACCATCTTGTTGCGAGTAGTCCCTCTTCTGTACTACAACGTGCACTGACGGTCATGCTCTTCTGCTACGCGCCTCACCCACTTCTTCCTCAGCGCCTGGACGCTCCCGAACACAGTAGTCGTCTCGTGCTCCGCCACCTTCCCCAACCTTAGGGTGCTTGGCCTCTCCATCGTCACCTGGTTTTCCCCCTGTGTTTAACATGTTAATTGAGAGAGGGTTGAGCTCATCCTATGAACTAAAACATGCTTCTTCTCGGTTGACATGTTTGGGCTCGACCTGTCTCAATCACTGGGAGAATGTTTTCAGATCACAAGACACGTACGTGTACTACTTGTTTGGCAGCCTGGTCGAGGTTCCACACCAGCTAAATTCGTTCGCTCCATCTGCATTCACTCTGGTCCATCGGGTGGTCGTTCCAACACTACACACACCTGCTACTGGATTGGTTTTTGGACATGTCAACTGAGAGACACCAACCAGGCTCTGTCCCTCATCGGCGGAGAAGAACATGCACTGCTGGTGCTTGTAGTAGGTTGCAGTTTCAGAGGAAAATCGGGATAAAAGTTCAAGTGCTGCTAACAGACGCATGTTGATGTGGACGTCCTCTTCAACCAATGCAGTCTGCTGCTCTATCTCCATCACCATCTCTCTTTCTCTCTCTCATGTGAATTTTGGACATTTCCTACTGATGCGCTTCACCGTTGATGCGAAAAAGCTACTACCCCGCTTACAATTGCTTTTTTTTTTCTTGCATCACCATCTCAACATTCTTCTGAACCTCATTATCTCCCATGAAGCAGGTACTCAAGCTGGGACACTCCGGCACGTCTTGATGTTCCATGTAGGCCTACATTGTTTTAGACTGTGGATTTTTTGCTACTTCCAATAGAGAACAAGAACTCAGCGACATTTTATTTTGAACTTCCATCTCTTTTGCTGCACGCTGTTTAGGATATCGCTAGTTCCAAAGCATTTTTTTCTCTGAACTTTTTACCCCAGCAAGTCCTGTGTAAATATCACAGTAATATATACATAGAAAACCGGATAACTTACATACAAACACAATGATAGCTTGAGCTAGATTTTTTTTTGTTAAAAACATACTTCGGATAACGTTTGTGTAAATAACAAGGTTATACACCACAACCGGGTTGATGACCTACATATAAATATCAAGGTAATTTTTTGATCCGGGAGAAAAGTTGTTGGAAAACATGCACCCCATTAACTTCTGTGTAAATAACATGATAATATGCACACAACAGAAGTGATGATTTATCTACAAACACCACAATAACTTTTTAACCCGGGAGAAAGAAGTTGTTGAAAAACATACCCTGTTTGTAACTTGAGTACAAATAGCATGGTAATGTGCAAACACAGACGTGATAACTTATGTACAAACATCGCGGTAATTTTTCGTCCCCGGAGAAACAAGTTTGTGAAAACATATCTCTGGTAACTTCAGTGTAAGTAGCATGATAATATATGAACCGCGGGCCTAATAACTTACATACACACCTCGATAACTTTGATCAGGGGAAAGAGTTGTTCAAAACACTTACCCAAGATAAATTATGTGTAAATAGTATGGTAATATACAAACTGCATATCTGATAACCTGGATGTAAATACCTTGGTAACATTGACCAAATAAGGAATTTTTTTGACTAGGTGAAAATTTATTGAGAAAATAATCCCAGTTAATTTCTATGTAAATAGAATGGTAATTCACGCACCACAGACATGATAACTTACGTAGAAACACCGTGTTAACTTTTGACTCGAAGAAAAAGAAGTTAAAACATACCCTGATAAATTGTGTGTAAATAACACAATAATATATGCACCACAATCGTGATAATATTCATACAAACACCATGGTAAATTTTTACCCAGGGAAAAAGTTGTTAAAAACATATCCTGATAACCTTTGTGTAAATAGTATGATAATTTACTCATGCAGATCTTGTCGGCATTCTGGGAACCAGGGTACCCAGATTTGCCTGCCTGCGGCCCGCGACGTGGCTCCTTATCGGACCTGGTATGGCCCATCTTCAGCATTGACACTCAAGACCCTCACGAGGGGCCAAGCCTCGCGGGGCGGGCGACGCCAAGACCTCCGGAAGGGGCAGTCTCGTGTGGCTGGCTCATGAGGAGCCGAGAACTCCATGCAACCCCCACCTCGCGAGGTTTGCATTACGCAAGCCATGATGACCGAGGCCAGGCGGGCGCCAGCGGGTGCAGTACAATAGTTTCCTCTTTGGTGCTAAGGGAGCGGGCTCATGTGCAGAGTCCCGAGGAATACGCCAAAGGTTTCCATTCCAGTGCAACAAGACCAAGACCGTCAGGACGAAGGTCATCACCGAGCCCACCATGACGTCGGGACCAGAGGCTTTGCAGGCGAAGACTACCTTTAGTCAGGATAAGATGTACTAGTTGTCTCACTTCAAAATTGGTCGTTGTGGGATCCCTTTCCGCCAACATTTCGTGGGAAGAGGACCAAGGCCACTATATAAGTAGGATAGCCACCACTAAAGGGGAGGATGGATCGATCAGATTCACTCCACCCTGACGAGTTCACCAGCTCATCCGAGCCCAAGAACACCTCTCCTCCGGAGGTCGTTCCCCCAATGTACTAGTTCATCCATAGCCCATCTCGAGGCTAATCCACCACACTGCTGGAGTAGGGCCACTCACTGCCAGGTGGCCTGAACCAGGATAAACTGCCTCGTGTCTCTTTTACATTCATGTTTATCATGCTAGTTCGTGAGATGGCGAGTAGGTAGATAGGCGAGGTTGAGTTCTTCGCACACACCCCAGAGTTTGAACCTAGTAGGGTTTTTGTGGAGCCCTGAATCCAACATTTGGCGCATCAGGTAGGGGTGTGTCGAAGCTCCTCTTTGTCCGTTCGGTTCATCGTCATCTCACCGCCCCATGGCTGATGCTTGTCGCGTCCGTGCTGAGCGCCGGGCGGCCCTCGTCGCTCGCGTGGCCCAGACGATGCCCCCAGGCGATGGAATCACCCATCGCTCTCCATCACCGGCGGCAAACGCTGCCACCGGCCCCGCTCCCCGCGAGCAGCAGGATTCGTCGCTCCCGCTCTCCGCGCGACGCGACGGCCGCACTGCAACCCCGTCGCTAACTCCAGCGGCTGCTTTGTCCTCTCACGCCCGTCGTGGACCGGTGAACTCGTAGGCCGCACTGCTCATGGCACATGAGCTCTAGCGTTACCGCCCGGCCGACGACCTCTACGAAGATTGGCTGGACCGCATCGCCGAGCTCGTCAGCGCCGTAGGAGAAGCTCCGGCATCATCCCGTTCGCTGCCTCCTCCACAACCTCAGGCGGGCGAGGAGGCCCGCGGCACACCTCCTTCGCCTCCCCAGAGAGATGTTGTCCCCTAGCCAAGGTGCGAGGCCCCCCAGCGTGACCTGCCATGCAGGGTGGCCCCGCGTGATGAAGAAAGCTGCCAAGTGGTGCAGCGGCCCCAAGGCGAGGCACGTGTGCTCTTGGCTCCGCTTCGTCAAGGCCGCACGCCTCCCCATGCGGTGGCACGCGAACACCCGGACCAGGCTCCACCTCAGCAACATGCACCAGTCAGCACGGCGGGCTGCCGGGTGTTCACCCCGGAGCTCCGTCGTGTCATCTGGCCCGACAAGTTCAAGCCAGATCTACCCTCGCGCTACGTTGGAACACCCGAAACTGCAGAGTTCCTGCAGCTCTACGAGCTGAGCATTGAGGCGGCCAGTGGCAACGAGAAGGTCATTGCCAAATGGTTCCCCATGGCTCTCAAAGACGGCGCTCGTTCGTGGCTCCTGAACCTCCCGAAGGAATTAATCTCCTCTTGGAGTAAGCTGCGCGAACGCTTCATTTCCAACTTCGAAGGGACTCGCGACCGCGCCCTGGCGGTGAGCGACCTGCGGCGTATCAAGCAGCAGCCAGGAGAGACCTTGCGCAAGTACATCCAACGCTTCACCGACGTTTGCATCAAGATCCCCAAGGTATCCGATGAAGCCATCATCTCGGCGTTCGCTGATGGCATCCGATACGTTAGGATGAAGGAGGAGCTCGCCATTCAGGAGGATCTGTGCTCACCTCTGGAGATGTCAACCTGGCGATCAAGTGCGCAAAGGCAGAAGAGGGTCGCCTCTCGCTCGTCAAGCTTCCCGAGGTTGATCGAGAAGACAAGAAGGCCAAGACCACGGAGGCCAAGCGCAAGGGACTGGCAGTACTCGCGGCTGAGCCTGAGATGAAACGTGGGTGCGATTACCCCAATTCCTCTAAGGGAAGCCGCCCGTTCTGCGCCTTCCACAACGTGCACAACCACAACACCAATGACTGTTAGGAACTCAGGGCCATCCGTGATGGACGCTTCGGACGCCCTGAGCGCGGCGAATGAGGCTACGGTCGCGGAGGTGGCCGTGGAGGAGGACGCTGGGAGAATCGTGACTCTCGCCAAGGCTGGCGTGAGCGGCCTCACGAGGACCACTAGCAGGGCCAGCCTCATGAGGGTCACTGAGGGACCAACCACGTGAGGATCGCCCGTGAGACAACGCAACCCTTCCTCCGATGCCACCACTGCCGAGAAGGAACGACGACCGCCACCAAGATGAAGGCGCCGGGGGCTTTCAGGAGCTGCGCACCGTGGCATGCATCCTGGGAGGCGCTCAAGCCCTGGCATCCCATCGCGTCTTCAAGAAGTTCGCCCGAGAGGTGAATGCGGTCCTCCCCAAGCTCGAGATAATGCGTCCTCTCAGATGGTCCACTTGCGCCATCACCTTCGACTCCGCTGACCAGCTCAAGTGCACGGCCGCGGCCGACGCTCTCCCTCTGCTCTGCTCACCTACCATCAGCAACGTGCTCGTCACCAAGACCCTCATCGATGGCAGAGCAGGGCTTAACGTCCTCTCCGTCGAGACCTTCGACACGCTCAAAGTGCCTTACGACCAGCTCCAGCCCAACAAGCCTTTCTCTGGAGTGACCGACGGCTCAACAACACCAATAGGGCAGATCCGCCTTCCCGTCACCTTCGGGGACCGCAAGAACTACCGCACGGAGCTCATCGACTTCGACGTCGCCCACATCTGTCTCCCGTACAACGCCATCCTCTGCTACCCAGCCTTGGCCAAGTTCATGGCGTCGAGCCACCACGGCTACAACGTCCTCAAGATGCCGGGAAGCGGCAACATCATCATGGTTGCCTGTAATGACAAGAATGCGGTGTGCGCTCTCGAACGCGCCTACCAAGCTGCGGAAGTGGAGAACTCCGGTGCCGACGGCTTTGCCTACCCTCCTGAAGCCACCCCGAAGAAGAAGAAGCAGCTGCTCGCCCTGAAGCTACACGAGGAAGCAACACCCGACTGTCGCACCTCAGGATCTGCACCCATGAATGGGGCGCCTTCCCCCTCGCATAGGAAGGCGCGCCCAGCGCACCTCTTGGGCTGGGCTCGAGGGCTCTCCTCAGGAGGGCCTCTGGCCTAGCCAACGCCACGAGGGAGGCGCTCGGGCACCATCTGGAGGTGTGCTTCAGCGCACGTTTTCGCGAAGAGGGCACAAGGCGCGAGGCGCCGAGTGCTCAAGAGTTAATCACCCAGATCAACGAAGACCTTCAAGTAGCAATGGCAATGTGGGGCGAGCGTCACCCCACACCACAAAGTGCAGCTGCCGTCCCAGGCTCGGGTGGCAAGCTGCGCGTCTACGTCAACATCCCAGGGCTCAACAAAGTCGCATCTCAGGAGCTGTACTGGCCGTCGCACGTGGCGCGGTGCGAGGGCCCCCCTCACAGCTACTGCTACTTCTTGAGCTTGCGGTGTATTCCCTCGAAGAGGAAAGGGATATGCAGCACAGTAGCGTAAGTATTTCCCTCAGTTGTTTAGAACCAAGGTATCAATCCAGTAGGAGACCACGCGCGAGTCCCTCGCACCTGCACAAACAAATAAGAACTTCGAAGCCAACGCGATAAGGGGTTGTCAATCCCTTTACGGTCACTTACGAAAGTGAGATCTGATAGAGATGATAGTTTATATTTTTGGTATTTTTGTTTATAAGAACAGAAAGTAAAAGCGGAAAAAGTAAAGTAGGTGTAGATTAATATGTTGAGAATAGATCCGGGGGCCATAGTGTTCTCTAGTGGCTTCACTCATGATAGCGATATTCTACGGCGGGCAAACAAATTACTGTCGAGCAATTGATAGAAAAGCGAATAATTATGAGACTATCTAGGCATGATCATTATATATAGGCATCACGTCCGAGACAAGTAGACCGACTCCTGCCTGCATCTACTACTATTACTCCACACATCGACCGCTATCCAGCATGCATCTAGTGTATTGAGTTCATAAGAACAGAGTAATGCCTTAAGCAAGATGGTATGATGTAGAGGGATAAACTCAAGCAATATGATATAAACCCCATCTTTTTATCCTCGATGGCAACAATGCAATACGTGCCTTGCTGCCCCTACTATCACTGGGAAAGGACACCGCAAGATTGAACCCAAAGCCAAGCACTTCTCCCATTGCAAGAACTATAGATCTAGTAGGCCAAACCAAACCAATAATTCGAAGAGACTTGCAAGGATATTATGAGCACACATAAAGAGTTCAGAAAAGAACCAAATATTTCTCATAGATAATCTTGATCATAAACCCACAATTCATCGGATCTCGACAAACACACCGGAAAAAGAGATTACATCGAATAGATCTCCTCGAAGACCGAGGAGAACTTTGTACTGAGATCCAAAGAGAGAGAAGAAGCCATCTAGATACTAGCTATGGACCCGAAGGTCTGTGGTAAACTACTCACAACTCATGGCGAGACGATGATGATGATGTAGAAGCACTCGGTGGTAGATCCCCCCTCCGGCGAAGCTCCGGAACAGGCCCCAAGATGGGATCTCATGGGAACAGAAGGTTACGGTGGTGGAACTGGGGTTTTCTCCGTTGTTCTGATGGTTTCGGGGTACGTAGGTATATATAGGAGGAAGGAGGGCACCGGGGGCCTTACGTGGGACCCACGAGGCAGGGGGGCGCCCCCACCCTCGTGGGCACCACGTGGCCCCTAATCCGTGGTTCTCAAGTCTCCCGTTTGTGATTTTCTCCAAAAATATCTCTCCCGAAGGTTTCATTCCGTTTGGACTCCGTTTGATATCCCTTTTCTGTAAAACCCCGAAACAGGCAAAAAACAGCAATCTGGACTGGGCCTTTGGGTTAGTAGGTTAGTCCCAAAAATAATATAAAAGTGTATAACAAAGCCCATTAAACATCCAAAACATCATAAATAATAGCATGGAACAATCAAAAATTATAGATACGTTGGAGACGTATCAAGCATCGCCAAGCTTACGAGCAGGTAAATGATAAAAACAAATTTTTTGATGTGGAATGCTAACCAACATAGTTTTTCAATGTAATTCTCTTAATTGTGGCATGAATGTTCAGATCTGAAAGATTCAAGACAAAAGTCTATATTGACATAAGAAATAATAATACTTCAAGCATACTAACAAAGCAATCATGTCTTCTCAAAATACTATGGCTAAAGAAAGTTATCCCTACAAAATCATATAGTCTGGCTATGCTCCCTCATCATCGCACAAAATATTCATATCATCCACAACCCCGATTTCAGCCAAGCACTTGTTTTCATACTCTATTCTTTCAAACCTTTCAACTTTCACGCAATACATGAGCATGAGCCATGGACATATCACTATGGGTGGAATAGAGAGGTGGTTGTGGAGAAGACAAAAAGAAGGGAGATAGTCTCACATCGACTAGGCGTATCAACAGGCTATGGAGATGCCCATCAATAGATATCAATGTGAGTGAGTAGGGATTTCCATGCAACGGATGCACTAGAGCTAAAAATGTATGAAAGCTCAACAAAAGAAAATAGTGGGCGTGCATCCAACTTGCTTGCTCATGAAGACCTAGGGCATTTGAGGAAGCCCATCGTTGGAATATACAAGCCAAGTTCTATAATGAAAATTCCCACTAGTATATCAAAGTGACTAAGTATGAGACTCTCTATCATAAAGAACATGGTGCTATTTTGAAGCACAAGTGTGGAAAAAGATAGTAGCAATTGTCCCTTTTTCTTTTCTTTTTTCTTCTTTTTTTGGGCCTTTTTTTCTTTGGCCTTTCTTTTCCTTTTTTTTTGCGGAGGGGCTTTATTGATTTAGCCTTTCCTCGCATGGGACAATGCTCTAATAATGATGATCATCACACTTTCATTACAACTCGATACTAGAACAAAGTATGACTCTATATGAATGTCGTCGGTGGTGTACCGGGATCTGTAATGAATCAAGAGTGACATGTATGAAAAATTATGCATGGTGGCCTTTCCACAAATACGATGTCAACTACATGATCATGCAGGGCAATATGACAATATGATGCGTGTCATAAGAACGGAACTGTGGAAAGTTGCATGGCAATATATCTCGGAATGGCTATGGAAATGCCATGATAGGTAGGTTTGGTGGCTGTTTTGAGGAATAGTATGGTGGCTATTTTGAGGAATAGTATATATAGTGGGTGTATGGTACCGGCGAAAGTTGCGCGGTACAAGAGAGGCTAGCAATGGTGGAAGGGTGAGAGTGCGTATAATCCATGGACTCAACATTAGTCATAAGAACTCATATACTTATTGCAAAAATCTACGAGTCATCAAAACAAAGCAATCAACGCATGCTCCTAGGGGGGGAGGTTGGTAGGAGTTAACCATCGCGCGCCCCCAACCTCCACACAAAGGTTGACACTTTACAAATACCTCATGCTCTAACTTCGTCACATAGCGGTTCACCATACGTGCATGCTACGGGAATCACTAACCTTAACACAAGCATTTCTCAATTTCATAATAACTCCACTAGAATGACTCTAATATCACTATCCTCATATCTCAAAACAATTATCAAGCATCCAACATCTCATCATATTCAACGCACTTAGTGTGAAAGATTTTACTACATTGACATTGGATGTTTATCATGCAAAGACTAGTTTTATAGCCTAAGCACATTACCATGCTGTTTTAATAGACTCTCAAATGGATATAAGTGAAGCATGAGAGTTCAACAATTTCTACAAAATATTATCACCACCGCGCTCTAAAAGATATAAGTGAGGCACTAGAGCAAAAACTATTCAACTCAAAAGATATAAGTGAAGCACATAGAGTGTTCTATCAATTCCTAGGCCATATTTAACTCTCTCAAATAGGTGTGTCCAGCAAGGATAATTGTGTAAAACTAACAAGCAAAGACTCAAATTATACAAGACGCTCCAAGCAAAACACATATCATGTGGTGAATAAAAATATAGCTCCGAGTATGGTTACCGATGGATGAAGACGAAAGAGGGGATGCCCCGGGAAGGCATCCCCAAGCTTAGGCTTTTGGTTGTACTTGAATTTTACCTTGGGGTGCCATGGGCATCCCCAAGCTTAGGCTCTTGCCACTCTTTGTTCCATAGTCCATCAAAGCAATACTCAAAACTTGAAAACTTCACAACACAAAACTTAGACAAAAATCTCGTGAGCTCCATTAGTATAAGAAAGCAAACCACTACTCAAAGGTACTGCAATGAAATAATTCTTTGTTTATATTGGTGTTAAACCTACTGTATTCCAACTTCTCTATGGTTCATACTTCCCAATACCACTCATAGATGCATTGAAATAAGCAAACAACACACGAAAAACAGAATCTGTCAAAAACAAAACAGTCTGTAGTAATCTGTAGGTTTCACATACTTCTGTAACTCCAAAAAATTCAAACTAAATTGGTAAACGTGAGGAATTTTTCTATTAATCATCTTCAAAAAGAATCAACTAAATAGCATGCTCCAGTAAAATCTGATGACCATTCTAGCGAGCGCTAACGATTCTGTTTTTCATAGCAAGATCACATAAACTTCACACAAGTCTTCCCAAAGGTTCTACTTGGCACAAACACTAACCAAAACACAAAACCACATCTAAACATAATCTAGATGCAATATTTATTCCCTAACAGAAGCAAAATCAAAAAATGTAAAATTGGGTTGCCTCCCAACAAGCTCTTGCTTTATAGCCATTAAGATCGGCTTGAGAATTCAATGATGCTCACATGAAAGATAAGAATTGAAGCACAAAGAGAGCATCATAAAACATGTGACAAACACATCTAAGTCTAACATACTTCCTATGCATAGGCATTTTATAAGCAGACAAATTATCATAGCAAGCAAGATCTAGCATATGCAAGGAAGAAGAAAGAAACAAGATCAATCTCGACATGAAGAGAGGTAATTTAGTAACATGGAGATTTCTATGACCATATTTTCCTCTCTCATAATAATTGCATGTAGGATCATAAGCAAATTCAACAATATAGCTATCACATAACATATTCTCAACATGATCCACATGCATGCGAAGTTGACACTCTTCCAAAATAGTGGGATCAACATTAACTAAAGTCACGACCTTTCCAAACCCACTTTTATCAAAAAAATCATAAGATTGATCAATATCTAAAGTGGTGGGATCAAAAGTTGACACTCTTTCAAATCCACTTTCAATATTATGGCAAACATTATTATCAATCTCATATTCATGATGGGGTTTAAATAAATTTTCAAGATCGTAAGAATCATCACCCCAATCATGATCATTGCAACAAGTAGTGGGCATAAAAAAATAAGCATCCCCAAGCTTAGGGTTTTGTATTTCATTAACACAATTGACATTAATAGAATTTACAATAACATCATTGCAATCATGCTTTTTATTTAACAAGCTATCATGAATCACTTTTTCTTTTAACAATTCCTCACAATTTCCAGATTCATAAATTTCAAGCAAAACCCCGTAAAGATAATCTAGTGCACGCAGCTCACTAGCAATAGGTTCAACATAATGGGATCTCTTAAATAGATTAGCAAGTGGATGAGGATCCATACTTTAGCGACCGAAGATGCAAGCTAATTGAGGGCACATAGCACACAAGCAAACAAGAGGCAACTAGACGGTAAACACACGGCAAAAGAAGGGCAAATAAAACGACTAGGGTGAAGTGGGGGAGAGGAAAAAGAGAGGCAAAAAATGTAATGCGAAGGATAAGGGTTTGTGATAGGTACTTGGTATATGACTTTTGTGTAAGCCTCCCCGGCAACGGCACCAGAAATTCTTCTTGCTACTTCTTGAGCTTGCGTTGTATTCCCTCGAAGAGGAAAGGGAGATGCAGCACAGTAGCGTAAGTATTTCCCTCGGTTTTTGAGAACCAAGGTATCAATCCAGTAGGAGACCACGCGCGAGTCCGTCGCACCTGCACAAAGAAATAAGAACTTCGCAGCCAACGCGATAAGGGGTTGTCAATCCCTTTACAGTCACTTACGAAAGTGATATCTGATAGAGATGATAGTTTATCTTTTCGGTATATTTGTTTATAAGAACAGAAAGTAAAAGCGGAAAAAGTAAAGTAGGTGTAGATTAATATGTTGAGAATAGACCCGGGGGCCATAGTGTTCTCTAGTGGCTTCACTCATGATAGCGATATTCTACGGCGGGCAAACAAATTACTGTCGAGCAATTGATAGAAAAGCGAATAATTATGAGACTATCTAGGCATGATCATTATATATAGGCATCACGTCCGAGACAAGTAGACCGACTCCTGCCTGCATCTACTACTATTACTCCACACATCGACCGCTATCCAGCATGCATCTAGTGTATTGAGTTCATAAGAATAGAGTAATGCCTTAAGCAAGATGACATGATGTAGAGGGATAAAATCAAGCAATATGATATAAACCCCATCTTTTTATCCTCGATGGCAACAATGCAATACGTGCCTTGCTGCCCCTACTATCACTGGGAAAGGACACCGCAAGATTGAACCCAAAGCCAAGCACTTCTCCCATTGCAAAAACTATAGATCTAGTAGGCCAAACCAAACCAATAATTCGAAGAGACTTGCAAGGATATTATGAGCACACGTAAAGAGTTCAGAAAAGAACAAAATATTTCTCATAGATAACCTTGATCATAAACCCACAATTCATCGGATCTCGACAAACACACCGCAAAAAGAGATTACATCAAATAGATCTCCTCGAAGACCGAGGAGAACTTTGTACTGAGATACAAAGAGAGAGAAGAAGCCATCTAGATACTAGCTATGGACCCGAAGGTCTGTGGTAAACTACTCACAACTCATGGTGAGGTGATGATGATGATGTAGAAGCACTCCGTGGTAGATCCCCCCCTCCGACGGAGCTCCGGAACAGGCCCCAAGATGGGATCTCATGGGAACAGAAGGTTACAGCGGTGGAACTAGGGTTTTCTCTATTGTTCTGATGATTTCGGGGTACGTAGGTATATATATTGGAGGAAGGAGGGCACCGGGGGCCTTACGTGGGACCCATGAGGCAGGGGAACGTGCCCTAGGGGGGCGCCCCCCACGCTCGTGGGCACCACGTGGCCCCTACTCCGTGGTTCTCAAGTCTCTCGTGCATGATTTTCTCCAAAAATATCTCTCCTGAAGGTTTCATTCCGTTTGGACTCCGTTTGATATCCCTTTTCTGTAAAACCCTGAAACAGGCAAAAACAGCAATCTGGACTGGGCGTTTGGGTTAGTAGGTTTGTCCCAAAAATAATATAAAAGTGTATAACAAAGCCCATTAAACATCCAAAACATCATAAATAATAGCATGGAACAATCAAAAATTATAGATACATTGGAGACGTATCAGCTACGTTCGCATGCCTTTCGGCCTGCCGAACCGCGCTGTCCTGCACCAGCGCCACATGCGGGACGTCCCGGCGGCTCACGAGGCCAGGCATCAGGAGATCCTGGTGGAGGAGGCACTGGTCCCCCGCGAGCTCTCTGAACCTCAGGAGCCTCGCGAGGTCCCAGAGCGAGGCGGCTCATGAGGAGCAACTTCTACAACACGCGTCTTTAGCTACTCCAACACTTCTCCCGCAATCGTGCCATGTGACTTTTTCCGTTTTGTTCAGTTGGGGCGCTCCTTGGGCTGCATCATCCCCAGACCGTGTGGGTCCGTCCGTACAGCATGTATCGTTTTTGCTCGGATGAGGATTGGCTTTGCTTGAGATTGGTTTTCTTCCTCGCTCTTTGAAAGTTGCTTGTTTGGTGTTTCGTCATTTGAAGTGTCATCGTGCCCTGACCAGTAGGCCGAGACGCGCAAACCGGTTTCCCTTTTTGCGGCCTGGGACGCCTCCGCGGGAACCCTGCGCCGGGGGCTCCTCCTGGGGTTGTTACATGAAGAAGCTTAAGCATGACGCCTGTGCTCGGGTCCGTCCCTGTAACATTGACAAATCCAAGTGACCGAGCTCTGTCTGACGGGCTCACCCCGCTCATGTCACCTCCCGAGGTCCTTGGTGCTTGACCTTCCCATGCAATGGCCTCCGGAGGTTCATTTTGGTGTAGGTTACAACCGTCATGGAGAAGCTCTCGAAGACCAGGCACAAGCCTCCTTGAGGTAGGGCCTCGTGGGTCCCACGCTGGCTCACAAGTGCCCACATACACCTCCTCCAGCTGGGCTGTACACGCTCGGAGTGCTCCCCCGGAGGGACCTTCACCCACGCGACCAGTGGAATCCCCATGCTCCGCGCTGGTGGACGACACGGGCGAGGCGTGGCTATGACCACGCCAAGTGGTAGCCCTATGCTCCGCGCTGGGGATAAACAACTTGGGGCGCCTCCGGGCCGCACTAACTCCAGGATGGCCTCTCGGTCAGCCGTTCAGCCTCTCCCTGAGATGAGCGCGCAGGGGCTGGAAACGGGGGCTGCGCCCAGGTCGGTAAGACCTGGCGCACGCCACCTCACCAGGTCCTTGAACCTGGTCCTTACGTGCCCCTCCAGGCAAAGGCTGGCGGGAAGAAGGTATGGAACTCACAAGGGCAGCTCGCACATCAAGGGGGGCCCCTAAGCATCATGACATAGGGGCCTCATTGGGCTCATAGCCCCTCGCCCCTTGGTCTCGTCATGGTGATCCACACGCCCCAACGGCGGTCGTGGTATGCGCGGGGTCAGGCCCCACCGATGCAGAACACCAATGGCAAACGGAAAATAAAATAGCAAAATCCAAAGCAAGTTATTACAAAGCATACTGTTTTTTCAAAAGTTCAAAGCAAAGTTCTTACGCCTCCACGAGGCACGACAAGTGTTGCAGGGATAAAGTGGGAAGCAGCAGAACCATCATCCTCTTCTTCAGCCTTGGATGCCACCATCGTCCACCTGGGGAGACCCGTCGTTAGCAACGTCGCCATCATCTCCCTCACTGGATCCTTCCGCGGCATTGGAAGGCTCAGCCAGGCGGAACTACTACAACAAAGCTTCCACCCGATCCTTCACGACTTCGGCAGCAACATCTTCAAGATCAGGAGCCGCTGGCTCAAGCAGGGCGCCAAAGTCGAAGTTGGGGTCGCAAAGATGAAGGTGATGGTAGACGTGCGTCGCGACCGAGGTAGAAAGATCTCGGGCCTCCGCTTCCACCAAGGGGCCCAACCCGATGGCAACACCTTCGAGCTCTGTGGCAAGATTGGGGAGCAGTCCGGTGGGGCCCTCCTCCAGCGCCGCCAGCGGTGCCTCATGCCTTGTCCCGTAGAGGGACCATAAGGAGTCGCAGAGCTTTTCCTCAAGGGAGACAAATGCATTGTGCTTCATGATGGTTGCTTCCTCAGCCTCGGCAAGGGACCTCCGGGTTGCCTCCAGCTCCTCCCCCACCTTCTCCAGGCGGCCACATTATGTGGCTTGTTCTTGGGCGGCCTTGTTCAGCTCGGTGTCGCGGTTGTCAAGCTCCACCTACCGGGCGTTCAACTCCTTCTCCCGCTCCACAAGACGAGGGTGTCATCTGTTGGGGAACATAGTATTTCAAAAATTTCCTACGATCACGCAAGATCTATCTAGGAGAAGCATAGGAACGAGCGGGGAGAGTGTGCCCATGTACCCTCGTAGACCGAAAGCGGAAGCGTTTAGTAATGCGGTAGATGTAGTCGAACATCTTCACGATCCAACCGATCCAAGTACCGAACGTACGGCACCTCCGTGTTCAGCACACGTTCAGCACGATGACGTCCCTTGAGCTCTTGCTTTAGTTGAGGACGAGGGAGAGTTTTGTCAGCATGATGGTGTGGTGACGGTGATGATGAAGTTACCTGCGCAGGGCTTTGCCTAAGCACCGCAACGATATGACCGAGGTGTGTAACTATCGAGGGGGGCACCGCACACGGCTAAAAGATCAACTTATGTGTCTATGGGGTGCCCCCTGCCCACGTATATAAAGGACGGAGGTAGAGAGGCCAGGCTCCTAGGGTGCGCCTTGTGTTGGGAGTCCTACTAGGACTTCCAAGTCCTAGTAGGAAACCCTTTCCTATTCGGAGTAAGAGAGAAGGAAAGAGGGAAAGAGAGAGGGAGAAGGAAAAGGCAAGGGGGGCGCCGCCCCTTCCCCTAGTCCAATTCGGACCCATGGGGGGGGACGCCACCTCCCTTTTGGTCTGCCTCCTCTATTCCCGAATGGCCCAATAAGGCCTACTACTTCTCCCGGGGAATTCCCGTAACTCCTCGGTACTCCGAAAATACCCGAATGACTCGGAACCTTTCCGGTGTCCGAATAACATCGTCCAATATATCATTTTTAATGTCTCGACCACTTCGAAGACTCATCGTCATGTTTGTGATCTCATTCGGGACTCCGAACAACATTCGGTCATCAAATCACATAAACTCATAATACAAATCGACATCAAACGTTAAGCGTGCGGACCCTACGGGTACGAGAACTATGTAGACATGACCGAGACACATCTCCTCCAATAACCAATAGCGGAACCTGGATGCTCATATTGGCTCCTACATATTCTATGAAGATCTTCATCGGTGAAACCGCATAACAACATACGTTGTTCCCTTTGTCATCGGTATGTTACTTGCCCGAGATTCGATCGTCGGTATCTTCATACCTAGTTCAATATCGTTACCGGCAAGTCTCTTTACTCGTTCTCTAATACATCATCTCATGACAAACTCATTAGTCATTTGCTTGCAAGGCTTATTATGATGATTATTACCGAGAGGGCCCAGAGATATGTAATGCCCAGGATGGGACTATACCTCCTACGTGTCGAGGCACGACTTAAAGGTATAAGCCCATTCTGGAATGATCTCAAGTTCGGTTTCTTTGCACATCTCATGTAAAAATAGGGATGAAAAGGAAAAGAGATAGTTGGCTTACACTCGCCACGTCACACAATTCATTACATAGCAAATCATCATCCAAATAACATCACAACCCGTCTACGGGTGAAGATCCAAATGAAAGATACCAAACACATAACCACAGGTCCGAATCGCCCCTAGTAGAAACCACTACTGATCATCGGGATAGTGCACATAGTAACGGCTACGTTCCTCATCGTACTCCCAGTATAGCTCGGTGCCGTCACCTGAGTAGCTCACCATGGTACCTGCATCTGGTGTGGTGTAGAATCTGTGAGCCATGGAGGACTCGGCAATCCCGTTCCCGGGTAGCAGAACTATCTAAGCCTTGGGTGTGGAACAAGGCTGAAGAAAGAATAAAAGGCTGTAGCTGCACTAGCACTAGATTACGTAAATAAGAGCGAGAAGAGAAGTGCCACGAGCGACAAGATGATCACGAAGTGATCCTAACCAAGCACGACAATCATAACCCCACCGTGTTCACTTCCCGAACCCCTATCGGAAAATGACCGTCACGGCACTCACGCTGGTAGTGTGTTTTGAACATGGTGTCAAGTTTTCTACAACCGAATATTAACAAATTCCCATCTGCCACATAACCGCGGGCACGGCTTTCGAAAGTTCAAAACCCTGCAGGGGTGTTCCAACTTGGCCCATTACAAGCCCACGATCCGCGGAGTCGCAACTCCAAGGTGGGAAGGCCCGAGTATCCTCGGAATCCCGTGCTCAAGATACTCCGACTAAGGTAAGACTAATCCAGCAAATCCTCCCGGCGTGCCGACACCCTGACAGTAGCCGCGCGTATCTAGTCTCAGGCCACGACCGGATGAGCAGTATGTACAGATACCGAAGACCCCAGCGAACTGGGTGGCACCGCAAGTGGCTCTAGTTTGGACCAACACTCAAATCGAGCACTGGCCCAGGGGGGTTGATTAATTAATCCTCGGGTTAATTACTCCCTCCGCAAGTTTTAGTTGTTAGGAAAATGGAGTACCAATGTTGGGACTTGCCAGAAAAGCCTTAGCGCTAAGCGGTTTATCGAGGGGGTCCCATAACCCCAACCGTGTGAGGAACGCAAAATCAAGGAACATAACACCGGTTTATATGGTTCCTAGGGCGGCATGAGTGGAACAAATCACCAAGCAAGAGGCTTAGCCTTCCACCCATTACCAATATATAGATGATTCAATTAAAGAGTTTATATAGTGTGATATCCCAACAAGCTTCAACATGAAGCAAGAATATTCAAATCTTCTCCTGCAACTAGCAATGCTATAAGAGGTGCTGAGCGAAGCCTATGTAGCCAATCAAAGGTTTGCATAGGTAGGGTGGTTAGACAGATTCATGGTTACAATAGGAGGCTGACAGACAAACATGGGCATCGAGGCAATAAGCTAAAGAGAGAGACTTCTAGCAATAGGCAAAGATAGAAATGATATCTGGGTCAGGTCATCTTGCCTGTCGAGTCGTCGATGGGATCGTAAGAGGGCTCCTCGTTCTCGTACTCGGTCTTGGCTTCCGGCTCTACTCAACACAAGAACACACGAGGCACGAAAATCAAACAAGGTGCAATGCGCAAACTACAGGATGCATGGCTGATGCACTAAGGAAGCACTGCAGATGCACTTAGGATGCACAGCAAGACAACATAGGAAACACAGAGAAATAGTACAAGAACAAGACAATTTTACTCGAGCAAGTAGGATGCAAGACAAGTCTATTTAGGATGCAAAACATGGCAAGGTAGGAAGCACAGAGAAACAACACAAGAAACAACAGGTTTAAAAGAGGCCGGAAACTACTTAAGACAAAACCGGTAAGTCCTCGTATGCATAGTTTGAAATTAGTCCAGATCTGAACAAACCTTAAGTTAAAGTTGTTAAACAGCAATTTAACATGCACCATGACAATCTACACGAAATTCTAGTCGAGTTTCATATAAAGTTTGTTTAAAACGGAGCTACAGTCTAGAAGATATGATCGAAACAAGATAAGCATGGCAACGGTGCAAGATGCACCCAAACATCAAGAAAACATACTCCAAACATGTCAACAAGATTTTATTATGAACCTACATGCAAAACCACACAAGTTTCATATAGGACTTGCCCAAAACGGAGCAACGGGCTAAAAGATACACCCGAAACAAGAAACAATGCAAAGCTGAAAATAACAGCCACATAGCAACTTTGGAGCAATAAATATATACTCTACAACACTCAAACATGGTGATAAGAAGCATGGAAATGAAGTAGACATATCCTACAGCAAACAATTCCATTGGAGCATCTCCATAGGAGGCATGGATCAATAGCAACAAGCTACAACATTTTGAACATGACAATAAAATCCTGACAGCAATATTTTATAGCAACTTGGGAGCAAGAATTAAATATGCTACAGCAACCCAAATGAGCATGTGAGGGCATGGATGGATAGACAACAACATATACAACAAGGAATGATCAATGGTCACCCCAAAACTAACATGGATTTGCCTAGGACAACAAGCAAACATAGCATCTGGATATTACAGATTCCAGACTTTGTGAAATTTCACTAAGTGTTAAAACAGCAATATTATCATGGCATGTTTGTGTGCATTATTAAGTCACCTCAAGGCATAACATGGCAAAAGGTTTGCACCACAGCAAAGATCACATGATGGGGACTCTAAAACATATGAGCATGTAACATGGGGGCAGACACAACAATAGCAACGAACTCATCAACTAGGCATCTCGTAACAAGTTACAAAACCTAACAGCCACATGCACTTTTTCAATGGAGATAACATGGCAATATGAACTCTAACATGCAAGCTAAAGCAACCAACATGTAGAGCATGTCATGATGAACATTTTGACATATCATTTGCTTCATTAGGATGAACATGCACCAAGTTATCACATCTCAAACATGGCATGAAAACAACTAATAGCAGCAGTTTATATCAAGTAGCACTCTTATCATGAAGATTTAGACATCTAGATGATCTCAAACATGCATGACACAATGGAACAAAACATAGTACATGTCACCACGATCATTTTGACATATTATACGCACAAAACGGACAAGCACAGTAAAAGATATCATCATCACAAAAATGCATCAGACACTGAAAACTAAAAGGACTTAGACAAAAAAGCACAAGGGTCAACCTGCTGGCGCGGGTGAACGGGCGCCGGGTCGCGGGTCCGCGGGCGGTCAACGGAGCGGGTTGCGGGTTGGAGCTGGTCGCGTTCGTACCCGTTAGGGATTCCTGCCCGCGAGGCACTAGATTGGGGCGATCCCGATCTGGATCGAAGCTGGCGATGCGGCGGCGCCCTCGATGGGAGGCCGGCAGCCCTCCCTGCGGTGGCCGAAGCTTGACGGCGGCGCGGTCCTACCGGCGGGCTGGAGAAGGCCGGCGGCGAGGCTTGGCTCGGGGCCGGAGGAAAGAGCTTCGAGGAGCTCGGGCGGCGGCGTGGCCGGCGCCGGCGGCGGAGGATGGCGGCGGCCGGGAGCGGGGCGGCGGCGGAGATCCGCGGCGGCGGCGCGGCGACGAAGGCGCGGGAGTGCGAAGCGGCGCGGCGGCGGTGCAGGCCGCGGGGGGCGGGGACGGGCCCGGCGGGCCCGCGCGGTGGGAGGCGGCGGCTGTGTCCGGCGTAGACGGACACGTCCGCCCGGCATGGAAAACGAGGCGCGGCTGGAGCTAGGAGGAGACTAGGGTTTTGGACGAAAATGGCAAGGGGGACGTTTTTATAGGCACAAGGAGCTAGGAGAGTCCAAATGGAGAGCGGTTTTCGGCCACGCGATCACAATTCAACGGCCGAGATGATGGGAAGGTTTGAGCTGGGTTGTTGGGCTGTTGTGGAGGGGGTCTTGGGCCTCAAAGAGGAGGAACTTTTAGCCCACAAGGTTACCTGTTGGAGTACCAAACGAACTCCAAACGCGACGAAACTTGACAGGCGGGTTACACATATCAAAACAACATCGCATGACAAGTCTCACGTCATCCGGAAACGTTACACGCCCAAACATGAAAGAAGGACTCGGGGATGCCACGGGCACGTGTGAGAGCGTCGGAACTCGAAACGGACAACGGGAAGACACTAGTGGGGCCGGATGCAAAAGACAACACAAATGCAATGCAATGCACATGACAACATGACATGGATGAATGCACACACACACGACAAAACGACGAAAACCCAAAAAAACGAAGAACCCGGAATGGAACTGATGAAGCCAAAGTTTATATATTTCCATATAGGGAAAGTGTTACATCCGGGGCATTACAAACACTCCTCTACTACGAAAAGATCTCGTCCCGAGATCTAGGGCTGGAAGAAGGAAGGGTACTCGGAACGAAGGTGATCTTCTCGTTCCCACGTAGCTTCTCGGTCGGTATGGTGTGAGCACTTGACTTTCAAGAACTTGATTGACTTGTTGCGGGTCTTGCGCTCGGTTTCTTCGAGAATAGCAATGGGATGTTCTCGGTAAGACAAGTCTTGTTGAAGATCAATCTCCTCGAACGGAATGGTGCGTTCAGGTGTCTTGAAGCACTTGCGGAGTTGAGACACATGAAACACATCATGAACATTAGCGAAGTTGGAAGGGAGCTCAAGTTGATAGGCTAGATCGCCTCTTTTGCCAAGGATCTTGAAAGGGCCCATGTATCTAGGAGCAAGCTTTCCTTTGATACCGAATCTTTGGGTGCCTTTCATAGGAGAAACACGGAGATAGACATGATCACCAATGTTGAAGGCCAAATCACGATGCTTGCCGTCATAATAGCTCTTCTGACGCGACTGAGCGGCCTTGAGATTCTCACGTATGACTTTGCACATTTCTTCGGCTTCTGAGATCAAGTCATTGCCAAGAAGTTGACATTCACCAGACTCGGACCAGTTGAGAGGGGTACGACACTTTCTGCCATAGAGGATTTCAAACGGAGCTTTGCCGGCACTTGCTTGGAAACTGTTGTTGTAAGAGAACTCGGCAAACGGAAGGCAATCTTCCCATTTCATGCCAAAAGAGATGACACAAGCTCTGAGCATGTCTTCTAGGATCTGATTCACTCTCTCGACTTGACCACTAGTCTGAGGGTGAAATGCAGTGCTGAAACGGATCTTAGTGCCCATGGCAGACTGAAAGGAGTCCCAGAACTTGGATGTGAACAAACTTCCACGGTCTGAGGAGATAACTTGAGGAATGCCATGTAAGGACACAATTCTGGAAGTGTACAACTCTGCCAGTTGAGCTGCATTGATGGATTCTTTGACTGGAAGGAAGTGAGCTACTTTGGTAAGCTTGTCGATGACAACAAAGATAGAATCATTCCCTTTCTTGGACTTAGGAAAGCCAATGATGAAATCCATTTCAATGTGGTCGAATTTCCACTTGGGAATAGGAAGAGGTTGGAGAAGACCGGCTGGACGTTGATGCTCTGCCTTCACTCTTCTGCAGACATCACACTCATTCACGAATTGGGCAATCTCCCTTTTCATGCGAGTCCACCAGTAAGATTGCTTGAGGTCTTGGTACATCTTGGAACTTCCAGGATGAATCGACAGGAGGGAGTCATGTGCTTCGTTCATTATGAGCTTCCTGAGATCACCCTTGGGAACCACAAGTCTGTCCTTAAAGAACAAGGTATCTCTCTCATCAACGCGATATCACTTCTATTTGGGAGTACCCTTTGCAATACCATGTTTCACTTTCTGCACCATAGCATCACTGAGTTGGGCCTCACAGATCTGATCTTCCAAGGTAGGAGCAACTTGAAGATTTGCAAGAAAGCCTTGCGGAACAACTTGGAGGTTGAGCTTCCTGAATGCTTCACAAAGCTCAGGCTGGAACGTCTTGATAAGGAGACTGTTGCAATATGCCTTTCTGCTCAAGGTATCTGCAATGACATTGGCCTTGCCAGGTGTGTATTCGCTGCTTGGATCATACTCTTGGATCATTTCAACCCAACGAATTCGGCGGAGGTCCAGGTTCGGCTGTGTGAAGATGTACTTCAAGCTCTTGTGATCGGTGAAGATGTCGACTTTTCTGCCCAACAGAAGGTGTCTCCACGTAATCAAGGCATGTACCACAGCTGCTAGCTCGAGATCATGTGTGGGGTAGTTCTTCTCACTTGGCTTCAGTTGACGAGAAGTGTATGCCACAATTTTCTTGTCCTGCATTAGCACACCACCAGGTCCTTGAAGAGAAGCATCACAGAAAACTTCGTAGGGCTTGGACTCATCTGGAGGAGTAAGAACCGGAGCAGAGATGAGCTTTTCTTTGAGGGTTTTGAATGCCACATCACAATCCGGAGACCAGTTGTACTTGACATTCTTCTGCATCAAGTTGGAGAGTGGCTTGGCAATCTTGGAGAAGTTCTCAACGAACCTTATGCAATAGCTAGCAAGACCAAGAAAGCTTTGGAGTTGCTTGACGTTCTGAGGTGGTTCCCAGTTGACAATTGCTTCAACTTTCTCGGGGTTCACAGCAATACCGTCAGCGGAGATGATATGGCCCAGATACAAGACCTTATCGAGCCAGAATTTGCACTTGGAGAACTTGGCATAGAACTTATGTTCACGGAGTCTGTCGAGAACCAGACGGAGGTGCTTTTCGTGATCCTCTTCATTCTTGGAGAATACCAAGATGTCATCCAGATACACAAGCACAAATTCGTTGGTGTAGGGGTTGAAAATGTAGTGCATCATTCTCGAGAAGGTGGGTGGAGCATTAGCGAGGCCAAAGGACATG
Source organism: Secale cereale (assembly GCA_902687465.1). NCBI lineage: Eukaryota > Viridiplantae > Streptophyta > Magnoliopsida > Poales > Poaceae > Secale > Secale cereale. Next base: position 746,511,714 of record LR738711.1, on the reverse strand, counting down.
ACTGTATATTCATAGGAGCAGTAGCTCGTTCTGAAGGCAGTCTTGTGGATATCTTCTTCACGAATGCGAATTTGGTGATAACCCATTCGGAGATCGAGCTTTGAGAACACTTTAGCTCCTTTGAGCTGCTCAAACAATTTGTTGATGTTGGGGAGCGAATACTTGTTCTTTATTGTCTTCTTGTTCAATGGCCGATAATCAACGCAAAGGCGCTCCGTGCCATCCTTCTTCTTGACAAATAAGACACCACAGCCCCAAGGAGACGTGCTAGGCCTGATCAGACCCATACGCTCTTGTTCATCAAGTTGTTTCTTCAACTCCTTCAACTCTTCAGGGGAGAGCTTGTACGGACGGCGGCATGCTGGCTCAGTACCAGGCTCGAGTTCAATGACAAATTCAACTTGACGATGCGGAGGCATGCCTGGAAGCTCTTCAGGGAAAACATCTTCGTATTCGTTGACCACCGGAATTTGAGAGATGGCATTAATCTCGCCCTTGTCATTGAGAGAGAATAGCCTCATTGTGTTATCTCGAGAGGCGAAGATAATCACGTCTTCATTGGAATGAGTAATCTTGACTTCCTTATTTGCACAATCAATGTGAGCATCATGCTGAGAAAGCCAATCCATCCCAAGAATAAGGTCAATGTCGGAGTTGCCGAGAACAACCGAAGAAGCCAGAAAGCGGTAATCACCCATGCAAATAGATACATCCGGAACATGCACCCGAGAGGACATTTGCAATCCAAGAGAAATAATGCTCAAAGGCTATGGCAACACTTGAGTGACGAAATCATGCTTGGCAACAAAAGGTCTTGAAATGAAAGAAAGCGGTGCACCCGAATCAAACAATACTTTTGCAGGAATAGAGTTAACTGGAAGGTTACCAAGTATCACATCTGAAGAATTCTCTGCTTGAGCTACATTCATCAGATTCACTCTTGCAACCTTGGGATTGTGCTTGACAATAGTAGTGCTGACAGGTGGAGGAGGCGGAAGGCGCCTTGGGTTGGGGCACTTGTTAGCATAATGACCCTTCTGGGCACACTTGTTGCAAATCACTTCTGAGAGAGGACGGTAGTGAGGAGCACTTGACTTGGAAGATTGAAAATGATTCTTTGACTGGTTGCTTGGGTTGGGTGGGTGGGAGAAAGCACGGCCACCAGAATTCTTGTTGTTGTTGTAGGGAGCTCGGATCACTGGTGGAGGTGGAAGCCAAAACTTCTGTTGCTTTGCGACCACTTGAGAAGAAGAGGAGGAGTGAACAGCATCTCTGATCCTCTTTTTGGAAGCTTCCATCTTGAGCTGGGCTGCCTCTTGCTTAAGTGCCATATTATAGAATTGATCAAACTCATCAGGCTCGAACAAGGTGAGAGCTAGTTGGAGTTCATCCTTCAGACCACCTCGGAACTAATAGATCTTGCTCTTGGCATCTGGGATGTCTTGCTTGGCATAGCTGGCAAGGTTCTGGAACTTGACATTATATTGGTAGACAAACATAGAGCCTTGCTTCAGGTTGCGGAATTGCTCACGCATACCCTCGATGACACTTGTTGGAATGTGGTGAGAGCGAAAGTCCTTGCAGAAGTCATCCCAGGAGATTTCACGCCCTGCTCTGGAGTCTTTGTACTGCTGCCACCAATCAGCTGCTTGGTCCTTGAGTTGGAACGCGGCAAACTTCACATAGTCCTCGGGCCTGACGTTACTGCACTCGAAATGCTTTTTGATATTTGTTATCCAGTCTTCAGCATCTAGAGGATCCACGCAGTAACTGAATGCCTTTGGTTGATTTGCCAAGAACTGGTTGAGCGTAGCAAAGTGCGGTTGGTTGAACAAATTGCCTTGGTTCCCATGAGCACCCTGATTTGCTTGATTTGCTTGAATATTCTGCATCATTTGCATAAGCATCTGGGTGTTCTTGTTCGTAGCTTGCATAATTGCTCTCCAGGCTTCAAACGGAGGAGGAGGTGAAGGAGGACGATCAGGAACCTCTTCACCCTCTGGGTTAGCGTTGGGAACCCTTTTAGGAGCCATCCTGAAAGAGATGACCACTATTAGCCATTGATTGAAAGAATATATAAGCTGAATCGACGGCTAGAAATTGCAACATAGTCTTCACAAGAATCATTCGAACAAGAGGAACGAATGAAATTCTTAGTTTAATAGTAACAACAATCTTCACGAGAAGCCACTTGGGAGACAAAAGGTAAATAAAACAACAAGGTGCAGATAGAACAAATACAAGATAGAAGCTTCGTTCGACATATTTGTGCTGAAATCTTATGGAACGTGTTACAAAAGGGTTTTGCAATCCCCGGATCAGCATAGCCAAGGACCCTTTAAGATGCAACTCCCGATCGGAACAACGGCCATAAAACTACTTCACTCAATGTAGAAGCCCGAACTCCATATCCTGCATTCGTTGGAAGAATGCCTATGATCTACTAGATGAACCCACCTATTAATTTCCGAAAGTTTCCAGTTATGCAATCAGGTGTTGGGGATACATGGGAAGCATCGCGCTCTCAACTCTAATCCTACATCCAGCTGTATTCATCCTTCAACACATGTCTAGAAGATATGATCAAAACAAGATAAGCATGGCAACGGTGCAAGATGCACCAAAACATCAAGAAAACATACTCCAAACATGTCAACAAGATTGTATTATGAATCTACATGCAAAACCACACAAGTTTCATATAGGACTTGCCCAAAACGGAGCAACGGGCTAAAAGATACACCCGAAACAAGAAACAATGCAAAGCTGAAAATAACAGCCACATAGCAACTTTGGAGCAATAAATATATACTCTACAACACTCAAACATGGTGATAAGAAGCATGGAAATGAAGTAGACATATCCTACAGCAAACAATTCCATTAGAGCATCTCCATAGGAGGCATGGATCAATAGCAACAAGCTACAACATTTTGAACATGACAATAAAATCCTGACAGCAATATTTTATAGCAACTTGGGAGCAAGAATTAAATATGCTACAGCAACCCAAATGAGCATGTGAGGGCATGGATGGATAGACAACAATATATACAACAAGGAATGATCAATGGTCACCCCAAAACTAACATGGATTTGCCTAGGACAACAAGCAAACATAGCATCTGGATATTACAGATTCCAGACTTTGTGAAATTTCACTAAGTGTTAAAACAGCAATATTATCATGGCATGTTTGTGAGCATGTTTAAGTCACCTCAAGGCATAACATGGCAAAAGGTTTGCACCACAGCAAAGATCACATGATGGGGACTCTAAAACATATGAGCATGTAACATGGGGGCAAACACAACAATAGCAACGAACTCATCAACTAGGCATCTCATAAAAAGTTACAAAACCTAACAGCCACATGCACTTTTGCAATGGAGATAAACATGGCAATATGAACTCTAACATGCAAGCTAAAGCAACCAACATGTAGAGCATCTCATGATGAACATTTTGACATATCATTTGCTTCATTTGGATAAACATGCACCAAGTTATCACATCTCAAACATGGCATGAAAACAACTAATAGCAGCAGTTTATACCAAGTAGCACTCTTCTCACGAAGATTTAGACATCTAGATGATCTCAAACATGCATGACACAATGGAACAAAACATAGTACATGTCACCACGATCATTTTGACATATTATACGCACAAAACGGACAAGCACAGTAAAAGATATCATCATCACAAAAATGCATCAGACACTGAAAACTAAAAGGACTTGGACAAAAAAAACACAAGGGTCAACCTGCGGGCGCAGGTCAACGGGCGCCGGGTCGCGGGTCCGCGTGCGGTCAAGGGAGCGGGTCGCGGGTTGGAGCGGGTCGCGTCCGTACCTGTTAGGGTTTCCTGCCCACGGGGCACTGGATCGGGGCGATCCCGACCTGGATCGAAGCTGGCGATGCGGCGGCGCCCTCGATGGGAGGCCGGCAGCCCTCCCTGCGGTGGCCGAAGCTTGACAGCGGCGCGGTCCTACCGGCGGGCTGGAGAAGGCCGGCGGCGAGGCTTGGCTCGGGGCCGGAGGAAAGAGCTTCGAGGAGCTCGGGCGGCACGGGCGAGGCCGGCGGCGTGGCCAGCGCCGGCGGCGGAGGACGGCGGCCGCCGGGAGCGGGGCGGCGGCGGAGATCCGCGGCGGCGGCGCGGCGACGAAGGCGCGGGAGTGCGAAGCGGCGCGGCGGCGGTGCGGGCCGCGGGGGCCGGGGACGGGCCCGGCGGTCCTGCGCGGTGGGAGGCGGCGGCTGTGTCCGGCACGGACGGACACGTCCGCCCGGCACGGAAAACGAGGCGCGGCTGGAGCTAGGAGGAGACTAGGGTTTTGGACGAAAATGGCAAGTGGGACGTTTTTATAGGCACAAGGAGCTAGGAGAGTCCAAATGGAGAGCGGTTTTCGGCCACGCGATCACAATTCAACGGCCGAGATGATGGGAAGGTTTGAGCTGGGTTGTTGGGCTGTTGTGGAGGGGGTCTTGGGCCTCAAAGAGGAGGTACTTTTAGCCCATGAGGTTACCTGTTGGAGTACCAAACGAACTCCAAACGGGACGAAACTTGACAGGCGGGTTACACGTATCAAAACAACATCGCACGACAAGTCTCACGTCATCCGGAAACGTTACACGTCCAAACACGAAAGAAGGACTCGGGGATGCCACGGGCACGTGTGAGAGCGTCGGAACTCGAAACGGACAACGGGAAGAGACTAGTGGGGCCGGCTGCAAAAGACAACACAAATGCAATGCAATGCACATGACAACATGACATGGATGAATGCACACACACACACACACACGACAAAACGACGAAAAACCCGAAAAAACGAAGAACCCGGAATGGAACTGATGAAGCCAAAGTTTATATATTGCCATATGGGGGAAGTGTTACATCCAGGGCATTACAAGATACCTCTCTGACACTCGGAGTGACAAATCCTATTCTCGATCTATGCCAACACCACAAACACCTTCAAAGACACTTGTAGAGCATCTTTATAATCACCCAATTACGTTGTGATGTTTGATAGCACACAAGGTGTTCCTCCGGTATTCGGGAGGTGCATAATCTCATAGTTAGAGGAACATGTATAAGTCATGAAGAAAGTAATAACAATAAAACTAAACAATCATAGTGCTAAGTTGACAGATGGGTATTGTCCATCACATCATTCTGCTAATGATGTGATCCTGTTGATCAAATGACAACACATGTCTATGGTTAGGAAACACAACCATCTTTGATTAATGAGCTAGTCTAGTAGAGGCGTACTAGGGACACTCTGTTTTGTCTATTTTTCACACATGTATCAAGTTTCCGGTTAATACAATTCTAGCATGAATAAACTACATTTATCGTGATATATAAGGAAATATAAATAACAACTTTATTATTGCCTCTAGGGCATATTTCCTTCAGTCTCCCACTTGCACTAGAGTCAATAATCTAGTTCACACATCGCCATGTGATTTAACACTAGTAGTTCACGTCGAGATGTGATTAATACCCATAGATCACATCGCCATGTGATTAACACCCAAAGGGTTTACTAGAGTCAATAATCTAGTTCACATCACCATGTGATTAACACCCAAAGAGTACTAAGGTGTGACCATGTTTTGCTTTGTGAGAGAAGTTTAGTCAACGGGTCTGTCACATTCATATCCGTATGTATTTTGCAAATTTCTATGTCTACAATGCTCTGCATTAAGCTACTCTAGCTAATTGGTCACACTTTCAATACACATCCATATTGATACTTAGTCATCTGGATTAGTGTCAAAGCTTGCATCGGCGTAACCCTTTACGACGAACCCTTTATCACCTCCATAACTGAGAAACATTTCCTTAGTCTTCCGGTTACTAAGGATAATTTTGACCGTTGTCCAGTGATCTACTCCTGGATCACTATTGCACCTCCTTGCCAAACTCATGGCAAGGTACAAAATAGGTTTGGTACACAGCATGACATACTTTATAGAACCTATGGCTGAGGCATAAGGAATGACTTTCTTTCTCTCTATATGTTTCTGTCGTGGTCGGGCTTTGAGTCTTACTCAAATTCACACCTTACAAATCAGGCAAGAACTCCTTCTTTGACTGATCCATTCTGAACTACTTCAAAATCTTACCAAGGTATGTACTAATCGAAAGTCTTATCAAGCGTCATGATCTATCTCTATAGATCTTGGTGCCCAATATATAAGCAGCTTCACTGAGGTCTTTTATTGAAAAACTCCTTTTAAACAATCCTTTATGCTTTCCAGAAAATTCTACATCATTTCCAATCAACAATATGATATTCACATATACTTATCAGAAATGTTGTAGTGCTCCCACTCACTTTCTTGTAAATACAGGCTTCACCGTAAGTCTGTATAAAACCATATGCTTTGATCACCTCATCAAAGCGTATATTCCAACTCCGAGATGCTTGCACCAGTCCATAGATGGATCGCTGGAGCTTGCACACTTTGTCAGCACCTTTAGGATCGATAAAATCTCCTGGTTGCATCATATACAACTCTTCTTTGAGTTATCCATTAAGGAATGCAGTTTTGACATCCATTTGCCAGATTTCATAGTCATAAAATGCGGTAATTGCTAGCATAATTCGACAGACTTAAGCATTGCTACGGGTGAGAAAGTCTCATTGTAGTAAACTCATTGAACTTGTCGAAAACCTTTTGCAACAAGTCGAGCTTTGTAGACAGTAACATTACCATTGGCGTTAGTCTTTCTCTTAAAGATCCATTTATTTTCAATGGCCTACAGATCATCGGGCAAGTCAACCAAAGTCCACACTTTGTTCTCATACATGGATCCCATCTCAGATTTCATGGCCTCAAGCCATTTCGCGGAATCTAGGCTCATCATCGCTTCCTCATAGTTCGTAGGTTCGTCATGGTCTAGTAACATGACTTCCAGAATCGGGTTACCATACCACTCTGGTGCGGAACGTACTCTGGTTGACCTAAGTGGTTCAGTAGTAACTTGATCTGAAGTTTCATGATCATCATCATTAGCTTCCTCACTAATTGGTGTAGGAATCAGTGGAACTGATTTCTGTGATGAACTACTTTCCAATTCAGGAGAAGGTACAATTACCTCATCAAGTTCTACTTTCCTCCCACTCACTTCTTTAGAGAGAGACTCCTTCTCTAGAAAGGATCCATTCTTAGCAACGAATATCTTACCTTCGGATCTGTTATAGAAGGTGTACCCAACAGTTTCTTTTGGGTATCCTATGAAGACACATTTCTCCGACTTGGGTTCGAGCTTATCAGGTTGAAGCCTTTTCACATAAGCATCGCAGACCCAAACTTTAAGAAACAACAACTTTGGTTTCTTGCCAACCCACAGTTCATACAGTGTCGTCTTAACGGATTTAGATGGTGGCCTATTTAACATGAATGGAGTTGTCTCTAATGTATAACCCCAAAACGACAGTGGTAAATCGATAAGAGACATCATAGATCACACCATATCTTATAAAGTACGGTTATGATGTTCGGACACACCATTACGCTGTGGTGTTCTGGGTGGCGTGAGCTGTGAAACTATTCCACTTTGTTTTAAATGTAGACCAAACTCATAACTCTAATATTCGCCTCCGCGATCAGATCGTAGAAACTTTATTTTCTTGTTATGATGATTCTCTACTTCACTCTAAAATTCTTTGAACTTTTCAAATGTTTCAGACTTGTGCTTCATCAAGTAGATATATCCATATCTGCTCGAATCATCAATGAAGGTCGGAAAATAACGATACCCGCCGCGAGCCTCAACACTCATCGAACCGCATACATCAGTATGTATGATTTCCAATAAGTCAGTTGCTCGCTCCATTGTTACGGAGAACAGAGTCTTAGTCATCTTGCCCATGAGGCATGGTTCGCAAGCACCAAGTGAATCACAATCAAGTGATTCGAAAAGCCCATCAGCATGGAGTTTCTTCATGTGCTTTACACCAATATGACCTAAACGACAATGCCACAAATAAGTTGCACTATCATTATCAACTTTGCATCTTTATGCTTCAATATTATGAATATGTGTATTACTACGATCGAGATTCAATAAACCATTTACCTTGGGTGCATGACCAAAGAAGGTTTTATGCATGTAAACAAAACAACAATTATTCTCTCACTTAAATGAATAATCGTATTGCAATAAACATGATCCAATCTTGTTCATGCTCAACGCAAACACCAAATAACATTTATTTAGGTTTAACACTAATCCCTAAAGTATAGGGAGTGTGCGATGATGATCATATCAGCTTTGGAACCACTTCCAAATCCAACACACATCGTCACCTCACCCTCAACTAGTCTTTGTTTATTCTGCAACTCCTGTTTTGAGTTAATAATCTTAGCAACTGAGCTAGTATCAAATACCCAGGGGCTACTATGAATACTAGTAAGGTACACATCAATAACATGTATACCAAATATACCTTTGTTCACTTTTCCATCCTTCTTATCTGCCAAATATTCGGGTCAGTTCGGCTTCTAGTGACCAGTCCCTTTGCAGTAGAAGCAGTCAGTTTCAGGCTTGGCTCCAGACATGGGTTTCTTCTCAGGAGTAGCAACTGGCTTGCTATTCTTTTTGAAGTCCCCCTTCTTTCCATTGCCCTTTTTATTGAAACTAGTGGTCTTGTTAACCATCAACAATTGATGCTCTTTCTTGATTTCTACCTTCGTTGATTTCAGCATCACAAAGAGCTCGGGAATCGTTTTTGTCATCCATTACATATTATAGTTCATCATGAAGTTCGAGTAACTTGGTGATAGTGACTAGAGAATTCTGTCAATCACTATCTTATTTGGAAGTTTAACTCCCACTTGATTCAAGCGGTTGTAGTACTCAGACATTCCGAGCACATGCTCATTGGTTGAGCTATTCTCCTCCATCTTGTAGGCAAAGTACTTGTCAGAGGTCTCATACCTCTCGACACAAGCATGAGTCTGAAATACTATTTTCAACTCTAGGGACATCTCACATGCTCCGTGGCGTTCAAAATGTTTTTGAAGTCCTGGTTATAAGCTGTAATGCATGGCACACTAAACTATCAAGTAGTCATCATACCGAGCTTGTCAAACGTTCATAATGTATGCATCTGCTCCTGCAATAGGTTTGTCACCTAGCGGTGCATCAAGGACATAATACTTCTGTGCAACAATGAGGATAATCCTCAGATCACGGACCTAGTCCGCATCATTGCTACTAACATCTTTCAACTTAGTTTTCTCTAGGAACATATCAAAAAACATAGGGGACTACAATGTGAGCTATTGATCTACAACATAATTTGCAAATACTATCAGGACTAAGTTCATGATAAATTAAAGTTCAATTAATCATATTACTAATGAACTCCCACTTATATAGACATCCCACAAGTCATCTAAATGATCACGTGATCCAAATCAACTAAACCATGTCCGGTCATCACGTGAGATGGAGTAGTTTTCAATGGTGAACATCTTATGTTGATCATATCTAGTATATGATTCACGCTCGACCTTTCGGTCTCCAGTGTTCCGAGGCCATATCTGTACATGCTAGGCTCATCAAGTTTAAGCCGAGTATTCTGCATGTGCAAAACTGTCTTACACCCGTTGTATGCGAACGTAGAGCTTATCACACTCGATCATCACGTGGTGTCTCGGCACGACGAATTGTCGCAACGGTGCATACTCAGGGAGAACACTTGTACCTTGTAATTTTGTAAGGGATCATCTTATAATGCTACCGTCGTACTAAGAAAATTAAGATGCATAATAAGATAAACATCACATGCAATCAAAATATGTGACATGATATGGCCATCATCATCTTTTGCTTTTGATCTCCATCTCCAAAGCATCGTCATGATCTCCACCGTCGCCGACTTGACACCATGATCTTCATCATAGTATCGTGGCCGTCTCGCCAACTATTGCTTCTACTACTATCGCTAACTCATAGTGATAAATAATATGTCTCCAACATATCTACTTTTCCAAACATTTTTGCCCTTGTTTTGGACTCTAACTTGCATGATTTGAATGGAACTAACCCGGACTGATGTTGTTTTCAGCAGAAATGCCATGGTGTTATTTTTGTGCAGAAATAAAAGTTCTCGAATGACCTGAAAATCAACGGAGAATTATTTTGGAAAGAACCAAGCCAGGGGGGCACACCCTGTCCACGAGGGTGGGGGGCGTGCCCCCTCCCCGTGGGTGCGCCCCTGCCTCGTGGGCCCCCTGTTGCTCCACCGATGTCTACCCCGACTCCATATATTCACTTTCGGGGAGAAAAAAATCAGAGACGAAGAATTATCGCGTTTTACAATACGGAGCCGCCGCCAAGCCCTAATCTCTCTCGGGAGGACTGATCTGGAGTCCGTTCGGGGCTCCGGAGAGTGGATATCGTCGCCATCATCATCATCAACCTTCCTCCATCACCAATTCCATGATGTTCACCGCCGTGCGTGAGTAATCCCATCGTAGGCTTGCTGGACGGTGATGGGTTGGATGAGATTTACCATGTAATCGAGTTAGTTTTGTTAGGGTTTGATCCCTAGTATCCACTATGTTCTAAGATTGATGTTGCTATGACTTTGCCATGCTTAATGCTTGTCACTAGGGCCCGAGTGCCATGATTTTAGATCTGAACCTATTATGTTTTCATAAATATATGTGTGTTCTTGATCCTAACTTGCAAGTCAATAGTCACCTACTATGTGTTATGATCCGGCAACCCCGAAGTGACAATAGTCGGGACCACTCCCGGTGATGACCGTAGTTTGAGGAGTTCATGTATTCACTATGTGCTAATGCTTTGGTCCGGTACTCTATTAAAAGGAGGCCCTAATATCCCTTAGTTTCCTCTAGGACCCCGCTTCCACGGGAGGGTAGGACAAAAGATGTCATACAAGTTCTTTTCCATAAGCATGTATGACTATATTCAGAATACATGTCTACATTACATTGATGAACTGGAGCTAGTTCTGTGTCACCCTAGGTTATAACTATTACATGAGGAATCACATCCGACATAATTCTCCATCACCGATCCAATGCCTACGAGCTTTCCACATATTTCTTGTTGCTTATTTACTTTTCCGCTGCTGTTATTACGAAAACTACAAAAACACTATCGTTACTTTTATTGCTGTTACCACTATTTCCATATTACCTTGCTACTAAATTACCTTGTTGTAGATACTAAGTTTCTAGGTGTGGTTGAATTGACAACTCAGTTGCTAATACTTAAGAGTATTCCTTGGCTCCCCTTGTATCAAATCAATAAATTTGGGTTGAATACTTTACCCTCGAAAACTGTTGCGATCACCTACACTTGTGGGTTATCAAGACTATTTTCTGGCGCCGTTGCCGGGGAGCATAGCTATATTCTTTAAGTCACTTGGGATTTATATTTCTTGATCACTATGAAGAACTTGAAAGACTCAAAAACCAAGATTTATCCCTCAACTACGAGGGGAGGTAAGGAACTGCCATCTAGCTCTGCACTTGATTCACCCTCTGTTATGAGTAAATTTGTGACACCTACTCCTACTATTGAATTTGATATGTCCTATGTTCTTGATGATGCCACTTCTGCTATGTATGATGAAACTACTTCTATGTTTGATAATACCGTGCCACTAGGTGAATATCTAGATGAACAAATTGCTAAGGTTAGGGAGAATGCAAATATTGAAACTGATAATATTTATGAAAGTGATGATGAAGATTCTCCCCCTAGATATGAATTGCCTGTTATTCCTGAGGGTTATGTTAAGGATGAAGAAATTGCTAGAGACTTTCTTGCTTGCAACGATATATATGATCTTAAGAAATTATTAGCTAAGCTGAAAGAAAAGTCTTTGAATGCTAGAATGAAATATGACCCTGCTTTTGCTACTTCACCTATCTTTGTTACTGATAAGGATTATAATTTCTCTGTTGATCCTAAGTTAATTACTTTGGTTGAATCTGATCCTTTCCATGGCTATGAATCGGAAACTATTGTGGCACATCTTACTAAGTTGAGTGATTATATGTCTGGAGTTAAAGGTGAATTGAAACTCATTAGTAAACATGCTTCTATGGTTACCACTCAAGTAGAACAAGTACTTAAGGCTCAAAATGATTTTCTCAATGAATTAAATAGTAAGAATAATGATTATGATGTTAGAGTTGCAACTAGAGGTGGTAAAGTGACTCGGGAACCTTTGTATCCTGAGGGCCACCCTAAGAGAATTGAGAAAGATTCTCAGAGAGCTAATTTGGATGCACCTAGTTCTTCTAAGAAGAAGAAAAAGAAAAATAATAGGACTTTGCATGCTTCTAGTGAACCTGTAGCTGACACACCTGAGAATCCCAATGATATCTATGTTTCTGATGCTCAGACACAATCTGGTAATGAACATGAACCTAGTGATAATATTAATGATGATGTTCATGATGATGCTCAACCTAGCAATGATAATGATGTAGAGATTGAACCTGCTGTTGATCTTGATAACCCACAATCAAATAATCAACACTACGATAAGAGAGACTTTGTTGCTAGGAGGCACGGTAAGGAAAGAGAACCATGGGTTCTGAAACCCATGCATTTTCCTCCTAAACCATCCAAGAAAAAGGATGATGAGGATTTTGAGTGCTTTCCTGAAATGATTAGACCTATCTTTTTGCGTATGCGTTTGACTGATATGCTTAAAACAAATCCTTATGCTAAGTATATGAAAGATATTATTACCAATAAAGGAAAGATACCTGAAGTTGAAATTTCCACCATGCTTGCCAATTACACTTTTAAAGGTGGGATACCTAAGAAACTAGGAGATCCAGGAGTACCTACTATACCTTGTGCCATTAACGGAAACTATGTTAAAACTGCTTTATGTGATCTTGGGGCCGGTGTTAGTGTTATGCCTCTCTCTTTATATCGTAGACTTGACTTGAGTAAGTTGACACCTACTGAAATATCTTTGCTAATGGCCGATAAATCAACTGCTATACCTGTCGGTATTTGTGAGGATGTGCCTGTTGTGGTTGCAAATGTTACTATTCTAACGGACTTTGTTATCCTTGATATTCCCGAGGACGATAGTATGCCTATTATCTTTGGTAGACCCTTTTTAATACTGCATGGGCTGTTATTGATTGCAACAAAGGCAATGTCACTTTTCATGTCAATGGTAATGAGCATACGGTACACTTTCCAAGGAAACAACCTCGGGTCCACAGTATCAATTCTATTGGAAAAATTTCAACTATTACTATTGGAGGTTTTGAATTTCCTCTTCCTACTATCAAGAAGACATATGGTATTCTTATTACTGGGGACATACATATCCCCATTGAGGTAACCTAGTGTTATTCGAAAATTCTCCGGTTTCATGCTATTCGGAAAGACTTTATTAACAAGACTTCATCAACCTTGTTAATGGACTCCTTTTGATGAGCATGAGATGGGTGAATCTAGATAGCACAATCTTCTGTATCCCGCTTTTACTTTCTGTTAATTAGATTAAATAAAGCAAAAATAGTATTTTCTGTCTGTTTCTAGACTTATCCGTGCAATAGAAAAGTACCCCAAAAATTAAAGTTCTCCAAATGCCCTGAAAATGAAATATGATTTTTTATAGAATATTTGAGAATATTTGGCATAGAGAACATAGCAGAGGGGGGCAACACCTGGCCATGAGGGTCCAGGGCGCGCCCACCCTCACTGGGCACACCCCCTGCGTCGTGGGCCCCACGTGGCCCCCTCCACTTATTCCTGCACCCACACACTCCTTCTTCCTCCCAAAAAATCACTAGCTAGCTCAAGCACGAGTTCTAGCTCATCTTGCTGCCATTTTCGATCTCCTTGCTCAAAGCTCCATTCACAAAACTATTTGGAGAGATTGTTCCTTGGTATGTGACTCCTCCATTGGTCCAATTAGTTTTTGTTCTAGTGCTTTATTTATTGCAAATTTTTGTTGCTGTGGTGACCTTGTTCTTGAGCTAGCATGTAAAATTTCTTTGGTCCCAAGTAGTTCTAATGCATGATTTAGTCTCTAGGCACTTGTAGGAGTTGTTGCTATCAATCTTGTTGAGTTTGGTTCACTTTTATTTTGAGTTACTAAAAAATTCAGAAAATGTCAGAAAAATGCATAGGAAAATCTTCCAAGGTGGTTCCTCAAGGAAGCAAGAACCAAGGCTCGTGATGCGTGAGCCGGGCGATGAATTTCCAAGGGAAGCTGAAGTGCGACCTTGTGAATGGCCGTCAGAGGAATTTATGGTTCGGGAAGGCATTAAGGAGGAGTTTGATGCATTTGTGCGTAATGCTGACCTCGAGGGCTTCATGCAAGATAAGTGCCCTCAATACCATTACTTAATAGATACCTTTGTGAGAAGGTTTAAATTTTCATCTTCACGTAATTCTCACACTGTCCTGTTTTATCTTTATGATAAATCTTACACCATGGACCTAGAAGATTTTAATGATGCTTGTAAGCTCCCGTAGTGGGGCGATATTGGTGATCCTCGCAAATCCGAATATAAAGACTTCCTTGCTAGTATCACTGTGGGGGAATCTAGAGAGATCACACAAGCTACCATAGGAAGCATTCATTTTCCTGCTATACACTATTTTGCTCTCTTTATTGGTAGATGCATCAACGGTAAAGATGAGACTTGTCATATGTGTGTCCTAGATCTTAGTATTCTCAAGAGTGTTGTGTTATGAGATAGACAATATAACTTGGGAGCCATTGTTGCATGTAGGCTACATCATAATGGTTTACATGGAGATTTATTTGGTGGGATTTATGCCACTCACATAGCCCGTCGTCTTGGTGTGCCTATACATGAAAATGATGAACTATTACCACCTGCTTATTTGGATTATAATGCTATGGTTAGCCATCGGTTTGTAGAGAGGGATGAACAATCCCTCCAGTATCGACTAATCTTTGACAGGTGTTACACTGTCCATATTGCTCTCCCTGCTCCTACCTTCTTTGACTTTTAGGCAAAAGGGAGATATATTATAACCAGGGAGGAGGCAAATAAGTATAAGGATACAATGAGAGCAGCTCGTCTCCAGGATGCAGCTCGCCAGGCAGTAGCCGCTGCATCTCAGTACAACCCCAACTACGACTTTGGATATCCGTCAGGCCAGTACTGGCCATAGACCAATTTAGGCCAAAAGCCTAAGCTTGGGGGAGTACGTATTTCTCACCGACATTACATTCATGTTCATACACTTATTCTAGTTGCCGGTGCTCACACTCTTTCATTGTACTATCCATGCTAGTTTCAATTCTTTTCTTAGTCTTTTTCTTGTGTGCTAGAAAAACCTTAAGAAAAAAATTAGTTGTAGCTTTTAGCTAGTTTAATTTCCATGCTTGTAGTAGTAGTAATTAAAAGAAAAACCAAAAAGATTTCTCGTTCTTCTTTTGCTTGTTGGGAGCTTTCCCGTGTAAATAGCTTGTTTTCTTTTCTTTGGGGGTCAAGGAGTAGAAGACCATGATTGAAAATGCTTAGTGGATCTCATATGCTTTATTGTTGATTTAACCATGAGCCATATTACCTTGTCTTCTCTCGTGTATTAAATGCTTGCAGATTCCAGCTTAGTCCAATGCACGTGCACTATTATTATTATCCACACCGTTCAGTCGTGCGAGTGAAAGGCAATAACAATGATATATGATGAATTGATTGAGATGAGAAAAGCTAGTATGAACTCGACCTCTCTTGTTTTTTAAATATGATAGTTCATCGTTCCTGATTCAGCTTATTATGAATGAAACATGCTTGAAATGACAATTAGAGATCATAGTTGCTTATGCCATGCTTCATTAGCTAAGAGTTTATAATGGTCTATCTTGTGTGCCAACATGATATTGAAATGGTTGTGATGTGGTATGATAGGGTGGTATTCTCCTTTGAATGATTCAAGTGGTTTGACTTGGCACATGTTCACGCATGTAGTTGAAACAAAATCAACATAGCCTCCACGATATTTATGTTCATGGTGATTTATATCCTACTCATGCTTGCATTCATTGTTGATTAGTTTTAATGCATGTTCATGACTGTTGTCGCTCTCTAGCTGGTCGCTTCCCAGTCTCTTTCTAGCCTTCACCTATACTAAGCGGGAATACTGCTTGTGCATCCACTTCCATAAACCCCAAAGTTATTCCATATGAGTCCACCATACCTTCCTATATGCGATATCTACCTGCCGTTCCAAGTAAATTTATATGTGCCAAACTCTAAACCTTCAAATGAAATTCTATTTTGTATGCTCGAACAGCTCATGTATCAACTAGGGCTGTCTATATCTTCCATGCTAGGTGGGTAATTCTCATGATGAGTGGACTCCGCTCATCATTCATGAGAAAATGGCTAGTAACCGGGATGCCCAGTCCCATGCTCAAATCATAATAATTAAACAGAACTCCCCCAGGGTTGTTGCTGGTTTGGACGGTACCCGTTGTGTCAGGCTAGCCATGGAGTGTGCTTGTTGGTGGTTGGGGGAGTATAAACTTTACCATTCTGTTTGGGAACCACCTATAATGTGTGTAGCATGGAAGATATCGAGATTCTTGGTTGTTATGTTGAAAGTGAGAGTATACCGCTCAAAATATTATGCATCTCTATTTTAAAATTGAGCTCTGGCACCTCTACAAATCCCTGCTTCCCTCTACGAAGGGCCTATCTATTTACTTTTATGTTGAGTCATCATCCTCTTATAAAAGAGCACCAGTTGGAGAGCACCGCTGTCATTTGCATGTATTGCTATTAATTTGCATTGAGTATGATTGTGACTGGATCTCTTTTACCATGAATTACAATGTCTAGTCAGTCCTTGATCTTTAAAGGTGCTCTGCATTTATGTTTTGCGGTCTTAGAAAGGGCTAGCGAGATACCATCTTGTTATATCATATTATGATTGTTTTGAGAAAGTGTTGTCATCCGAGGTTTATTATTATTGCTCGCTAGTTGATTATGCCATTGATATGAGTAGACATGAGACCTGGAAGTTATTGTGAATGTGGTTAGTTCATGATCTTTGCTGAAAACTTGAATGCTGGCTTTACATATTTACAACAACAAGAGGAAACAGAGTTTGTCAAAGTTTTTCTTTATCACTTTTAGTTTATCAACTGAATTGCTTGAGGACAAGCAAAGGTTTAAGCTTGGGGGAGTTGATACGTCTCCAACGTATCTACTTTTCCAAACACTTTTGCCCTTGTTTTGGACTCTAACTTGCATGATTTGAATGGAACTAACCCGGACTGACGATGTTTTCAGCAGAATTGCCATGGTGTTATTTTTGTGCAAAAATAGAAGTTCTCGGAATGACCTGAAATTCGAAGGAGAATTATTTTGGAATATATATAGAATATATGCGAAAAGAACCAAGCCAGGGCCCCACACCCTATCCACGAGGGTGGGGGTGCGCCCCCTGCTTCGTGGGCCCCCTGTTGCTCCACTGACGTCTACGCCGACTCCATATATTCACTTTCGGGGAGAAAAAAATCAGAGAGGAAGAATTATTGCGTTTTACAATACAGAACCGCCGCCAAGCCCTAATCTCTCTCGGGAGGGCTGATTTGGAGTCCGTTCGGGGCTCCGGAGAGTGGAGATCGTCGCCATCGTCATCATCAACCTTCCCCCATCACCAATTCCATGATGCTCACCGCCGTGCGTGAGTAATCCCATCGTAGGCTTGCTGGACGGTGATGGGTTGGATGAGATTTACCATGTAATCGAGTTAGTTTTGTTAGGGTATGATCCCTAGTATCCACTATGTTCTAAGATTGATGTTGCTATGACTTTGCCATGCTTAATGCTTGTCACTAGGGCCTGAGTGCCATGATTTCAGATATGAACCTATTATGTTTTCATGAATATATGTGTGTTCTTTATCATATCTTGCAAGTCAATAGTCACCTACTATGTGTTATGATCTGGCAACCCCGAAGTGACAATAGTCGGGACCACTCCCGATGATGACCGTAGTTTGAGGAGTTCATGTATTCACTATGTGTTAATGCTTTGGTCCAGTACTCTTTTAAAAGGAGACCTTAATATCCCTTAGTTTCCGCTAGGACCCCACTGCCACAGAAGGGTAGGATAAAAGATGCCATGCAAGTTCTTTTCCATAAGCACGTATGACTATATTCAGAATACATGCCTACATTACATTGATGAACTGGAGCTAGTTTTGTGTCCCCCTAGGTTATAACTATTACATGAGGAATCGCATCCGACATAATTCCTCATCACCGATCCAATGCCTACGAGCTTTTCACATATTGCTTGTTGCTTATTTACTTTTCCGCTACTGTTATTACAAAAACTACAAAAACACTATCGTTACTTTTATTGCTGTTACCACTATTTCCATATTACCTTGCTACTAAATTACCTTGCTGCAGATACTAATTTTTCAGCTGTGGTTGAATTGACAACTCAGCTGCTAATACTTAAGAGTATTCTTTGGCTCCCCTTGTATTGAATCAATAAATTTGGGTTGAATACTTTACCCTCGAAAACTGTTGCAATCCCCTACACTTGTGGATTATCAATAAAGCAAAGCAATTACATGGCGTTTGCAATTCATACAATAAAGAGACAACCATAAGGCTCTTGCCGGTTGCCTATGATTTACAAAACATGATCATCTCATACAATAATGTATAACGTCATCACGTCTTGACCATATCACATCACAACATGCCCTGCAAAAATAAGTTAGACGTCATCTACTTTGTTGTTGCAAGTTTTACGTGGCTGCTACGGGCTTCTAGTAAGAATCGTTCTTACCTATGCATCAAAACCACAATGATTTTTCGTCAAGTGTGTTGTTTTAACCTTCAACAAGGACCGGCCGTAGTCACACTCAATTCAACTAAAGTTGGAGAAACTGCCACCCGCCAGCCACCTATGTGCAAAGCACATCGGTAGAACCAGTCTCATGAACGCGGTCATGTAATGTCGGTCCGGGCCGCTTCATCCAACAATACCGCTGAATCAAAGTAAGACGTTGGTGGTAAGCAGTATGACTATTATCACCCACAACTCTTTGTATTCTACTCGTGCATATCATCTATGCATAGACCTAGCTCTGATACCACTGTTGGGGAACGTAGTATTTCAAAATTTTCCTAAGATCACGCAAGATCTATCTAGGAGAAGCATAGCAACGAGCGGGGAGAGTGTGTCCACGTACCCTCGTAGACCGAAAGCGGAAGCGTTTAGTAACGCGGTTGATGTAGTCGAATGTCTTCATGATCCAACCGATCCAAGTACCGAACATAAGGCACCTCCGTGTTCAGCACACGTTCAGCATGATGACGTCCCTCGATCTCTTGATCCAGTTGAGGACGAGGGAGAGTTTCGTCAGCACGACGGTGTGGTGACGGTGATGATGAAGTTACCGGCGCAGGGCTTCGCCTAAGCACTGCAACGATATGACCGAGGTGTGTAACTATGGAGGGGGCACCACACACGGCTAAAAGATCAACTTGTGTGTCTATGGGGTGCCCCTGCCCACGTATATAAAGGAGGGAGGGAGAGAGGCCGGCCTCCTAGGGCACACCTTGTGTAGGGAGTCCAACTAGGACTTCCAAGTCCTGGTAGGAAACCCTTTCCTATTCTGAGTAAGAGAGAAGGAAAGAGGGAAAGAGAGAGGGAGAAGGAAAAGGCAAGGGGGGCGCCACCCCTTCCCCTAGTCCAATTCGGACCCATGGGGGGGCGCCACCTCCCCTTTGGCCTGCCACCTCTATTCCCGTATGGCCCAATAAGGCCCATTACTTCTCCCGGTGAATTCCCGTAACTCCCCGGTACTCCAAAAATACCCGAATCACTCGGAACCTTTCCGATGTCCAAATATAGCCGTCCAATATATGAATATTTACCTCTCGACCATTACGAGACTCCTTGTCATTTCCTTGATCTCATCCGGGACTCCGAATAAACTTTGGTCATCAAAATTGCATAACTCATAAAACTAATCGTCATCGAACATTAAGCGTGCGGACCCTACGGGCTCGAGAACTACGTAGACATGACCGAGACACATCTCCGACCAATAACCAATAGCAGAACCTGGATGCTCATATTGGCTCCTACATATTCTTTGAAGATCTTTATCGTTCAAACCGCATAACAACATACGTTGTTCCCTTTGTCATTGGTATGTTACTTGCCCGAGATTCGATCGTCGGTATATTCATACCTAGTTCAATCTCGTTACCGGCAAGTCTCTTTACTTGTTCCGCAATATATCATCTCATGACTAACTCATTAGTGATTTGCTTTCAAGGCTTATTATGATGAGTATTACCGAGAAGGCCCAGAGATACCTCTCTAACACTCGGAGTGACAAATCCTATTCTCGATCTATGCCAACTCCTTCAAAGACACATGTAGATCACCTTTATAATCACCCAGTTACGTTGTGATGTTTGATAGCACACAAGGTGTTCCTCCGGTATTCGGGAGTTGCATAATCTTATAGTTAGAGGAACATGTATAAGTCATGAAGAAAGCAATAGCAATAAAACTAAACGATCATAGTGCTAAGCTAACGGATGGGTCTTGTCCATCAGATCATTCTCCTAATGATGTGATCCTGTTGATCAAATGACAACACATGTCTATGGTTAGGAAACACAACCATCTTTAATTAACGAGCTAGTCTAGTAGAGGCATACTAGGGACACTCTGTTTTGTCTATGTATTCGCACATGTATCAAGTTTCCGGTTAATACAATTCTAGCATGAATAAAAGACATTTATCATGATATATAAGGAAATATAAATAACAACTTTATTATTGCTTCTAGGGCATATTTCCTTCATCATCATCAAGCTTGAAGGCGAGGGCCTTGAGATCGGCCTCCGCGATCTTCGACGGCTTTCTCACCGGCTAGCGCCGCATCACGCTCGACTGTGGCCAAGCCCGCCATCGTGTGGCTCTGCTTGGTGGTGGCCCCAGCTTCATTCCAGGACATCTTGAGGGACAAGTTGGCCTGGAGCTTCCTGAGATCAGCCCCAAGCGTCCCGTCACCAGGCGGCGGTCGGCATCACGAAGGTCCAGCTGGAATTGGCCCAGCACGGCAAGGGTATCTTCCAAGGCGAGAGGCGTGCTGAAGGAGGCTGCTTGAAGAGAAGACACCTGGGCCGGCGGAGCAGCTGGAGCATGGACGGTAGGGGGCTCCGAAGCCCCCATGCCCTCAGCAGGGCCACCGGGAGTTGTGGCCTCCAAAGTCATCTTGGCCAC
This sequence comes from Secale cereale, assembly GCA_902687465.1. Classification (NCBI taxonomy): domain Eukaryota; kingdom Viridiplantae; phylum Streptophyta; class Magnoliopsida; order Poales; family Poaceae; genus Secale; species Secale cereale. The sequence goes on along the minus strand of LR738711.1, from coordinate 746,490,420 downwards.
GCTTGCGGGCGCCTCCTGAGCTGGGGCCTCAGAGCCTCGGGAGGCAGGCACAAGGCTGGGCTATCGTGAAGCGGCTCCTACCTCCGACGTCGGGGTCCCGGTGGCAACAACAGGCGCAGCCTTCGAAGGCTGGCCCCTCCCTCCTCTTCTTCGACGGCAGCAGTGGTCTTCGGAAAGAGGACACGATGAGAGTAGCACCCATAGTAAAAATAGAGGTAGGATGAGATGCTTACTGCTTGACGGCGATGTACTCTCTCTTCTTGGACAGGAGCAAAGCAGACCCAAGTTTCCCGGATGCCGGGCCCGCCGTGCTCTTCGAGGGCGGCAGTTGCGTCGCGACAGACCCAGAGGCACCGACGATCGACGACGAGGCGAGGGCACCGCCCTGGAGGGGCGGGACCGCCTCGCCTTTCTTAGGGGCACCACGCGTCGACCTCTTCGAGGGAGAGGCCCCGGATCGGAGCTGGAACTAGCCCAGCACGGCAAGGGCATCTTCCAAGGCGCGAGGCATGCTGAAGGAGGTTGCTTGAAGATAAGACACCTGGGCCGGCGGAGCAGCTGGAGCATGGACGGTAGGGGGCTCCGGAGCCCCCATGCCTTCAGTAGGACCGCCGGGAGAAGTGGCCTCCACAGTCAGCTTGGCCACGCTTGTGGCCGCTTCCTGAGCTGGGGCCTCAGAGGCTCGGGAGGCAGGCACAATGCTGGGCTGTCGCGAAGCGACTCCTACCTCCGACGCCGGGGTCCCGGCGGCAACAACAGGCGCAACCTTGGAAGGCTGGCCCCTCCCTCCTCTTCTCCGACGGCGGCGGCGGCCTTCGGAAGGAGGACACGATGAGCGCAGCACCCACAGTAAAAACAGAGGTAGGATGAGATGCTTACTGCTTGACGCTGATGCACTCTCTCTTCTTGGCCAGGAACAAAGCAGACCGAAGTTTCCCGGACGCCGGGCCCGCCGTGCTCTTCGAGGCCGGTAGGTGCGTCACGACAGACCGAGAGGCACCGACGAACGACGACAAGGCTGGGGCACCGCCCTGGAGGGGCGGGACTGCCCCGCCTTTCTTCGAGGCACCATGCATCAGCCTCTTCGAGGGAGAGGCCTTAGATCGGGCCGTCACCCCGGTGAGGCGTGCAGGCGCCTTCACCAAATACTCGCCAACGTCATCGTCATCAGAGAGGTCGCTGAGGAGCTCGCTTTACCGCGGAGGAGAAGTCTCCGCCACCTCCTGCAGAGTCTCCTCCGAGTTGTCTTTCCCCTCCTCGTCAGAATCCTCACCGGAGGACACCGGCACCACAAGAGGTGGGGCATGGGGGCTCATCGGCGGCACGAGCCCTCGCTCGTTGAAGACATGCATGGCGGCGATCACGTTGTCCTTGTCCTCCCGACTGTATAGCAGGAAGCAGCCCTCGGGCAGATCCCCAGGGTCCTTCTCGAGCACGACGCGCAGGACCTTGCCCAGTTCCTCGGTAGTCAGGGCCACTGGGTGCAGCCGGACCACATCGTCCTCGCCCTGAAGGGTCCACAAGGGGCGCGAGTGCGCCTGAAGAGGGGCCAGTCGCTGCTTCATGAACTCCTTGATGAGCAGGGGCCCTGTCAGCATCCCCAATGTCAGCTCCTTCATCATCACCTCTAGCAGCTGCGCCACCCGGGAGTCAGTGAGCTTCTCGTGACCCCACCGAGTCGGCTTCTCCGGCAACGCAGTTGGCAGCTCTAGCCAAGCACAGGAGCGCTTTGCATCCATGAAGACCCACTTACATCGGAAGTCGTCCACCTTCTTCTTGGCCTTTGAGATCACATTGCCCGGATGGACCGCAATGAAGACTAGCCCTCCGGTGCGATGGTCAGTGTTAACCTGAAGATAGAAGAAGTGGCGGAACAGTGCGATGAAGGGTAGCACTCCAACGAACGCCTCAAAGTAGACGGGAAAAATTGACAAGAGGAAGGTGGAGCTGGGATGGAGATGAAGGGCACGAATCTAGTAATGCTTGAGGATAGCAAAGAAGAAGCTAGAGAAAGGGGGACGAGCCCCACGAAGAGGTTGTGCAGGAAGAGAGGATAGAAGGTTTTACCCAGGGACTCCAGCATGGTGGAGCCGAATAGTACCACCGTCTCTCCCCCTCGTTGTGGCTGGACGCCAGAAGTGGGAGAATGGTGGTGAGATGCTTCTCCTTCATGATGATGAAGGCACTGAGGGCCGACTCGAAGTCAGGAACCGGGCGCGGGGGAGAGGCAGAGGGCTTGTTTGTCTCTGATGCCATCGGCGCTGAACTCGCAGGCAAGGTTCAGCAGATCTGGAAGCGTTTGTGGCAAGGAGGAAAGGGGATCTGGAGCAAGACAGAGGGAAAGCGGAGAAAGGCTAGAGGCAGATGTTGGCCCCTTCCAGTCAAATCGAACAGTTGCCGAGGCGACGTGGGGAAGTCGAGACACCCACGTCCAATCCAGGCACCACGCGTTGACCAGGTCCGTAGGCGATTGGGGCCCGCAGCATTTCGCCCTTGCCCTTTGGCTTCGCCTAGAATCCAAATCTGAGTGCGCCTTGGGCCCGGGGGCTACTGTCGGCGTTCTGGGAACCAGGGTACCCAGACTTTCCTACCTGCAGCCGGCGACATGGCTCCTTATTGGGCCTAGTACGGCCCATCTTCAGCATCGACACTCAATACCCTCACGAGGGGCCAAGCCTCGCGGGGTGGACGACACCAAGACCTCCGGAAGGGCAGCCTCGTCTAGCTGGCTCCTGAGGAGCGGAGAACTCTATGCAACTCCCCACCTCGCGAGGTTTGCATTACGCAAGCCATGACGATCGAGGCCAGGCAGGCGCCAGCGGGCGTAGTACAACAGTTTCCTCTTTGGTGCTAAGGGAGCGGGCTCAGGCGCAAAGTCCCAAGGAATCTGCCGAAGGTTTCCATTCCGGTGCAACAAGACCAAGACTGCCAGGACGGCAGGATGGAGGTCATCACCGAACCGACCATGGCGTCACGATCACAGGCTTTGCAGGCGAAGACCACCTTTAGTCAAGATAAGATGTACTAGTTGTCTCCCATCAAAATTGGTCGTTGTGGGATCCCTTCCCGCCAACATTTCGGGGGAAGAGGACCAAGGACACTATATAAGTAGGATAGCTACCACCACAGGGGGAGGACGGATCGATCGGATTCATTCCACCCTAACAAGTTCACCAACTCATCCGAGCCCAAGAACACCTCTCCTCCGGAGGTCATTCCCCCACTATACTAGTTCATCCATAGCCCATCTCGAGGCTAATCCACCACAGTGCTGGAGTAGGGACACTCACCGCTAGGTGGCCTAAACCAGGATAAGTTGCCTCGTGTCTCTTTTACATTCCTGTTTATCGTGCTAGTTCGTGAGATGGCGAGTAGGTAGATAGGCGAGGTGGAGTTCTTCGCACGCACCCCAGAGTTCAAACCTTGTAGGGTTTTGCAGAGCCCTGGATCCGACAGATCTAATAACTTGTGTACGAACATTATGGTAACCTTTTCTAATCTGGGGCTGAAAAAATTGTTGAAAACGTACACGCAGTACCTTCTATGTACCTAGCATGACGACTTACACACCGCGAATATGATAGCTTTGTTACAGAACACTATACTCCCTCTGGTCCGGTGTATAGGGCTCACTACCAATTTCTATTTGTTCCAAAACACCTCAAGAATAAGGCGTGCTAGAATTAATTAGCCTACTTAATTGCCCTCGCTCTCCCATGTGAATTAACTACTAGACCTAGTAAATTTTCCCAAGTGATTTTTTAATGAACACACGACAACTTCTATCTAAATAACATAATAATTTACTCATCGCATATTTGATTACTTACGTACAAACAATATGGTAACATTGATGGTGGTGGTGGGGGGGGGGGGTTGTTGAAAAATACACCCCTGATAACTTATCTGCAAATATCATGGTAATATACAAAGCCCATACTTGATAATTTAAGTACAAACAGGGAAAAAGTGTAGGATCAAAAGTATGTCTAGCGGGGGGTGATTAGACTACTTGACAAAATAAAAATCTAGCCTTTTCCCAATTTTAGTTCTTGGCAGATTTTAGCAACTTAGCACAAGTCAAGCAGTCAACCTACACATGCGATTCTAAGAGTATAGCAGATGAAAGTAAAAGAATTGCATATGAAGGTAAAGGGAGGAGTTTGGAGGGAGCAAACGCAAGTGTAGACACGGATGTTTTTGTCTTGGTTCGGATAGGTGGTGCTATCGTACATCCAAGTTGATGGAGACTTCAACCCACGAAGGGTAATGGCTGCGCGAGTCCACGGAGGGCTCCAACCACGAAGGGTCCACGAAGAAGCAACCTTGTCTATCCCACCATCGCCATCGCCCATGAAGAACTTGCCTCACTAGGGTAGATCTTCATGAAGTAGGCGATGTCCTTGCCCTTACAAACTCCTTGGTTCAACTCCACAATCTCGGCGGATGCTCCCAAGTGACACCTAACCAATCTAGGAGACACCACTCTCCAAAAGGTAATAGACGGTGTGTTGATGATGAACTCCTTGCTCAAATGCTTCAAATGGTAGTCTCCCCAACACTCAAACAGATCCTCACATATTTGGATATGGTGGAAGAAGGATTTGAGTGGAAAGAAACTTGGGGAAGGCTAGAGAACAAGATTCATATGGTAGGAATGGAATATCTTGATCTCAACACTTGAGTAGGTGGTTCTTTCTCGAAACATGTATGATGGAAGTGTAGGTATGTTATGATGGCTCTCTCCACGAGTGAAGAGTGGTTGGAGGGGTATATATAGCCTCCACTCAAAATCTAACCGTTACACACAATTTACCAAACTCGGTGGGACCGATTCAGAGAACTTGGTCAGACCAATTTAGTTCATAATGTGACCGTTAGGCATTTCGGTGGGACCGCTTTGATCAGCTCGGTAGGACCGATTTAATTAGGGTTAGGGCATAACGTAATCTTGGTGATACCGATTACACAAACTCGTTGAGACCGATTTTGGTAATGAGCTTACAGAGAGTTGGTCAGGCAAAATCGGTGGGACCGATTCGCTCGTTTCGGTAGTACCGAATCGTTATGAAGAGGCAACAGGGAGTTTGCATTGCGAACTCGGTGGGACCGATCGCTCATCTCGGTGAGACCGAAATGTTACGAAGGGAAACAGAGAGTTTGCAATCCCATCTCGGTTAGACCGAGATCCCTATCGGTGAGACCGAAGTGATTAGGGTTTAGTGGCATTGGCTATGTCAAATGAACTCGGTGGCGCCGGATAGAACTTTTCGGTGGGGCCGAGTTTGACTTTTGGTTTGGGACATATGTGGATGTGGGAAAATGGTTGAGGGTTTTGGAGCATATCACTAAGCATTTTGAGCAAGCAAGTCATTAAGCAACACCTCATCCCCTTTTAATAGTATTGGCTTTCCTACAGACTCAATGTGATCTTGGATCACTAAAATAGAAAATGTAGAGTCTTGAGTTTGAGCCAATATATGTCCTTAGCATTTTGAGGGGTCCACATTCCTAGTCCATGCCATGCCAATCATTGAACTTTCTTGAAATATCATCTTGAGATAGCATTAGTTCAATGAGTTATATGTTGTTACTAATTACCAAAACCACGCAGGGATAGTTGCACTTTCAATCTCCCCCTTTTTGGTAACTGATGACAACATATAGATCAAAGCTTCGACAAATGAATAAGATTTAACTACATCGTCGCTTTGAGAAGTATGTGATAAGAAAGAGCTCCCCCTAAATTTGTGCATTATTTAAAATTTGCGTTTGAATGCAAGTGCACAATCGATTAGGATCATGGGTTACTCTTCCATGTCACATACATCTTGGTGGAGCGCTCAAAATGATATAAACTGAAAAACATGCACTCATCACCAAGCAAAGTGAATGATCATATAAGGATATGAAAGATAGTATCATCCAAGCAAGCATTAAGTAGCATATGATCAATCACGTGATCAAACGAGTATCTCACACACGGATGGAGTATAAAGCAAACACACAATAAAGTTCGACCAAAAGCAAGAGAGACCAAAGAGGCAAAACACTCTCTCTCAAAGCCTTTGATCCATACATATTTGTCCCCCTTCGGCGACAAGTTACCAAAAAGTTTGAAAATGCATAGTGCTATGCGTCTCTCAGGCTCGATCTTCGGGAGGTGGTGTAGAGAGAACTCCAAGAACGAAGGCTTCAGATGATGTAGTTGGAGCTGGTGGAGTGGCTGCTGGAGGTGGCACTGAAGCTGTGGCTGCTGGTGCTGATGTAGTAGCTCTCGTATCAGGCACTGGCACTGCAGCAGATCTCTGACCTCGAGGCACTCCCTGAAATGCATCTGTGGTAGCCTGTCGTCTCCTGTCCTATGCTTCCTCCTGAAGCTTCTTAACTGCAGACTGGATCTCTATCACTTTCAGATCAAGACCATAGAACTTAGTCTCAATGATCCTCTCCAAGCTCTCCTGATTTTGAGTCAGGGTGGCCAAGCCCTTCTCAATCCCCATAGTTTCTTGAATCAGATATGCCATTTGGTCTTGTTTGGACTTGAGGGTCACCTGTGATGCTTCTACAACACTTGGCATCTTGGCAGCTTTCTCTGCTCTGCTTTTTTCTCTCCTTTCATGTGCTTGCACTGATGATGGTTCATTTTCATCCATGACAACTATGTTGTCCTCAAAGTCAGGCACCAAGGGAAGATATTCTCTGTCCAATAAGTATGTGCTTGTGCCCATCTTGGAGTTGATGAGCATCTGGATGTGTGGAGCATACCCACATGATCTCTTCTAATCAACGGCAGTCCTCTTGATTGTTTCAACAATGAGACTCATGATTCGAATTTATGAGGCACATCAAAAATATGCAGCAAGCTGATTGAATGTCCTCTGATCATCTTTGCATCTCCATATTTGGGCAACAATGTATGCCTCAAGATTGTGTTGATAGTGGCTAGACCAGACAACAAGCGATGTTCAAATCCAAACTTATGTGTCTCCAAGTTATAATCAGGGATCTCCTTGTACATATTGGCCATAGAGTTGTGGTCTTGCTTCTTCTTTGCGTACACATCCAAATCATCCTCATGCTCTTCAGGGGCATTAATCAGTTTGGCCCACTCATCAACCGTTGACTGTTACCTTGTACCATCAGATATCCATACAATCCTACCATCAGGATAAAAGTGAGCTGTGGAGTAGAATTGCATGATGAGTTCATAATTCCACTTGGTCAACTTCTGAGCCACAAACTTGTCAACTCCACATGCTTTGAAGCTTTCATGCACATTTGGGAAATAATCTGCATTCTTGTCAATGAAGCCCCAGTCCACTCTCTTCATATCACACACTATGGGCTTCTTGTCGAGCAGAACTGCCTCATAGAAGTCTTGTTGTTCCTTGGTGTGAAACATGTAGTCCACATCAGTCCTTCTCCTTACAGCATATGGATCAACTTGTCTCCACTTTCTGAGACCTGCATCCTTCCTCAATTTCATGTCTTCTGCTACTAGATGAGCATCATTTTGATCAGGGATCTTGGGCTTCAACTTTCTGAGCACTTGGGCTTCATCATCTTCATCAACTTCAGGCACTGGGGACTTGTTCTTCTCTGAAGCTGGAATGTTTCTAGTGCTTCTATTGGGTGCAGACTTGGTGGCTTGAGCAGCTTTGGGAGCAGTCTTGGGCTTAGAAGGGGCAACCCCAGACTTGATAGCATCTCCCATAAGCTTCTGAGCTTTAGGAGTCGGTGCAGCAACCTGTTCTTCTTCTGAGCTTCATCATCCCTCATGGATGGCTTGCCAATCACTCTGGGTGTTATCTTTCTTGCTCTCTTCTTAGTTCCTCCTGGCTCATCATCTCTGGTTTCAAGTGTGAAAACCATAGTCTCTTGAGTTGATGCTCTGGCCTTTGACATAGGAACTTTTCTTACTGGAGCCTTCTTGTTCAATCCTGGCTTAGTTACCTCAGCTATGCCATACTCCTTCCTGAGCACCTTCTTCTTTGAAGTGGCCTCATCAGCCACAAAGTCCTCATCCTCAGAATCTGAAGTTTTCTTCTTTCTGGTCTTGGTAGCAGGCTTTGGAAGGTCACTGGGAGTGCTTCAGCTGCTCTCAAAATAGCTGGAGTTATTGGGACTAGAGCCCTCACTCAATCATGCCTGCTCCTCTGACCTGTTCTAACTGTCACTGCCCTCAGACATCTCTGACACTAAAAATTGAAAATCTGACCCTTTGAATAGATGTAGATGAGGTAGAGTGGATGAGCATCACAAAATACAGATTTTTTGCAAAACAGATGACAAGAACTTAGTTTTAGTTCTCTACAGAAAGCATTTCGGAGCTACCGATATGTTAAACTTGGTGATACCGAAGCAATTCTGGAGCCTAAACTAGTGAACTCGGTCAGACCGAGTCACAGTTCGGTGGCACCGATATTGCTAGGGTTTCATAGAGAGTTGAACTCGGTCGCACCGATTTTCAATTTTCGGTCAGACCGAAAAGCGCAAGTGCAATGGCCTAAGCCAAATCGGTGAGACCGATTTCTACAACTCGGTCGGTCCGAGATGAGTTCGACGGAGACCTAACCCTAAATATTTCGAATCAAAACTATTTTCTACAGAGTTTCTGCTAGATAGGAAGATTTCATACATGGCAAGAATCATGGCAAAGCAATGTGCTAAGAATTGAAGTTAAAGAGTATCACAAAGGATCAAGTTCATACCCTAACTCGGCGTCGAACTTGCTATGGCGGCAACGACGGCGGAGATTGCCGTTGACAGCGGTGGAGACCAGCGGCGGGAGGTCGCTGGCGGCGAGGAGATGATCCGGAGACCCGATGAGGCAGAGTAGGTCACGCGCGGGCGATAGATTTAGGAAAGTTTTCAAAAATTCAACCCATCGGTATATATAACCCGACCCTGTCGGTGTGACCGAGTGAAACAACTCGGTGGCACCGAGATGCAAAACTGATGGCAGTTACTAGAACTCGATGGGACCGAAAAGTTCAAATCGGTTGCACCGAGATTGAAAACCTAGATCAACTTAGTGAACTTGGTGTGACCGAAGTGAATGATTCGGTCATACCGAAATGCACAAAGAGGTTTTGCAAGTTTAAGTGTATGACGAATCGGGGACTCCGAGTGCTCCTCACATAGAGTGGTTCGAATCTGACTTGATCAAACTTTGTGATGTAGCATGAATAGAGTTTGAGATGAGAAAAGCATAGATAGTTAGAGGGGTTCTTAGGCATTCTTGTCCATCCATTTGGCAAAAGAAAAAGAGCCAATCAATCAAAGCAACAAATGGATGTCCTCGAATGAGAAAAATATGCATTCAACATGCTCACACAATAAGATACCAAATGAAACATGTGGCAAAGCATGCACAACCATTCTAGCATCTATCAAGCAATTGGCGATGACTAGGTCATCTATATATGAGTATATTGACTTAGGAGTCAAATGAGAACATTTGATCATAGGTCATACTCATTGTTTAAGCACAAGTGGGGTTACCACTTTTACATAAAGCATTGTTGTGTTCACATCATTGGAGTTGCTTTAGCTCAATTGATTAGAGTAAAGCTCCCCCTAGATGTGATATCCCCCCTAAGAGGGATGAACTAACCTTGGGTTTTGTCGATGATGACTTCATGTAGGTGTTGAAGATGTAGATGCTCAATGTTGATGTAGATCATTTGGAGCAATCCATTGGAGTGAGTTGCACTTTCAATACCTACACGGGTTAGTCCCACAAGGAACAAACAAGGATATCCATAGACATAGGGTGAATAGCACACATGATGATGTCCATGAAAGCATTAGGTTACCTTGTCCCTTGTTTTACCAACAAGAGGGTTTGTGACTCCTTGAACTAGTGCAAGATATGGAAGTTGTTTGCACTTGTCCTCGCCATAATGATATGAGTGAAGTATGTTGGCGGAGTCACCCTCAAGAACTTCCTAGTTCTTCTTCTTCGGGATCCACACCATCTTTATGGGAATCCTTGGGGTTGTAGTCGTACTTGATGAAGTAGAACTTGATGTAGTCTTGTGGACCCACTTGACCAAGGCCTTAGGAGCTTCTTCAAATGCATCAATCTCTTCTTGAAGCTTATCCTTGCCCTTTAGCTTGTGGTCTTGTGGTGGAAGATCATCTTGTGCTTGTGTCCCTTGAAAAGAAGTAGGATCATACTTCTCTTGTTGAGGAACAAACTTCGTCTTGGGGTATTGATCTTCTTCCCACTCAACTCCATTGGCATTGAACTTTCGTTCAAAACCAACACCTTGATTCTTCCAATGTCTTCCTTGCTTGCGTACAATCTCCTTAAATTGCCTACTCCCGGCAAGGCTCTTGTAAACACATTTCTCTATAATTCCCTTCAATAAGCTATTTTCTTGCTCAAGTGTAACTTGGCTAAGAGAATCATTAGTGGAATCAAGAGAACTATTAGAAGCAACATCATTGGATTTAGCATGATTATTGTTACTACTGGAGGAAGAATCTTTCTTGTTCTTGTTGCTAGACTTTACTTGTGGCATGTAGGTAGACAAGAGTAAACGCTTGGCAATGTAAGAGGAACTTTTCTTGCGAAGATCATCATTTATTGCTTTTAAGAACTCATGCTCTTGCTCAAGGTTGAGCTTTTCAAAGCGTAACTTCTCACGAGTCTTTAAAAGTTCTCGATGATCTTCCAAGGTAGTTTCATGAGCTAAGTTAAGAGTGTTTAGTTCTTTAGTTAGATGCTCAATCTTATCCTTATCATTGTCATTCATTTTATCTTGATTAGCATGATTAATAGAAATTTCATCATAAGTTTCATCACTATTGCTACCAACAAGTAAATCATCTTCTCCTAGCAAATCATCTTCATCACTATTGAAATCAAGATACTCGGGGTGTGATACCTTAGGGCCTTTAGCCATGAAGCATCTTCCAGTTCCTTCATTGGTGAGTCAAATATGTCATAGGATTTGGTTGACACAAGAGCAATTCCGGCAACACCTTCATCTTGAGTATCTTCGGAGTCGGTGTAGTAGCTTCTCTCGGAGTGGTCATCAGAGTCGGAACCGGATACCCATTCACCAAAATGAGCTTGATGTCTTTGTCTTGTATAGCTCCTTGATGATTTCTCCTTCCTTTCCCAATTTTTGCTTCTCCCAGAAGGTCTTCGTTCATAACGATCATCTCTACTGCTTCTCTCTCTTGGTGGTGAATCTTCTCTTCTACTTATCCTTTTAGGTGAGTCTTCTCTTCTCTTGTGGGAAGCTGTACACTCATTGGAGTAGTGTCCGGGTCTTCCACAATTGTAGAAATTCTGATCACGACTTGAAGATCTCTTGTCATTGTAGGACCTTGACTTGGAACTTCTCTCTTTGCTTCTACTCTTGTAGAACTTGTTGAAGTTCTTCACCATTAAGCACAATTCTTCATCGAGGACTTGTTTCTCACTTGATGATGTAGGAGCGTCACATGAGGCTTTGTAAGCACCACTAGACTTGTTGTGAAGCTCTTGTTTATCTTTGAGTGACATCTCATGAGCAACAATTCTTCCAATGACTTCCGTTGGCTTGAGATCTTTGTAATTGGGCATCATTTGGATCAATGTGCACACAGTGACATATTTTCCATCCAAGGCTCTTAAGATCTTCTTGATGATGAATATGTCGGTCATCTCTTCACTTCCTAAGCCGGCAATCTCATTTGTGATGAGAGCAAGCATAGAGTACATTTCAACGACACCTTCACCATCATTCATCTTGAACTTGTCAAGTTGACTTTGAAGCACATCCAACTTGGATTCTTTGACGGAGTCGGTACCTTCATGCATATCAATCAAAGTATCCCAAATTTCCTTTGCATTCTCAAGACGGCTAATTTTGTTGAATTCTTCGGGGCACAATCCGTTGAAGAGGATATCACAAGCTTGAGCATTGTATTGCAACATCTTCAACTCCTCCGCGGTAACTTCACGATTCGGTTCCTTCCCATTGAAGAATTCACCTTGCAAACCAATACACACAATAGCCCAAACGGTGGGGTTATGTCCAAGAATATGCATTTTCATCTTATGCTTCCAACTATCAAAATTAGTACCATCAAAGTAAGGACCTCTACGGTGGTAACTTCCCTCTCTAGACGCCATACTCTCCTAGGTTGTGAAACCAAGGCTATGATCACCAAAGCTATGGAAATCACGGCAAATGGTGACCAGAACTCCGATACCACTTGTAGGATCGAAGGTGTGTCTAGAGGGGGGGCGATTAGACTACTTGACAAAATAAAAATCTAGCCTTTTCCCAATTTTAGTTCTTGGCATATTTTTGCAACTTATCACAAGTCAAGCAATCAACCTACACATGCAATTCTAAGAGTATAGCAGAGGAAAGTAAAACAATTGCATATGAAGGTAAAGGAAGGAGTTTGGAGGGAGCAAACGCAAGAGTAGACACAGATGTTTTTGTCTTGGTTCAGATAGGTGGTGCTATCGTACATTCAAGTTGATGGAGACTTCAACCCACGAAGGGTAACAGTTGTGCGAGTCCACGGAGGGCTCCACCCACAAAGGGTCCACAAAGAAGAAACCTTGTTTATCCTACCATGGCCATCGCCCACGAAGGACTTGCCTCACTAGGGTAGATATTCATGAAGTAGGCGATCTCCTTGCCCTTACGAACTCCTTGGTTCAACTCCACAGTCTCGTCGGAGGCTCCCAAGTGACACCTAACCAATCTAGGAGACACCACTCTCCAAAAGGTAATAGACGGTGTGTTGATGATGAACTCCTTGCTCAAATGCTTCAAATGATAGTCTCCCCAACACTCAAATAGCTCCTCACAGATTTGGATATGGTGGAAGAAGGATTAGAGTGGAAAGCAACTTGGGGAAGGCTACAGAACAAGATTCATATGGTAGGAATGGAATATCTTGATCTCAATACTTGAGTAGGTGGTTCCTTCTCAGAACATGTATGATGGAAGTGTAGGTATGTTCTAATGGCTCTCTCCACGAGTGAAGAGTGGGTGGAGGGGTATATATAGCCTCCACACAAAATCTAACCGTTACACACAATTAACCAAACTCGGTGGGACCGATTCAGAGAACTTGGTCAGACCAATTTAGTTCATAATGTGACTGTTAGGCATTTCAGTGGGACCGATATGATCAGCTTGGTAGGACTGATTTCACTAGGGTTAGGGCATAACGTAATCTCGGTGAGACCGATTATATAATATCGGTGAGACCGATTTTGGTAATGAGCTTACAGAGAGTTGGTCACGCAAACTCGGTGGGACCTATTCGCTCATTTCGGTTCTACCAAATCATTACAAAGAGGCAACAGAGAGTTTGCATTTGAAACTCGGTGGGATCGATCGCTCATCTCGGTGAGACTGAAATATTACAAAGGGAAACAGAGAGTTTGCAATCCCATCTCGGTGAGACCGAGATCCCTATCGGTGAGACCGAAGTGATTAGGGTTTAGTGGCAGTGGCTATGTCAAATGAACACGATGGCGCCGGATAGAACTTTTTGGTGGGGCCGAGTTTGACTTTTGGTTTGGGACATAGGTGGATGTGGGAAAATGGTTGAGGGTTTTGGAGCATATCACTAAGCATTTTGAGCAAGCAAGCCATTAAGCAACACCTCATCCCCTTTTAAAAGTATTGGCTTTCCTATGGACTCAATGTGATCTAGGATCACTAAAATAGAAAATGTAGAGTCTTGAGTTTGAGTCAATATATGTCCTTAGCATTTTAGGGGTCCACATTCCTAGTCCATGCCATGCCAATCATTGAACTTTCCTGAAATATCATCTTGAGATAGCATTGGTTCAATGAGCTATATGTTGTTCGTAATTACCAAATTTCAAAAAGCTATTGGGAAACATACCCCAAAAACTTGAGTGATAAAAGCATGGCAACATTAAAACTTCGTACCTGATAACTTACGTGCAAACATCATGATATTTTGCATCTGAAAAGGAGCGAAGAGGACACCCGGGTTTGTGAACTATGAGAAACGTGCAGAAAAAATGATAGAATTAGGGCGCATTGTTCTAAAACCCGTACAGGCGAGGCTGCTGGTATGGATTTCCAATTACTAATCATTGCCTTTTTGTTTATTCTTGTCTCGGGAAGATACAATTAGTATGTAAGTTGTATGTAATCAGTTAAGTGGGCTAGCGCAGCTGGATGTTACACCTTAGATCATCTCCACTCGCCTCCCCCCAATAGCCCCCCTAGGGCGCCTTTTTTAGTGTCGGCGTTGAAAAATCAGCCCAGTCGCGCCCCGAGGTCATTGTTTATCGCTGGTTTGGGCCGAAATAACAGCCGGCGAACCCGAGCCGAACCCAGCGCACCGGGGGGCGTTGGCCGAAGCGAAAAGGTGCGTGGGCCTGCGCTGTCGGCGACAAATATGCCTATTCTTGTAGTTCCCTCCTTCCCTCCATTTCCCCATTACCTCCCCCTTCTCTACCTATTCTCCCGCCCTTCTCCTCATCAGGTCTGGCCGCCATGTCGCCAAAGAAGTATGCACCCCCTTGCCAAGCCACCGATTCCGCCCAACCGAAGCAGAGGAAGCCAAGGGCGCCGATGGCAAGGCCGCCGAGCGTGTCGATCACAAAGTGGAGGGCGAAAGTTCAGCGCTAGGAGGCTGTCACCACGGACCGACGGAACGGGCTCATCGCCAAGAAGGCCAAGGACGCGGCGTTGTCGGCGAAGCAGGGAGAGGCGTCTCACGTGGGGGTGAACCTTCTTCCCGGCCACTGCCCACAAGCCGCGTGCGGGAGCCAGCAGAGCGTTGCGTCGCCGACCAACTTCTCGCCGCTGTTATGGGGGTGCCAAGCCTTGCTTGGCTACTTCGAAGGTGACGCAACCTTCCCGCATAGCGCACCGCTGCGCGCCTCTCCTTCCGGCTTCAACCCCGACTAGCGCACTCCCTTCCCCACGTTCGCCGCTGGCCTCAACACCCAGTGCAACTACTCGCCACCAACGTACTCAGCCTCGCCGGCGTACTTAGCCTCACCTGCGCCGCCTCTCTGTCGAGGCGCCCTACCGTTCACGCATGGCTCGGCGCCATAGTTCACCAACTGTAAGTGCATCTAGTGCCACCCCTAGTTGGTTTTGGAGTATTGACGACAAACATGGTTGAGGGAAACACATGTAGAAGTCCCTATTGACTTTGTTTACACATCGAAGATGACACCTAAAAATGTATGAATACATTGAAGACTATGGTGGTTCACGAAGACATTCATGTCGAAGATAATGACATGTGAAGACATTCGTTTGAAGACAATGGAGCGCGAAGACATAGTTGTTTCGTAGTTTTATTTTCTTCTTTCTTGAGTCATAGGAACCACTGAACTGTCAAGTGGGGTCCAAGTGAACAAAGTCAGAAAACTGATGTGATGCTCAACCCATTTCCTATGTCTTCGAGTGAAGACAATGAGAGAAAATCTTGTCCTGAGTTGGACAAGTCAGCTTTACTTGTAGCCCAAGTCAAGCTGCCGCGAGTGTTTAAAATACGATCGTTGGACACATGTCAGTTCCCCAATGACCAAGTGTCAGTTCAGACAAATTATGTCGGGTTGCCTCCTGGCTACAAATAGCCCATCCCCTCCACCATAAATCCGAGGCTGCTCAAAGTTAAGACACGACTTTTGTCGTTTGAGAGAAAACCATCTCCGAAGCATTTGAGAGAGAATCCTTGCAAGGACAAAACCAAAAACACCAAAATCCCGAAGAGTGTTTGGCATCAATGAAGTATTTTTGTCTGCGTGATCGGAAGACTTATTACACTTGAAGATTGTGATCTTCCAGTCAATTAGGCGTCGCATTATGAGGATCCAAGAGTCATTATGGATCGCCGGTGAACGAAGTCTGTGAAGGTTTGGAAGTCTACCTTGAAGATTTACCCGAGTGACTGGGCGAGGACTAAGTGACCTTAGCTCAAGAGGAATAAGGTGAAGATGTGGTCTTCTGAGTTCATCTCAGCCTCCCTAACCAGACGTACAGTTGTCACAGTAACGGGAACTAGTCTATCAAATCCTTGTCTTCGTCAAGCAACCCGTTCTACCCCTTCACTCCCTTACCCACTATTCAGCTTCGTGAAGTCATTGCATGTATGATCCATTTATCTTCATTGTGTGAATACATACTCTCTCTTTGCTGATTGGATTCACACTATCTTCCATTATGATTTGCTCTACCTTTGTAACAGCCTGATTTTTGTCCCATTCTTTTTCTTTTGATTTTTTGAGGTTTTTGCCTGAGTTTTTTTTTCCGTGGCTATGTGGTCTGGAAACTGAAGAAGATGACCTCTTGCTTGCTTCCAGAGTGGCTTGTCCTTCCCTAGACCCTTCCATTTCCACCTTGGACCAAATCCCAATATTCCTTTTATTCGTAATATTCCTATTCTATTAAAGGAATAACTCAATTTGCCCTAGGTCGTGAAGCAACCTATACTTCCATGACTCCTTAAATTCCCAAATAATTCTCATAAATTGTTTGGGTCATATCTTCATCAAATATGGCAAAAACAATCATTGCCATGCTAAAAAATAATCCTCAAATAATTCCTTTTCTATTCTGCCCTAAATGGCACATTGTGAGGCAAGTGTTATTTTCCTTTTCCCAATTGACCTCAAACTCCTTGGACATCTTTTAATGTCCATATATTTTCCACATGCCAAAATGCAACCTCATTTTCCTAGTAGTTATTTAATTATGATTTTCCAGAGTTTTTGTCTAGAAAGAAACTTTGTATAATAGCCCTCCACCAAAGTTTAGCTCCTTTCATGCCTCCATGTGAGCTCATCTTCAATTCTTTGATTCTGTCCAAATTTTCAGTTTGTGAAGCAAGTATACTTTATCTTGCTCCATTAAGGCTGAAACTTTTTCTAGGCCTTCTATTATCCATATAACCTACCTCCACCCATTTTGGGCATATTTCATCAAGCCATTATTCCTCTAGAATTTTTGCAAGTTTCTGTCCAAAGGAGATGTTTGTGAAGCAAGTACCATTTTGGCTTGACCAATTGGTATGAGACTTTTTGAACATCTTCATAGGACCAAAAGACTGTGCCTGCCCAACTTGAGCTCAAGTTGATACTCCATGTGAGTGCATCATCATGCTCAAGTTTCTGGACTATTTTGGCCAGGTCCAAAGCAAGTGTATTAAACCTTGATCCATTTATCCTCAAACTCCCCAGGACTGTAGTCCTTCCTACCCTAAACCTCCCAGACATCACATTGGACCCATAGCACATCTATGTTCATCACACTAAGTTGATAAAGTTTGCAATAGCAAAATTCAGAGGTTAATTCCCACTTAACCACAACCCCTTTTTCCAAGATAGCACCTCAGTTGCACCCTCCCCCGGAAAGACTAACCCCTAGACATCATTTGCCAGCTGTTTGCCTCCTGCGCATGCCAGCCCTAGCGGTGAACACCGATTTGGCATGCAGTGCACGCGCTCTATGCATTGTGGCCGCGTCCAGTGGCCGTTTGTGCTTCGCCACCGCTCCCTCTCATCGTCTTCGCGCGCGTGAGCATGTCCCTTGTCTTCCTCTCATCGTCGTCGTTCGTCTGGACCCCTCTCCCCCTCCGTCCATTTCCTCACTGATACTTGCTGCCAAACGCCCACGGGGGCACAGTCCTCCATTTGACTCCGAGCTCGCCTCGGCCTCTTCCTCTGATCCCCTCGACTCCGTGACCTCTGCGGCTCGTACGCTCTCTCGCTCGTCGCCTTCCCCATGCCACCCCATCACTGCTGCGGCCGGCAGCGCCTCGGTCGGACGTGCTCAGCGGCACCCGAGCCCGTGCCTCTCGCCCTGGCTATAAGTAGCCCTCGGCGAGCCCCTCCGAGCACTCTAGCTGCCTCGCCTCACTCCCTCAGTCCTCCCCGACCCCTCCCTTGAGCTCCAAGAGCTCCCGAGCCCTCCAATGGCCACCATGGCCGTTGTCTCTGTCCTCCACGATTCTGGCAATGGCGAGCTGCTCCCTCTCTCCTTCCACCATGAGAGCCATCCACCACCACCCCAGAGCCTTCCCCGCCCTCCTCCTTGCCCTTCGGTGGCTTCTCGCCGTGTTTCCCATCACCGACCGGAGCCGCCGCCCACCGTGGTCGCGGCCCCGCTCGTCTCCGTGTTCTCCGGCGAGCGTGCTACCCCCAGTCGGGTGCGCCTATCCGCGCAGCGCATTTTGGTGGCCTGGGCAGCGTCGGAGTCGACCCAAGCTGGTCGGACGAGCGACGGCACCGTGCTCCTCCCTCTGCATCCATCGGGCACGGGAGAGATGAAGGAGACGATGCCCTCCCTGCCAGCTGGCCGCGGGCCCTGCACGTCAGCCGCCCACGGCCAAGCCTTGCCTTTGCCAAGTCAGATAAGTGGAAATGTACTTCTAGTGATTGCGCTTTCTTTTCTAGAAAGCGTATTTTCGCTTCTCCTTCAGCCAGAGTACATTTTCTTTTGTTGAAAGCGTATTTCTCTCTGTTTCAGCCCAGAATACGTTTCCCCGAGGCAAAGGTGTATTTCCTGAAGTGCGCGTCATGTTTTTCCGGCTAAGGGCATGTTTGTGATGATTTTATTTACAAATGGGTCCTTGGCAGAAAAGCAACTATAACTTTTTGCTTGTAACTCCGATTAAGGTGAATCCAACGCCCACATCTTCGTATCGTCGAGCCCATTTTGTTTACACCATTTTCACTGTGGTTTGACATATTGAAAATGACCATTTTCCCCTTGCACATAAACAGCCCCCTCCAGGAGAGGACTGATTCCGGCAAATCTTTCCGCGATCCTTCTGCACTTCTCCCCAGTGCTTTCTTCATCCCCAGGCAAGCCACAATACCCACTTGCATGATAGTCATGCAGTAGCCATGGTATTTAACTTGAATATTTAATCAATGTTTGCTCGTTTAAAATATGGTTACCCTTGTCTTGGTGATGCTTAGAGTTTCATGTTCACTCTCGTGCTATGTTGTCTTGCACTTGATTATCATGTATTCCTGCTAGTATTCCTTTCAGGTGTTTATGCTTTCTAGTAGTACATGTTGCCGTTGGTGATAG
Organism: Secale cereale; assembly: GCA_902687465.1. Classification (NCBI taxonomy): domain Eukaryota; kingdom Viridiplantae; phylum Streptophyta; class Magnoliopsida; order Poales; family Poaceae; genus Secale; species Secale cereale. The sequence goes on along the minus strand of LR738711.1, from coordinate 746,471,359 downwards.
TCTTTGGTGCATGACTGTCATCTGTTCCGAGTGCCATTGTTATGCATGTTCCATTGCATCCAGTTGGTTAAATGCTTGCATGGTAGCATTGTTGATGTGTTCTTGCATGGTATTTATTGTTGATGCTAGTAGTCATGTTATGTTTCTGAGAAGTGTATACCTGTGATATTCATGCTAGTCAGTATGCCATGCTCAGTCAGATATATGAATTGTTGTTGTATTGTTAAGAAGTAATGATGCACAACCAAGTTTATGTTGATATCACGCTCATGCATTATAATTGCATCATGTTATTTTATCATGGCTCAGCATATTTGCATTCAAGTTTAACCAGATTAAATTGAACTTGAACAACTGTTGGCTGAGTCATGGTGCCACCATATCGAGCTTACTAGTGCAGCCACATTTTCCTTTTATGGGGAAGGCCCTAGCAGTCTATTGTCATGCCTCTCGTCGGTGCCTCCAACGAGGGAAGGTTATGCTCGGGCGCTACCCTGATCAGGTAGGATGGCCTAAGCCTTGTGAACCCGTTGTTGTTATGGTACCATGTCCCCGTTTGGGACTGTTTATTTGCCATGACGGTGTTTTTTTGCCTTTCGTAGGCTGGGTCACCCAGGACTAAGCCCAGTGGGGAGTTGGTCGGAGTGGCCGGGAGAGTGACATGGCAATAGATCGGTTTGGTCGGAACGCCGTTGGTCCACCCGAATGGGAGTGCGAGGCCATGGGTTCTGTGGTGTGGGTATAGTGTGCTACCTCTGTAGAGTGTATTAACTCTATCGATAGCCGCACCCACGGATAAGGGTCCAGTTCGTAGTTGGTCACACTATGGGTCAACAATAATAATAATAATAACTTGATTAATAACAACCCTGGTTCGATGATGAGAAAGAGATTGGTTGTGATCGTCAGATGATCATCGTGGTATCGAGGATATCGAGTTGTTGTATATTCTTGATGTTGTGCGAGAATCGTGGGTAAAGACCAAGCTCCTTGTGGTCATGTAATGATTACTACAGTATAGTTTATACCAAGCTTGATTTGATCCTGAGATGATCGTGTGATGTCCGAGGCTGGTAAGTGATGCACGTGATGGTTACGAGGTAACCCGAGCAGAATAAGTGGTGCATATAATGTCATCATGTTGCATGCTAGTATCATCATATTCAAATGTCCATGCCATGCTCATATTGTTCTAGATGTACCATGTTCATGTTGTTAATGCCATGTTGTCTGATGATCTCATGATAATCCCTGCTTAACATGTAATTGCCATGTTGTTGTTTGTCTTGAATGCTTCTGGTTATTGTGAGCTTCTAAGTACATTCAATGTACTGACCTAGCGTGTTATGCCAGTTTGCAGGTCATGCTGGATTTGATTGTTTGTTTGCCGTGGATTCCTTGTTTGCGAGGTAGGATAAGCGTTCCAGCCAGACTCCCTGCGGAGTGGACTTCACCACCGTCGTTGTTGTTCCACTGCTAGAAGTTATTTCGTTGCTTCGTGTTGTTCTGCTGCTTGCATGGAGCTACCGTGACCGGCGTAGTGTCGTCGTGCCGATGTAATTCCCCATTATATCGGAACCCCTTGTATCCAATATAGATTGTAATAAAGATCTGATTTGTTCTATGCTAAGCAGTGTCGTATTGCAGAAGACTTCTCCTCGGTCTCTGGGCTGGAATACAGGGCAATCCAGTTTCTCTGAGCTGGGGTGCCACAACCTTGCTGCTATATGTCTTCGTGCTTAATGCATCATACTTCCTTGACTATGACCGTGCTAGTGTAGTTTACCTTCCACTTCATATTGAATAGGTGTTGTTTGCTTGTCTATCTTCGTAGACATTGCATGTTTTGAAGACTTCCATAAAAATCGCCTATTCACCCCCCTCTAGTCGATAACTAGCGCTTTCAATTGGTATCAGAGAAAGGTGCTCCTTGTTCTGTGTAATTCGGTTTAACCACCTTGAGTTTAGATATGTTGACTGCAGGGACAATCAAGGTCTCCGCCGCGTGCCCCATCTGGATGGCACATATTACCCCTACTGGAAGAATAAGATGTGCATGCATCTTGAAGCTATTGACAACAATCTCTAGTTTGTCGTCAAGACTAGCGTTCCCAAAGTCGATGAAGCTGTCACCGCAGCTGATGTCAAGAGATTCCAGTCAAGAACATCATCTGTGGTCATCTGACCAGGGGTCAGTATGGCCGTGTGAGTGCTTTGGAATCTGCGAAGCTAGTCTGGGACTGGCTGTCCAAAGTGAATGAAGGTGTATCAACTCAGAGAGACTCAAGGATTTATGTGCTTCACAATCTCTTCGACCGCTTCAAGAGAAATGACAAGGAGAATCTCCAACTCACTTTCGACCGTCTTACTGATATCACCAATAAGCTTCGTGCTCTTCGCGCCACTAAGATCACCAAGCATGAAGTTGTGAAGAAGCTATTGGGATCACTTGACAGCTCATTGAACACCCTATCATTGGTGATCCAAGAACGTCCTGACTTCAAAGATCTTGATCCGTATGACATACTTGAGAGGCTCAACACACATGAGTTCCAACTATCTGAGAAGAGAGATATCTATGACGCCAACTATGGTTGATCTCGTGCTTTGAAGGGAAATGTCGTTTCCTCTTCTGAAGACTCTGATTGCAGTTCTGATGATCCTGAAGACATAGGTAGAGAGCTCGCAATGCATGTGCAAAACTTTCAAAAGTTCTCCAAGAAGAATTGGTTCCGAAAGTCTTCAAGATCCATTTCCAAAAACACTGAAGCCTCCACTCATGACTACAAGAAGAGAACCTGTCACAAGTGCAAGAAGCCAGACCATTACATATCTGAATTTCCTCAGTGGGAAAAGGAACCAAAGAAGATGAAAAAGATCAAGGATTATGATTCTGATGAGAAGAAGAAGAAATCTTCAAGGTCTTCCTCAAAGTCTTCATCCCACAAGAAAATATCTTCTGGCAAGGTACATGCTTTCATTGGCAAGGAAATGGATTTCGAGGAGGAGTCTTATTCTGATGAGGCAAAGGAGGAGTCAGAGGAGGAATCTGATTTTGGCGTCGCAACTCTGGCTCTAGCTTTGTCGTCAATAACCAAGTCCATCTTTAGTAATGAAGACAATGATCAAGTCACCAACGCTGATGCCGATGATGACGACGACTCTTCTCCCACCTACTGCTTCATGGCTAGAGGTGTAAGGTAAACTCATGTGATGCCTACTTCCAAACTTTTAGTGAAGATGACTCTGAGTGTGAATCCAAACCCAGTAATAAAACACTCGCTAAATTGCTACTAAACAACAAACTGCCATGGAAAAATTTCAGAAGTTGTTAGACAAAAGCGATGACCTGTTGGACAAGGAAATGAATTGAACTCAGCCCTTAATTGAAGACATGAAAAATCTTCACGTTAAGTACAAAGAGCTTGAAAGTCATCATGAAACCGTCTCATCTAATCATGAGAAGATTTCCTATGATTATCTTCAAAGGAAGAAGGATCTAGAAAAACTAAGAGCATCTCATGATGATCTTCAAAAGGAAAATGATTCATTACTTGCTCAACAGATCAGTTTCGCTCAGGAATGACGAACAGGAATGGGCCACCCATGAAGAAAATCTAGGTGCCTAAAAGTTGTCTTGAGAAGCTTCCCGTGAATGTCCTCATGACACCACCAGGGAAGAAGATAAACCCCAGACCAAAGGCTTCATACAGACAAAGGACCCCTTTTGGTAACCCTAACGCCAATGTTTTGCAGGGAATCATTCATCAGACTCATGAATATGAGCATGTGTATTCGAACCACTATATTCACAAATTGAAGAACTTTTCAGCATATTCTTACGAATCATATTCACCTCATGCAAAATTATTTGCTAGGGCTCCAAAGCCAAAGTTCTCAGATGTTGCATTTAGACTCATTGCTTCTAAGCCACTGTAGGATCAAAATTAGGTCTAAAGGGGGGTGATTAGACTATTTGACCAAAATAAAAATCTATCCTTTTCCCAATTTTAGTTGGAGGCAGATTTTAGCAATTAGCACAAGTCAAACAATCACCTTGCACATGAAATTCTAAGAGTGTAGCAGTGGAAAGTAAAACATTGCATATGAAGGTAAAGGGAAGGGTTTGGAGGGAGCAAACGCAATGAAGACACACAGATTATTGGCATGGTTCCGATAGGTGGGGCTATCGTGCATCGACGTTGATGGAGACTTCAACCGATGAAGGGTAACGGCTGTGCGAGTCCACGGAGGGCTCCACCCACGAAGGGTCCACGAAGAAGCAACCTTGTCTATCCCACCATGGCCATCGCCCACGAAGGACTTGCCTCACTCGGGTAGATCTTCACGAAGTAGGCGATCTCCTTGCCCTTACAAACTTCTTGGTTCAACTCCACAATCTTGTTGGAGGCTCCCAAGCGACACCTAACCAATCTAGGAGATTCCGCTCTCCAAAAGGTAATAGATGGTGTGATGATGATGAACTCCTTGCTCTTGTGCTTCCAATGATAATCTCCCTAACTCTCTATTATCTCTCATAGATTTGGCTATGGTGGAAAGATGATATGAGTGGAAAGTAACTTGGGGAAGGCTAGAGATCAAGATTCTTGTGGTAGGAGTGGAATATCTTGGTTTCAAGACATGAGTAGGTTGTTCTCTCTCAGAAAATGAGTAGTGGAAGTGTAGGCACGTTCTGATGGCTCCCTCACAAATGGAGAAGGGGTGGAGGGGTATATATAACCTCCACACAAAATCCAACCGTTACACATATTTGAGCCAACTCGGTCACACCGAAGAAAGGAAATCAGTGAGACCGAAGCAGTTCAAAATGCAAACATTAGAAATCTCGGTGGGACTGATGTGCTAGGGCTAGCGCAAAACCTCATCTGAGTGACGCTGAATGCATGAACTCGGTGAGACCGATTTCAGCAAAGAGCAACCAGAGACTTGGTCAGGAAAACTCGGTGAGACCAATTTCTCATTTTGGTGAGACCAAAATTTTACAAAATAATCACATAGAGTTTGCAAGGCCATCTCGGTGAGACCGAGATCCATATCGGTGTGACCGAACTGTTATGGTTTCTGGCACTGGCTATGTCATAGGAACTCAGTCGCTACAAGTAGATCAAATCGGTGGGGCCAAGTTTGACTTAGAGTTTTGGACAAATTTGGATATGAGAAAGTGGCTGAGGGTTTTAGGAGCAATATCACTAAGCAGTTGAGCAAGCAATCCATTAAGCAACACATCATCCCCTTTTAATAGTATTGGATTTCCTATGGACTCAATGTGATCTTAGGTCACTAAAATATAAATAAAGAGTCTTGAGATTTTGCCAACATGTGTCCTTAGCTTTTTGAGGGGTCCACATTCTTAGTCCATGCCATGCCATTCATTGAACTTTCTTAAATATCAAACTTGAAGGGATATTAGTTCAATGAGCTATATGCTGTTATGAATTACCAAAACCACCCGGGTATTAGTTGCACTTTCAATCTCCCCCTTTTTGGTAATTTATGACAAAATATAGATCAAACCTTCGACAAATGATAATATGGTTAAAGTACATCGTCGCTTTGAGAAATATGTGATAAGTAAGAGCTCCCCCTAAATTTGTGCATTACTTAAGCTTTGCGTTTGAATGCAAATGCACAATCAATTAGGATCATAGGTCACTCTTCCATGTCACATACATCTTGGTGGAGCGCACAAAATGATAAGAGTTAAACAACATGCACTCGTCATCAACAAAGAAAGTGAACGATCATACACAAACATGCATACACTACTAGAAAAAGGGCTATAGATGGGATTGACACTAATGGCGCGCCACCTTCTGATACGCCATTAGAGTTGAAACTACTAATGGTGCACCTGGCCCAGGGTGCGCCATTAGTATCAAAAAAAATTGAACTAGTGCGCCTGTCCAAACATACTAATGGCGCATCCAGACACAGTGTGCCATTACTAGTTGTAAATAGTAATGGCGCACCTGTCGGAAAGTGCGCCACTAATGTTGTTTTTTTATTATATTTTTTATTCCTTTTTTGCAAAACTACTAATGGCGCACTGTGGAACAGTGCGCCATTAGTATGTTTTTATTGCAAAACTACTAATGGCGCACCACCAGAAGGTGCGCCATTAGTAACCTGGATTACTAATGGCGCATTTAGAGTTGGTGTGCCATTAGTAAGTGGGCAGCAACAAGATATTTTGGACAGCCTCTCCTACCCACACTCACTTTCTCCCCACTTCATTCTCTCCACCTCCTCCTTGTCTTGGGTGCCTCCTCTTTTTCACCTCATTTCCACCATAGATTCATTCAAATTAAGTGGTTAAATTACCTTGTTTTGACAGGTAAGTAAGGGGGAAGCTATATTTATGTTATTCTCCCTACAACAATGTGCACATGCACTTTTTATGGCCTAGCTAGATCTATGTATGTTCGTGGTGTTGCATATGTTTGTGGTGTTGCATATGTGTTTGTGTTTGGAGGTGTACCGGTATTTGAAATGCGATAGTTGCCAATATTTTGCCGGAATGTTGATTCATTTCCGTTTCAGCGAGAATTTTGGCATTAAGCATTCTTTTTGGTCCTATTTTTAGGGAAAGTCATGCCAAATTTTTTCTTGGTTCTAAAATATCATTTTGCTCTACCCCGCAGGCGACCATGGTCCGCACGATGACCGAAGGCATCGTGAATAGGTTTTTGAGGTCCGCGAAGGCCGAGATGCTTCAAAAGAACGAGACGGAGATAAGAAGTCTGTGTCGAAGATGCAAGCTGAAGAGCCTTATTGCGGACCCGGATTCCGGGCAGGTGCGGGACCACCTGCTCTTGTGTGGTTTCATGGATGGCTATCGGTGGCAAGGTGATGAAGATGACTACGAAGTCGTCCATGGTGGCCGGGCAAGAAATGAGGAAGGGCAGCAAGACAACCACCGCGGCTCGGGCGGGCGAGAAGATGAAGAATCCCTAGGAGATGATCACGACGGTGATGCTGTACAAAGTCATCATGTAGAAGATGCAGGACATGATGATGAGGAAGATGCCGGAGCAGACGACGGGCATGATCATGAAGATGATGATGCCGGCGGAGCAGACGACGCTGGACCATCGATGGGTTGGGTGCAGGACCCTCATATTCAAGAGCTGCTTCTCAAGCAGACGGATAACGCAAGAGCTGCCGCCCGAGAGAAAGCCAAGATGGATCAACTTGAGTTAGACACGGTTACTCCATTGTATGAAGGATGCAGGCCCGAGGATACCTGCCTGAAAGTAACGCTCATGGCTCTGGAGATGAAGGTAAAACACAAAATGACCGACACATGCTTCGACGAGAACATGTCATTCTGGCACGAACATCTTCCCAAGGGGAACAAGTGCCCGACCAGTTTGGAGGAGGCAAAGAAAATCGTGTGTCCTCTAGATTTACCGCACGTGAAATACCATGTGTGCATGAACAATTGCATCATTTATTGGGATGAGCACGCGGAGTCTACCATATGTCCGGTGTGCAGCGTCACTCGATACAAGAAGAGGAAGAAAGCTCATCGAAAAGTGGTGTGGTACTTTTCGATCACTCCTCGTCTGCAGTGGTATTTCGCGGACCCTAAGGTAGCAAAGCTCCTGCGTTGGCACGCGGATAGGGAGGATAAGAAGCGAGAAGATGATACAAATGATCCGAAGATAGATAAAAAGACAAGGTGCTGAGTCACCCTAAGGATGCGAGCCAGTGGCAAGCGTTGAACTTCGAAGACCTAGAATTTGGGAATGATCCAAGGAACATCATGCTGGGCGCGAGCACCGATGGAGTCAATCCGTTTGGCAGCCAGAGAAGCACACATAGCACCTGGCATGTGTTTGTGTGGATGTACAACCTTCCCCCCTGGTTGTGCATGAAGAGGAAGTACATTCACATGAGTATGCTAATTGAAGGACCGAAACAACCAGGGAATGACATCAATCAGTATCTGGGGCTGCTGAAAGAGGAGCTTGACACGTTGTGGAAAACGCCAGCCAATACGTGGGACGCCGCAGAGAAAGAATATTTCCCTATGAGAGCCGCGCTGCTCACGACGGTGCACGACTATCTCGGTTACGGATATGTCGCGGGGCCGGTGGTCCACCGATTTTCTGGATGGGTCAGGTGCATGGATGACACAACTTATCGTCAGCTAGATAGAGATCCCGGGTCTTCAAAAACCGTGATCATGGGACATCGAAGGTGGCTTCGCGACGATGACCTATGGAGAAAATGCAAGGATATGTTTGATGGTGAAACCGAACCCCGAGGACGCCCGCGTACGAGGAGCGGCGAGGAAATAGACGAGCTGTTGAAAAATTGGAAAGATTGCCCACTGCCGGGAAAGAAGCAAAAGGCGCCAGAGCCGGGAAAGAAGCGAAAGGCGCCAGAGCCGCTGCTGAAGGTATGGAAAAAGAGGTCTGTTTTTTGGGACTTGCCGTACTGGAAGATCCACCGTGTGCCTCACAGCCTTGATGTAATGCATATCACGAAGAACGTGTGCGAGAGTCTGCTTGGTACCCTGCTCAACATGCCAGAGAGGACCAAATATGGGCCGAAAGCAAGGGCAGAATTGAAATCAATGGGCATCAGGCAGGAGCTTCACGCTATATATGATGATCATGATGATGATGATGATGATGATGATGATGATGATGAGGCGAAGCAGGACACGGAAAGTCATCGCAAAGGCAAAAAGGCCAAGAAGACCGGAAATGACTACCCTCCCACGTGCTTCACTCTAAGTCAGGAGGAGATCGAGCAGTTTTTCACCTGCCTCGTAGGAGTAAAACTTCCTTACGGTTACGCGGGGAAGATAAGCAGATACCTATACCCAGCGAAGCTGAAGTTCAGCGGGATGAAGTCTCACGACTGTCACGTGCTGATGATGCAGATACTTCCAGTTGCAATCCATGGGATCATGGACGCGCACGTCCGTGAAACCCTATTTGGCCTATGCAACTTTTTCGACGTCATCTCTCGGAAGTCTGTTGGCATGAGGCAACTCAGAAGGCTACAGGAAGAGATCGTGGTGATACTATGCGAGCTTGAGATGTACTTCCCGCCCGCATTCTTCGATGTTATGGTGCATCTGCTGGTCCATATCATGGACGATATCATCCAACTCGGGCCGACGTTCCTGCACAGCATGATGCCGTTCGAAAGGATGAATGGTGTCATCAAAGGATACGTTCGCAACATGTCACGTCCAGAGGGAAGCATAGCCAGGGGATTTCTGACCGAAGAGTGCATCTCCTACTGCACGAATTATCTAGGCATCGAGAACCCCGTTGGTCTGCCCGTCAACAGGCACCTCGGCAGGCTCGCTGGATGGGGTCACCGTGAGGGTCGCCGCGAAATGCATGTCGACTTCGAGGGTCGACTCGCCGACTTTGCAAGAGCAAACCTAGTCGCGCTACAACACATAGACGTGGTCGATCCTTGGGTGGTAGAGCACAAAACCTTTATTGAGAAGACGTACAATGACCGAGGCCAACAGAGGACGGACGGAGATATAATCAAAGAGCACAACTCATGTTTCACCCGTTGGTTCAAGCAGAAGCTTCTGTCGTACCCTTTACATGAGGATTCTTCCGCGGAAGAACAACTCATATTCGCCTTGTCACAGGGTGCCGAGCACAACCTGATGACCTATGAGGCGTACGATATCAACGGCTACACATTCTACACCAGGCCAAGGACATGAAGAGCGATGGTTATCAGAACTCCGGGGTAACGATGGAATCCTACACCGGTAATGACAAGGACAGATACTACAGAAGGATCGAGGAGATCTGGGAGCTGAGCTACGCTGGAGAGAAGGTCCCGATGTTCCGTGTCAGATGGGCCAAGAGCGTCCTAAAAGAAGACCGGTATTTCACCACCATGGTTATACCCGAAGCCAAATCCAAGACCGCGGGCGCAAACGTCACCGCGAAAAATGAGCCATGGGTACTGGCTTCCCAAGTTGACCAATGCTTCTTCATTACCGACCCGTCAAAGCCCAGTCGTGTTGTCGTGAGGAGAGGCAAAAGGAAGATCATCGGAATGGATGGAGTAGCCAATGAGCAAGACTTCGACAAGTACGGCGACCCGAGGATCGAACATGACGACGATGATGAAGTAGAAGCATACACCACAAGAAGAAGCAGGACCACCCTACCTAAAGGATGTCCGTTCCACAGAAGAACTCCATTTGTGAAAAAGAAGGGCAAGAAGATTTTGAACATATAGCTAGCTAAGATCGATTGTATTTAAATCGTAGCCTTCATTTCTCGATTGTATTTCATGGGCACTTTTTGAACTATCATGAATATTTTTAAATTTCATGGACACTCGATCTCGATCCCCCTCCATCTCGATCGCTATCCCACCTCGCCAGATCCGGTCCCCCTCACCGCCGAGCACCCCCCGGTCCACCGGCCGCCGCCGCCGACCCCCCGCACCCTCGATTCCCCTACTCAACC
>LR738711.1:746388844-746452303 GCA_902687465.1 Secale cereale | reverse complement strand
AAAAAAAAAAAAAAAAAAACCCTAATATTCATACTAATGGCGCATCACATCACAGTGCGCCATTAGTATGCCAAAGGATACTAATGGCGCATCATTAAACAGTGCACCATTAGTATGCCGAAGTTACTAACGGCGCATCTTGTTGTTGTGCGCCATTAGTATGCCAAAGCACCTGGGTATACATGGCCCCCTGGGAGGCATACTAATGGCGCACTGTTGTATATACTAATGGCGCATCTTAGGTGCGCCATTAGTATACCAGATACTAATGGCGCACCAGAGGTGCGCCATTAGTAAAATATACTAATGGCGTGGCACTAATGGCGCACCACTAATGCGCCATTAATGGCCAAATTAGGTGCGCCATTAGTAGGCCTTTTCTTAGTAGTGATAGAGGTAAACATGCAAGCACACACTAAGCATAGTATGATCAAGCACATGACCTCATAAGTATCTCACGAGCATGACACAAAATGTAGCAAGGGGTAGCAATAACTATCGTGGTTATGTACCCCGGGTAGCCTCATCCGGACCCAAGGATACTTCAGGACATCGGGGCTAGCAAAGACCCTCAAGCCGACTGGGCATACGGCCAGCTTCCTTGCCGGCTTCTAGGAGGCGGCTTGCTCCTAGAAGGCGGCTAAGGGGCGGGCCGGCCCCCAGCAGCCACCCCTCCTCCTAGGAGTTTGCACTCACCTACCATGACAAGACAGAGCATGGCAATGGTGCCACCTGCTCCCCTCGAATCCTGTGAGAGCGTGGCTACAATGTGCGCTGACCAGGCGGCCACCTACCAGCACAACGCGGGACTATAGCCATGTGACGCATGATGCTGCCCTCGTCAGCAAGGACGCGTCACAGTGAAAGGCAATCAACATGGCCCACAGGCGGCAGGCCCTACTTGTTGGTCGGATTCTCGGCAGCCGGCGGGGCCCTCGAGGGGTGAGCCCCAGCAACCGATGGGGAGCCCGGCGACCGATGACACTGACGTCTGGTTCCCACAACCCGGCCGTATTACCATTGTACCCCTGGGGGTCAGCCTGTAAGACCCCCCAGGCTCACCCATGCAAAGGGTACACATTCCTCCACTCCACACACACACACCATAGCTAGGAGAAGAGGGATATATCTACCCTTCTTCCTCCTCTAGCAACACAGCACAAGGAGCAACCTTGTACACTATCGGTCATAGTTACATCAGCAGGATTAGGGGTGTTATCTCTCCGGAGAGCCCAAGATCTGGGTACGTCTCGCGTGCTATCAAGCTCGTGCTCACTCCCGCTTCCTAAACCCGACGACGTCCTCATGGCCCTCACCTCAAGCCACCCCATGGCATCTGTCGTCTCATGATCCCTATGCCTACTGATGTGAGAATACCACGACACTTGGCGCCCACCGTGGGGCCATCTGCGGGGTCGGCTGGAGTTGCGTTCCGGACGGGTACCTCCATCCCTTCCGGCGAGCATGTCGTGCTTGGCCTGATCAGCCAGCCTGACACGCTCGTTTGTGTTTGCGCGAGCACATCACCTCATGCAGGAGCCGTCTGCCCCGCGAGCTGCCTCATCAACCTCTTTGGTAAGCTCAGCCTCTCTAACGCGGCTGCCGCTGATGAGTACCCCGGCGATGTGGTCATCATCGATGACCCGCTCACACCTGTCGCTAGCGACGCCTCTGCCAGCGCGCTCGACGCTGGTGTCTTCATGGAGGCGATGGTCATTGGTGAAAGCCAACTCGTTGACGGAGTCGCTGACCACCCATTGCGAGCAGCAATGCGGGACTTGGTCATTCCTGTCGACGACGAAACCAAGCCAGCGGCGCTGGAAGCAATCCGCGTCAAGATCCTCGACAGCGCCACCAAGCTGGCGGCCATGAAGAGCCGCGTGGAGGCCAACTAGCACGAGATCGTTCGCATAACTGGTGGCACGCCGGCTGCCGGCAAGCCCAGACGAGCCGGCGCCATCTGGCAACGTGGCGTAGCCGTCGCCAGCATGCTCGGAGTCGGACACCAGATCTACGAGACCCCGGCGCAGAACCAAGACGCCGCACTGGCATGGCAGAAGAACTCCAAACCCTGGATGACGACGAGCGGCGCATCCAGATGGAGCGCCTCTGATGGCTTCTCGCCCCTCGTTGGTTACCCCAAGTGGAAGGTTTGAGATGCAGTGTAGCGGAAGTTTTCCCTTGGCAAAGATACCAAGGATCGATTTCCCCTGAGACTCCTAGTTTCAACAAGAAGGTGTCAACTGCTAACGGCGCCAGATATTAGCAATCAACGTGGACCTGCACACAGATACAAATAACTTTGCTCCCAACGAGTACAGAGAGGTTGTCAATCCCTCCGGCCTTGTCGTTTACAAAGGATCAAACACAAGTGATAATAGTGATAGGTAAAACTGTAACTAGTATGTAAAAGCAGAAAGTAAATAGCGGATGTGATCAATGATGGTAATATGGACCGGGGTCCCATGATGTTCACTAATGATGTCTCTCTCCCAAAAGACGATAAAACAGCCATGTGAGGTAAATGAATTACAGCTGGGCATTTGACAGAATTATGTGCGCAAACCAATGCTAACTATGTTGCAAGAAAGGTAGAGGTTCAAAGCATGGGCGGTACGCCAAGGTAAGTAGACCGAAATCCATCTGCATCTACTACTAATCATCCACCTTGAGATATCTATCCAGAACATCTCGCTGGTATTAAGTTGCGAGTCCCACCCATAGTGTAAACTCAAAGCAACAGACAACTGCATTAAAAGAACTTTGCGTAAAGTAAACAATCCTTGCACCCGCGGGCACAAGCACCGTTGTTTTCCCCCTTGTGGCAACAACACATCCCCTAGACTCATGTTTCTGTCACTCAAGCTAGTCATCGAGGGGCATGAACCCACAATCAAGCATAACGTTCCCTCTTGGAGTCACTACCTACTACTTGGCCAAAGCAATAAATAACAACGGAGAACATGCAAGAATTACTTACGAACATAAATATAAAAGATGTGAATCAAATATATTACTCAAACACAATCTGAACATAATCTCACAATCCATCGGATCCCAGCAAACTCAACATAGCAACAGCATAAGGATTACATATGTGCCTCGATCATGTAGGGCAGCTCACGAGGTCTAATTAGTGAAGCACAAGAAGGGGAGGAGAACATCACATAGCTACTGGTCATGGACCCATGGTCCAAGGGAGACTACTCACAACTCATCCGGGAGGCGTCCATGGTGGTGGAGAGGCTCCCGGTGGTGATCCTCCCCTCCGGCAGGGTGCCGGAAAGAGTTCTCCTGGTGCTCCGATCTTGGAAGCGCGGTGGCGGCGGAACAGAGATGAGATCGCGAAAAAGTGTTCCGTCCTCGAGGGTTTCGGGACGCGTGTTAAATATATGCCAAAGGGGGGCATCAGCGGAGGCCTGGGGGGCCCAGGCGCCCCCCCCCTCCCCCCCCCCCGACGCGGCTAGGAGGGGGGCCGCGCCACCAGGGCGCCTGGAGCCCTGGTGGCCCCCCTCCGGCCCTACTTCGGCCGTGTGGAAGCTTCCGGAACGCTGATTTTTTATATAATTTTTCCGGGATTTTTCTGGCAGTTTTCGTGACGGGAAAACCTGAAATACAAAAACAGCAGAAAACAGAAACTGGCACTGGGGTGCACTGAGTTAATAGGTTAGTCCAAATATGATCAAAAGTGTATGGAAGTGTATAAATAACATAGCAATATCACCCAAAAGAGGCATGGAGCGAGCAGAAATTATAGATACGTTTTGGACGTATCAACATCCCCAAGCTTAATTCCTGCTCGTCCTCGAGTAGGTAAATGATAACAAGAATAATTTCTGTGGTGACATGCTATTAACCATATAGGACTTTTCATAGTCATATGACAAAAGCTTACTGAGACAATGAATCTGTAGTAATTAAGTTGCCTTATGAGAAAATCACAAAGAACTAAAAGTTTTACAACATGATACTGAAACATCAAATAGATTTGTAATGATCATGGTGTGCAAATATGATAAAGTGATATCTCGCTTGCCCCCTTTAGTGAAGCAAAACATAAATGCAGGGGCACCTCCAAGGTTTAAGTGATGACTAGATACAATGATTTCAAAATAAACGATATCACAATCATGCAAAAGACAATGCTACTTTGGGACAATGCACATTACACTCAGAATGACAATCATGCTCTCAGTAGTTGGTGCTTTTAAAAGAAGGTGGAGACTCTCGAACCGTGGCTTTTGTTGGCAAGGTTGAAAACCCATGGTCGGAAACAAAGACAAAACATGTACGAGAGCTCTTGGTTTTAAAAACAGAGGTAATAATTATTATTTTTGAATATGCATGTTTCGTCAACGAATGCTAGCAGACAACTCAATCACTTCTTGAGATGGACAAGTTTCGAGGAACGGCTCCCGAATGAGGACGATCACATCCTCTTAATCTCCTTTGTTTATCACTGCCAAAGTTTTCTGATTTCTCATGAACAAAGCGTGAAGGAGGGTTTGTTTGTTATATTAATTTTGAGCCGGGCGCACTCTTTGCCAGTTCCTTCTCGTATTATGGGTTTGCACATTAGACATGCAATCCCGGGGTGAAGCTTGTCCAACTTAAAAAGATCATGAATTAACTACTACTTCCTCATGAACTAAAACAGAGGCACAAAATAGGAATGCTTTTTTTGAATAATTTTCAAGATGGTACATGAAAGTCTTCGTTAGGAATGGCAGGTAAATACCATGTATAGGAAGGTATGGTGGACTCATATGGCATAACTGGTTTAAAAGAATTTGGATGCACAAGCAGTCAGTCCGCTTAGTACAGGCGAAGGTTAGCAAAAGACCGGGAGCGACCAACTAAAAGAGCAATGACGGTCATAATCATGCAGAGCGACAAAGCAACATTGAATCAGGCATGGAAGTTATATCGCTATTCAGAAATAAAAGATCATCAAGGCTTGACAGACTTTCTTTACAGTCTTAAATATGCG
Organism: Secale cereale; assembly: GCA_902687465.1. Taxonomy (NCBI): domain Eukaryota; kingdom Viridiplantae; phylum Streptophyta; class Magnoliopsida; order Poales; family Poaceae; genus Secale; species Secale cereale. Next base: position 746,447,313 of record LR738711.1, on the reverse strand, counting down.
TGAGCATACGCCAAGTCAATCATAATAAATTCTTGAAGGAAGATATTACTAAACCATACCACATCATAGGCAAACAAATCATGTTGGTACTCCAATAACACATTGGGAATCCCCCAGCTATTTGAGACTAACCATAAGAAAACATGAACTACTAAGCACCATTATGCACGTAGCATTTTTATCATAGACATATCGACCAATGCAACAGAAGCAAACTCTCTTAATAAGATAAGCATGATAAATAAAGAGAGTTCAAGCAACCAACTAAACAAAAGCTCTTTAAAAAGATAAGCATGAATACTAAGAGCTGAACATGATAGTAGCTATTGAAAGACAAAGAACACACACAGCAAAGATAGACATGAAAAATCTATGTTATGTTCTAGGTTGAAGTGGAGCGTGTTTCTCTCCCACACAAAGAAAGCCGAGTTCCGACTCGTTATGAAAATCTAAAGAAAACTAAAAAGGAAACTAAAAGCAAGACGCTCCAAGCATAGCACATAACACATGAAGTGATAAAAATATAGTGGAACGAAAGACGAACTGATAATGTTGATGGAGAAGGGGATGCACGGGGGCATCCCCAAGCTTAGATGCTTGAGTCTCCTTGAATATTTCTTGGGGGTGCATGGGGGCATCCCCAAGCTTGAGCGCTTGACACTCCTGAATATTTTTATCATCTTCCCTCGCACACTTGAAAACTCCCTTCATACATAACTCATCATAATCTGATTAGCGAGGTTAGTACCCATAATAAAATAATTGTTCCTTGCTGGAAATAAGGATATTCTTGAAGTTCTACTGTTTCTCAAGATTGCCAAAAGGTTTTTGCAAAGAAAAAGCAAGCTCAAGGTTTGCAAAATGAAGGAAAGGCAAAACAGGACAGAATCTGTGAAAAACATAACAGCAGGTAGTAAATGATTTTTTCGGGGCACTTCTGCAACTCTAATCAAAAAACTGAGAACAGACGCACGAAAGACAATTGTATAGAGCACGCTGTCGAAAAAATTCAGACCAAAAAGATGATCTGGTGATTTTATACGAATTTTTCTATCCAAAGACAGAATCTGTTTCCTGGACAGCACGTCAGAACTTTTGAACTTTCTTGCAATCAGAGGCTACACTTGGCACAAAGCTGAAAAGAAAAGATACAATGATGTTGCTACAGTAGTAACAAACATCAAGACCACCAAAAACTGAAAGAACAAACTGAAAGCAAAGATAACAAGGGTTGTCTCCCTAGAGCTCTTTCTTTATAGCCATAAAGATAGGCTTAAGACTTTAATGATGCTCTCGTAGGAATAAGAGTTGAAGAACAAAAGAGAGCATCAAGAAGCAAATACCAAACACATTTAAGCCTAACATGCTTCCTATGCATAGGAATATTGCAATAGAATAATTCATTGAAGCACAAAGCAATAAGCATAGGAAGACAAAACAAGTGCAGCTTCAAAACCTTCAACATAAAGAGAGGGACTTTGATAATATTGAAATATCTATAAGCATATGTTCCCTTCTCATAATAATTTTCAGTGGGATCATGGATGAACTCAACAATATAACTATCACATAAGGCATTATTTCCATGATCCGAAAGCATAAAAGTGTCATTACTCTTCATATAAGCAAAATCTTTCTTATTAGGAATAGTGAGAGTAAGACTATCATAACCATCATGGTAATCATTGTATTTAGGAGGCATATCATAATCATAATAAATTTTATCCTCAATAGTAGGTGGACTGAAAACATCATATTCATCATTGTAATCATCATATATAAGAAGCAAAGTATCATCAAAGTAAATTTTCTCTTCAAAAGTTGGGGGACTAAAAATATCATGTTCATCAAACGTGTCATCCCCAAGCTTAGAGCTTTCCATGTCATTAGCAATATTGATATTCAAAGAAAGCATACTAATAACATCACCACCATCATGATTGTTATGCAAATAATAAAGTTCCATAGGTTTTTTAATTTTCTCTTCAAACACATCATGTCCCAAAGCAAGGTAGAGCTTATAAAGCTCTCTCATATTTTTGTTGTTTTCCATTAAGCAAAACTAGTGAAAAGACATAAAGAAAACTGAAAGGTAAACTAACAAGACTAAAAAGCAAAGATAAAAGATAGCGTGCAACTCCCCTATCTTGAAGAGTGGAGTCCCCGGCAACGGCGCAAGAAAACTTTGCTTGATGGCTTCTCGCCCCTCGTTGGTTACCCCAAGTGGAAGGTTTGAGATGCAGTGTAGCGGAAGTTTTCCCTTGGCAAATATACCAAGGATCGATTTCCCCTGAGACTCCTAGTTTCAACAAGAAGGTGTCAACTGCTAACGGCGCCATATATTAGCAATCAACGTGGACCTGCACACAGATACAAATAACTTTGCTCCCAACGAGTACAGAGAGGTTGTCAATCCCTCCGGCCTTGTCGTTTACAAAGGATCAAACGCAAGTGATAATAGTGATAGGTAAAACTGTAACTAGTATGTAAAAGCAGAAAGTAAATAGCGAATGTGATCAATGATGGTAATATGGACCGAGGTCCCATGATGTTCACTAGTGATGTCTCTCTCCGAAAAGACGATAAAACAGCCATGTGAGGTAAACGAATTACAACTGGGCAATTGACAGAATTATGTGCGCAAACCAATGCTAACTATGTTGCAAGAAAGGTAGAGGTTCAAAGCATGGGCGGTACGCCAAGGTAAGTAGACCGAAATCCATCTGCATCTACTACTAATCATCCACCTTGAGATATCTATCCAGAACATCTCGCTGGTATTAAGTTGTGAGTCCCACCCATAGTGTAAACTCAAAGCAACAGACAACTGCATTAAAAGAACTTTGCGTAAAGTAAACAATCCTTGCACCCGTGGGCACAAGCACCGTTGTTTTCCCCCTTGTGGCAACAACACATCCCCTAGACTCATGTTTCTGTCACTCAAGCTAGTCATCGAGGGGCATGAACCCACAATCAAGCATAACGTTCCCTCTTGGAGTCACTACCTACTACTTGGCCAAAGCAATAAATAACAACGAAGAACATGCAAGAATTACTTACGAACATAAATATAAAAGTGGTGAATCAAATATATTACTCAAACACAATCTGAACATAATCTCACAATCCATCGGATCCCAGCAAACTCAACATAGCAACAGCATAAGGATTACATATGTGCCTCGATCATGTAGGGCAGCTCACGAGGTCTAATTAGTGAAGCACAAGAAGGGGAGGAGAACATCACATAGCTACTGGTCATGGACCCATGGTCCAAGGGAGACTACTCACAACTCATCCGGGAGGCGTCCATGGTGGTGGAGAGGCTCCCGGTGGTGATCCTCCCCTCCGGCAGGGTGCCGGGAAGAGTTCTCCTGGTGCTCCCGATCTTGGAAGCGCGGCGGCAGCGGAACAGAGATGAGATCGCGAAAAAGGGTTCCGTCCTCGAGGGTTTCGGGACGCGTGTTAAATATATGCCAAAGGGGGGCATCAGCGGAGGCCTGGGGGGCCCAGGCGCCCCCCCGGCGAGGCCGGGAGGGGGGCCGTGCCACCAGGGCGCCTGGAGCCCTGGTGGCCCCCCTCCGGCCCTACTTCGGCCGTGTGGAAGCATCCGGAATGCTGATTTTTTATATAATTTTTCCGGGATTTTTCTGCCAGTTTTCGTGACGGGAAAACCTGAAATACAAAAACAGCAAAAAACAGAAACTGGCACTGGGGTGCACTGAGTTAATAGGTTAGTCCAAATATGATCAAAAGTGTATGGAAGTGTATAAATAACATAGCAATATCACCCAAAAGAGGCATGGAGCGAGCAGAAATTATAGATACGTTTTGGACGTATCAGCCTCCAGGAGCTCCTCAACGCTCAAATACGCAGCAAGACACATGCAACCGCGTGCTGGCGGGGCAAGCAGGCCGGCCTCCCGGAAGGATACCCTCAGCCCCACCACGAGAATGGAGTGACCTCCCGGTTCCCTAGTGGCGGCGACCGCAACCAGAACCCGGAGCCGGCAGCTAGCCGCAGCCAGCGCTCCGGTGTGGACAATCGGCAAATTCCTCCGAACCCGGAGGGCCGATGCCAGCAGGATGAACGTTCACCTCCCCACAGGGAGCGGACGGCTTCTCCGGGGCCAGTTGATCAACCGACTCTTGGGGGGCTAGGCCCCCATGGATAAGTCGACGACAATGATGCTTGTCACAGGATCGAGCAGCTGGCTCGGTCCCTTGCAATGCACGAAGAGGACACTGTCGGCCTGGTGTAGGATCGAAAGTATGTCTAGAGGGGGGGGGTGATTAGACTACTTGACAATATAAAAAATCTGCCTTATGATCATGCAAAGTTTTAGGCAGTTTCACAACTAGGATCAATTCAAGTATCACCCTACACATGCAATTCTAGAGTATAAGCAGCGGAAAGTAAATTGCACATGTAGTAAAGAGAGGTGGAGAAGATCAAACGCAGTTTGGAGACACGGAGATTTTTGTCGTGGTTCCGATAGGTGGTGCTATCGTACATCCACGTTGATGGAGACTTCAACCCACGGAGGGTAACGGCTGCGCGAGTCCACGGAGGGCTCCACCCACGAAGGGTCCACGAAGAAGCAACCTTGTCTATTCCATCATGGCCTACGCCCACGGAGGACTAGCCTTACTCGGGGTAGATCTTCACGAAGTAGGCGATCTCCTTGCCCTTACAAACTTCTTGGTTCAACTCCACATCTCAAAGACGGAGGCTCCCAAGCGACACCTAACCAATCTAGGAGGCACCACCCTCCAAAAGGTAATAGATGTTGTTGATGATGATGAACTCCTTGCTCTTGTGCTTCAAATGATAATCTCCCCAACACTCAACTCTCCTCACTGATATGGCTGTGGTGGAAGAAAGGATTGAGTGGAAAGCAACTTGGGAAGGCTAGAAATCAAGTTTCATATGGTAGGAATGGAATGACTTGATCTCAACACAAGGGTAGGTAGTTCTCTTCTCAAAAAGTGTATGGTAGGAGTGGTAGACTTTCTGATGGCTCTCTCCACGAATGAAGAGGGGGTGGAGGGGTATATATAGCCTCCACACAAAATCCAACCGTTACACACATATTTGAGCAATCTCGGTGAGACCGAAGTGAAAACTCGGTCAGACCGAAAGTTCAAATATAGTGAACGTTGGGGTTTTCGGTGGGACCGAAAATACCATCTCGGAGTGTCCGATATGAGTCAAAGGTAGGAGCTTGCCATTCTCGGTGGGACCGAAATTAACAACTCGGATATTCCGATATGATGTCAATTGGTTACAGAAGGTTGGCAGTCCAGTTTCGGTGAGACCGAACTCAAAATCGGATGGACCGAAAAATTAGGGTTTGGAAGAATAACTGAGGTGGTTCATCTCGGTGGGACTGAGTTGGAAAAATCGGTTTGTCCGAGATTACTTATGAGTGTGTTAAGTAGTGAAAGTTGCTGATAGTTGAGGGAGCTAAATCACTAAGCACTTGAGCAACCAGATCATCAACACAACCTCATCCCCTTTTAATAGTATTGGCTTTTCCTATGGACTCAATGTGATCTTTAATCACCCAACCAAAAATAGAGTCTTGAGCTTTTGCCAATGCTTGTCTTAGCATTTTGAGGGGTCCACTTCTTCAGACATTTCCATACCCATATCATCGAACTTCTCTGAAATGATTCTCAAGTAAATATTAGTTCAATGATATATATGTTGTTATTAATTACCAAAACCACCCGGGGATTAGTTGCACTTTCAATCTCCCCCTTTTTGGTAATTGATGACAACATATAGATCAAAGCTTCGACAAAAGATATAATCAATGAATAATATCGTCGCTTTGAGAAGTATGTGATAAACAAGAGCTCCCCCTAAATTTGTGCATTATTTAAAATTTGCGTTTGAATGCAAATGCACAATCGATTAGGATTATGGATCACTCTTCCATGTCACATACATCTTGGTGGAGCGCACAAAATGATAAGAATGAATAACATGCACTCAATCACCAAGACAAGAGTAAATAGCCATACAATAAGGAATAGCATATGATAAGCATTAAGCACACATTAAAGCATAGTATGACCAAGCACTCATTAAGGTAGCATCAAACGTAGTAGCAAGCACACTGAAAGTATCGAAAGACCGAAAGAAACCAATGTATCTCAAAGAAACCGGCAAAAGAACGAAAGAGCACTCTCTCTCTCTCGAAGCCCTATGATCTATACAATTTCTCCCCCTTTGGCAACAAGTTACCAAAAAGTTCGAAAAGGTATAGAGCTAAGCGTCACTGCGGGCTCTGCTGGCGGCTCCCGTCTGGGTAGATGTCGGAGTAGAAATGACGGCATCGGCGAAGACTTCTGCTGATGTCTGCGCTGGAGGAGTGGATGCTGGAGCTGGAGTAACCGCTGGAGCTGTAGCTGGTGCTGAAGTGGTAGCCCTGGAGTCAGTCACTGGAATAGCTGCAGATCGGGATCCTCTGGGAACCTGAGCAGTCTGGCGATGAGAGTCCTGGACTAGATCATCCTGCATGAGTTCTGCTCTCTCCTGCCTTGCTTCTTCCATGTCTGCCTCAAGCTTGTTGACGGACACCTGAATCTCAGTCAGCTTCACGTCCAGAGCGTGGATCTTGTCCTCAACAATCCTCTCTAGGCTTTCCTGAGATTGCTCAATGCTGGCCACGCGTTGTTCAATCCTCTGGGTAGCTTCAAGAATCTGCTCTCCGAAGCTCTTTGGTTTAGCTGCTGCTGCTGCTGCCTCTTTGTCAGCTTTGGCTTTCTTTGCAGCTTCAATTTTGGCTTGTCCTTCAACTGAGGTTGGATCCTCCTCATCCATCACAACTACGTTATCCTCATGCTCTGGCTGCAGTGGCAAGTGCTTCCTATCCAACATGAATTTGCCCGTGCCAAACTTGGCATTGATGAGCATCTGAATCTGCGGGGCAAATCCACACGACCTCTTCTGGTCAGCTGCAGTCCTCTTAATGGTCTCTACCATTAAGTCCATCACCTTGAAAGGTGCCTTCTCATCGAGAATGTGCAGCATGTTGATAGAATAGCCTCGAATCATGCGGTGGTCTCCAGACTTGGGCATTAAGGTATGCCTCAAAATAGTGTTTGTGGTGGTTAGACCTGCCTGGAGATAGTACACTGAGCCAAGCTTCCACCCTTCCAAATCAGCAGCGGGGATCTCCTTGTACATGTTCTTCATGGAATCATGACTCTTCTTAGGAATCCCATAGACATCAATGTCATCCTCTCTTTGCACTGGAGCATTCAGAAGTTCTGCCCATTCTTCAACAGACGAAGAAAACCTATGACCTTCAGTCATCCAGGTGATCTTGCCATCAGGATAGAAGTGGGCTGTGGCGTAGAACTGCATGATCATCTTGTCATTCCAAGCTGTCAGCTCTTGACCCACAAAATCAGCAACTCCACATGCAGTAAAGCTCTCATGCACATGGGGAAAGAAGTCTCGGTGCTCTTCACTGTAAATGTACTTCCAGTCAACATACCTGGTGTCAGCAACAATAGGCTTCTTATCCATCAGCACGGTCTCATAGAAGTCCTGCTGCTCTCTGGTGTGGAATCTGGGGTCCACAGCAGTCCTTCTCCTCACGGCATATGGATCAGACTGTCTCCATAGCCTGAGACCTTTATCCTTCCTTGCCTTCATGTCCTCAGCTTGAGGATGAGCATCATTGTGGAGTGGCAACTTAGGACGGAGCTTAAGCAACACATGCTCTTCATCTGACTCAGACGGTGGCATCTCACCTTTGTTCTTCTCAGAAGCTGGAATGCTCCTGGTTGTTCTCTTGGGCTTGGCTGGAGCTGCCTTGGCTTGAGCAGGCTTCTTGGGCTTAGAAGAGGCTTGAGCCCTAATAGCATCACCCATGAACTTAGCCTTCTGAGGAGGAGGCTGGGGTGCATCTTCTTCTTCTTCTTCAGCAGCTGCATCAACTTGAGGTTCAGCATATACTACCCTCTTCCTCTTGGAAGTTTTCTTCACCTTACTTGGAGCTGGCTCTTCCAAGTTTAGCTTCTTTGCAACAGCTGACTGCTTTACCTTGCTTGTGCCTTTCCTCGACTGCTGCCCTTGGTGCTCTTTGGCAACAACATTCCTCTTGGGCTTGGAGGTAACTTCCTCAGCAACGAAGTCAGAGTCCTCATCATCAGAATTTCTCTTCTTTCTGGTTCTGGTGGCTGCAGGAGGCAAACCACTAGGGGTGCTCCTCTCACCATCATCACTGGAACTGCTAGCCTCAGGACTAGTATCTGCCTCTGGAATCTCTGCAAACGGTGATTCAGACCTGTTCTGGCTGTCACTGACATCTGACATGGCTGACAACCTGTGAAAAGATAAGGTATAGGCAGAGTAGAAGAGTTATCACAACTGCAGAGGTTTTTGCAAAAAAAATGAGTTCAAATCTTAGTTTTGAGTTTTCACAGAATGCATTTCGGTCAAACCGATTTTCAGTTTCGGTGAATCCGAAGTTTATACAGAGGCCTACACACCACTTTCGGTCAGACCGAAATGGGTTTCGGTCCTACCGAAACACTAGGGTTTCACTGAGACTCTACATCGGTCACACCGATTTGCACGAATCGGTTAGACCGAACGGTGCAGGGCAATGGCCAGAGGCCAAATCGGTCATTCCGAGTTTTCAAAATCGGCTTCACCGAGATGTGTTCCATGGAAACCTAAACCTAAGAATTTCGCTCGAAACTAAAGGATCTGATCTGATGTTTAGGGAATATCTCAAACGTGGATAGATTCATGGCAAACCAATCGTGCAAGAATCAGATGGGGAGCACGAAAGGGACCGGGACTCACCCTAACTTGGTGGAGTCCCTCTACGGCGGCAGCGGCGCGGAGAGGATTACCGTTGACGGCGGCGGAGACCTGCGGCGAGGGCGCACAGGCGATGAAGGCGACGATCCGTAGACCAGGGCGACGGCAGCAGGGGACTTGGGGGCGAAACGGTTTGAAGAATTAAATCGCGCGCAGCCCTCAGGTATATATATCCCCATACTGTCGGTGGGACCGAGTTGAAAAACTCGGTGACACCGAAATGGCTAACTGTTGTGCAGTTACACATATCGGTCACGCCGAGATTTTAAACTCGGTTTCACCGAGATGAAACCTAGATCAGTCTAAGCGTTTCAGTTGGACCGAGATGGAGAAGCCGGTCAGACCGAAATGGACTTAGAAGGTTTTGGAAGTCAGCCTTAGACGGATCGGTGGCTCCGAGTGCTCCTCACTCGGAGGGTCCGAAAATGACTTGTTCAAAGTTGTGATATGAACATGAATAGAATTTGAGACAAGAAAGCATAGATAGCTAGGGAAGGTGCTTAGGCATTCTTGTCCATCCATTTGGCCAGAAAAGAAAAATCAAAAACAATCAAAACAACAAATGGATGTCCTTGAATGGATGAAATCATGCATTCAACATGCTCACATAATAAGATAGCAACTGAAATATGTGTCAAACATGCACAACCAATACTCTAGCTACTAGCACACAATTTGTCGATGACTAGGTCATCTATATATGAGTATTTTGACTTAGGAGCCAAATGAGAACATTTGATCATAGGTCATACTCATCGTTTAAGCACAAGTGGGGTTACCACTTTTACATAAAGCATTTATGTGTTCACATCATTTGGAGATGCTTTAGCTCAATTTTTAGAGCAAAGCTCCCCCTAGATGTGAGAACCCCTTTTAAAGGGTCAAACTAACCTTGGGTTGTCGTAGAAGACTTCATGTAGATGTTGAAGATGTGGATGCTCAATGTTGATGTAGATCATCAAGAGTTGGGAGCTATCCTTTGGATTAGGGCACTTTCAATACCTACATGGGTTAGTCCCACAAGGAACAAACAAGGATATCCATAGACATAGATTGAAGTTCACAAAAGATGATGTCCATGAAAGCAATGATTACCTTGTCCCTTGACTTACCAACAAGAGGGTTTGTGACTCCATGAACTAGTGCATGATGTGGAAGTTGATTGCATAAGTTCTTGCCAAAATGAATATGAGTGAAGTTTGTTGGCGGAGTCACCCTCAAGAACCTTCTAGTTCTTCTTCTTTGGGATCCACATCATCTTGATGGGAATCCTTGGGGTTGTAGTTGAGCTTGACGAAGTAGAACTTGATGTGTCCTTGGGAACCCACTTGACCATGGCTTGAGGTGCTTCAATGAATGCATCAATCTCCTCTTGAAGCTTGTCCTTGGCCTTTAGCTTGTGGTCTTGTGGTGGAAGGTCATCTTGAGCTTGTTCCACATTGGAAGAAGTGGGATCATACTTCTCCTTTTGTGAAACAAACTGTGGAGTAGGGTATTGACCTTCTTCCCACTCAACACCTTCGGCGTTGAACTTTCGCTCAAAACCAATCCCTTGATTCTTCCGGTGCCTTCCTTGTTTGCGAACAATCTCCTCAAAGTTCTTGCTTCCGGCAAGACTCTTGTAGACACCTTTCTCTATGATTTCCTTCAATAAGCTATTTTCTTGCTCAAGTGTAACTTGGCTTGAAACATTGTTAGTGGAATCAAGAGAACTACTAGAAGCAACAATATTGGATTTAACATGGTTATTGTTACTACTAGAGGAAGAATTTTTCTAATGCTTGTCATGCTTAGTCTTAATAGGTGGCAAGAAATTAGACAAGAGAAGTCGTTTGGCAAGATATGAAGAACTCTTCTTTCGAAGATCGTCATTGATCGCTTTTAGAAACTCATGTTCTTGCTCTAGAGTGAGATTCTCGAAGCGTAGCTTCTCATGAGATCTTAGGAGCTCTCTATGATCTTCTTGAGTTGTTTCATGAGCTAACTTAAGAGTGTTTAGTTCTTTAGTTAGACGCTCAATCTCCTTCATAGCATTGTCATTCGACTCTTCTCGACTATAAAGACTACTAGCATTTTCATCATTACTAAGCTCACTAGATTTATCATGCAAGAGCTCATCTTCACCAAGCAAGTCATCCTCATCACTATCAAAGTCAATGAATTCAGGGTGTGTTACCTTGGGGCCTTTAGCCATGAAGCATCTTCCAATTCCCTCATTTGGTGAATCAAATAAGTCGTAGGAGTTGGAGTTGGAGGATACGAGAGCAAGTCTGGCAACACCTTCATCTTGACTGTAGTCGGAGTCGGAGTGATAGCTTCCATCGGATTGATTGTCGGAGTCGGAGCCGGAGACCCATTCACCTACATGAGCTTGATGTCTTCTTCTTGTGTAGCTCCTTGATGACTTGTCTTTCCTCTCCGAATCCTTGCTTCTCCGAGAGGGTCTTCGTTCATAACGATCATCTCTACTCCTTCTCTCTCTCCGAGGTGACTCATCTCTTGCTCTTCTTCTTGGAGATTCTTCTCTTCTCTTGTGGGGAGCCGTACACTCATTTGAGAAGTGTCCGGGTCTTCCACAATTGTAGCAGTTTCGATCACGACTAGAAGATCTCTTTTCATCATATGATCTAGACTTTGAGCTTCTTTCTTTGCCTCTATTCTTGTAGAACTTGTTGAAGTTCTTGACCATTAGGCTTATCTCTTCATTGGAAATTAGCTTGTCACTTCAGGTAGTGGGAGCATCACTTGTAGCTTTGTAAGCACCACTTGACTTATTGTGAAGCTCTTCCTTATCCTTAAGTGTCATCTCATGAGCAACAATTCTTCCAATGACTTCAGTTGGCTTGAGAGTCTTGTAGTTTGGCATCATTTGGATCAAAGTGCACACGGTGTCATACTTTCCATCCAAAGCTCTGAGAATCTTCTTAATGATGAATCGGTCGGTCATTTCTTTGCTTCCTAAGCCGGCAATCTCATTTGTGATGAGAGCAAGCCTAGAGTACATTTCAGCGACTCCTTCACCATCCTTCATCTTGAACTTGTCAAGTTGACCTTGAAGAATATCTAGCTTTGATTCCTTCACAGATTCAGTACCTTCGTGCATTTCAACCAAAGTATCTCAAATCTCTTTAGCATTCTCAAGACGGCTGATTTTGTTGAACTCCTCGGGACACAAAGCATTGAAGAGAATGTCACAAGCTTGAGCATTGTTTTGCAACATCCGCAATTCTTCTGGTGTAGCTTCGCGATCCGGAACCTTTCCTTCCTCGAAGAAATCACCTTGCATACCAACACAAATAATGCCCCATGCGGCTGGGTTATGACCAAGAATATGCATTTTCATTTTATGCTTCCAACTAGCAAAATTTGTACCATCAAAGTAAGGACCTCTACGATAATTACCCTCACTAGACGCCATACTCTCCTAGGTTGTGAAACCAAGCTTATGGAGTCCAATGCAATGGAAACCAAAACAATGGAGACCAAAGCTCTGATACCACTTGTAGGATCGAAAGTATGTCTAGAGGGGGGGTGATTAGACTACTTGACAATATAAAAAATCTGCCATATGATCATGCAAAGTTTTAGGCAGTTTCACAACTAGGATCAATTCAAGTATCACCCTACACATGCAATTCTAGAGTATAAGCAGCGGAAAGTAAATTGCACATGTAGTAAAGAGAGGTGGAGAAGATCAAACGTAGTTTGGAGACATGGAGATTTTTGTCGTGGTTCCGATAGGTGGTGCTATCGTACATCCACGTTGATGGAGACTTCAACCCACGGAGGGTAACGGCTGCGCGAGTCCACGGAGGGCTCCACCCACGAAGGGTCCACGAAGAAGCAACCTTGTCTATTCCATCATGGCCTACGCCCACGGAGGACTAGCCTTACTCGGGGTAGATCTTCACGAAGTAGGCGATCTCCTTGCCCTTACAAACTTCTTGGTTCAACTCCACATCTCAAAGACGGAGGCTCCCAAGCGACACCTAACCAATCTAGGAGGCACCACCCTCCAAAAGGTAATAGATGTTGTTGATGATGATGAACTCCTTGCTCTTGTGCTTCAAATGATAATCTCCCCAACACTCAACTCTCCTCACTGATATGGCTGTGGTGGAAGAAAGATTTGAGTGGAAAGCAACTTGGGAAGGCTAGAAATCAAGTTTCATATGGTAGGAATGGAATGGCTTGATCTCAACACAAGGGTAGGTGGTTCACTTCTCAGAAAGTGTATGGTAGGAGTGGTAGACTTTCTGATGGCTCTCTCCACGAATGAAGAGGGGGTGGAGGGGTATATATAGCCTCCACACAAAATCCAACCGTTACACACATATTTGACCAATCTCGGTGAGACCGAAGTGAAAACTCGGTCAGACCGAAAGTTCAAATATAGTGAACGTTGGGATTTTCGGTGGGACCGAAAATACCATCTCGGTGTGTCCGAAGTGAGTCAAAGGTAGGAGCTTGCCATCTCGGTGGGACCGAAATTGATAACTCGGATATTCCGAAGTGATGTCAATTGGTTACAGAAGGTTGGCAGTCCAGTTTCGGTGAGACCGAAACTCAAAATCGGATGGACCGAGAAATTAGGGTTTGGAAGAATAACTGAGGTGGTTCATCTCGGTGGGACTGAGTTTGCAGAATCGGTTTGTCCGAGATTACTTATGAGTGTGTTAAGTAGTGAAGAGTGCTGATAGTTGAGGGAGCTAGATCACTAAGCACTTGAGCAACCAGATCATTAACACAACCTCATCCCCTTTTAATAGTATTGGCTTTTCCTATGGACTCAATGTGATCTTTGATCACTAAACCAAAAATAGAGTCTTGAGCTTTTGCCAATGCTTGTCTTAGCATTTTGAGGGGTCCACTTCTTCAGACATTTCCATACCCATATCATCGAACTTCTCTGAAATGATTCTCAAGTAAATATTAGTTCAATGATATATATGTTGTTATTAATTACCAAAACCACCAGGGGATTAGTTGCACTTTCAGTATGTAGCCGAGAACTCATGTAGAATCCCTTCCTCATCGAGAAAAGAGTCTACATTGGCATTCTTGAACTCCGTTCCATTGTCACTCCGAACTTTCTTGATCTTCACTTCAAATTGATTTTGGGCCTTTTTGGCAAAGGTTTTGAAGATTCTCTGAACCTGCGATTTGTCATCAAGGAAAAATACCCACGTAAATCTGGAATAATCATCAACTATAACTAGACCAAAGGAGTTACCACCAAGGCTTTTGTAAGCATTGGGACCGAAGAGGTCCATATGAAGAAGCTCAAGCGGTCTCCTTGTGGTCATGATGTTTTTCACGGGATGACTTCCACCTACTTGTTTTCCTGCTTGACAAGCACTACAAAGTCTATCTTTGTCAAAGAAAACATCTTTAACGCCAAGAATATGATCACCTTTGATCAACTTGTCTAGATTACGCATACCAACATGTCCAAGCCTTCTATGCCATAACCAACCTTTAGAGGATTTAGCAATGAAACAAGCTCTAGGTTGGGCTTTCTTAGTGAAATCAACAATATATAGATCACCTCTACGGATACCGATAAATGCCATGTTTTGATTGTCACGACGAAAGACTTGGCAATCTACTTTGGTGAACAACACATTGAATCCAAAGTCAGCTAATCTAGACACGGAAAGTAAATTGTATCCAAGAGATTCTACAAGCATGACATTTTGAATAGAGCTATCATGAGATATGGCCACCTTACCAAGGCCAAGTACCTTACCCTTGGAGTTGTCTCCAAAAGTCACATACTTGCGTGGACCATCGTTCTTTGCAAGCTCTCCAAACATGTCTTTGTCTCCGGTCATGTGGTCGGTGCATCCACTATCAAGAATCCACTCTTTTCCGCCGGACATGTAGTCTCTCAGATTTGCCATAAGATTGAGACTCTTCATGATCTTGTCTAGCTCGGTGTCCGAGTCGGAGTAATCATCATCATGCTCATGCTTATCATCATATTGACCCATAGATTGTTCATCATCAACACCTAGGTCAATTTGATAACCACTTGCATTAGTTTTGTCAATGTGACAATAATCTTGGGAATGTAATGCAAGAGCATTTCTAATTAAAACATTGATAAGACCGGGATCACCCTTCTTTTTCATAAGATCACGAAGCTCAAAGAAGCATTTATCAAAGTTGGGATCATTGGGGCGCATCTTATCAAATTCAATAGTCTTGTGTAGAATTTCATCAAGACTTCTCAAAGAGTAGTCCGGATAAAGTTCTTCCAAGAACTTCCACATAGCATAGGCGCACTCAAAGTTTGTAACAAGCTTAAGCAAGTCATCGGGTAACCCTCTAATGATAAGATTTACAGTCCTAAGGTTACGAAGCAAATCAAGCTCTTCATCCATGGTAGGGTGCAAGGGATCAAAAGGAGGCACATAGGGGGTCTCAACATATTTGCACAAATTGTACATCTTAAAGATACTAAGCATTTCAGACCTCCATGAGTTATATGACTCTCCATTAAGAATAGGCACTCTATGGCTAACACTCCCAAACGTAGACACGTCCATCTTCCTCCAATGGTGTGTAAACCAAAGCAATGGAGACCAAAGCTCTGATACCAATTGAGGGATCGAAGAAGGTGAGAGTGTCTAGAGGGGGGGTGATTAGACTACTCGACAAGATAAAAATTCTGTCTTTTATCAAGGACAGATTTTGACAGTTTTTGCATAGCACACAAGTCAAGTAGCACACTACACATGCAATTCTAGAGTATGGGCAGCGGAAAGTAAATTGCACATATAGTAAAGAGAAGTGGAGAAGATCAAACGCAATTTGGAGACGCAATGATTTTTCCCGTGGTTCCGATAGGTAGTGCTATCGTACATCCACGTTGATGGAGACTTCAACCCACGGAGGGTAACGGCTGCGCGAGTCCACGGAGGGCTCCACCCACGAAGGGTCCACGAAGAAGCAACCTTGTCTATTCCATCATGGCCTACGCCCACGGAGGACTAGCCTTACTCGGGGTAGATCTTCATGAAGTAGGCGATCTCCTTGCCCTTACAAACTTCTTGGTTCAACTCCACATCTCGATGACGGAGGCTCCCAAGCGACACCTAACCAATCTAGGAGGCACCACCCTCCAAAAGGTAATAGATGTTGTTGATGATGATGAACTCCTTGCTCTTGTGCTTCAAATGATAATCTCCCCAACACTCAACTCTCCTCACTGATATGGCTGTGGTGGAAGAAAGGATTGAGTGGAAAGCAACTTGGGAAGGCTAGAAATCAAGTTTCATATGGTAGGAATGGAATGACTTGATCTCAACACAAGGGTAGGTAGTTCTCTTCTCAGAAAGTGTATGGTAGGAGTGGTAGACTTTCTGATGGCTCTCTCCACGAATGAAGAGGGGGTGGAGGGGTATATATAGCCTCCACACAAAATCCAACCGTTACACACATATTTGAGCAATCTCGGTGAGACCAAAGTGAAAACTCGGTCAGACCAAAAGTTCAAATATAGTGAATGTTGGGGTTTTCGGTGGGACCGAAAATACCATCTCGGAGTGTCCGATATGAGTCAAAGGTAGGAGCTTGCCATTCTCGGTGGGACCGAAAATACCATCTCGGAGTGTCCGATATGAGTCAAAGGTAGGAGCTTGCCATTCTCGGTGGGACCGAAATTAACAACTCGGATATTCCGATATGATGTCAATTGGTTACAGAAGGTTGGCAGTCCAGTTTCGGTGAGACCGAACTCAAAATCGGATGGACCGAAAAATTAGGGTTTGGAAGAATAACTGAGGTGGTTCATCTCGGTGGGACTGAGTTGGAAAAATCGGTTTGTCCGAGATTACTTATGAGTGTGTTAAGTAGTGAAAGTTGCTGATAGTTGAGGGAGCTAAATCACTAAGCACTTGAGCAACCAGATCATCAACACAACCTCATCCCCTTTTAATAGTATTGGCTTTTCCTATGGACTCAATGTGATCTTTGATCACTCAACCAAAAATAGAGTCTTGAGCTTTTGCCAATGCTTGTCTTAGCATTTTGAGGGGTCCACTTCTTCAGACATTTCCATACCCATATCATCGAACTTCTCTGAAATGATTCTCAAGTAAATATTAGTTCAATGATATATATGTTGTTATTAATTACCAAAACCACCCGGGGATTAGTTGCACTTTCACCTGGCCTGCTTCGGCCTCCGCATCCAGATGAGCCCTTCCCCAAAGGGTTCTCACTTCCTCGCGACACTCCCAAGTACAACGGCGCTATGAAGCCGGAGGACTGAATCATCGTCTATGCCACAACAATCTGCATAGCCAATGGCAACAAGCGCATTGCCGTGAAGTACGTTCCGCTCATGTTACAGGGCACGACCCAGACATGGCTGAACAACCTCAAGCTCAACATCATCAATAGCTAGTTGGACTTCAATGAAGCTTTTGTGCGCAACTTCAACAACACTTCCAAGCGCCCCTCCAAGCCTCGCCAGCTCTCCATGTGCGTACAGGGGCCGAACAAGTCTACTCGCAACTACCTGAAGCGTTGGGCCAAGCTGCACAACTCCCGCGAGGGGGTGCACGAGGTGCAAGCCATCGAGTACTTCACCGCTGGGTGAAGAGAGGGCACCCTGCTCAAGCACAAGTTTTTATGCGACGAGCCTGCCACTCTGGACGAGCTCCTGGTGGTGGCAGACAAGTACGCCGCAGCCGACTCCTCCATGAAGTCGGAGATCCAAATCGACGCATCCGGGAAGGTGATCCCGCCGGCCTCTCCAGTGCCGTCTGGTGATACCAACCGGCGCCGGCATCCAAACGACAACAAGCGCAAGGCCCATCAGCCGGCAAGTGGCTACCGTCGAAGACCAGCAGCCGGCAGGTGAACCCGGCCCCAATCGCCAGCGGGGCGGCAAGGGTACCTGGCAGCCGTCCTTCTCCTTTGAGTAGATCCTCGATGCTCCCTGCAAGTTCCAAAGTGGCGCGGAGCCGTTCAACCACACCACCTGGCAGTGTAGTTGGTTCACCCGAATCTCCAAGGGTGAAGGCTTGCCGCCTCCTCCAGCCGGCCCGCCCAGTTGGCATGCTCCAAGATGAATTCCCAAACGAGAATGACGCCTACGTCGACTTCATGAGTGATGGCGTAGATAAGCCCAGTCAGCGTCAGCAACACCGTGAGGTGAATGCTGTCATTCCTGAGGTCCCCTAGTTCATGCACTGGTCCGAGAAGCCCATCACCAGGAGCCGTGAAGACCATCCGGCCGTGATGCCCTCATCAGGTGCTTACTCCATGGTGCTGGACCCACCTTGTCCACCGAGAGGCGGACTTGCCACTTCTCCCAGTTCTGGTAGACGGCGACAACAACATCAACATCCTCTACCGCGACACAATGGAAAAGTTGGGCATCAGGAGAAGCAGCTCCTGCCCAACTGGACCGTGTTCCATGCCATTGTCCCTGGGCTTTCCCACTCTCCACTCGGCAAGATTAAGAGCGATGTCCTATTTGGTGACAAGAACCAATTCCGTCGTGAGCCCATCTGGTTCGAAGTGGCCGAGTTGGACAACCCCTACCATGCACTCTTGGGCCAGCCAGTGATGTCCAAGTTCATGATGGTTCCGCACTATGCTTACCCGAATACCAAGATACCGAGTCCCAAGAGCATCATCACCATTGTCGGCGACTACAAGAAATCATCCGTGAAGGAAATATGCCCTAGAGGCAATAATAAAGTTGTTATTTTTATTTCCTTATATCATAATAAATGTTTATTATTCATGCTAGAATTATAAACCGAAAACTTAGTACGTGTGTGAATACATAGAAGAAACGGAGTGTCCCTAGTATGCCTCTACTAAACTAGCTCGTTAATCAAAGATGGTTATGTTTCCTAACCATAAACATGAGTTGTCATTTGATCAATGGGATCACATCATTAGGAGAATGATGTGATGGACAAGACCCATCTGTTAGCTTAGCAACTTGATCGTTTAGTTTTACTGCTATTGCTTTCTTCATGACTTATACATGTTCCTATGACTATGAGATTATGCAACTCCCGAATATCGAAGGAACACCTTGTGTGTTATCAAACGTCACAACGTAACTGGGTGATTATAAAGATGCTCTACAGGTGTCTCCGAAGGTGTTTGTGGTGTTGGCATAGATTGAGAATAGGATTTGTCACTCCGAGTGTCGGAGAGGTATCTCTGGGCCATCTCGGTAATACACATCATAGTAAGCCTTGCAAGCAAATGACTAATGAGTTAGTCACAAGATGATATATTACGGAATGAGTAAAGAGACTTGCCAGTAACGATATTGAAATAGGTATAATGATACCGACGAACGAATCTCGGGCAAGTAACATACCGATGACAAAGGGAACAACATATGTTGTTATGCGGTTTGGCGGATAAAGATCTTCATAGAATATGTAGGAACCAATATGAGCATCCAGGTTCTGCTGTTGTTTATTGACTGGAGATGAGTCTCGGTCATGTCTACATTGTTCTCAAACCCGTAGGGTCCGCACGCTTAACGTTCGATGACGATCGGTATTATGAGTTTATGTGTTTTGATGCAACAATGGTATTTCGGAGTCCCGGATGTGATCAAGGACATGACGAGGAGTCTCGAAATAGTCGAGACGTAAAGTTTAATATATTGGACGACTATATTCGGACATCGGAAGTGTTTCGGATGAGTTTCAGATTAAACCGGAGTGCCGGGGGGTATCGGTACCCCCCGGGGGAACTAATGGGCCACTTGGGCCCTTAGTGGAGAGAGAGAGAGGGCCGACCAGGGCTGGGCCACGCGCCCCTTCCCCTTGGTACAAATTGGACAAGGAGAGGAGGGGGCTGCGCCCCCTTCCTTCTCCCTCTCCCTCTCCTTCCTTCCCCTTCTTCCCTCTTGGTGGACTCCTACTAGGAATAGGATTCCTATTCCTAGTAGGAGTTTCCCTCCTTGGGTGCGCCATAGGGGCCGGCCAGCTCTCCCCCTTGCTCCTTTATATACAGGGACACGGGGCACCCGAGGACACACAAGTAAACATCAGTTTTAGCCGTGTGCGGTGCCCCCCTCCACAGATACACACCTCGGTCATATCGTTGCAATGCTTAGGCGAAGCCCTGCACCGGTAACTTCATTATCACCATCACCACGCCGTCGTGCTGACGAAAATCTCCCGTGACGCTCAACTGGATCAAGAACTCGTGGGACGTCATTGAGCTGAACGTGTGCTGAACGCGGAGGTGTCGTATGTTCGGTGCTTGGATTGGTTGTATCGCGAAGACGTTCGACTACATCAACCGTGTCACTAGACGCTTCCGCTTTTGATCTACGAGGGTACGTAGACACACTCTCCCCGCTCATTGATATGCTTCTCCTAGATAGTTCTTGCGTGATCATAGGATTTTTTTTTTTGAAATACTACGTTCCCCAACAGTCCGAGTGTGCAGCAGCCAGCTCCCGGCTGGCCGAGTCCCTCATCATTGCCCAAGAGAAGCACCTCATCGACCGGGCTGTGGCCATGGCCGGTGAGTAGTCGGCCGTGCCAACTAGCCCTGAGGTGGCAGACGGCGGCTTTCCAGCCGACCAAAGAAACCAAGAAGATCATCTTAGACCCGGCGCACCCGGAGCAGTATGCTGTCATAGGTTCCTACCTTGGTCGCAAATAGGAAAGCGAGCTCGTCAACTTCCTCCGTGAGAATCGGGACATCTTCGCATGGTCTCCCAAAGACATGCCTGGTGTTCTGAGGAAGTTTGCCGAGCACAAGATGCATGTGCGGTTGGATGCTAAGCCAGTCAAGCAACCCCTCCGCCGCCTATCAGAAGAGAAGAGAAGGATTGTTGGTGAAGAAATCGCCCGACTTCTGGCAGCCGACTTCATCATGGAAGTGTTCTACCCGGACTGGCTTGCTAACCCAGTCCTCGTTTTGAAGAAAAACAACAAGTGGCGCATGTGTATCGACTACACAAGCCTGAACAAGGCCTGCCCCAAAGATCCATTTTCCTTGCCTCGGATTAATCAAGTGATAGACTTCACAGCCGGCTGCGAGCTGCTGTGCTTTTTGGACGCCTACTCCGACTACCACCAGATCAAGCTGGACCCGGATGACCAGTTGAAGACCGCCTTCATCACCCCTTTCGGCGCATTCTGCTACCTCACCATGATGTTCGGCTTGTGGAATGCCGGCGCCACCTTTCAGCGATGCATGCAGAAATGCCTCCTACCACAACTCGGCTGGAATGCCCACGTCTATATGGATGACATAGTGGTGAAGACGGAGAAGCACAACACCCTTCTGGAGGATCTCAAGCAGACCTTCACCAATCTGCGCCGCTTCCAAATCAAGCTCAACCCAGAGAAGTGTGTCTTCGGAGTACCAGCCGGCCAGCTCCATGGCTTCCTTGTTTCTGAACGCAGGATAGAGTGCAACCCCGTGAAGATCAAGGCCATTGAGTGGATGAAGAAGCGGACCCAGCTGTGGGACGTCCAGAAGTTCACCAGGTGCCTGGCATCTCTCAGCCGGCTGGGAGAGAAGGCCCTCCCCTGTACCAATTGATGAAGAAGACCATGGGCTTCGAGTGGTCCGACCAGCCGGATGAGGCATTCCTCCACCTCAAGCGGATGTTGTCCACGCCGCCTGTTCTAGCTGCTCTGACTGCTAAAGAGTCCATGCTCCTCTACATCGCCGCTACCAACCGGGTCATGAGCACAGTCATTCTTGTCGAGCGCCTAGAAGCTGGCAGGGCCCAGCCGGTCCAGAGGCCGGTCTATTACTTGAGCGAGGTGTTGTCCGCCTCCAAATAGAACTACCCCCACTACCAAAAGATGTGATATGGCATGTACTTTGCTGCCAAGAAGCTGAAGCCGGCCTCGTCCCTCAAGACCTGGTGGTCCAGCAATCTTCTGGCAATCGGGATGCCAAGGACGCCAACATGGCCAGTTATCGCTCCCTCGTCCAGCAGATCAGAGGATACTTTGATGGGTGCGAGTTCATCCATGTGCCACGGGCCAACAACAAAGCAGCTAACGCCCTAGCATGGATCGGCTCCACCCGGCAAGCCATTCCAGCCGGCGTCTCCCTCGAGTGCTTGCGCAAGCCGTCTATCCAACCTTCGCCGGAATTAGAATCCGTCTTCGTGCCGACTGACCCTGGAGCAGCCGGATTCGGCTCGGGGACTTCAGTAGTCGTCCCAGGGACATCTATAGGCGGCCCGGGGGCTGCAGCACCCGAACCCGGCCCGGGAGCTACAGAACCCGACCCGGGGACTGCTGCAGTCAGCACGGGGACTTCCACTATGTGGCAAGCAGCGGCCGGCTCCAGCTCGCCGCCTCCCAGCCCGGCCACCCTAATGCCGGCTGCTATCATGATGGTGGTGGCAGCTCCGTCTTGGGCGCAGTCCATCCTCAGCTTTCTAGTGAGCCGTGATCTCCCAGCCGACGAGGACTTGGCCCGGCAAGTGCAGCGCCGGGCGTCTGCTTATACAATCATCAACAGAGAGCTCTTCAAGCGTAGTCCCACTGGCGTTTTCCAGTGCTGCGTCGAGCCAGAGAAGGGCATCACCATCCTGAAGGACGTCCACCAAGGTGAATGTGGCCACCATGCCACCTCCAGAGCCCTCGTCACCAAGGCTTTTTGCCATGGTTCCTTTTGGCCGACTGCCCTATCGGATGCCAAGAAGTTGGTCCACAAGTGCAATGGGTGCCAACGTTTCAGCGCCAAGCAGCACCAATCGGCCTCGGCCCTCAAGACCATTACCATAGCCTAGCCGTCTGCCGTATGGGGATTGGACATGGTGGGCCCGTTCAAGATAGCACGCGGCGGCATGACCCATCTGCTGGTTGCAGTGGACAAGTTTACCAAGTGGATCGAAGCAAGGCCGATCAAGAAGCTGGACGGTCCCACGACCATCACATTCATAAAAAAACATCACCGTGCGATACGGTATCCCGCACAGCATCATCACCGACAATGGCACGAACTTTGACAAAGGCGCCTTGGCTCGTTCCTCACCCACAGTCAAACGGCCAGGTGGAGCAAGCAAACCGCCTCATCCTGTCCGGCATCAAGCCCCGGCTGGTTGAGCCACTGGAGCGCTCGGCCGGCTGTTGGATTGAGGAGCAGCCGACCGTCCTTTGGAGTCTCCGGACTATGCCAAATCGCTCAACTGGCTTCACTCCTTTCTTCCTTGTGTACAGGGCCGAGGCCATCATCACAACGGATATCGAATTCAACTCGCCTCGTGTCACCCTGTACACGGAGGCGGAAGCAAATGAGACATGTGAAGATGGTGTCGACCTGCTTGAAGAGGCCCAACTGCTAGCACTCAGCCGGTCCGCCATCTACCAGCAAAACCTGGGCCGCTACCACGGCAAGAAGGTCAAGCCGCATGCTTTCCACGAGGGCGACCTTGTGCTCCGACTGATCTAGCGAACAGCTGGCAAGCACAAGCTCTCGGCCCTGTGGGAGGGACCCTTCATCATCAGCAAGGCCCTGGGCAATGACTCCTACTATCTGATCGATGCTCAGAAGTCCAGGGCACGCAAGAAAGATGCATCCGACGAAGAGACAAAGCGCCCATGGAACGCGAACCTACTCCGCCCGTTTTACAGTTGATGCAGTGTATGTACCACACTATCTTTTGTACTAAGTAAAGTCAACAGGTACCCCGAGGCCCACTGGGCTACCTTTTTATCTCTATGATCAAATTCTCCTGCATATGAGTATTTGTTATTTTGCTCCGCCCGGGTCCGATCAGTCGGCCCGGGGGCTCGCCGACTGGGCCCAAGCCGGCATCACCCGAAGTCGGCCTAGTAGTGTGCCGACGCCACCTCTCTTCTCCCCAATTACAGCTCGCAGCAAGACTGTCCGACTAGCAAGAGCTAAAGTCCGAAAATGTTGTCCACATGAAAAACGACTAAGGAAGAACGCCGACTGTGGCCAAGACGGCTCATCGCCTCCCTCGCCCGGCTTCCCAGCAGCCGGCCGGCCGGCTTCTCACCGAACTAGCACACGCTTTAAGCGGCCAAAGTAATTCGCCTATTCTAGCGGCTAAGTCACTGACCCGGCCACAGACCGCATTGCGGCTGTCCGGTTGGTAGGGCAGCGGCCAAAGGAACATGGCAAAGGAAAAGCCCAAAGAAACCAAAGGCAAAAATTGTGTCAGAACTCTGCAAAGAACACAAGCATGTGGAAAGAGTAAATCAATTTACATTCCAAAGGGCCTGCGGCCGACATTCATAAAGCTTTAAATACACCCCTAGTGGGTGGAACTGCGCACAACTAACAAACTATTCTCAAGTACAAGACATCAAAAGCTTAAACGGATATGGGCCACCTATGCTGGCGGCACTTCTGGCTGCTCAGACAGGTTGGCGGTGGCTACAGCGCTGGTCGACGGGGCCTCCGGTTGGTCAAGTCTGGTCTAGTTAGTGGTGGCGGCCGATGTGGCTTCCGGATGCTTGCTGCCCGAGGTCAGGCTCGGCTGGTTTCGGCTGGTTGCTCCGTCATCCGATGCGGCGCTGTCGCCTTCCTCGTCCTCGTCCTCCTTCGTGGCCTCGTCAATGGAGGCAATCTTCTCCGTCGGATCCTCCGCTTCGTCGGGGTTCAGCCCGAACCAAGACGGCGGTACTTTGGTGTCGTCTTCCGCCCACTCCGGGATGAAGACGTCCCCGTTAGTACACTCGGCGAGGGCCAAGAATCGGTGGCAATCCCCTCGCGCTCCTGCTCCAACTCCGGCACCGCCTCCTGGCGGAACGTGGCGAACTACGCCAGGCGGACGTCCGGGTACCATGCCTTCACGAACTCCAGCGCCACTTTGGCGGAGGCCTGCACTGCGGTGCCCTTCCAGGCATCAAGCCGCTCCCCCGCCACCTCCAACCAGTCGGCAGTACGGCTAGGAGTCCGAGGGACCTGAGCACCCGTCCAAAGCCCTTCCAAGACTTGTGCGCCAGCGCGTTGAAATCGATGGAGCAGCCGGCGCACTAGCACAAGGCGCGGCTTGACGGCCCAGAGTTGTTCGCCCAGGCTCCGGGGCCGGCCTAGTGCAATCTCCATGCCATCCTGCCTCCGCTCCTCATGTCGTGCCTCGACCGCCTGGCAGATGGCGTCAGTGTGGTCCGGGAAGTAATCTGTCGGAAGAAGACAAAGGAATATGATGTCGGCTTCTACCGGCAATCGGCAACCCATCAATCAAGAAATAAACCTTACCCTCGAGAAGCTCCTCGATCGCCCCATAGCCCTCCGTTAGGGATTTCTCCCTGTCGGACCAAGCCGAGCGCTGGGACTCAAACTCGGCCTTGAGAACTCCTCCTCGCACTTCAGCCGCCGGACCTCCTCTGCGTGTTCGGTCGCCTGGTCAGCCATCGCCTTCTCAAGCCGCTCGCGTTTCGCGGCTCCTGGCTGTGCTCCAGCTCCTTGGCCGACAATTGG
The DNA here is from genome assembly GCA_902687465.1 of Secale cereale. Lineage (NCBI taxonomy): Eukaryota > Viridiplantae > Streptophyta > Magnoliopsida > Poales > Poaceae > Secale > Secale cereale. Next base: position 746,422,040 of record LR738711.1, on the reverse strand, counting down.
CCCTCGAGCTCCTGCACGCGGCCCTGTAGCTGGAGGACGGAATCTACAGAGGCAAAGAAGAACCATCAGCAACAATATCGATGAAGATAAGAAGCCAACGGAAAGATCCGGCCCGACTGCTCAGCAGTCGACCCGAACCTTGGGGGCTACACCCAGTGGGTGCGCTTGCGCGCCCTCACTAAAAGCTGGCCTATCTACCACGGCTCCGACGCACCCACACCGAAGATTGCAAAACGAAAAAAGAAGCAACTTAGAAGCATACCCTGACAAACGTCCGCAGCGCTACCAACTCGTTCCCCGCCTTCATCAAGGTGGCTCCATGGGCGGCGAACTGGCCCAAGATGTCCTGCACCACAAGGTTCAGGGCGGCCGGGCTAGCCACCGACGTCGAGCCCGGCAGGGCAGAGCTCGTGGCCTCGGCGTCGGCCCCCGGCGAACTCATGGTCCCGGTTTCCAGGGGTCTCGGCTCGGAGGACGCCCGTGCCTGGCACTGGCGCACGGGAATGCGCGCCATCTGGGCCCAGCCCGTGTCCACCCCGATGGAGGCCATCGGCATCTCCGGCCCGTGGCGACGCCCGTCGCCCCTCTCGCCAACTCCTGGCGCCCGCTGGGTCGCCTCCACGATTGCGGCGTCGGCAACCGTCTACTCCGTCGCCACCTGGTCAGCTCCGGCTGGTCCGTCGCCACCTGGTCGGCTCTGGCTGCTCCAGTTGACGCCATCGACTCCGCCACCATTGGCTTCGGCCGCTCGAAGAAAGCGGCCTCCGGGATCCCGCCACCGGCCGGATCCTCCGCGACATTGGCGTTGGCCTCCGCCTTTTTGTTGGTCGCCTCCTCCGCCCGTGCCTGCAAAGATGTCGTGGCTTGGGCCTCTGCCTGCGCGGTCACGGCGGCCTGAGCATTGGATGTCCACTCCAGACCACACAATTCTTATCTGTTTGCCACTTTGCATTTTATCCCTTCACGAGTTAACCACTCATTCCTTCCTCATCCGTCTCCCTTATCTCCCTGCTCTCTCCCCTCGTCGACCGATGCACTCGTGCACGCTCCCTACCACACCAAGCCCTTGATGACCACATGCATACATCTCACCAGCAGACCATGGATGAATCACACACTCCTCGTCACCTACCTCCCAGTTCCTGTCCCAGCAGACATGGATGAGCTCCATCCCCACACCATCATGGTGTTGCGAGCTTGAGGCCTGCAACTCTTCAATGGCGAAGCTGCAAGTCTAGAGGAGAAAGTTCGCTCTAGTGTAAGTGAAAGCTACAACCAGCGACATTTTTTGCCGGGACCAGTGGCATTTTTTGTTGGAATCGATTGGTGTTTTTGCTGCAATCGACGAGTGTTTTTGCTGGATGTTATAACTGGTGATATTTTTTGTTGGCACCGGCAACAAATTTTGCTAGAATCAACTTTTTTTCTGGGATCGAACGATTGTATTTTGTTTGGATGCACAATGGGGATTCTTTTTGCTGCAACCTGTGACATTTTTTGCTGGCACCCGCAAGAAGTTTCGTTGGAATCAAATTGCATGTTTTTTTGCTGGGATGCGCAAATTCAATGCCTTTTGCTGGCATCGACAACGATTTTTTATGCAACCAGCAAAATTGTTTTTATTTGCCGAACATGGCAAGTGTTTTTGCTGGGATGTGTAAATAGTGGTGCTTTTTTTCCTACAACCGATGACATTTTTTGCTGGCACCGTCGGCTATTTTGATACATCCGGTGGTGCGCCCGAGCCACGATGAGCTGCACTAGTCCATGGAGACGAGCGCGGTGCTTTTTCTCCTGGGCGTTGACCAAGCATTGGGGAAGAGACAGAAAAAATGTTTCGCTGCGATCAACGACTAGCGTGTCTTTAATCTAAGGGTCGCGCGGTGATTGAAAGTTGGGCCGGTGCACCGGCGCTTATTACTGCCCTTTATTTTAGGGAAAAAATTGTATAGCAAGAAGACAAATTCAGGTTTTGAGGGACTACACCGCCATCAAGCGATGGAAAAATGTCGCTGTTGCTGGGGATCGAACCCGGGTCTCGCCCGCATGACAGGCGGGAATATTTACCACTATAGTACAACGACTTAATTGTTCAAATTTTCAATTCCACTTGCTTTATAAATATTTGTGAAGAAATCAATTTTTCCTCGGCTTTGGTTTCGTGTCTCCATGAATTGCATGCCCGGGATGCTCAAGAGTGAGCCTCCTGGCGGCCACGGTCGCCAGTGCAACGACCAGCAGTATTTCCAGCACCGGCACGTACCAAACCTCATGTGACTGACAGCATGAATGATGGCCTATGTGCAGATTTTTCAGACAAGGAGATAGATGATGCTCTATTTTAGATTGGGCCACTCAAGGCGCCGGGTCCGGATGGTTTCCCCGCACGTTTCTTCCAAAAGAATTGGGCGGTTATGAGGGAGCAGGTAATTGCAGGAGTGAAGGAGTTCTTCCGCACAGGGGTCATGCCTAAGGGAGTGAATAACACCTCCATTATTCTCATCCCGAAGGTGGATAACCCGGAGAGGCTCATAGAATTCCGGCCCATAAGTTTATGCAATGTCATTTATAAGGTGGTGGCAAAGTGCTTGGTGAATCGATTGAGGCCAATATTGGATGCGATTATATCTCCAGAACATAGTGCCTTTGTGCCTGGACCGTTAATTACAGATGATGCATTAATTGCTTTTAACTGCATTCATTTTATTCAGCAAGAGAAAGACCCTAACAAAAGTTTTTGTGCGTACACGCTTGACTTATCTAAAGCTTATGACAGAGTGGACTGGATCTTCTTGGAGCGAATGATGCAAAAGTTGGGCTTCGCTCGCCGATGGGTGAACTGGATTATGGCTTGCGTCACCTCGGTGAGGTATACAGTGAAATTTAATGGAACCCTCTTGGACTCGTTTGCACCGTCGTGTGGACTTCGGCAAGGTGATCCACAGTCCCCGTTCTTGTTCTTATTTGTGGCTGATGGTCTTTCTGCTCTGTTGAAAGATGGCGAGGAAAAATGTGATTATACACCGTTGAAAATGTGCCGACAAGCTCCAGGTGTTTCGCACTTATTGTTCGCGGACGATATACTGTTGTTCTTTAAGGCGGAGGAGGAACCAGCGAGGAAAGTCCAAAATGTGTTGAATACATATGAAAAAGCCATGGGACAATGCATCAATCCGGCAAAGTGTAGTGTCCTTTTCGGTAATGCATGAACTATGGATAAACAGGATGCAGTTAGATCAATTCTTTGCATTGGTATAGTAACCTTTGAGGAGAAGTACCTAGGGCTGCCAATGCCCGAGGGTCGCATGACGCGGGGTAAATTTCAGAATCTGCAATCACGGCTCTTGAAGAGCTTGGGGTGATACCCTCTCTTTGACTGGTAAGGAGATCATGATTAAGGCTGTTGCTCAGGCTATCCCTACCTATATTATGGGTGTCTTCAAGCCCCTATGTCAGTGTGTGATGACCTGAACAGAATGGTACGAAACTTCTAGTGGGGCTCAGTGGATGGTAGAAGGAAAACGCACTGGTTGGCATGGCCAAAAATACAGGCTCATAAATATAAGGGTGGCCTGGGATTCAGAGACTTTCGCATCTTCAACCAGGCCCTCCTCGCGAGATAGGCTTGGCGCTTGCTAACTAAGCCTAACAGTTTATGTGCGCAGGTTCTCAAGGCCCGTTATTATCCTGATGGACGACTTGAGGATACGGTCTTCTCGGGGAACGCCTCGCCGACTTGGCAGGCTGTCCAATATGGCCTCGAGCTCCTGAAAAAAGGCATCATCTGGCGTATCGCCGACGGGCAAAACATCCGCATATGGCGCGACCGGTGGATCTCGCGAGAGCCATCCTGCCAACCCATCACACAACAGGGTACCTGGCGCATCAGGAGGGTGGCGGAGCTCCTGGATGAGAGGGGCTCCTAGCGGATGGGTCTCCTTCGGCGCTACTTCCCCCTGGTGGACGTTGATGCGATTACTAGCATCCGGACATCATCACGCGTCACCGACGACATCATCGCCTGGGCACCGGAGAAGAACGCCATCTTCACCGTTCGCTCCGCATACCGCCTTGCCATGGACGAGCGCGAGCATCCATTGGCTACCGCCACGAGCAGGGCACCGGATGGTCGTCACGCCATCTTGAAGATCATATGGGGGTGTCCTGCTCCCCCTAAGGTGCGCGTCTTCGCATGGAGAGTTGTGACTAATTCACTTGCTACGTGGGCAAACAAATTTTCGCGCCACCTCGAGCTTACTGACTTATGTCCCCTCTGTGGCATGGAACGAGAGGATGGATTCCACGCATTCTGCAGGTGCCCACTAGCTAGCGAGCTATGGCATGCCATGGCAGTGAACTAGAACATCCCCAAGCTGGAGTCCATCAGTAACCCCGGACCGGAGTGACTCTTCACACTGTAGGAACCCCTAGATGTGACACCCCGAGACCGGTGCGCCAGGTGTCAGCCAGTTATTCGTTGTCAGTGCCATGTCATCTGCTTGCGTGTTGCATCTTTGCCATGTCATCATGTGTGTTGCATCAGCATGTTTTCAAAACTTGCATCCGTCCGAGTTCCCTCGTCCTCTCCGTTGTCCGTTCTGAGCCCAGACACACTTGCACGCGCCCGCGGCGCCTCCGAATATTTATTTTATAAGTGGCCGGAAAATGTTCTCGGAATGGTTTGAAACTTGGCGTGTGGTCTTATTATAGCATAGGTAGACTGCCTGTCAATTTTCGTCCCATTCGGAGTTCATTTGATAGCCCAACGGTTAACCGTGTTAACCGCCGGAAGCCTCTTCTCTTTTGGCCCAGCACCCCCTTTCTCACAGCCCACCAAGCCCATACTAACCCCTCCATGCTCTTGGCCGTTCGATCATGATCGTGTGGTCGCAAACGACTCCTCATTTGGACACTCCTAGCTCCCTCTACCTATAAATATGTGACCCCCTCGTATTTTTCCCGCAGATCCAACCCTAGCCCCGCTCCCACGGCGCGCCGGACATGTCCACTCCGCCCGGACATGTCCAACCCAGCCGGCCATGTCGCTTCGTCCAATCCGGAGCCACCACCTCAGCATAACCGCCTCCACAACCAATCCCCCGCCGCCATATCACCGCCGCCAGCGCCCACTTCGCCGCCAGCCCGTCGGGGCCCGTCCGCGGCCCGCCCCGGGCCGAAGCGGGCCCGGATCCCGCCGCCGCGCGAGCCCGGGAGCTTGAGCCATCCACCGCCTGGATCCCTCTCGCTCCTGCCCCGAGCTAGCTCGCCGGAGCAGTGATGCCCCACCTTCGGCCGGTGAGCTCCGCTACCGGAGCACCCGCCCGACCTTTTGCCGGCGACCGCCTCCGCCACGGTGAGCGCTGACCTCGCCGCCCTTCTTCTCCTTTTGCCTCACCCGCTCCCTCTCTCTGCTGGACAGGAGCATCGCCGCTCGTGAAGTCGTCGCCGTCCTCGTGGCTTGGTCCGTCGCCGGTGGCCCTCGTCGTCGCCGGGAACGGGGTCCCCGGGGCCAGATCTGCCGCCCGGCCTGCTCCTCGCCTCCCCGCCGCCGTAGAGGCCTCGCCGGAGCACTTGCTCAGCCGCCGTCGGCTCTGTCCTCGTCGAGGAGGACGGCCGCGAGCGCCCGCTGGGCCTGCCTCGCCTTCGTGTGGGCCGCGCCCCGCCTGCGGCCTGGCTCCACCGCTCCTCCACCCATGGGCCTCAGCCCACTAGGTGAGGCTCCCCCCCCCCCCAGCGCCTTCCTTTTTTTCCTCATGTTGGGCCGGCCTGCCAAGTTTCGGCCTGTTGTATTTTTTTCCTTTGTGTGAATTTGTCTAAATTCCAAAATATGACTAAGTCATTTTCTGTTTTATATTCTGTTGCATACTTTGCATAGTGATAACTTTTTGTGTGGTGTTCCAAATTGAGTGTATGGTATGTCAAAATGATCGTGGTGATATGCTCTACACTTTGTTCCATTGTGCCATGCTCATTTGAGTTCATCTAGATGCTCTAATCCCTGTTGCAAGAGTGCTACTTGTTATACTGCTACTTGTTATTTTGTTGCTATGTTTGAGATATGATAACTTGGTGCATGTTTATCCAAATGATGCAAATGATATGTCAAAGTGTTCATCATGAGATGCTCTACATGTTGGTTGCTATAGCATGCATGTTAGAGTTCATATTGCCATGTTTATCTCTGTTGCAAAAGTGCATGTGGTTGTTAGGTTTTGTAACTTGTTACGAGATGCCTAGTTGAGGAGCTCATTGCTATTGTTGTGTTTGTCCCCTTGTCACATGCCTAGTTGTTTTAGAATCTCCATGATGTGTTCTTTGATGTGGTGCAAACCAATTGCCATGTTATGCCTTGTGTTGACTTAAACATGCTTGTAAACATGCCATGATAATGTTACTGTTTTAACACTTAGTGAAATTTCACTAAGTCTGGAATCTGTCATATCCTGATGTTATGTTTGCTTGATGCCCTAGGCAAATCCATGTTAGTTTTGGGGTGGACATTAATCATTCCTGGTTGTATATGTTGTTGTCTATCCATTCATGCCCTTACTTGCTCATATGACCTGCTGTAGAGTATTTATTTCTTGCTCTCAAGTTGCTATAAAATATTGCTGCCAGGTTTTTAGCGTCATGATCAAAATGTTGTAGCTTGTTACTATTGATCCATGCCTCCTATGGAGTTGCTCCAATGAAGTTGTTTGCTGTAGGATATGTCTACTTCATGTCCATGCTTCTTGTCACCATGTTTGAGTGTTGTAGCATATATTTACCTTGCTCCAAAGTTGCTATGTGGCTGTTAATTTCAGCTTGTTGTTATATCTTGTTTCATGTGTATCTTTTAGCCCGTTGCTTCGTTTTGAGTGTTCCTTATATGAAACTTGTGTGATTTTGCATGTAGAATCATAATATCGTATTGTTTTCATGTTTGGAGTGAGTTTGCTTGATGTTTGGGTGCATCTTGCACCGTTGTCATGCTTGTCTTGTTTTGCTCATATCTTCTAGGCCGTAGCTCCGAATTAAACAAACTTTATATGAAACTTGACTAGAATTTTGTGTAGATCATCATGGTGCATGTTAACTTGCTGTTTAACAACTTTAACTTAAGGTTTGCTCAGATCTGAACTAATTTCAAACTATGCATATGAGGACTTACCGGTTTTATTATATGTAGTTTCCGACCTCATTTAAACTTGTTGACTTGTGTTGTTTTGAGTGCTTCCTGCCTTGCCATGTTTTGCATCTTATATATACTTGTCTTGCATCAAACTTGCTTGAGCATATTGTCATGTTCTTATGTTTTTTTTCTGTGCTTCCTACCTTGCCATGTTTTGCTTCCTGTATAGACTTGTAGTGCATCCTATATAGTCTTGTGTTGCATCATACTTGTTTGGGCATATTGTCATGTCTCATGTGGTGTGTTTACCGTGTCGCTTGCTTCTTCTCGTTAGTGCTTGTTCCGTTGCGTTCGTGAGGATTCGTTCGTCTACCCGTGGTTCTTCTTCAAGACTTCTTCTTCGTCTTCTTCATGGATCCGTTCTTCTTCCTTGCGGGATCTCAGGCAAGATGACCATACCCTTGGATACCTTTACTACCATTGCCATGCTTAGTGTCTCGATGCTATCGTTACATGTCGCGCTACCCATCATTATTGTCAGCCTCTCCTTGTTGCCATGAAACCTCTAACCTTTGAAACCTTCCTAGCAAAATCATTGTTTGGCTATGTTACCCGCTTGCTCAGCCCCTCTTATAGCGTTGTTAGTTGCAGGTGAAGATGAAGTTTGTTCCATGTTGGAACTTGATGCTTTGGTAATATCACAATATCTATTATTATTATTAACACACCTATATACTGGGCATGGGTGGAAGGCTTGGCCTTTTGCTCGGTGTTTTGTTCCACTCATGCCACCTTAGGCGCTGATAAACCGACATTTATGTTCCTTGATTTTGCGTTCCTTACACGGTTGGGTATATGGGGACCCCTTGACACTTCGTCTTTGAATAAAACTCCTCCAGCAAGGCCCAACATTGGTTTTAATTTGCCTCATAATAACAACTTAATTAATTAATTAAATTGCATAGGGGGTCGTGTCCCCGGGTACTCTTTTCTACATAGCAGGGGGGCAGTGCTGATGGTGTTGGTCCCAAACGGGGGTTATGCGGGGCCACCACGGGGAAACTCGAGGATTGGTTTTACCTGTAGGATCGCCCATCTGGTCGTGGCCTGAGACGAGATACGCGCGGCTACTATCAGGGTGTCGGCACGCCGGGAGGTCTTGCTGGACTTGTTTTACCATTGTCGAAATGTCTTGTGCACCGGGATGCTGAGCCTGATCGGATTTCCCTAAGATAAGGGGTGATGATATTATATTTATCACTTCAGCTGATCGTGAGAGCTTGTGATGGGCTAAGTTGGGACACCCCTGCAGGGTTATGATCTTTCAAAAGCCGTGCCCGCGGTTATGTGGCAGATTGGAATTTGTTAATGTCCGGTTGTAGAAAACTTGACAGAGGATCCGAAGTAAAACACACAACTGTGTGAGTAACCGTGACTGTCTCTTTTCACTTTGAGAAGAGAACACGGTGGGGTTATGTTTGACTCGTAGGTAGTTCAGGATCTTTAGCGATCACTACTAGTTGCGACTGTTTGCGTAGATGCTCATCTTATTCTTGTACTCGTAAGTTAGCCACCATACATATTGCTTAGCCGCTGCTGCAACCTCATCACTTTACCTCTTCCTACCTTTTAAGCTTTGATAGTCTTGTTACCCATGGTTATGGGATTGCTGAGTCCTCGTGGCTCACAGATACTACAACAACAGTTGCAGGTGCAGGTTTCCGATGTCTTGACGTGAGAGCGTTGATCGTTGTGTTGGGGTTCTTTCTTCTTCTTCTTCTTCTTCTTCAATCTTGGGTTAGGTTCCGGGTCGGCAGCCTGGGATAGCAGATGGATGTCGTGTGTTTTTTCATGTTTGCATCCGTAGTCGGATGTCTTGTATTGATGTTGTTGTATTCATGTGTATTGTATGTATGTTGTATCCCTCATGTATGTATGTAATGGTACGATGTAATGATATCCATCTTGCTAAGCGCCCGAAATGCGGTTGTGCCCCAATCACGTAAGTGTCACGTGATCGGGATAGAATCGCATCTTGGGCCTGACACTAGATGACACATCGAGGATGGTGGTGCTTATGACCATGTGGCGGAGTTGGCATGTGCGCAACGAGATTACACATGACAAAATGCCTCCTCCGACTGAAGCCTCCCGACGCTTCCTCCACGGGTATATTACTTCGCTCATGTGCATTAATCAACACCCTGGGAGACCATGTGAAAGGGAAGATGGTGGTCGTTGCTTCACCACCAGCAGCTCGGGTCATCTCTGGCCCCAAGATGCAGCTGAGATGGGTTCCCCCTGACACGGGCTGGACCAAGCTAAACACGGATGGCAACTTTATCATTTCTACGGGTGCGGCTGGAGGAGGTATGATTCTCCGAGATGATAGAGGTGAGATCATCTATAGTGCATGTAGAGAACTTTGTGCATGTGAGAGTGCCTTGGAGGCGGAGCTAGCAGCGTGTCGAGAAGGACTGGAGTTGGCCTTGCACCGGACGTACCGTCCAATCATAGTTGAGCTAGACAGTGCGGAGGCGGTAACGTTGCTCACAACACGCACGAGAGATAGATCGAGGCACCACATTCTCATAGAGGAGATCCGAAGCTTAGCTGATACCGGTGATAGAGAGATTTTATTTGCTCGCTGTAGCCGCTCACAGAATAATATTAGTCATGAGTTGGCCGCTTACGGTCGTCGCACCCCTCGTGCTGCGGTGTGGCTTTCTACTGGATTGGACTCTGTTGTAAACCTGGCTATGGCTAAGAAGCCTCCTTGAGTTATGAGATATTCTTTTTCCCCGCAAAAAAGAAAAGAGCAGAAATGCTAAACGGACGGGAAGATAGTACATACGGACTGGCAACATGGAGGAGAGGAACAGAGGACCCTGTTCCCGTAGCTGTTTTGTAGGGCTTTTTCGATCTTTCCTGAATGAGAGGAAAATAATTCTATGATATGAGGCTCACAGGTTACCAGGTGAGATCCATTATGATGGATGACACGTGTCATTCACAAATCACAAATCATCTATCCCACCCCCACTTGAAATTAGAGGGGGAGAAATTAGATGCTTTATGATTTCTGAATGTCACGTGTCGTTCATCAGGGCGGGTCTCATGTGGCGGACGCTTTCCAAGAAGCCAAAACGGAACTCGACGTGCACGATGCATGTATGTTCAAACGCAAGCGACGGCCGCGCCCCTCTCCTCGATCGCCACCTCCACTAGCAGCAGCACCACATTCCTTCCTTCATTCCTCGCTCCCTTCCCGCCCCCCGATAACCCCCTCCACCCCGCTTCGGATCTCACCACCACCACCACGTACTGCACTCCATTCCAACCCCGGTTGCCCGATGACGCAGACCCCCAGCGCCCACGCCGCCCCGGCCGCGCCGGCCGCTCCACCCCCCGCCGAGGGCGCCGGGCTGTCCGAGGCCATCGTGGCCGCGCTGCCGCCGGACCCGTACGACCAGCTGGAGGTGGCCCGCAAGATCACCGCCGTGGCCGTGGCCGCGCGCGCCTCCCGCCTGGAGCACGAGGCCGCGCGCCTCCGCCAGAAGCTGGCCGACAAGGACCGCCTCGCCGCCGAGCACGCCGACAGGGCCGGCGCGCTCGACCAGGCCCTCCGCGATGCCGACGCCCGCCTCCGCGCCGTCCTCGATGACAACGTACGTGGCCTCGATCGCCTCGCCGCTTCGGTTTTGCTGGTTGCTAGCTGTTGCTGAGATTTTGTGGTTGGTCTTCTTGTTGTCGCGTAGGCTAAGCTGGTGAAGGAGAGGGACTCGCTCGTCCAGACGTCCAGGAAGCTGGCCAGGGACCTCGCCAAGGTGCCGGCCGGCCCACCCACTTGTGATCTGCGATCACACGGCTGTTCTCCTCGCGTTTATTTACTACTAATGTTTTTGGTCTTATTTTCTTCACTTGCAGCTGGAGACGTTCAAGAGGCACCTGATGCAGTCACTGGGCGACGATAATTCTTCAGTAAGCTCCTCCTCCGATCCTCTGTCCCCTGTTTCTGCTAGGCAATGGCCAACGTTGCCGTCCTCTGTAAACGAAGATCAGCGTATGCATTGCTAGTATTAGTCATGAGTCATTATGTGTCTCGTGCTCTGTAGAGTCAGGAGACAGTGGACATCAGAACCTGCGAGCAATCGGTTGCCAAATCAAGTTCTTGGAGAGGTATATATGATATCATCACTGCTCTCCCTCTTGAACAATTTTCATCTCTAGCAGCTCATTGCGTTTCATCCGTATTACTTCTTCTCGCTACCTCCCGGAAGACGACGCGTCCGCGAGCAGTAATCCTGCTCCTGCATCCACCGCCCGAGCCGACGGATCATCCGAAGCCGAAAGCGTGAACCAGGAAGGTATGCACTCAGTCACGATCAACAACATTCTAGTAATACGTATCTGCAGTGCGGCACAACGACAGGATTCTGAACAATGCTTCTGTTGTGTGCACGTGAACAGTGGCAAGGCCGTTCGAGCAGAAGCTCACCATCACGCACATGACCCCGCGCCTCATCGCCGACCCGGCGCCGAAGCAGAGGTCCTCCTCCGCGGCCTCCGCCAGGAGGTACTCCACCGCCGTGTCCCCGAAGCTGACGTCCCGCGCCTCTTCCCCCCGACGGTACTCCACGGCCGTGTCGCCGAAGCTGTCGTCCGGCAGCAGCGGCGCCGGCGCCGGCGCCGCCACTTCCCCGCGGCTCGAAGGCCACATGGCGATGTCGGCGTGGCTCCCCTCCAGCAAGATGTCCTCTGCGGCCAACTCGCCCCCTCGCGGGCACTCGGTCTCAGGTAGAATAGAACGAACGTTCTTCCCTTTTTGTTCCACGCACAAGAGTTCATCAGCGTTCACAGGAGCACATTCATCTGGAGATTGTTCTTCCTTTTTTGTTTCAGGGCGCACGACGAGGATAGATGGCAAGGAGTTCTTCCGGCAAGCAAGGTACTCACTACTCGCGCTCTCGTTTTGTTTTTGACAGAAAAACATGGCATGTCATGGCATCAACTTATTTCCCTCCTTTTCCTTTCCTTCATCCGCAGGAGCCGTCTCTCGTACGAACAGTTTGCTGCTTTCCTCGCCAACATCAAGGAGCTCAACGCTCACCGGCAATCCCAAGAGGTAACTGGGGACTGCCACCCCACTTTCAGATTCCAGCTCGATCCGTGGTTTCTTTCGGATACAGATCTTGAGGTATACCATACTATATTGCTGTGGTGGTGGTGCAGGAGACCCTCGAGAAGGCGGACCAGATCTTCGGCGCAGAAAACAAGGACCTCCTCCTCTCATTTCAGGGCCTGCTTAGCCGTAGCCTCACGTAACACACACACACCTGTTGCCGCAATTTATACCACAGCTGATCATGGACTGAATGCAATGCAGCAAGTGAAAATTATGTGCACTTTGTATCATCTCTGTTCATCGCAAAAGAAAAGAATAATCGTCATTTCTTCGTCATACAAACAACTGGAGCAGCTCTTCTGCCATCCAGATAGGTTGTATTTTACGCTCCTTGTTGTAATTGACACGATTTTGCCCTATGAATAGAAAAAAGATCAAAGGAGGTCACACATGGCAGTGATCACAAACAGCCAGCTACAGAGCGGCACACCAAGATTGATCAGGGTTTACTTGCAATGATAAGAGAATGAAACACTACCATTCAGATTCAGAAGTCAAGACCAATACCGGCTTCACATTCAGAGTCGTAAGTCGTAGCTAAAAACAGATGCCAGATTTCAACCTTTCAAAGGTCACTTTGATGACCAACGACTATCTCATAGTCAGTGGTCGAGGCTTAGAAGCATCCAATGCACAGGCAGATTGAAGCTTCCTAAGCAATATCCGGACGGGTATATGTACAAGACGGAGGATATCCGTGGAAAATTTGAGGCCGTGCTCAAGCATACTTCTGGATTATGTACATGGGATTTTAGCTTGTGCTGCGAGTCGCACTACCTAGCTTTAATCGGGGAGTATATGTAGTTTTATGTGACTGTAAGGCAGGATGATGGATTTTGTAGATGGGCGGTCACGAGCTTTGCATCTACTATTCTTCTCTTCTTCACTCCCTCTTGGCCAGCGTCTTTTTAAGGCCTCTCAAGATCTTTGCAAACCATATCGTGTTCATGATGAGTAGTATTGTGGGCACGCCAAATATCAGAACGCGGCTGAAGGTCCGCATCTGCATCACCTGTCAATAATTCAGATCAAATTTAGTTTCAGAATCATCGATGTGATATTTGTCACATAGTTATGTGCTGGCATAGAAGTAGGAATTACGTCATCATAGTGGAAGTAGATGTGGTAGAACACGTAGATGAACAGAATTATCCGTGCCACCTGTATTACAAAAATGGTTCACTATGTTAGAGAGAATATTGTTGAGACTTCCACAAGCAGAAGAAAAGCTTGCTGAGTAAGCCAACAGGTCGATCACAGAAAGCTTTCAGACTTGATCGTTGCGTTAGTTTGCGGGTTGCATCCCGTTAGTTAAGGGCTTGTTATCTTTCTGAACTTCTTCAACCTGCTTAGCAGATGGAGGTCTGGTAGTGTAATACTGGGGACATGCTGGATGTTTGGTTGGTGATTTCGTTAATGAAATCGGAGGGAACCCCCTCTTTTGCTAAAAAAAAAAACTTGTACGATAAGTTTCTCTAAAATCACAAGACCAATTGCTAACACTTTATCCCAGTGCCCAAGACGAGTTAGCAAATGTCCAATGTGAGTTATAAAGAACACAAACACAATAAAAGACTTCATCTATGATAAAGAAGCTTGAGGTATTCCACTGGCTTCAGTTTTAAAAAGGGCATAGTGGAATAGAGTGTACAAAGGAGTAGACAAACCTTAGCTTGAAGCAAATTCACATAAAAAGATAAAAAAAATTTGATCTGGCTATACAATTTGAAATGCTCATTCATGTATGCACACATTGAGGCACACTGAAGAGTGAAGACTAATTAACTTGTGATCAGTTGCGTGAAATAACGTGCATCCTATAACTACTTTGTAGAAACTTCCACTTACCAGCCATGCAACAACCATAAAGGTACCGTTCACAACATAGGCCTTGGATCTTTTCAGCCCAGCAGTATCAAGATACCTTCATAACAGAAGGTAACAGGAAAGATCAGATCAAATGAAATAACAAAAATGACCCAGAAATATTGTGCATTCATTAAATCAAATCAAATACCAGCGTAGGTTGATTCCAGGTGTGGTTCCTTCAGAGATGAGAACCATGTATGTATACAACTGGCCTTCCCCAGAAGACACAGAATACACTATGGAAACAAGTGACAGGAAGTGATGAACAACCTGGCAATGGTCAACCCGTAGTGAATAATACATACAAAAATGCAGCAATGATAATTAAACAAATACAATGAATATTAACACGTGTACCCAGAAGTATCACATAAGGGCACTTACATACTCCATTCCACCTAGGGAAGGATAAACCCAAAATATCATAGCAATGTCAGTGATGAAGTACCCAACAGATACCTGGACAAATGAAATTAAGCCGATATGAGGCAAATAGAAAATGCATGCCAACATAGGCATTTCTTGAATGGGACAAAATAGTACTTTACCGCTAGTGTAATATTAGAGAGGTTTGAACTCCGGAAAGTTACTGGTCCATCCAGCTTATCAGAGTATAGGTCGGAGAAGAATACTAGGTACACTGACATGAATGTGATGAAAATTGCATGGACAGTGGAGATGCCCCTAGAATAGGTAAAAGATCGGTTGTGAGTAGATATGTCAATAAGCACAGGGTGAAATTGGACATAAATTTTGCAGACAGATGGCTTTACCTGTTGTTCCACTCAAGCTTTTGGGCTTTTGTAAGAGAAGCATAACATTTGTAGAAGAATGAGCTGACTAAGTGTGTGATGTCATAGACCTGCAAACCAAAAGGAAATTTGTAACTGAGAAAGTAGCTAGAGTTCTGGTCCACAGAGATCAATCATAACTTGTTCCATGCAAGAATTTCAGGGTTAACATAAATGTAAAATAAAAAAGAGAAAATCAATCATATCATAGGTGGTAGTGGCTGTGTGGGTGAGTGCAAAGGGTTTTGAAAAGTCAAACTCTGAAATTAATGCTAGAACTGATGATTATCATCTGCATGCTGCTATCTAGTACTTTGTTACATCGCAGAATAGTTATTAACTTACTACATATAGATACCACTATTTCGTAAAGGATACAGATGGTACACAAGGTATTGTAAGGGATCCTGGCATACACAGACAGTCAGACACACACAAAGGGCAAATAAAAGGAAATATTGCAGTATTAAACATATATGGTAATACACTGAGGCCAACCTGTATAATACAGATTAAAAGCATATATACATTGTGATTCAACTTCTGTTTCCCATGGTAGCCAAATATCTGATTAAAAATGGTTAATATATTGACAGGATTAGATTAATTTTTGTTAGCTAAACCGTAACATGCTTGGTTTTGAAAATCTTGTATTGAGTATCCGAATTTTACTGAAGAACTTAACTGCTCATACTAAACAAAAACAAAAACGTTACAAGCCAAATCAAACTGTTAAATCTATTTCATGACTCTAATCTGAAAATTCATCACAGTTTGCATGTGAGTTTAAACCTTACATAACTTCAACCGATTTCAGATGCATCCGCGGCTTAGGATCAGATGTGGTGGGTAGCCATCGACATATTCCTAATTAGATCTCAGGTTAAACTGAGAATTTGCATATCCTACATTAGATCTTTACAGAAACCTGCTTATACTAACAGCCATATATAGTACTAATGGTGTTCGGTAGTCCACAATTTTCACATATGAAGTTAAGCAAAAAAGCAATAAAACCATAAAGAGACTGGATTTTCTACTAACATCTATTTGTTTCTTCCATCTAAATACATGAATCATGTGAGCATCGCACAATTCACAGGTGGCATGATCATAAATGTCAATAAATAAGAGGGGCAAATAATACCATCTTGCACATGAGGATCCCACCAAGCATAGCAGTGTACGAAACATATGAATCTGCAAGAAGGTATTCCTTAACCAGTGACTCTGCTTTGTACGAGTAGGCCTTAGCCGCCATAACAGAGGTTGTGGACAGATCCATCAATTCCTATATCTCGACTCAGCAGCCTGATGAAAGAGTAGCAAGTTACATTTTAAGCAATAGAGAAGCCGGAATTATAAAATGACCACACTAAGATTAACAATAGTTTTTGTGACATCCAGTTGACCGTAGAAGAACAACCAAGATACGGGTCATTGCTAAACAGTACTCGGGATAATCTTCCATGAAGTACAACACCCAACCGTCACTTGAATGCAAAATGGTAAAGTACACGAATCCGACCACATTAAGAAGCTATCCATGTCTTAAAATGCGACACCGAAGCCAAATAAATAATCAATCCCTGTCATGTGTCACTTTCACTAGAATAAAATAGCAAGCAGAAGCATGCACCAAAGATTGAGTCTATACTCTATACTGAAAGACCGGAAGCTGTGAGTAAAGCAACAACGTACTGCCGAAGCCAATGAATGGATCCTATTAACAATTGGTAGAGCCACAGTTTAAGTAAGATAATCGTTGAGGTCCCCATCAGCATGGAGCCAGCTCCGAATCCAAAACGGTAGCAGCTAATTGAATGCTTGACAGCCATCTCTCTAAACATTAAAATTCAGGTAGGGCAACATGTACTGTATTGGAGAATGTATGGAATCCAAAACAACTCATAACAGCGTGTGGCACCTGTAATTACGCGCAACAACTTGCAGGAAAATAGTACTCGAAGATAAGTAACACGGAGAAGATACGTCCATAAACCTGACTAAATAAGGCAACGCACAAAGCGCACGAAGGAATCAAGAACAATACAGGGGATGGGGGTCAGAAAAGGTGCGCAAGAGGGGCAACCTTTAGTGGCGTCATTCAAACCGCCAGCTCGGAAAAAAACATCCGCACGTTGCGACCAATTGGGGCACGGAATCGATGCCCGGACGACAATGGCACTCGCCGTCGCCCGGAAGAAAACACCACAACGATCAAAATGAAACAGCCGCGAGTCGGGGACGGCACGCCGCCGCGCGCGACCGATAACCGAAACGGTCGACCCGAAAATCCGAAGAAACGGCGAGATATTAGAAAGAAAAAAAAAACACCAGGCGAAACTTCCCGTCGCATTGCGCACGGACGATGGGGGCACGCGATCGACGCCCAAAACTCCATCATCGGAACCATTAAGCCCACGGACGAACAGAGGGCGTACACCATCTACGCGACCACGGCCGACTACCGACCCTCGCGGAATCCCGAAGGTGGCACTCCGAAGCAGGAGCCGGGACGAAAACGAGGCCCACCTCGGAGCCACGTCGCGCTCCACGGTTTTTGCGGCGGAGCGGGACCGATCGGCGGGGAAAATCGACGAGCGGCGGGCGGGCGGGCGCGGACAGACGGACAGAGCAGGCGGGAGGAGAAGGCATTGGTACCTTGCGGTTACGGCGGTCGGCGGGGAGGGCGAGGTTCCGGCGGTGCAAAGCAATCGGGGGCGGGGTGGATTGGATGGAGAGGGTGGCTATATTTCGCCTCCTCCGGCACCACGCCTCGCCTCGCCTCGCCCGTTGCGCAAGCCACAAAGGAAAGGAGAATGACGGGGGCGAGAGGGAGATGGCCAGATGGGATTATAATGCCCAATTTATATTTAGAACGGCATGGCCTGCCATGGAAACGGGAAGAAAAAATAATTTCGTACTGAGCCAAGAAGGCAAGGGAGTGTTACCAGATGCATCTCAAGGGGGCGCGTTAAAATTGAAATATCAGTGGGAATTAAAAAGGACCTGTGATAGAAAATGAGACGGACGTAATTGAATTATCTTTTTATGTAAAATATACTCTCTCCGTTCTGATTTACTCGTCGTGGTTTTAGTTAGTAAATCGGAACGGAGGAAGTAGTGTGATATAAATCAGTAAGTTAGCGTCATACCAATTTATCTTAGGCCTTGTTCGGTTGAGGTGGATTTTGAAGGGGATTGGCAGGGATTGAGGGGGAATAAATTCTCTACAAGCCAAAATCCCCTCCAATCCTCTTCAATCCCCTTGGGTGGAGGATTAACCGAACAAGGCCTTAGAGTATATAATGAACTCATCCGAGGGAGAAAGGATGGTTTTGCGATGTTGAAGGAGACATTAATAATTGGGCGGAATTGTATGGCAGATTGTAACAGTGGGTGGTCAAGCTCATTGACAACATTATCATGACTCTTCCTCTTTAGCTTACATGATCCAAAACCTTTAAGTTATAAGTTACATACTTCTGGCCATTTCACCATTACCTTCGAATTGATGAAAATACAATATTACATCGAGGATATGCAAAAAAAAAATTGTGGGGGGAGGATATGCAATTAATTGTATAATCTTGAAATATATATGTACCTCCTCGATTAACCCTCCTCTCTTCAAGATCGCTTCATGCCGCCCACCATGGATGGATGCCATCACCACGTCGTACACCAACTCTCACTGCCACAACCCTCCATTCTCACTCTCTTTTCTCCCTTCTACAGCGGGCCGCCACCCTTACTATCAATTATATGTCGGCCACATCCTGCATAAACTTACGGGGATTATCATGCACTCAATTTTGGAATCTCGAAAAGGATATGACAAATTATTCTGTAAATTAAAGCCCAACAACCACTATAGTCAGTAAAATCAAGCCTTACAAGAGATGGGCTATATAGTCGTTCATTCACAACGGGGAAATCATAGAATCGGACTTCATAGTGTATTTGTAAATAGTTGGAACTTGCATGCTCCATGGCTAACGCTGTGTGGACAACCCCTAGCCTTCTGTCAGCGTTCCGGCGGATCCCAATTATGGCAGTCCGTCGTCCAGCTGCTCCCGATTCTCCGCATCGGTACATTCATCTAGGTGGGCTCCAGTTCAAACATTGTGTTTTGGTTTGACCGATGGGCTAGGAACATCCCCTTCGCCGCCCGCTTTTCGGATTTGTTCTCCTTCGCGGTAGACCCTAGGATTTTCGTTGAGGACGCCCTTATTGACTTAGGGCGCCTCTGTAAGGGCATATTTCTCCCTAAGTGGTTTTGGTGATTGATGACAATGCATTTGCGGACTGATCGTGTGCTCTAAGCTCCTACAGGTATATCTCCCTTAGGCACAAGACGATTGTTTGCCCCTCGGATTCTATGGAAGACGGTGTTGTCTTTTTGCTCCCTGTCGGTGGCTTTGAGTAATAGGAAAGCCGTACTATTAAGAGGGGGTCCGCGTCGGAAAGGTTTGGGTGGAATCAACACGTACACACCTTACTCTCGCACCACATTTCCTTGCTTCTCTGGAGTTCCAACCGGTTATTATTCGTATATGCAAACTGTGACTTCTTAACTAGATCATCTGCCTGGCTAGCGGTAGTACCGCGCTGACACACGGTAGTACCGCCTGCCGACACGGTAGTACCGCTCCGACGGTAGTACCGCGTCTCCAGAGCGGTAGTACCGTGTATCTGGCCCAGGCGCTGATTCTAAGTACAGAAGTTCATGCGGAAGTAATTTTTTACTTCCGCATCCAATGCGGTAGTACCGCTTAACCCAAGCGGTAGTACCGTGTCGCATTTTGCTACTACTGTTTTCCCTGCGGATGTAGCCACGGATGTAATTTATTACATCTGTGGTTGTCAATCATGTCGCACTTTTATGCCTAGCGGTAGTACCGCTCCCAGAGCGGTAGTACCGCTCAGCCAGCGGTAGTACCGCAATTTATGTGCGGTACTACCGCTCTCTGCGGGCTGAAAACACTTATAACGGTTGGATTTGCTCTCCCACTATATATAGGGGGTCTTCTTCTCCAAGAATACTTACCTCTTCCCCCACGACTCCATTGTTGCTCCAAAAGCTCCATTTCCGCCCGATCTCTCTCCCTAGCCAATCAAACTTGTTGATTTGCTCGGGATTGCTTGAGGAGGCATCGATCTACACTTCCACCAAGAGATATTTGATTCTCCCCACTAATCCCTTGCGGATCTTGTTACTCTTGGGTGTTTGAGCACCCTAAACGGTTGAGGTCACCTCGAAGCCATATTCCATTGTGGTGAAGCTCCGTGGTTTTGTTGGGAGCCTTCAAGTTGTTGAGATAGCCCCAACCTTGTTTGTAAAGGTTTGGTTGCCGCCTTCAAGGGCACCACTAGTGGATTCACGGCACCTTGCATCGTGTGAGGGCGTGAGGAGAATACGGTGGCCCTAGTGGCTTCTTGGGGAGCATTGTGCCTCCACACCGCTCCAACGGAGACGTACTTCCCCTCAAAGGGAAGGAACTTCGGCAACACATCCTCGTCTCCACCGGTTCCACTTGTGGTTATTTCTTACCTTTACTTTTGCTTGCTTTACTTGTTCAATCTCTATAGCATGCATGTGTAGTTGTTGTCCTTCTTTCCTTTAGTTGTCATCTTAGTAGATTATCTAGACAACTTACTTTGTCGTTTAATTTGAAGTGGTTAAGAAAAGTTAAAAATTGTTAGTTGCCTATTCAACCCCCCCCCCCTCTAGTCAACCATATCGATCCTTTCAATTGGTATCAGAGCCTCGTCTCTTTATTAAGGACTTTACCGTCCAAAGAGTATGGGTGACAACGTAGTCGAGACGGAGGACCATTTCGGTGGAACTCCGTCCTTGCCTACTTCAGATGGGGGAGCCTCGGTCTCTCGTGAAGAGTTCAATGTGGCCTTGACCACATTGAAAGAATCACTTGCGAGCGAGGTCAAAGTCATGTTTAAATATTTGCTTGAGGGGCTTAAATTATCCACCACACCGTTGGAAGTGGCTCGTCCCGCTACCAACGTGTCGGAGGCTAATCCCGACAAGGGGGAAGCTAGTAGTGAACAAGCCCCGGTTACTAAGAATGGGAGTGGGAAATTTGCCCAATCCGCTCCTCCTACTCACTATGGAGGACCCGTTCCCACACCGCATTTAAATTCCGTTGGGCCCCCTCCCAAGTTTATCAAAAATACTGATTTTGCTACTTGGGTGTTTCGTTTCAAACGTCATATTAATCATTGTTCCACTAACCTTTGGAGAATCACTGAGCAAGGTTTTTATCCGTATGATCCCGACAACATGACTCCAAGAGAAACTGCAGATCATCAGTTCAACGAGTCTGCTCTTTGCATTCTTCAAGATTCTATCCCTCCAGAAGACATTGCACACCTTCGACCCTTCACTATGGCCAAGGAAGCTTGGGAGCATGTTGGCACGATGTACAAGGGAAGCACAAGTATTCAACGATCCAACAATGAAGTGGTGCAAGATGAAGCTGATGAGTTTGCTATGATCGAAGATGAAGATCCTCGTGAACTTTATCGAAGATTAACTATCCTTGCGGTTTCTCTTCGAGATCATGGCAGCAAGGATACGGATGACAATTGGATCAAGCGCAAGTTCCTCAAGGCCATGATGCCCTATCATAAGGCCATGTCCTCTGTCATATGTCAGAGACCGGACTTCCACACTTTATCCTCAAATGAAGTGTTGGATGAATTTGTTGCCATGAGGATCTTGGATGTGACTGCCGACAATGCGGTCTTAAGAGCTCAACGATCAAAGAAGCCCAATCTTGCACTGAAGGCCAAGGCTTGTGTGGAAGAGGAGGAAGTAGAAGATGATGATGAGTGTAGCCCCGAGGACACCAAATATGCCTATCATGAGCACATGGCTCTTGCTTCAAGGCAATTCTGGGGCAAGAAGAACACAAAATCCAACTTCAACAGGAACAACTCCAGTGGAAACAAAGGGAAGCAATGAGTAAGGACATGTTTCAACTGTGGAAATGTAAGTTACTTCGTTGTGGATTGCCCTTATGAGAAGAGAGAAGACTTTGGAGGCAAGCTTATTCGGAAGGACAAGTCAAAGTCCTATTCCAACAAGAACAACTTCATCAAGAAGACTCCTCCGAAAGTGTTGGTGGCTCAAGAAGAATATGTGGAGGATGATGATAATGATGAAGACGATGAGGTGACCACTATGGCCACAATTGCAATTGCTACCACTCCGCACTCATCTCTCTTCGACTCACCAAACGAGAACATCACCGCCAAGTGTCTCATGGCCAAGGCCACCAACAAGGTAACCCCAAACATCAATACTACTATCTCTTCTAATCCTTCATTGACTAATTGTATTGATGAGGGTGAGGGTATTAAGGAGGGAGAGAATGAATTTGATTTGTTCATAAAAAATCTCAAGGGCAAACCCAAGAAGCATTTTGTTGCTCTCTTGGAACAACTCGGTGAGGCCAATGACATGATCGAGGCTCACGGGGAAACCATTACTAAAATGGAAGGACATAGTCGAGACTATGCCGATGAGATATCGGATCTCTCTAACGCCCTAGAGGAAGAGCGTGGTCTTCGTTTGGCTCTTGAGGAGTCACACAACGATGATCATGCTAAAGTAAAGAAAGATCTTGATCATGCTTTAGTTGTCTCTCGCGTCCTTAACTCCGAGAAGGCAAAACTTGAGGTTGACCATGCTAAACTCAAAGAGGAGTTTGACATACTTGACAAGGCTCACAAGGCCTTGAAAGGAATGCATGCTACTCTCAAGGAGTCTCATGATCAACTCCAAGTTTCGCTAACCAAGGAAAAGGCTATCTTTCCTCGCATGGTTTTAATTGATAATGCAAATGCTACTAACCCATGTTGCGAGCATGTGCATCTTGTTTAAGAGAATGCCGAGTTGAAGAAGCAACTTGAGAAAGGCCTTGTGACTTGCATACAAGGTGAGAAGAACCTCAACACCCTTTTGAGCAATCAAAAGGAAGTTGTGGCAAAGGAAGGAATTGGGTTTGTCCCTAAGCCCAAGAAGAAGAAGAATGACAAGACCAAGCAACCACCCCCTCTCCGACAATCCTTTGTGAAAGAAGGAGAGGGCACGTCAACCAAGAAGAAAAGTGGTGGTGTCAAGAAAAACTCCACCATACCATCAAACATGGCCGGCGATTTTAATCCTTCATATGTTTTATGCCGTGCCAGTGATGGCCATGTGTTTGCTAAATTTGTTGGTTCTTCTTACGAGTACATTGAATGGTCCATTTGGGTTCCTAAGACCCTTGTTACTAACCTCAAAGGACCCATTACCAAATGGGTACCTAAATCCAAGCATTGATCTATTGTAGGAGTTTGCTTCCGGTGGGGGATCATGGTTGCTCGATAGCGGAGCCACAAATCATATGACCGGAAGCAAAGACTTGGTGGTGGACGTGCATCTCGGTTCATCTATGGCCACCAACGTCGAATGGGGTGATGCTTCATCTTCTAAGGTATTGGGACTTGGCAAGGTTGTTGTCTCTCATGATCTCACGATCGAGAAAGTCATGCTTGTTGAGTCCCTTGGATACAATTTACTTTCTGTTCGCCAACTTGCACTCATGGGCTTTGCTACATTCTTTGATATTGATACTGTGGCCCTCTTGTGGAGCAAGACTCTTAAAGTAGCCTATGTTGGGCATGTTGAGAACGGCCTTTATGTGGTTAACTTCTCAAAGCAACCCACTAAGGTCGCGACATGCCTAATGGCTAAAGTTGATGTGGGATGGCTTTGGCATCGCCGTTTGGCCCACGTCAATATGAGATCTTTGCATAGTCTTCTCAAGGGGGACCATGCCCGAGGACTAACAAATGTTAGCTTTGCCAAAGATCGTGCTTGCAGGGCGTGCATTGAAGGGAAATTACATGAGAAGGCTCACCCTCCCACGACTATCATCTACTCAAAGAGACCCCTAGAGCTCCTCCACATGGACCTCTTTGGGCCTCCATCTTTTGATAGTCTTGGGGGTAGGAAGTATTGCTTGGTGATTGTGGATGATTATTCAAGATACACCTGGGTATACTTCTTCAAGAAGAAGAGTGAGACCCAACAAACCGTCATCAACTTTGCAAATGAAGCTCAACGACAACATGAAGCAAAGATTTTGATGATCAGAAGTGACAACGGCACCGAGTTCAAGAACTACACCTTGGATGAGTTTCTTGGTGATGAGGGGATCAAACATCAATATGCAGCCCCATTTACCCCTCAACAAAATGGTGTAGCGGAGAGAAAGAACCGAACTCTAATGGATGCTGCAAGAACCATGATGGTGAATTCAAGTCTCCATACAACTTTTGGGCCGAAGCCATCAACGCCGCTTGCCATGCATCAAATCGTCTCTATCTCCGCAAAGGCTTGAACAAAACTCCGTATGAGATCCTTACTGGTAACAAGCCCAATCTCAAGTACTTCCGAGTATTCGGGTGTAAGTGTTTCATTCTCAAGAAAGGTGTTCGTTTGTCTAAATTTGAATCTAGAGCTCATGAGGGCATATTTGTTGGTTATGCTACAAACTCTCATGCTTACCGTGTCCTCAACAAGTCCACTGGACTCATAGAGGAGACGAGTAACGTAGAGTTTGATGAAAATAACGGCTCCCAAGTGGAGCAAAGTGGTACTTGTGATGCAGGTGATGAAATTCCTCCTCAAGCCATAAGAAGAATGGGTGTTGGATATATCCTACCCATTGAGGAACCCCTTGTGGCCGAAGGAGAAGGACAATGTTCCACTCAAGTGGAACCATCACCAACCCAAGACCCACACGCTTCCGAAGAACAAAGTGAAGGCCCTCAACCTGTTGAACAAGGCCAAGTGCAAGATCAATCTCAAGTTGGTGGAGAGCCACCAAATGATGCACAAGGCCAAGTTCAGTCCCCCGAGCAAGATCAAGATCAAGAGGAAGCTCAAGATCAAGATCTAGCTCCTGACGATGCTCAAGATGATCAACTCAGTGCTCCTCAGTTAACACTTGAAGAGCAGTTAGAGCGTCGTGCTGCAAAAGTTGCTTCCAGGCTTGCTTCCAACGAGCATCACATCGAGAACATTCTAGGAAGCATCAAAAGGGGGGTAAGCACTCGTAGACAATTAGCAAACTATTGTGCTCATCAAGCTTTTGTCTCCTGTGTTGAACCTCAGAAAGTTTATGAGGCGCTCGAAGACCCTGATTGGCTCAATGCCATGCATGAAGAACTCCATAACTTCGAGCGCAACAAAGTGTGGCGTCTGGTGCCAAGACCAAAGGAAAACCATAATGTCATTGGAACCAAATGGATCTTTAAGAACAAGCAAGATGCTCATGGCATTGTCATCCGCAACTAGACGCGCCTGGTGGCTCAAGGCTACTCCCAAGTCGAGGGTATCGACTACGGTGAAACCTTTGCCCCCGTTGCTCTTCTTAAATCCATTCGTTTGTTGCTTGCCTATGCTTCTCATCATAACTTTAGATTACAATAAATGGATGTGAAAAGTGCATTTCTTAATGGTCCTATTAATGAGTTGGTGTATGTTAAACAACCCCCGGGGTTCGAGGATCCTAAGTTCCCCAATCATGTGTATCAACTCGATAAGGCACTCTATGGCCTTAAACAAGCCCCACGAGCGTGGTATGAGCACCTTACCGAGTTGTTACAAGATCGTGGGTTTGAAATTGGGAAAATCGACCCCACTCTTTTTACTAAGAAGGTCAAAGGGGAGTTGTTTGTATGCCAACTATATGTTGATGATATTATCTTTGGTTCTCCTAACAAAGCTTTCAATGATGAGTTCGCCGCACTCATGACCACACATTTTGAGATGTCCATGATGGGAGAGTTGAAGTACTTCCTTGGATTTGAGATCAAACAAAGAAGAGAAGGCATCTTCATCAAACAATCCAAGTATACTCAAGACATGCTCAAGAGGTTCAATCTTAGTGATGTCAAGCCGTCTACTACTCCGATGCCAACCAAATGCCAACTTGACATCGATCCCAATGGTAAAGCGGTGGATCAAAAGGTATATCGCTCTATGATCGGATCCTTGCTTTACCTTTGTGCATCTAGACCGGATATTATGTTGAGTGTAGGAATTTGTGCACGGTTTCAAGCCTCACCTAAGGAAAGTCACTTTGTGGCTGTCAAGCGAATCTTTCGATATTTGGCTCATACCCCAAACTTTGGCTTATGGTACCCAAGAGGAGCAAATTTCAACCTTGTTGGTTTCTCTGATTCTGACTGGGCGGGAGACAAAGTGGATAGGAAGTCCACCTCGGGAGGGTGCCAATTTCTTGGTTGCTCTCTTGTTAGTTGGTCTTCCAAAAAGCAAAGTTGTGTATCTCTCTCGTCCACCGAAGCAGAATATGTGGCTGCTGGCAGTTGTTGTGCTCAACTCTTATGGATGAGGCAAACTTTAAAGGATTACGGTGTCACTTGTGACAAAGTGCCTCTTTGGTGTGACAATGAAAGTGCCATCAAGATTTCTCTCAACCCGGTGCTACACTTCAAGACGAAGCATATTGAGATTCGGTATCACTTCATCCGGGATCACATAAGGCAAGGAGAGATCGAGCTTCACTACGTCAACACTCATGATAACCTTGCAGATATCTTCACGAAGCCTTTGGATGAAGCAAGATTCCGCGAGTTAAGGCATGAGCTAAATATCATCGATTTGAGCAATGTGGTTTGAATCTGTGCACACACCCCTCACACTCAATATAGCTATCTTGTCTAGATGTAGGCATGGACATAGGGGGAGTATTGTTCTCTCAATGAACTGTTCCTCCCCCCATCATGCATAAACTAATCAAGTCTTTATCATTTGCCATACATAGTTGGTTTAAATGCTTCAAGTCGAGTATTGATCATGGGACCAAGGATAATTCTTCGCGGTGCCATATCTATAAGCTCAAACATAGGTGGCCTCGGCCACCGCCCTCTTCTGAGGAGTTGTGTTACTTGTTTTGCCTGTGCGCGCGTTTGTTTTTCTCTCTTTTTGTGCTTCAAGCCTCTTGTCGAAACGTGCATTCTCTTGGGGGAGCGGTACTACCATGATCGGTTACGGTACTACCTCAGCGGAGTTACGGTACTACCGCACATCCAGCACAGCAGTATTTTTTTACTGCCGCTGGTAGGGCGGTACTACCGCTTGGCGAGCGGTACTACCGCGCAAGCGGTACTACCGCGATGACCGCGGTACTGCCGCACATATTCGAACGGGTGGGGGTTATAAGCAGGCAGGGGGAGTTCCAACTCCCCCATACCCATTCATTCCTAACCCTCACGTCGTCCCTGTCTCTCCCTCTCAAGAACGCCGCCGGAGGACCTCGCCGGATCTCCTCCCTCAGCCACTCTCCTCGCATTCCGACCGGTGGGATCGCTCCCCACCGCGCCCTCTTGCCATGGATGAAGGTTTCTCCCCTTTTCCCCTCTTCTTGTTGCCTTGCTTTTGTTTTTAGGGATAGGGGAGATGCTTAGTGTTCTTGTGTTCTTCGTGTTCTTATCCATGGATGCTTAGGACATAGGAGAGTGTTTGTGCACTAGAAATACGAATATGCATGTTGCTACCAAGATACTATGATCAGCCGTAGTACCGCTAGTCGATCTCTATGGCCGTATCTAGATCTGTTCATCTCAGATCTGTTTCGTGCGGTACTACCACTGGGGAACCGCGGTACTACCGCACGATCTGGTCCAGATCTGATCTGACCTGAGCGGTTGATACGTCCAAAACGTATCTATAATTTCTGCTTGCTCCATGCCACTTTTGGGTGATATTGCTATGATATTCATACACTTCCATACACTTTTGATCATATTTGGACTAACTTACTAATCCAGTGCACCCCAGTGCCAGTTTCTGTTTTTGGCTGTTTTTGTATTTCAGGTTTTCACGTTTCGAGAACTGCCCAGAAAAATCCAGAAAAATTATATAAAAAATCAGCGATACGGAAACAACACTGCGTCCGAAGGGCAGCCTGGGGGGGGGGCACAGGGGCTCCAGGCGCCCTGTGGGCGCGCCCCCCCTGGGCCGCGCCGGGGGGCGCCTCGGCCCCCCGAGGACCCCCCCGGTGCCCTACTTTGGCATATATTTAAAGGGTTCCCCGTAACCCTCGAAAAAGGACTTCTTTTCGCGATCCCATCTCTGTTCCGCCGCCGCCGCCGCTTCCAAGATCGGGAGCACCAGGAGAACTCTTCCCGGCACCCTGCCGGAGGGGAGGATCACCACCGGGAGCTTCTCCACCACCATGGACGCCTCCCGGATGACTCGTGAGTAGTCTCCCTTGGACCATGAGTCCATGACCAGTAGCTATGTGATGTTCTCCTCCCGTTCTTGTGCTTCACTAATTAGTCCTCGTGAGCTGCCCTACATGATCGAGGCACCTATGTAATCCTCATGCTGTTGCTATGTTGAGTTTGCTGGGATCCGATGGATTATGAGATTATGTTCAGATTGATCTTGAGTAATATATTTGATTCACCTCTTTTATATTTTAGTTCATAAGTAATTCTTGCATGTTCTCCGTTGTTACTTATTGCTTTGGCCGAGTAGTAGGTAGTGACTCCAAGAGGGAACGTTATGCTCGATTGTGGGTTCATGCCCCTCGATGACTGGCTTGAGTGACAGAAACATGAGTCTAGGGGATGTGCTGTTGCCACAAGGGGGAAAACAACGGTGCTTGTGCCCGCGGGTGCAAGGATTGTTTACTTTACGCAAAGTTCTTTTAATGAAGTTGTCTGTTGCATTGAGTTTACACTATGGGTGGGACTCGCAACTTAATACCAGCGAGATGTTCTGGATAGATATCTCAAGGTGGATGATTAGTAGTAGATATTGATGGATTTCGGTCTACTTACTTTGGCGTACCGCCCATGCTTTGAACCTCAACCTTTCTTGCAATGTAGTCAGCATTGGTTTGCGTTCGTGGTCCTGTCAATTGCCCAGCTGTAATTTGTTTACCTCACATAGCTGTTTTATCGTCTTTTGGGAGAGAGACATCACTAGTGAACATCATGAGACTCCGGTCCATATTACCATCATTGATCACATCCACTATTTATCTTCCGTTATTGTTTACTATTGCAAAAACTATCTATCACTACTATCATATTGCTTTTAACCCTTTGTGAACTACAAGGCCGGAGAGATTGACAACCTCTCTATACTCGTTGGGAGCAAAGTTATTTGTATCTGTGTGCAGGTCCACGTTGGTTGCTACTAATCTGGCGCCGTAGCAATTGACACCTACTTGTTGAACCTAGGAGTCTCTGGGGAATCGATCCTTGGCATCTTTGCTAGGGGAAAACACTTCTACTTACTGCATCTTACACCTTCCACTTGGGGTAACCAACGAGGGGTTCGAGGCCCATCAAGAAGTATTTTCTGGCGCCGTTGCTGGGGACTCCACTCTTCAGGATAGGGGAGTTGCATGCTATCTTTTACCTTTGCTTTTTAGTCTTGTTAGTTTACCTTTCATTTTTGCTTTAGTTCCTTTTATCAAAAATCACAAAAATAGTTATCTTGTTCTTTAATTGTCATTATGTCGGGTCCTTTTGTCTTTGACGAGGCAGAAGTTCTCACCTTTAAACAAAGAGGTGGGGAAAGTTTGAAAGATGCTTGGTATAGAATTAATGATTCACAAAAAAGAGCCACCAAGAAGCAACCTACTACTATCTTGCTTAGAAATTTTTATGTTGGAATTACTTCTTGGAATAGGTTTATTCTAGATACTGCTATCAATGGGAATTTCCTGGAGGCCCCAGTTTGGGAGTCTCTTAGTATTATTGAAAACCTTGTTGGGAGTCCCCCTGTTGTTAGCATTCGAGAGGGCATCACCCTAGCTCACATTATGAAAAAACTTGAAAAAATAGAGCTAGAGATGCCAAGCACTAATAAGATGAATGAGTTGGATCGAAAGATCCAAGGGAATTTGAATAGACTTGATAGCTCCATGCGTAAAATTTTCAAAATTTTGGAGACCGTCAAATTCCATGATTCTGACTTTTCTAGGATGGAAAAGATTGAGGAAATATTTGATACCTTAGGAACTACTTTCTCCTCGATCAAAACCGAAAAGGTAGAAACTCCAGCAAAGAGGGAGCCTAAGTTCGTTCACGTTCCAAAGGCTCCCCGTTCTAAAAGCAATCCACCTATTGCCAAAGGGGTTGAAACTGTAAAGACTTTGGAAGAAACACCTATCGATGAATTTATAAATGAATCTTCCCTTGACTTTTATTCTTTTGGTCTTCTACCTAGAAGTATCTCTATGAGGCCTTTATTTGAGAGTCCTCTTAAGACTAGTTGTATTATTGAAGAGCTTTTTGATGATCTTGATGATGGTTCAATTGATACAACTTGATCTTTGCATTATGCCTAGCTTAAAGGCATAAAAGAAAGCGCTTTTGGGAGGCAGCCCACATGAATAAAAATTTTGCTTTTGTTGTGTCTTGATGTTGTTTACTGATGTAGCATCATCATTGTATCTTTGCTTTTCATATTTGTGCCAAGTATAGCCTCTGATTGCTAGAAAGTTCAAAAGTTGTGAGGTGTTGTCCAGGAAACAGATTCTGTCCTTGGATAGAAAAATTCGTATAAAATCACCAGATCATCTTTTTGGTCTGAATTTTTTCGACAACGTTCTCTATATAATTGTCTTTCGTGCTTCAGTTCTGAGTTTTTTTTATTTGAGTTGCAGAAGTATCCCGAACAGGTCAATTACTGCCTGCTGTTCTGTTTTTCACATATTCTGTCCTGTTTTGCCTTACCTTCACTTTGCAAATTGAGAACTTGCTTTTTCTTTGCAAAAACCTTTTGGCAATCTTGAGAAACAGTAGAACTTCAAGAATATCCTTATTTCCAGCAAGGTATAATTATTTTATTAAGGGTACTAACCTAGCTAATCAGATTATGATGAGTTATGTATGAAGGGAGTTTTCAAGTGTGCGAGGGAAGATGATAAAAAGATTCAGGAGTGTCAAGCGCTCAAGCTTGGGGATGCCCCCGTGCACCCCCAAGAAATATTAAAGGAGACTCAAGTGTCTAAGCTTGGGGATGCCCCCGTGCATCCCCTTCTCCATCAACGTTATCAGTTCGTCTTTCGTTCCGCTATATTTTTATCACTTCATGTGTTATGTGCTATGCTTGGAGCGTCTTGCTTTTAGTTTTCCTTTTAGTTTTTCATAACGAGTCGGAACCCAGCATTCCTTTATGTGGGAGAGAAACACGCTCCACCTCTACCTAGAACATTACATAGAATTTTCATGTCTATCTATGCTGTGTATGTTCTTTGTCTTTTAAATAGCTACTATCGTGCTTTGCTCTTAGTATTCATGCTTACCTTTTCAAGAGCTTTTATCTAGTTGGTTGCTTGAACTCTCTTTAATTACCATGCTCATCTTATTAAGAGAGTTTGCTTCCGTTGCATGGGTTAATGTGTCTATGATAAAGATGCTACTTTCATGATGGTGCTTAGTAGTTCAGGTTTTCTTATGGTTAATCTCAAATAGCTGGGGGGTTCCCAATGTGTTATTGGAGTACCAACTTGGTTTGTTTGCCTATGATGTGGTATGGTTTAGTAATATCTTCCTTCGAGAATTTATTTTGATTGACTTGGCGTATGCTTACGCATATTCAAGACTGTAAAGAAAGTCTGTCAAGCCTTGATGATATCTTATTTCTAAGTAGCGATATAACTACCATGCCTGATTCAATATTGCTTTGTCGCTCTGCATGATTATGACCGTCATTTCTCTCTTAGTTGGTCGCTCCCAGTCTTTTGCTAACCTCCACCTGTACTAAGTAAATTAACCATGCAATACATAGCTCATGGGAAAGTAGCCTAAAAACTATTGTGGTAAAGAATATGTTGCTTATGTATCTTATTTCTTATGAGTTGCTTGCTGAGCGGTAACCATGTTTCTGGGGACGCCATCAACTGTCACACTTTTGTTGAATATCATGTGAGTTGCTATGCATGTTCATCTTGTCTGAAGTAAGGGCGATTTACCGTGGGTTGAATAACTATGCATATTGTTAGAGAAGAACATTGGTCCGCCAACCAAAGCCATGCATCATGGTGGAAGTTTTAGCTTGGACCTTAATCCTCAATCTCTCACGAGAATATGCTTATGCATTAAAGAGGAGTCCATCATCTATTTTCTATGTTGTCCCGATATGGATGTCCTCAAGTTGAGATCTATCAAAAACGAGAAATCAAATGTGATCTATCTCCTTGGACCTTTGTACAGGTGGCATAGAGGTACCCCTTTGTGACACTTGGTTAAAACATATGCAATGCAATGATAACCCATGGGAATCCGAGCTAATTAGGACAAGGAGCGAGCACTATTAGTATTCGATGCATGAGGCTTGCAACTTATAAGATGTTTTATGCATGACACATATGAAGTACTACTACCGTTGACACAATTGCTTCCATGTTCCAAAATAAAAAGCTCTATCACTTCAAGCACCAACTACTGAGAGCATGATTGTCATTCTGAGTGTAATGTGCATTGTCCCAAAGTAGCATTGTCTTTTGCATGATTGTGATATCGTTTATTCTGAAATGATTGTATCTAGTCATCACTTAAACCTTGAAGGTGCCCTTGCATTTATGTTTTGCATCACTAAAGGGGGCAAGCTAGATATCACTTTATCATATTTGCACATCATGTTCATTGCAAATCTTTTTGATGTTTCAGTTTCATGTTGTAAAACTTTCAGTCATTTGTGATTTTCTCTTGAGACAACTTAATTACTTTAGAATCATTGTCTCAGTAAGCTTTTGTCATATGACTATGAGAAAGTCTTATATGGTTAATAGC
This sequence comes from Secale cereale, assembly GCA_902687465.1. Classification (NCBI taxonomy): domain Eukaryota; kingdom Viridiplantae; phylum Streptophyta; class Magnoliopsida; order Poales; family Poaceae; genus Secale; species Secale cereale. The sequence goes on along the minus strand of LR738711.1, from coordinate 746,389,225 downwards.
ATGTCACCACAGAAATTATTCTTGTTATCATTTACCTACTCGAGGACGAGCAGGAATTAAGCTTGGGATGTTGATACGTCCAAAACGTATCTATAATTTCCGCTTGCTCCATGCCACTTTTGGATGATATTGCTATGATATTCATACACTTCCATACACTTTTGATCATATTTGGACTAACTTACTAATCCAGTGCACCCCAGTGCCAGTTTCTGTTTTCGGCTGTTTTTGTATTTCAGGTTTTCACGTTTCGAGAACTGCCCAGAAAAATCCAGAAAAATTATATAAAAAATCAGCGATACGGAAACAACACTGCGTCCGAAGGGCGGCCTGGGGGGGCACAGGGGCTCCAGGCGCCCTGTGGGCCCCCCCCTGGGCCGC
>LR738711.1:746377554-746388834 GCA_902687465.1 Secale cereale | reverse complement strand
CCGGGGGCCCCCCCCCCCCCCGGTGCCCTACTTTGGCATATATTTAAAGGGTTCCCCGTAACCCTCGAAAAAGGACTTCTTTTCGCGATCCCATCTCTGTTCCGCCGCCGCCGCCGCTTCCAAGATTGGGAGCACCAGGAGAACTCTTCCCGGCACCCTGCCGGAGGGGAGGATCACTACCGGGAGCTTCTCCACCACCATGGACGCCTCCCGGATGACTCGTGAGTAGTCTCCCTTGGACCATGAGTCCATGACCAGTAGCTATGTGATGTTCTCCTCCCGTTCTTGTGCTTCACTAATTAGTCCTCGTGAGCTGCCCTACATGATCGAGGCACCTATGTAATCCTTATGCTGTTGCTATGTTGAGTTTGCTGGGATCCGATGGATTATGAGATTATGTTCAGATTGATCTTGAGTAATATATTTGATTCACCTCTTTTATATTTTAGTTCATAAGTAATTCTTGCATGTTCTCCGTTGTTACTTATTGCTTTGGCCGAGTAGTAGGTAGTGACTCCAAGAGGGAACGTTATGCTCGATTGTGGGTTCATGCCCCTCGATGACTGGCTTGAGTGACAGAAACATGAGTCTAGGGGATGAGTTGTTGCCACAAGGGGGAAAACAACGGTGCTTGTGCCCGCGGGTGCAAGGATTGTTTACTTTACGCAAAGTTCTTTTAATGCAGTTGTCTGTTGCATTGAGTTTACACTATGGGTGGGACTCGCAACTTAATACCAGCGAGATGTTCTGGATAGATATCTCAAGGTGGATGATTAGTAGTAGATATTGATGGATTTCGGTCTACTTACTTTGGCGTACCGCCCATGCTTTGAACCTCAACCTTTCTTGCAATGTAGTCAGCATTGGTTTGCGTTCGTGGTCCTGTCAATTGCCCAGCTGTAATTTGTTTACCTCACATAGTTGTTTTATCGTCTTTTGGGAGAGAGACATCACTAGTGAACATCATGAGACTCCGGTCCATATTACCATCATTGATCACATCCACTATTTATTTTCCGTTATTGTTTACTATTGCAAAAACTATCTATCACTACTATCATATTGCTTTTAACCCTTTGTGAACTACAAGGCCGGAGAGATTGACAACCTCTCTGTACTCGTTGGGAGCAAAGTTATTTGTATCTGTGTGCAGGTCCACGTTGGTTGCTACTAATCTGGCGCCGTAGCAATTGACACCTACTTGTTGAACCTAGGCGTCTCTGGGGAATCGATCCTTGGCATCTTTGCTAGGGGAAAACACTTCTACTTACTGCATCTTACACCTTCCACTTGGGGTAACCAACAAGGGGTTCGAGGCCCATCAGCGGTACTACCGTTGTCCTTAGCGGTACTACCGCTCGGGCGGAAGTAAAAATCTAGTACCGCCTGCCGAGCGGTACTACCGCGCCCCAACGCGGTACTACCGCTCCGCAAGCAGCACTAAATTTTTAGTTCCGCTCCTACTTGCGGAAGTAAAATTTTACTACCGCAACGTATGCGGTACTACCGCATCCGACATGCGGTACTACCGCTTACCTTGCGGTACTATTTTTTTACTTCCGCGTAGGAACAGCAGTACTACCGCTTGTGTCATATTATCTTCGTAGCATGTACACATTCCTCTTTCTACTGGTTTCTTGTGTTTTTCGAGGCTTTGGCATTGATTCTTCTTGTGTTTGTGTTGTCGTGGTCTTGTGTTTGTGTTTTTAGGTGGTGGCTCCGGTTTCGATGGTCGTCGTACCAACCCTGTCCGCGACACCGGATCCAAGCGTCTGCGTACCCCAAGTGATGTGCCAGAGGGCTCCAATCCCCAGCGCAGGTACAAGACTTCAGCCAACAAGCGTAAGGAATCCTCAATGTCTATGGAGGAGATGCCCGCTACTGAGTTCATGTCACGAAGGAAGCAAAACCCATATGGAGAACCCCGTCAGCACTTTCCTGGAGATGAGATTTTCTGGACAAAGCAGCAGTTTCGCATCTACCATGAGGTGCTCAAGACCAAGACTAACCTGTATGTGGATGCTCACTGGGTGGATGTGGCTCACATGAGGAAGGACACCAACAGGGCATACTTTGCAGAGGCTCTTGATCTGATCGAGCAGTTGGGACTTGAGCACATCATGACCTTCCAGAATGACTTTGATCCAGAGATTATTGCTCAGTTCTATGCATCTGTCAACTTCCACACCAAGGAGGATCGCCCAATGACATGGATGACCAATGGTCACAAGATGACCTCTTCTTGGAAGGAGTTCATGGATCTTCTTCAGATACCTGATGAGGGTCTCCACAACCCAATTGGATTTCGGCCTCACGCCAATCCTGAATCTGCAAACAAAGACAGGCTGCTTCCATTTTATGAGGAAAAGACTCTTGCTAGTGGTAAAAGGACATGGGTGTTGAACCCCTTCTTGGACATCATGTATCGGATCTTTCGCAACACTCTGTTCCCTCGAGTTGGAGATAAGGACAAGGTCCATGCCTACCTGGTTGACATGTTGCTGATGTGTCAAGAGGCTCGCTCGACCCAGACTGCACCACTTGACATATCCCACATCATGTGGAATGAGCTCCGTTTTGCCATCTACTCTCGCAAGGTACCCATCTATGGTCCATACTTGTTTCTGCTGATCTCTAAGACTTGGGAGAAGCTGTACCCAGAGGAGGAGTTCGAGGCCGACTGCTTCCGCCATGATCCTATCCGTCTTCGCGTCAAGACTCGATGGGCCAACACCACCACTCGTGCCCAAGCAGCTGTAGCCCAGATGGGCACTGAGGAGGAGCCTGTGGAGGAGGCTGATGATGTGGGCACTGGCAGATTTGCCCCTTCTTCCTCCTCTGCTGTGGAGGAGCCTTCTTGGGCTAAAAAGCTTAAGCAAAAGATGAAGGCCCTCTTCTGCATGCAGGCTAAGGGGCAATACCGTGCTCATGTGACTGACAAGAAGACGCGCCAGCGTGACAAGAAGCTTCTGGCTGTCTATGGAGAGGACGTGTCCAATGGGTCCGAGGATAACATCACCCCTGAGGCTACTTGGATGGCCCGCCAGGGGTACAAGTGGTCAGAGTCTGATGAGGAGTATCAGGAGGAGCAGCCGGGATCTGATGATGAGTACGACGACTGAGTTTCTCCAGGGCTGCCACCCGTCTTAGTGTCCTCTTTCCCCTTTGTGGTGTCTCGATGACAAAGGGGGTGAGTGATTTGCGTCTTGTGCCCTTGTGCTCTTGTTTCTTTTCGTTGGTTGAACTCTGGTTTATTCGCGTGTTTGTGTCGTGTGCGTGAGACTATCATATGGTGTAAGACATATGCCCCGTTATCGTTGAACTCATCGTTATGTCTTTAATGTTTATCAAGAGCAGTTAATTTATATATAGAATATCTCATGTGTAGAATATAGGGGAGTATTGTACCTAGTATGTGTGCTGTGCAGTCCAAAGCACAATCGTGTGTAGGCACACATCCAGGGGGAGCTCACCTATACTTTAGGGTTTGGATTGCATACTCTATTTTTTCATCCCTGTGCAAATCAAGTATTGTCATCAATACACCAAAAAGGGGGAGATTGTAAGGGCATATTTCTCCCTAAGTGGTTTTGGTGATTGATGACAATGCATTTGCGGACTGATCGTGTGCTCTAAGCTCCTACAGGTATATCTCCCTTAGGCACAAGACGATTGTTTGCCCCTCGGATTCTATGGAAGACGGTGTTGTCTTTTTGCTCCCTGTCGGTGGCTTTGAGTAATAGGAAAGCCGTACTATTAAGAGGGGGTCCGCGTCGGAAAGGTTTGGGTGGAATCAACACGTACACACCTTACTCTCGCACCACCTTTCCTTGCTTCTCTGGAGTTCCAACCGGTTATTATTCGTATATGCAAACTGTGACTTCTTAACTAGATCATCTGCCTGGCTAGCGGTAGTACCGCGCTGACACACGGTACTACCGCCTACCAACACGGTAGTACCGCTCCGACGATAGTACCGCGTCTCCAGAGTGGTAGTACCGTGTATCTGGCCCAGGCGCTGATTCTAAGTACAGAAGTTGATGCGGAAGTAATTTTTTACTTCCGCATCCAATGCGGTAGTACCGCTTAACCCAAGCGGTAGTACCGTGTCGCATTTTGCTACTATTGTTTTCCCTGCGGATGTAGCCACGAATGTAATTTATTACACCCGTGGTTGTCAATCATGTCGCACTTTTATGCCTAGCGGTAGTACCGCTCAGCCAGCGGTAGTACCGCAACTTATGTGCGGTACTACCGCTCTCTGCGGGCTGAAAACACTTATAACGGTTGGATTTGCTCTCCCACTATATATAGGGGGTCTTCTTCTCCAAGAAGACTTACCTCTTCCCCCACGATTCCATTGTTGCTCCAAAAGCTCCATTTCCGCCCGATCTCTCTCCCTAGCCAATCAAACTTGTTGATTTGCTCGGGATTGCTTGAGGAGGCATCGATCTACACTTCCACCAAGAGATATTTGATTCTCCCCACTAATCCCTTGCGGATCTTGTTACTCTTGGGTGTTTGAGCACCCTAGACGATTGAGGTCACCTCGAAGCCATATTCCATTGTGGTGAAGCTTCGTGGTTTTGTTGGGAGCCTCCAAGTTGTGGAGATAGCCCCAACCTTGTTTGTAAAGGTTCGGTTGCCGCCTTCAAGGGCACCACTAGTGGATTCACGGCACCTTGCATCGTGTGAGGGCGTGAGGAGAATACGGTGGCCCTAGTGGCTTCTTGGGGAGCATTGTGCCTCCACACCGCTCCAACGGAGACGTACTTCCCCTCAAAGGGAAGGAACTTCGGCAACACATCCTCGTCTCCACCGGTTCCACTTGTGGTTATTTCTTACCTTTACTTTTGCTTGCTTTACTTGTTCAATCTCTATAGCATGCATGTGTAGTTGTTGTCCTTCTTTCCTTTAGTTGTCATCTTAGTAGATTATCTAGACAACTTACTTTGTCGTTCAATTTGAAGTGGTTAAGAAAAGTTAAAAATTGTTAGTTGCCTATTCACCCCCCCCCCCTCTAGTCAACCATATCGATCCTTTCAGCCTCGCTTTCCGGTGGCCATTTAGGCTGTCAGACCTTGCGGCTTGGCATGAGGTGCTCGGCTGCATTGCTCTCCATGAGCCGGATGTGGATCTCGTGACCGACCGCATCTCTTGGCGTTTGGAGCCTTCGGGCGTCTTCTTCACTAAGTCTCTTTACCAGGCCATTGCACCATCCACTGCTCCTTTGCCCCTCACTGCGGTGTGGTCCATCCGCCTACCTCTGAAGATTAGGATCTTCATATGGCAATGGATTCGCGGGCGGGCCCCTTCTGGTGTCGAGGTCCGAAAGTGGAATGGCCCGGGTAACGGACTCTGCCCCCTATGTGGAACTATCAAGGACTTGAATCACATCTTCTTCTCTTGCGTGTCAGCCCAATTCCTTTGGAGCTGCTTTCGGGAGGCGGTTGGTGGTCACTCCAATTTCCTCGGCCTATTCTCCGAGCTTCAGGCCTCCCCTCAACGCACTCGTCACATTAGGTGGTTGGAGATTGGTGTGCTTGACTGGACCCTTTGGACAGTTCGCAACAGACTTGTGATCCAGCGCATTCCGCTCCGACGTGCTACTCACGCTCTCTCCAAATTATGTGGTTACGTACAGCTATGGCGGCCGCTTAGCCGTCCTCAGGATCGAGACGACATCACCGTCTTCATCGCCGACCTTCGCTCGATAGCATTCCACTTGTCGCCACCGCTCCCTCCGCCACCACCGGAGCCAGATTAGTCGCCTCGTGGCGCCAACAGCTTTATTACTTCCCCTTTTTGGGAGGCTTTTTGAGTTATGCCCTCAACAGAACCTCCTGGACCTCTTTCATGTTTCTTCCATGCCTATGTGCGTGGTGTGAACCTTTGTGTACTTGGTGGCTCTGGTGATTTACTTTATCTATAAAACGGGGCGAAAGTCTTTTTCGATAATGGTTAAAGTTTTTTAGTGGTATTGGCACTCAATTAATATTGGTTACAACATTCTACCATGGCACCATGGGGGCACGTCATAGTATTATTCATATTTATGAATTGGCTACAATCTCATAGGAAATCATTACGTTCTTCAAAGTGAGATATGCCATACCTACGTAATACGTATTTTCTACAGAAATATATCAGAGGCTCGGGTAGTTTAAGGGAGGAGGGCTCACCATGAAAATCAGGTGGGATTAGTGGGGAAAGGACACATAAGTCTTTTCTTTTTCCTAAATGCTAACGATGAGACGTTAGTTAAGGTTTCTTTTTTGTGAGCTAACATGCTGCATGTTCATTTCCGATGTACGAATATCAAAGCAAGACACGTGTTAGTCATTGTTAGCTCATATGCATCCTTCTAAGTAAACTACGAGCTGGCGACATTAAAGGGCTCGCTCAGGATGGTAATTTTAACGAACACATTTGAGATGATAGATTCTGTTTTTAGAGCATGACAATTTCCATCGGTTTTTCTTAGATATAACATGAATTTTTTCTTCCGCCAGCATGGCAAATCCGAACAAGTTGAATTTTTTTTTAACTTTTTTTAAAACAGTACAGACGCAAGCGCTCAAACATACGCACATATATTCACCCCACATCTATGAGCACCTCTGCGAGACTTAACCGGCATATCATTTTGAGATTTACGAAGTCATCGTAGGCGCCTCGTCGTCGACGGGAGTCTCTCTAACCATCCAACCACAGGTTGATTCGCAATTTTTCTTTTAGACTGGCAATTTTCCATGTTGCAATATTGCAAATCCCAGAAAATAATCCCTGACAATTTTTCTGCTAGCATGGCAAATTTTTTTTCTTTACAACACAACAAATCTTTATACAATAGCATGGTAAATACATCTGTTTTAGCATGAGCGGAAGTGGGATTTTGAGGGTACACTCTTAGAGGGCGGAGTTCGCTCGGATAACCTCCCTGAGCTGCCGTCGGAGCGTCGGGGGGTTTTTTTTTAATGGGGACACACAAGTCAGTAGGCTTCCGTCAGTAAACTTCCCTGGTTAGGATCTTGGCTTCAAACAAAAGCATTGGAGATTCAAGAAGATGTGCCTCGCTTTCGTCTCTATCGTGGTATCTGATTGGAGTTCTGACTTGTGCAACTACACCTCTCCTGTACGAATTGGATGCTATCAGTTCTCAGTCATTTTCAATCGCTAGTCGTTTTCAGGAAATGTGTACTACTCGTAGAAAAGACAGGGGGCAAGGCAATCACCAGGGCTGTTCATGAGAAAAAATTGCGGCCACCTGCTTAGTTGGGTCGATATTTCCCATCTGAGTCGAATACCCAGAAATTTGGGCTGCAACATTTTTATAGCATCTGTGCAATAAACTCCGGCAACCACTTGACAAACACGACGATCTGCTCCGTGTTCATCTAGAAAAACACGACAGGGACAGGCAAAACTACCGCGAAAAGGAAAATACTACTACAACTTCTGCAACATGCAACTACCCTGACGTTTTCCCTGCAAAAAAAAAAACAGCAGGTGTTCCCAACAAATAGTCGTCCAATGATATATGCTATATGTAGGTTTACTGATGAAAGGCAGACGACTCCTGTTATGCATCCGACATTCAGCCATCCGTGTGGATCCATAGTTAGTTCAGAGCTTAACACAATACTGAAGCTGAGATGAAATTCAAAACATGCCGAGTACAAGGTCATTCTACATAGTTTGAAATTACAGAAAAACATTGAAACGATAGCGTTGTTCTGCGATCTGGTCTTTTCAGGTTTCCTTCCTAGCTAAGGTCAGGTTCTTCAGTCTTCAGTTCTTTCACCATGAGTTAGAACTTCTACGTTTTGTACCGGACACTGCCAGCCTGAGTAAGTTCCCTGCACGATATAAAATAAAATTGGCATGATGATAATTCAGTAGACAGGGACAATCTATCTGCAACACACGACAACATCAACTAGGGCACTTGTGTCTGCATTGCTACTGAGGTTACCATGAGAGGGACACCAAAATTTCAGTTGAAATGTTCTTTCTGGACTCAGCTTCAGATCATTTTTTCTACAGAAAATACTTTCTTAAAAGGTACAACGACTCATAATAGCTTCTTTGAAAGTTCAAAAGTACAGCACCTATTCTTTTCGTTAGTGTCTTCATGCTCGTCCACCACGATGCCCCCTTTTCCTGCACATACAGAAACAAGTTCTAATGATTTTTTTAATTTTTTTTGCGGGTGAAGTTCTAATGAATTTTTGTGTGAATTCACATAAGTACTAGTTATAACCAAGTTTACATGCATCATTAAGTCCCATTTCCCGGTATACACACACCAAAGCAAGTCTGTGTTTCCTCGGCCATATAATAAGTCTCTCTGTACCATGCCTTTTAAAAAGGCCATTGAAATATACTGGACCAGTAGGATTTTTGTTTCATTAAGCTGATTACAGATACAGAAACCTACAACTACGATATCACTGCTCCAATCGAATCAGGACTGGTGGCGCTGTATGCCTGTATGATTCTAGCAAAGGCACACTTAACAAACTAAATCCAATACAATCATACGTACCCGCGAGTCGAGGTCCTCCCATTCTCGTTGCTGAGGCTCTTCACTTTGCTGCACACGTACTCAACACACTCACTGAGAGTGGCCTTCCTGTCCTCTTTGACATTCCAAAGCTGGGCTACAATGGTTCTGTCACTCAGCTTGCCACATTCCTTGAACTCCAAGAAACTATTCACCAATGCCTTGTAAGACTCTTCCCCCCATGTAGCCCGCAGCTCTTGTAGCTTAACGTCATCATCATTAATAGTCTCCTAATCACACACGTAGCAGTGTAGCACATAACTTGCCGGAATCGATGGATCATAAGCTATGGTCTGTACAAGAACTCAGCGTACCTCAGAAATGCCTCCAATCGTGTCAGTCTTGAAGGGATACCACTCTGGGTTCATGAGCTGCTCCTGCCAAAATTTACACAGCCGAGAAGCTTCCGCCTCGGCTTCTTTGCGGAGAAATTTCCGAAGGCATGCCAGTATGAATGGCCTCTCACTCAACTGCCCCATGTACTTTACTGTGATATTCTGTCTACCAACACCACCCATATCAAGAAATCCCTGGACATCAACTTATAATGTCAATTTTAATTTCATAATCTTCTGCATGGTGTGACAGGAATGCGTGTAGTATCAAATGTTGATAAGAGTGAAAATGATTATGGATATGACTGAACCTTGATGAGCTCAGCGTTGATATTTGAAGTCTCTTCTCTAGCATCCCGAAGCTCAGTACTCAAACCTCGTTCAAGATTGTTCATAGCACACAGAATTTCCGCAGCATTATGCTCCTCAGCATCTTCACCAGCATGTCCCTCAAATTGCCGTTTCCCTTTCTGCACTGATGCTATTTGCACCTGCTTTTATAGTGTAGCGAGGTAAGTATGGCAGAATAGGAAAAGCAAGAGAATGGCCACTCACTATACTAGTCTAGCAATGAGCGGCCCAAAATGCACTCGTTTTTACATTACTTCACATAAATATCCAACAATATGATAATTGCAATCAGTAAAATGAAGAACACTTCTAAAAGGGCGTAGGCACGAGGGAGCCAACAAGGCATACAAGTGCAACTCAAAATGTGCACAATAATTGCTCTGCAAATTAGTTATTGTAATTAGATCAGGAGAACTACGTATATTGCAAAGGATCTATAACCTATTCATGGCATCACATTCTTCCGAAGCGGTAAAGACCAGTAACACACTATCCCTAGTATGATAACAGATCAGATCACTGAACACATTGACTTAGAATTATCACATTCACAGATAAGTATTTACTTACCCTTCCAGACTGGTTATGCTCACGACCACTTCCCTGTGCCGGCGTATCGCTTGCCTCGCTTGCTTGGAGCTTTCTCTTTAGAGACTGAATCTCTGCTTGCTGCTCTTCATTCCTTTTAACGAGCTCCTCCTTTGCGGCGATAAGTTGAAGCCTTGCTGTCCATGATATTATCAAAATGGTAAGAATGATGCTACGGTTTTCTTATCACTAGTGTAAGTGCAATGTACGTTTCGACTGATGTACAGTTTTGTTTGCCCGTGTGACAGGAGATTTCTAAACAATGCGAGTAATTACAGATTGGTAGGATTGACTGGTAACTATTTGGTGGCCTCCAGATAACTGATTGGAGCAACGCTGGCCAGGATTAAAATTTTAGTACCCTCCGTCCCAAAATAAGTGTCGCAGCCTTAGTACAACTTTGTACTAAAGCTAGGGGAAAGTTGTGGCTACTCTCGGGTGTAGGTACACCCGAGTTTGCAAAATTTTGAAAAACGTGATCAAACAATGTCGAAAAAATCTGCAGTTTTGGAACATGAAACTTCATCAAATGTTCAAGCTTTTTGCAAAAATTCAGCTAAAAATAACATCAGAGGAGCTCTCGGCAAAAAAAACAAAATCAATGCTCAAACAGTGCTCAAACAGTGCACAAACTTAGAACATTGATTTTGTTTTTTTTGCCGAGAGCTCCTCTGATGTTATTTTTAGCTGAATTTTTGCAAAAAGCTTGAACATTCGATGAAGTTTCATGTCCCAAAACTGCAGATTTTTTCGACATTGTTTGATCATGTTTTTCTTTTTTTTTCTAAACTCGGGTGTACCTACACCCGAGAGTAGAAAAGCTGGTCTCTAAAGCTAGTACAAAGTTGAGACACTTATTTTGGGACGGAGGGAGTAGCATTTAGAGAAATGGTGTTTAAATACACCACCAAAATTAGTTATTATAGAGCAAACAACATATGAGGATCCTAAGCAAACAGAGCAGCGGTTACCCTTATGTTCTTGCTCCACCTTCTCCTTCTCTTCGAGGACTCTGTGAAACGCGCTGTGTATGCCGGCATATTCATGAATGCAGTCCTCGTGGTAGTTCATCTTGGAGCAAACATATGAACCGAGTCCAGCGAGGCGCGCAAGCCAGTCACCACTTGCATCTCCGGTCTCTGCCATGAGCGCCGATAGTCTGCAGGTGCACGACAATAGTACCACGGCAAAGATTAATTCGAGTTTTATCCACTGGATAGAGTAGAAATCGACTGTCTCGCTTCAGTAAATGACCAAACGCGGGATCCCCCAAGATTCCGGACCGGGGTCAGGCCTCAGAAGTCGAACTGGGAGGAATCCGTAACCGCTAAAACCTAGCTTCTTTTTAGGGGACTGGACTGAACACTGAAACTCTCCTAGTGAAACGTGGGGGAAATGCGGGTTCTTGCAATTTTTTCAAGGGAAAGGAGGGGGGGGGGG
>LR738711.1:746292673-746377507 GCA_902687465.1 Secale cereale | reverse complement strand
GCTTCCGTACCAAGGGAAGAAATCAGCCCAGTGGAGCAGTGGAGGCCGCGTGGCTTCGCCGGAAGGACGGACGCTCCTGCTTCTTCTACGGCGCCGGGAGGGAGGAAGATTGATTGCTCACTGCATTGTGCGTTAATGCGTTTGGTACTCTCTGCTCGGGGTTGAGTTCTTGTTTCTTTCCTCGAGACGGAGAAGAGGAGGGGAACGAAAGAAGAGGGAGAGGCGCGTGTAAACGTGGGTCGTGGGGCTTCCGGCTCGCCGTCTTGCCGGAAGTGGCGTTCGTTGGGGACCCACATGTCAGTCTGAGAAACAGCTGGCAGCCTCGGAGGTTTGTTTTCTTTTTCTCATGGAAAGAGAACACACCCACCAAACGAGCAGCACGAGCATCACCGCCCAGGACGTGTTTGGTTGCCTGCACGAGGCCCAAGCATGCCCGTGCGGAAAGAAAACAGACTGTTTGGTTGGCTGCATACACTGTTGGACCTGCTTAGCACGGAACTTAAAGCATATTTGGGCCTGGCTCACTGGAAACAATCAGATCGACAGTTTCTTGTGAGACAGGCCGAGGCAAGCGCAAGCGAGTGGACCCTTGCACGAGTGGAGACGGGAGGGATGCGAGGTGATTATGCGAGGTCTTCTACAACCTCCAGTAAGCTTATCTATAATCTCCTCTTTTCTTTGTCCCTCTGATGTACACAACGATGCTTCGATTCGAGGTAAGCTCTACACGAAAAAGATGCACCTCGATGCTACGGTTACACTCAGGCGATCGTTTCGTAGTTTTGTCGGCCGAAAGTTCTTTATTTCATGTTTTCGTTTGGAGCTATTCTGGAGGAATTTTGTCGGATTCATCGTGCACGATCAATCGTTTGAAATATCCTTTGACCAACAGCTTAATCTCGCAGTTTCGCACAACATTCCACTAGTACGCGCCGGTGCTATATAAATGGTTTTTAACCTCTTTTCGCGATGGTATTTGGAACCGTCGTCAAGTGAGTGTGGGCGGTAGGGGGTCCTTTCCACACGATTCAGAAATCGTCGGGGATAGGCCCTCCCGACACACCAAATGAGCTCGTGTGCGATCGGGCGAGGCATCAAAACCAAATCATTTTCGTAGGTATGTACATCCCACACGGTGAATCCCTGAAAAACATTTCCGTAGGTATGTACATCTTACACGGAGAATACCAGAAAAACATTTTCGTAGATATGTATATCACACACAGTCAATCCAAGGAATACGTTTCCGTTCTTATGTACATCACACACAGTCAATCCAGGGAAAATGTTTCCGTTCGTATGTACACCTCACATAGTTTTATGTATATGCTTGTGTGTGAAAGGTGTAACTATCACTAGGGATGAAAATGGAGTGGAAAGTTTCTGTTTTTCCGGAGGAAAAATGGAAACGAAGAGGAAATATGAAAACGGAAACGGAAATTTGCAAAACGAAAGTGGAAATGAATTTTTTTGTGCGGAAACGGAAACAAAAACGGAACGGTGTTTTTCGGTGGAACAGGCGTGGAAACGGAACTTTCCGTTTTCCGTGAATATGAAATTTTCATTTTTAGTATAGACTTATGGCTTCTTTGTAGTCCAATCGTCAAACAACACACAATGACACAATGAGTAGAATGGATCATTTGAGGCCCAACTTCTACAACCACACATGTACTCAACTTGATCTTATAGCCATCTTAAGAATTCATACACTATTTCTTTTTGTGTGTTTTTCTTTATTATTCAAGGGGTTTTTAAGTTCCGGTGAACACCCATTTTCGTTCCGTGTCCGCTTTGTATTCGCTCCGTGTCCATTTCCGGTAGTATCTGTTTCCGTATTCATTTCCGGGGTTTCCGTATTCGTTTCCGCTTCTGCATAAATATATGGAAACAAATATGGTAGCACTCAGTTTCGTCCGTTTCCGCTTCGTTTTCATCCCTAACTATCACACAAGCTCTGGGTTGGTTAACTGTTTGCTTTTATGAACTACATCACACACGATTTGATATAGAAAACTGTGTGTCATTGGGCTATCCATCACAAGCGCTTTTACTACCAGAACCGTTTGCAAAGTTTCATGACCGTATGTTCTCTTTTTATTTTTGCCTGTAATTTATTATTTAATTTGGAAATTTTGAAATATGAAACGTGCAATTCAAATTCTCAGCACAATGGTTCAACAACGAATCCATAAATAAAATTGCCAGTACAATATGTTCAGTAATTACAGGATTATGCAACAATTAATTATGATGAACCACAATATTTAAAGGCGGTAAAGGTGAAGAGATAAGTGTAAATCATTTGACTGCCGACGGTGTTGAAGAAGCGGAATGCCCATAATGTGCCTTCCTGCATGCCATAGGCATGAGCCATTTTTGTCGAACCCCTTGTGACGATTGCCCGCCCATCCTTCACCTCCTTCAGAAAGACTTCTAGAGCATTATCATGATAGCATGAATTATATACTTTAACCTTAGTTGCCTCCACTACGACCATGTAGTTTGCAAGGTAATCATCAGTAAATAGCTTTGGAAACCACTGAAAAGAGAAAAATATCTGATACTAAGGTGTAATAGAGTAACTTGTTGTGGGCAGGGGGAAAAGGCAACACATTACTTACCATCCTAAAGTTCACTGTTGTCTTCGACAAAGTGTAAATAAAGAGCTTAATTCCAATCACCCGTTTCTTTCGCCTAACAATCTTTCTTAGTTTCCTCACTTGACGCTTGTTTATGAATATTTCATTGCCCCATACACAAAAGGGATCGAAGCGTGGACCAATACCGCTCATATATGTAACTACAAGCAACGAGTAAATGTTAGAAGCTAAACTGAGATTGCACAAATGATACAACTACCTATGTTCCTAAGTACAATTTTTTTTAGATTTCAATATGAACTACATACATATGTATATAGAATTATAGATATAGTTTACATTACAATTTAGTTTCACTCATTTTGCTCCTTACGTAGTCTATATTGGAATCTCTAAAAAATACTTATATTTAGGAATATATGGTGTATAAGACATGGGATGCAGCTATCCTCGATGGCAAACAACATCATCACCCATTGTAGCCCTGTGCAAATACATGGAAAGACAATGTTAACTACAACAGGGTTAACATCCACCAAAAATAGCAAATGATAATAAAACGACAGCATCTGTAGTGATATCTTCATTGCGAAAGAATAGCACGGTAGCAAAGGGACGGATTAAAAAATGGATACAAATGTTAATTGCAACAGGCTTAACAACATCCTAATTAATGTTTTGTAAGTTTGTAGTCATTGAAATACAACTCTTTAAAAATGGATACAACTGTTAATTGCAACGGGCTTAATGGCCATTGAAACCGGTATTGATAAAAATGCAATTGGTAGAGTTAAACATCACAGGGCAGGTGCTGGCAGAGCAGATAATGGCCCAGTTGTCTACAAAAAGGTAGGGAAAATAGCTAAAACGTGCTAGGCATGTTTACTATAACATGCTTAACACATCGACCGTACAAAACATAGCCATTAATTGCAGCTGGTATTCGTAAGATTGAACAGGTGAGTACATACTTGGTAAGTCCTGAGAGGTAGTTGTTGGGGCACTTCATCTTGGTCAGAGCCCGCTCAAAGTCAGCGACGGCGGAGGCGAACTGTTCCTCCGGGTCGAAGCGTGGATCAGTGCCACTGACATGTGTACCTACATGCAAGCAGTAAATGGTAGAAGTTAAACTGCAATTGCACAAATAATGTGAAATACTGTAAGACATGGGATGCAGCTAACCTCAACGGCAAACAACAACATCGACCGTTATGACCCTGCGTAAGTACATGGACATGCATGTTAAGTAGAACAAGGTTATCATCCACCAAAAATAGCAATTGGGCAGCATCTCTAGTGAGATCCTGAGTCATGTATTGTAAGTTTGTTGCTGGTATTGATGAAATTGAGCTGGACACAATAAAATTTGAACATCACACAGTGTGCAGTACTGAAATAAACAAGGCACGAACATGTTTAATGCATCAACCGTACAAATCATAGTTGTTGCAAGTGGTATTGGTAAGATTGAGCTGGTCAGATCTTACTTGTTAAGTCCTCGGGGGTAGTCACTGGGGGACTTCATCTAGGCTAGAGCCTGCACCATTTTGGCGGCGGCGGAGGAGGCGAGGTGTTCCTCCGGGTCAACACACACAGTGGTCATCGCGCATTGGACCGCCATCAGCTCCTGGCGGTGGGGATTTGGAGGCATGAGGATGTTTCGCAGGCGTCATTTAAGCAATCAGGCCGGGGCCGTGATAGAGATCGGTGGGTTACCTGACTGGATCCGAGTAGAATGTAGATGTGGTTGAAGCTATGCTTGCGGCGGGGGCGGTTTGAGATGCCGGTAGGGGGAGGCGCGAGGGGGATACTGAGGGTGAGGATGTGGTTGGAGGAATAAATTCTGAAATCGCGCGCCTAATGAAAATTTCGCCGCGAAACTTGAAACTTGGGCGTGGGAAACACACAACACAAACCAAGCACGTAAAATACTTGTGTGGGAGAAAAAAGAAAGTTGGCAGATCCCGTCTTCAAAAAACTATACACGTGTACTTGAATTTTTTGGTTAATGGTACGCCTGGTTTATTAGAAAACATCGCACAGGTAACTGACTTATGCAAGAGCTCAACGACAAACGACAACAACAATTTGGCTTCCCTTACGATTTTGCTCGTTCATTATCGCACACGATTCATCTCCGTCGCTTTCGGAAACAGTGTGCGCTGAGCCTATTGTGTGTTGCGTTATGATTGGCTGGAACTCCAGCCACGTAGGATGCGTCGCGATCGATCGGCAATCCACGTCCCTCACATCACACTCGTGCACCTGCAGCTGGATTGGATTTATATGCGCTAAATACCTAGAAAATACACATAATCCCCTAAATATGGTAAATGAGCCCTAAAAAATGGCAAATTTGAACACGGTGATTTACAGGGTGTATGTTCGTCGTAGAAAAAAACTCCAGGGCAAAGAACGAATAAAATTTGGATTCCCCTTCAATCTTGAGGATTTCCCTCTCGAAAGCATGGAACTTCCTTGGTAATGGTTTGATTTATGAAGGGCGTGCATGACGACATAAGCCAAACCTTCTCAATTTTTTACCAGGGCATGGTGAGGTCATACCATGGCACCATGACACGCGTCATGTTTTTTAAGCATTTATTTCATTTTTTCTATAGTTGAAAACCCAACAAACAAACATTTGTGGTTGACTATTGGCACACATTTCATCGATATACATGTCCCTTCCTTGTAAAAGGAATGAGAATTACTAAATGCCACAAGCATGGTTTTCCAGGCTGTTCTTGTGCACCCTTTCATGCACAGATTGTTTGAACTTGAATTATGTGCATTAATGCCTAGGAAATGCACATAATCCCCTAAATATGGCAAATGAACCCGGAAAAGTGCCAAATTTGAACAAGATGATTTGCAGGTTGTATGTTCATCGTAGAAAAAACTCGTGGACAAAGGACAAAGGAAATTTGGACCCCCCTTCAATCTTGGGGATTTCCCCCTCGAAACCAAGAAACTTCCTCGGTGATGGTTCGATTTATGAAAGGCGTGCACCACGACATAAGGAAAGCATTCTCCAATTTTTACCAGGGCATGGTGAGACCATGCCATGGCACCACGCCAGGCATCATGTTTTCCAACCATGTGTTTCATTTTTTGTATAGTTGTTAACCCAGTAAACGACGCGTTTATGGTTGACTATTGCCACACATTTCTTTGAAATATCTGCCCATTCCTTGTAAAAGGCACGATAATGTACTAAATAACACGAGCATGGTTTTCCAGACCGTTCTTGTGCATCTTTTCATGCATCGATTGTTCGAATTTAAATTATGTCCATTAATGCCTAGAAAATGCACATAATCCCATAAATATGGTAAATGACCCCGGAAAAATGTCAAAGTTGAACACGTTGCATTTGAGGCGGTGTGTTGATCGTTGGAAAAAAACTGAATGACAAACTAGGACGGAAATTTGGATTCCCCTTCAATCTTGGGGTTTTCCCTCTCGAAAGCATGGAACTTCCTCGGTGATGGTTCAATTTATGAAGGGCGTGCATGACAACATAAGCGAAACGTTCTCATGTTTTTACCACGGCATGGTGAGCTCATACCATGGCACCATTCCAGGCATCATGTTTTTCATGCATTTATTTCATTTTTTCTATAGTTGAAAACCCAACAAACAAACATTTGTGGTTGACTATTGCCACACATTTCATCAAAATATATGTTCATTCCTTGTAAAAGTCATGAGCATGGTTTTCCAGGCCGTTCTTGTCGACCCTTTCATGCACCGATTGTTTGAACTTGAATTATGTGCATTAATGCCTAGGAAATGCACATAATCCCCTAAATATGGCAAATGAACCCGAAAAATGCCAAATTTGAACACGGTGATTTGCAGGTTGGATGTTCATCATAGAAAAAAAATTCATCCGAAATCCATGAAACTTGGCATACTATCATGGAGCGGCATCAACATGCCCTGGTAAATTTTTTGTCCCATTTGGGGCAAGTTTGGGTATAAGCTTCTCACAAACAAGAGCTTCTCACAACAAGCCTGATGGTTTCGATAGGGAACGTGCCACCTTTGGGGACAAAACGATATCCATTGCCTCTTATTGCTTTCAAAACAATTCTAGTGTTAACATAAAACAACATGAGTGTTGTGTTTAGTTTTGGAATTTTTCGGGGTTCGTTTGGACATTTTTATACATTAACTGGGTTTTCTAGGCATTTTATGTGCATAATTCAAGTTTGAACTACATGCACATGCTCCAATGCATATAAATTGGTTGAAAAATCAAATATGTGTCCTTTGGGTGCATGCATAGGTCCCATGCAAGAAATGGGAATGAATTTCAAGCACCAGGGCACTGTTGATTGTTGGCAAAACGTTAAGCAGTCGTTCTCACCGGGAAGCGAAACAGCCTTTGATCGACGCCTGCCTCGCTCCCACTGGTCTGTATTAATGGCGTGCCCGAGTGGCCGCACCCCTCCCATCCTCAATACACACACAATCCTCTCTCTTCGCCCGCATCCTCAACCCCGCTCTCAGTCCTCAAAGTCGTCAGTGTATGAGGTTGCCGCTGAAGTGCCCCATCGGAGGGAGTGGCGATGCCGGGGCTGCTGAAGCACCGGAGCATGGTGTGAATATGGAGACATAGGTTTCCACTGCCGCCGACGAGGTGCAGAACGAGTCTGCCGACAAGCGGAGGCGGGTCGAGCAAAAACCGCAATCGACTCCAGCAGGCCTAGACTTCATCAGCAACCTCCCCGATGATATGTTGACAGTCATCATATCCCTCCTCCCAATCAAATATGGGGCAAGGACAACCACCCTTTCCTAGCGGTGGCGCCCCCTATGGCTCCTCACCCCTGTCGACCTCCTTGATGCTCATGAGCTCTGCCATGGCTATCGCAAAAGCTTGGATGCGTTCTCCCAGATCCTCGACAGTCACCATGGCCCAATCAGAGGCCTTATCACGGGCAAGTTATGTTCCTATGGCAAGGACCGAGCCAAGCTTGACAAGTGGTTCAATCCCCCGCCATAGATCAACTCGAGGAACTCAATTTTAATGATGGGCATATGCGCTCGCTGCCAGCGTCCGTGCTCCGCTTCGCGCCCACGCCGCGCCTCGGCAAGTTCATGAACAAGCATTTCCCCCCACTTAATGACACGCCCACTCTTTTTCTACCATGACTGAAGCACCTCGAGCTTGTCGCCATCTGCATCCCAAAGGATGACATGGAGCGCCTGCTCCACGGCTGTACTGCACTCGAGTTCCTTCGTCTTCAGGCGATGAATTTGTCGAGTACCTTCCACATCACCTCCAGGACTCTCCGGACTATTTGTGTGTGTTGTTGGTGCTGCAACGAGAGATCACAAACGATGGACCACAATATTGTCATTGAGGACACACCTTCACTTGAGAGATTACTTGTAGTTGATCAACAAGGTCCAACAAGAATCAATGTCATTTCTGCGCCGAAATTGACAGCGGTGGGCTACTCGTCTGTCACATACTACTACTTTCAGGTACAACAGTCGTCTTATACCTCTCCTTATTGATATCAACATTATTTCTAGTTTTGAAGATGTATGTTTGTCTATCATCCAGCAAAGCTTCACCCAAATTCTGGGTACAGTGAAGGTCTTGGCACTAGAATCTGTCGGCCCCAACCTGGACCAAGTTGTCAATTGTCTGAGATGCTTTCCGTGCCTGAAGAAGCTGTATATCGAGGTGATGTTCCTTTCCTATTAAATGTTAACCATAAGGGAGTTCAATTTTTTGCACCTTTTCCCAAGTTTACAATGACAATGTACTATGATTTCTGAAGGAATTTTGGAGGATTTCAGGACATACACCCCCACCCCATATTGGTTGCTTGATTCTTATGGTTACAATTCATAAGCATTTCACTGGATTCATCTGTACTAGTTTTCTTAGGGAATTTTTCATCCAATCCATCCTCTTGTGAAGAAGGCTACATTTTTCTAGATTGTAATCAAATGCCCATGTTAATTATGTCAGATCGAAGATGGCACGTTGGTGCATTTTACAAATCCTGCAAACCAAATAGGCATGTAGTACTGTTCAAAACTGCATGTAGGCACTAACACGTTCTGTTCTTTTGTAAATAATAATAGGCCCGGAGGTGGATAATGTTTATAACGACAATCACATCAAATGCCTGGATCTGCATCTCTCAAATATTACTTTGAACTCCTACCGAGGGACCTTACCGGAGATTACACTCGCCAGGTTCTTTCTTGCCAGAGCAAGGGTGCTGAGGGTACCGAGGTTGAACACGCATTTAATTAGGAAAGATGAATGGTATGCTGATCAGAGTTGGCAGGTAGTGCAGAATGGAAGAGGCTCCAAAAAAGATAAACTTCGTATTGGAAGAGTATATGATAGAGTAATTGGAAGTCATTGTGTTAAACCAACACATGACTTGTCAGTGGTTGATCCCTTTGCAGAAATGATGAAGTTTGCAATGTTTGAATTTTGGGCATTGTAATCTATGAATTTGAACCTTGCAATATTTATGGTATTTTTTATATAACGTAATTGGATGTTTAATTTGGTATTGCAATCATGTCATGTTACAAGTATATATATGTTGTTCTTATGTACATAGAGCACAGATGTTCTGCAGACAGAGCATATCACATCTTCTTATATTGAACCATTTCTACTCTCTTGTCTCAACACAAACAGTTCATCGGAGTGAACCACATGACGTATATCGCACACACCTTGATCTGGCTGACCATTTCTTTTGTGTTGCCTAATCACAAACAGTTCATCTGAGTGAACAATATGCTATACATCGCACACGCCTTCATCTGGCAGCCGTTTCTTTTGTTCCTCCTCATCGCAAACAGTTAATTGAACTGACCCGTATGCCCATCATCGCACACACAACCAAAACCCGACCCGTGTTTGATGCATTCGTCATCGCAAATGTTTTGCACCTTTTTGACGTTTTTTACACCACCGTTTGCGATTATTGCATCAAACACAGTTTCATCGAAGGGTCTCTGGTCGTTGTGTCGCGTTAGCAGCATCCTGCAGTAGTGTTCGTGTTGTAAGTTTTTGGTTTCGATGATCGTAGCTTCATCTCTCCTTGAACAGTAGTCTAGTGCACTCACGCCGCCATGTCGAGCTCCTCTGACCTCTACTCAGAGCCCTCCTATTCGTTCCTCTCGACATCGACGCCCTTCCCCTTGATCTCCTTGCCCGCGTCCTACTACAGTAGAGTCGTTTCTGGTGTTGCTCATCTCGGCCTACTCTCTGTCGTCCTCCTACTGCACTGACGCTACAATGGCGCGCACACTGATTTATTGTGTCCTCTGCCTTCGTGCACACTGTAGTTCGCCGTGCCGTCGATGGGGTCGATCACCTTGGCCTCCTCCCGACCTCCTCTCTCTCGTCCCACTACACTAGAGTCGTTTCTGGTGTCGATCATCTTGGCCTTCTCTCTCGTCCTACTGCATGGACGATACCATGGCACGAGCACTGCATTCTCCTCCTTCGTCCATTGTCTTTGCACGAGCACCACAACTAGTTCGCCGACGGTCTCGCTTGTCGTGCCGCCTACTGGATCGCTCGCCCACGACTCCATGATCGTCATGTCGGACACGACGCCACGAGCACTATCCACCGCAGTCGCCATGGTCCAGTGCACATTGCATTTCTTCTCCCCTTTCCTTTGCTAGCTCTTAACCATGTGTGCTAAGTGCAAGTGCTAGCTCTTAACCATACCCCATGCGGGCAACCAAACAACGTGTAGGTGTATGCACAGAGACAATGCAGGCAACCAAACAACATGCCAAAGTTGATCCCCTAATTCAGGAAGTCCATATGCAGGCAACCAAACAAATTGCAGATGTCGCATATGAGGCTCTTTTTGCAGAGCCATGATGAGTGGAGAAGGGTATGCAACGCAGGTACTGTAGCCGACGGCAACCAAACAAGCCCCTATATTCAGAACACTCTCAATGTTTATACATCAGTACATAAGTAATAATATCCAAGAAGAAAGAACATGACCTAATCATTACAGTGAGAACTTTCACACGACTCTGACATGTTCTCAACATTCACTGGGATAACTCAAATGTGCAGCTCGAGATGTAGGGCGTGAGCGAAGTAGGCGTGTTTGGTTGTCATCTACGGTTTGTGCATTGCATACATGTCATAGTTGGGTCTGGATGAGGGAAAACGGGCAAAAAAACAATTACACCTCGTTGGGTTGCTTGCATATCCTTTACCCCGTGGGAGGGCGTAACGAAAGGTGGACTGTTTGGTTGCCTGCTTATTTATACAAAAACGCAAGACACGGTGCTTGGTTTCATGCCACACATGTTGTCTGGTAACTTTTTTTAGCAAGGTGGTGAGATTACCAGCACACATGGGCATGTAGAACAACCCAAATACACACAAATAGATAGCATAATAATACAATTCTAAACCAAAGGTAAGCAGTTTTAACATAGTACCACACTTAAACACAACAGTTCTCAAGTAAAGCGGTATGCCATAGTCGATACTAAACCAGCTGGAGTAATGCGGAGTTGTTCTAGACGTTCACGATGAAGGTGGCGTCGTGCTATTCGTACTTGGCCACCACTTCAATGTCGTCGTCGTTGAAGATGATGACCTTGGGCGTGTGATGGCTTCTCGCCCCTCGTTGGTTACCCCAAGTGGAAGGTTGAGATGTAGCGTAGTGGCAAATTTCCCTTGGCAAAGATACCAAGGATCGAATCCCGTGAGACTCCGAGGGTCGACAAGTAGGTGTCAACGGCGCCAGAAACTTAGCGGTTGACGGGACCTGCACACAGATACAGATAACTTTGCTCCCAACGAGTATAGAGAGGTTGTCAATCCCTCCGGCCTTGTTGTTTACAAAGGATCAAACACAAGAGATAATAATGATAGCTATGACTGCAAGTAGGAAATAAAAACAGGAAGTAAATAGAAGGTGTGATCAGCGGTGGTAATATGGACCGGGGTCCCATGATGTTCACTAGTGATGTCTCTCTCCTAAAAAAGATAAAACAACAAAGCGAGGTAAACAAATTGCAGCTGGGCAATTGACAGGATTATGTGCGCAAACCAATGCTAACTATGCTGCAAAGAAAGGTAGAGGCTCAAAAGCATGGGCGGTATGCCAAGGCAAGTAGACCGAAATCCATCTGCATCTACTACTAATCATCCACCTTGAGATATCTATCCAGAACATCTCGCTGGTATTAAGTTGCGAATCCCACCCAAAGTGTAAACTCAAAGCAACAGACAACTGCATTAAAAGAACTTTGCGTAAAGTAAACAATCCTTGCACCCGCAAGTACAAGCACCGTTGTTTTCTCCCTTGTGGCAACAACACATCCCCTAGACTCATGTTTCTGTCACTCAAGCTAGTCATCAGGGGGCATGAACCCACAATCAAGCATAACGCTCCCTCTTGGAGTTACTACCTACTACTCGGCCAAAGCAATAAACAGCAACGGAGAACATGCAAGAATTACTCAAGAACAAAGATATAAAAGAGGTGAATCAAATATATTACTCAAACACAATCTGAACATAGTCTCATAATCCATCAGATCCCAGCAAACTCAGCAAAGCAACAGCAGAAAGATTACATATGTGCCTCGATCATGTAGGGCAGCTCACGAGGTCTAAACCATGAAGAGCAAAGAGGGAGGAGAACATCACATAGCTACTGATCATGGACCCACGGTCCAAGGTGGACTACTCACGACTGATCCGGGAAGCGTCCATGGTGGTGGAGAAGCTCCCGGTGGTGGTTCTCCCCTCCGGTAGGGTGCCGGGAAGAGTTCTCCTGATGCTCCCGATCTTGGAAGCGCTACGGCGGCGGAACAGAGGCGAGATCGTGAAAAAGGGTTCTGTCCTCGAGGGTTTCGAGACGAGAGGGATATATAGGCGAAGGGGGGCAGCCAGAGGCGGAGCAGGGGCCCCAGGCGCCCCCCTAGCGCGGCCAGGGGTTGGGCCGCGCCAGGTGGCCACCTGGGCCTCCCCTGGCTCCCCTCTGGCCCATCTTTGGTTCTTCGCGAAGCTTCCTGTACGCTGATTTTTCCTATATCTTTCCTGGAATTTTTGGAGCACTTTTAATATGGGGGAAACCTGAAATAGAAAAACAGCAGAAAACAGGAACTGGCACTGTGGTGCACTGAGTTAATAGGTTAGTCCAAATATGATCAAAGTGTATGAAAGTGCATCATTATCATAGCAATATCACACAAAAGAAGCATGGAGCAAGCCGAAATTATAGATACGTTTTGGACGTATCAACATCCCCAAGCTTAATTCCTGCTCGTCCTCGAGTAGGTAAATGATAACAAGCATAACTTCTGTGGTGACATGCTACCAACCATATAAGAACTTTTTAAGTAAAGCAATCAAGGCATGTAATTCAATTCAAGTCATAACAAGCAAGAGTCTATATTAGCATTGTAACAAGCAACATAGGAACATAAAGGTGCAAGAGCTCTCACTGTCCGTGACTCGAATGTCTCCAAATGGTGTTTGCGTGCAAGAAAGGGGATAGGGATATACGAGAGAGTAAAACATAGTTTTTGTATTGTTGAGAACTTAATCTACTAAAGTTTCACACTTGGTCTTCTTTGGAATCTTATCTTGACTCATCCCCAGACCACTAGCCAGGTACAAGTCAAAATGATCCACTCCCTTTCGATATTTTGAGCACTCATGCAATGGATGAGCGTAAGAAATAAAGTTGACACTTAGGATGGCAAAGAGAGAAAAAATAATGAAGGGGGAAGACAAAAAAGGTGTGAAAGGCTCACATCAATGAGGACAATCATAGGCGAGAGAAAGCCAAATGATAGATATGATGTGAGGAGTAGGGATTACCATGCAACGGATGCACATATGAGCTAAGGTAAGCTCTCCAATGGAACTAGTGGGGGTGCATCCAACTTGCTCGCTCAAGAAGACCTAGAGCTCTTTTGAGGAGGCTCATCATTGGAATATACAAGCCAAGTTCTATAGTGTGAAGGTCCCCACATAGCTATATGCATGAATGATAATCTCTATGGAGTACAAGTTATAAGATGAAGTACGAGTGTGGATCTCTCAAAAGGAATAGTAGTGTCCCCCTTCTCTCTTTTTATTTCTTTTTCTCCTTTTTCTATATTTTTTTATTTTTTTGTGGCCTCAATGGCTCTTTCTATTTAACTCTCATTTGTCCTCTTTGGGATCTTTTGATTTGTCCTCTTTGGGATCTTTTCCTCACTTTAGGGGCAACACTCTATATATTACAAGAAGTATAGAAGATCTTTCACACTTTACAAAAGTACTCAACATAAAGAAAATGAAACTATCATGATGTATGCAAATGTATGCCTCTGCCGGTGTAGCAGGATATGCAATGATACTAGCGCGTCATGTAGCAATGATTAGGGCAAGGCCCAACTAGCATGCGGCTCATCGATCAAGCAAAAGCATGTATGACATGAAGATCAAGTCATGAGAAGATGGATGTCGCATGGCAATGTATCTCGGAAAGGCTATGGAAATGCCTTGATAGGTAGGTATGGTGGCTGTTTTGAGGAAGGATATAATGAGGCTTATGATGACAGAGTGTATCGTGCCAAGGATTTGGATGCACCGGCGAAGTATGCGCCAACTCTCGAGGTGAGAAAGGGCAATGCACGGTACCGAAGAGGCTAGAAAAATATGGCTAGGTGGAAGTGTCAACTTTCGAATACTCACATTAGTCCGAAGAACTCATGCACTTATTATCGGTAACTCTCAATCTAATTAGGAGGTTCACAAAGAGACAAGTACCCCGAGGAGGAGTGTATGGGGGTTTGGTTATCCTTGCGCATCCTCGACTCATGGTACGTGAGTGTACTCTAATATTCGATCCCTCCAAAGATTAGTGATCCATCTAGTAGCTAAAGTTCTCAACTATTTTGTAGGTTTTCGAAAATAAACACGGATTGCCCAAAATACGACATCTATCACTAATAGGCTAAAGCTCTTGACACCAAAAGTTCAGACATTACTCATGGCAATACCTCAAAACTATTGCAAGTTACTATTAAAATTAAATAGCAACCTCAATTACCTACTTTAAGTTAAGACACACAACTCAGTGCAACAGGCAAACTCTCTTAACAAGATAAACATGAAAACTCAAGAGAGTTCAGCAACCAACTAAATAAAAGCTCTTTAAAAAGAAAAGCATGAAAACTAAGAGCTAAACATGACAGCAGCTATGGAAAAACAAAGAACACACACAGCAAAGATAAGCATGAAAATCCTATGTTGTGTTCTAGGTTGAAGTGGAGCGTGTTTCTCTCCCACACAAAGAAAGCTGGGTTCTAACTTGTTATGAACAGCAAGCAAAGCTAAAGAAAACTAAAAAAAGAAACTAAGAGCAAGACGCTCCAAGCATAGCACATAACGCATGAAGTGATAAAATTATAGTGGAACGAAAGACGAACTGATAATTGTTGATGGAGAAGGGGATGCATGGGGGCATCCCCAAGCTTAGACGCTTGAGTCTTCTTGAATATTTCTTGGGGGTGCACGGGGGCATCCCCAAGCTTGAGCGTTTGACCCTCCTGAATCTTCTTTTATCATCTTCCCTCGCACACTTGAAAACTCCCTTCATACATAACTCATCATAATCTGATTAGCGAGGTTAGTACCCACAATAAAATAATTTTTCCCTACTGGAAATAAAGATAATCTTGAAGAGCTACTATTTCTCAAGATTTCCAAAAGGTTTTTGCAAAGAAAAAGCAGGCTCAAGGTTCGCAAAACGAAGAAAAGGCAAAACAGGACAGAATCTGTGAAAAACAGACCAGCAGGTAGTAAATAATTTTTTCGGGGCACTGCTGCAACTCAAATCAAAAACTCAGAACAGACGCTCAAAAGCCAATTGTATAGAGCATGCTGTCAAAAAAATTCAGATCAAAAAGATGATCTGGTGATTTTATTCGAATTTTTCTGTCCAAGGACAGAATCTATTTTCTGGACAGCACGTCACAACTTTTGAACTTTCTTGCAATCGGAGGCTAAACTTGGCACAAAGCTGAAAAGAAAAGATACAATGATGATGCTACTGTAGTAACAAACATCAATACACAACAAAAGCAAAATAAAACCTAATTCGTTGTGGCCTGCCTCCCAAAAGCGCTTTCTTTTATGCCTTTAAGCTAGGCATGATGCAAAAAGAGAAGATCAAGTTTTATCAAGAGTAAGAGAATAGCTAGCCCGTGTAACGGACTCAAAAGGCAACTTAATATTCTTTCTAGGGAAGTGTTCCATCCCTTTATTGAGAGGGAATTGGAATTTTATATTCCCCTCTTTCATGTCAATGATAGCACCAACGGTGCGAAGAAAAGGACGTCCCAAAATAATTGGACATGAAGGTTCACATTCAATATCCATAATAGTAAAATCAACGGGAACATAATTGTCATTGACAATGATAAGAACATCGTCGATCTTCCCCAAAGGTTTCTTTACGGAAGAATCAACAAGACGAACACCAAAAGAACAAGGATCAAAAGGTTTCAATTCAAACATATCGTACATTCTTTTGGGCATAACGGAGGTACTAGCTCCAACATCACATAAAGCATAGCAAGAGAAGTTATTCAACTTAATTTTAATCATAGGATCCCAACTATCTTCTAGCTTTCTAGGTATGGAGGCTTCTACCCTAAGCTTCTCCTCCCTAGCTTTGATAAGAGCATTAGTGATATGCTCTGTGAAGGCAAGATTAAGTGTGCTAGTGTGGGGATCTCTAGACATCTTGTGAAGAAAACCAATAACTTCAGAAAGGGTGCAATTATCAAAATCAAGGTCACTACTATCAAGTAAAGTGGTAGTGGTGTCCTTTAGGCTCACTTGTTTGGTAGCTTCTATGGTCATAGGAGTTTCTTCTTCTACGGTTGAGGTCATAGCATCACCATTAATAGGTCCAATGGGACTAGGAGTGCATTGGGTGCTAAGAGTTTGGATATCCTCAACAACTTGAATAGTAGCAACAGTGTGGTGGGTAGGAAGGCTCTTAATCCTATCTTCTTCCTCCTTTTCTCTAGCCCATCTCCCTTTAAGTTTAGCCATCATCCTAATGTTTTCATTAATTTGCACTTGAATAGCATTCATAGGAGTGGTCTTCCTCTCCTCAAGAGGAGAAGTTCTAATTTTAAGCAACTCTACCTCATGGGCTAAATTGTCTACCTTCGAAGAGAGATTATCTAGTTTGTCTAGTTTTTCTTCTACACTCTTATTGAAGGCCTTTTGGGTAGTGATGAAGTCTTTAAGCATAATCTCTAGTTCAGAAGTGGAGTTCTTGGTGCTAGGATAAGCATTGTTGTTCCCATAGGAATTAGAGGGGAACGGTCTAGGGTTGCTACCAAAATTACTCCTATAAGCATTGTTATTGAAATTGTTTCTAGAGATAAAGTTCACATCTACTTGATCTTGAGCAATCAAAGAATTTAAAGGAACATCATGAGGATCAATAGAAGATTGCTTGGAAAGTAGAGACATGATCAAGTCAACTTTTTCATTCAGGAAGGAAATCTCCTCGACAGAGTTTACCTTCCTACCTGTTGGAGCGCGTTCGGTGTGCCATTGGGAATAATTGGTCATCATCTCATCGAGAAGCTTCGTGGCAGCACCAAGTGTAGTTGACATAAAGGTTCCTCCCGCGGCCGAATCTAACAAGTTCCGCGAGGTAAAGTTCAAGCCTGCATAAAAAGTTTGGATAACCATCCAAGTAGTCAAACCATGAGTAGGGCAGTTCTTGACAAGAGATTTCATGCGTTCCCAAGCTTGGGCAACGTGTTCATTATCCAATTGTGTAAAATTCATTATGTTACTCCTTAATTGGATAATTTTAGCAGGGGGATAGTACTGCCCAATAAAGGTATCCTTGCACTTGTCCCCAGAATCTATACTATTCCTAGGCAAGGATTGAAACCAGATTTTAGCTCCTCCTCTCAAGGAGAAAGGAAAAAGCTTAAGCTTAACAATATCACCATCTACTTCTTTGTACTTTTGCATATCACAGAGCTCAACAAAATTATTTAAGTGCAAAGCAGCATCATCTCCAGCACCGGAGAATTGATCTTTCATAACTAGGTTCAGCAAAGCGGGTTTAATCTCATAAGAAGGTGCTGAAGTGGCAGGTGTAGCAATAGGCGTGCAGATAAAGTCATTGTTGTTATGACTAGTGAAGTCACACAACTTGGTGTTCTCGGTGGAACCCATAGCAGCAGCAAGCAAGATAACTATTTTTGTGATTTTTGGTAAGGGACACTAAAGCAAAAACTGAAAGGTAAACTAACAAGACAAAAAAAGCAAAGATAAAAGATAGCATGCATCTCCCCTATCTTGAAGAGTGGAGTCCCCGGCAACGGCGCCAGAAACTTGCTTGATGGCTTCTCGCCCCTCGTTGGTTACCCCAAGTGGAAGGTTGAGATGTAGCGTAGCGGCAAATTTCCCTTGGCAAAGATACCAAGGATCGAATCCCGTGAGACTCCGAGGGTCAACAAGTAGGTGTCAACGGCGCCAGAAACTTAGCGGTTGACGGGACCTGCACACAGATACAGATAAATTTGCTCCCAACGAGTACATAGAGGTTGTCAATCCCTCCGGCCTTGTTGTTTACAAAGGATCAAACACAAGAGATAATAATGATAGCTATGACTGCAACTAGGAAATAAAAACAGGAAGTAAATAGAAGGTGTGATCAGCGGTGGTAATATGGACCGGGGTCCCATGATGTTCACTAGTGATGTCTCTCTCCCAAAAGACGATAAAACAGCAAAGCGAGGTAAACAAATTACAGCTGGGCAATTGACAGGATTATGTGCGCAAACCAATGCTAACTATGCTGCAAAGAAAGGTAGAGGCTCAAAAGCATGGGCGGTACGCCAAGGCAAGTAGACCGAAATCCATCTGCATCTACTACTAATCATCCACCTTGAGATATCTATCCAGAACATCTCGCTGGTATTAAGTTGCGAATCCCACCCAAAGTGTAAACTCAAAGCAACAGACAACTGCATTAAAAGAACTTTGCGTAAAGTAAACAATTCTTGCACCCGCAAGTACAAGCACCGTTGTTTTCTCCCTTGTGGCAACAGCACATCCCCTAGACTCATGTTTCTGTCACTCAAGCTAGTCATCAGGGGGCATGAACCCACAATCAAGCATAACGCTCCCTCTTGGAGTTACTACCTACTACTCGGCCAAAGCAATAAACAGCAACGGAGAACATGCAAGAATTACTCAAGAACAAAGATATAAAAGAGGTGAATCAAATATATTACTCAAACACAATCTGAACATAGTCTCATAATCCATCAGATCCCAGCAAACTCAGCAAAGCAACAGCAGAAAGATTACATATGTGCCTCGATCATGTAGGGCAGCTCACGAGGTCTAAACCATGAAGAGCAAAGAGGGGAGGAGAACATCACATAGCTACTGATCATGGACCCATGGTCCAAGGTGGACTACTCATGACTCACCCGGGAAGCGTCCATGGTGATGGAGAAGCTCCTGGTGGTGGTTCTCCCCTCCGGCAGGGTGCCGGGAAGAGTTCTCCTGATGCTCTCGATCTTGGAAGCGCTGCGGCGGCGGAACAAAGGTGAGATCGCGAAAAAGGGTTCTGTCCTCGAGGGTTTCGAGACGAGAGGGATATATAGGCGAAGGGGGGCAGCCAGAGGCGGAGCAGGGGCCCCAGGAGCCCCCCTGGCGCGGCCAGGGGTGGGGCTGCGCCAGGTGGCCGCCTGGGCCTCCCCTGGCTCCCCTCTGGCCCATCTTTGGTTCTTCGCGAAGCTTCCTGTACGCTGATTTTTCCTATATTTTTCCTGGAATTTTTGGAGCACTTTTAATATGGGGGAAACCTGAAATAGAAAAACAGCAGAAAACAGGAACTGGCACTGTGGTGCACTGAGTTAATAGGTTAGTCCAAATATGATCAAAAGTGTATGGAAGTGCATCAATATCATAGCAATATCACACAAAAGAAGCATGGAGCAAGCAGAAATTATAGATACGTTTTGGACGTATCAGCGTGCCGAGGGTGAGCAACTTGAAGGTACCATGTACCCGATCGTAATTTGATGTACGACAGCTGATATGTGGGTGGACCGGTGCTTGGGTACTGCCCTTTCTTGGACAAGCATCCCACTTATGATTAACCCCTATTGCAAGCATCCGCAACTATAAAAGAAGTATTAAGGTAAACCTAACCATAGCATGAAACATATGGATCCAAATCAGCCCCTTACGAAGCAACGCATAAACTAGGGTTTAAGCTTCTGTCACTCTAGCAACCCATCATCTACGTATTACTTCCCAATGCCTTCCTCTAGGCCCAAACAATGGTGAAGTGTCATGTAGTCGACATTCACATAACACCACTAGAGAAAAGACAACATACATCTCATCAAAATATCAAACGAATACCAAATTCACATGACTACTTATAGCAAGACTTCTCCCATGTCCTCGGGAACAAACGTAACTACTCACAAATCATATTCATGTTCATAATCAGAGGGGTATTAATATGCATAAAGGATCTAAACATATGATCTTCCACCGAATAAACCAACTAGCATCAACTACAAGGAGTAATCGACACTACTTGCAACCCACGGGTACCAATCTGAGGTTTTGGAACAAAGATTGGATATAAGAGATGAACTAGGGTTTGAGAGGAGATGATGCTGGTGAAGATGTTGATGGAGATTGACCCCCTCCCGATGAGAGGATCGATGGTGATGACGATGGTGACGATCTTCCCCTCCTGAAGGGATGTTTCCCCGACAGAACAGCTCCACCGGAGCCCTAGATTAGTTCCACCAAGCTTCCACCTCGAGACTGCGATGATTCGTCCCGAAAGCTTCCTTCTGATTTTTTTTCCAGGGCAGAAGACACCTTATACCAGAAGATGGGCATCGGGGGGCTGCCAGGTGGCCCACGAGGCAGGGGCGCTCCTAGGGGGTATGGCGCGCCCTCCACCCTCGTGGATGGTGGGTGTCCTCCCTATGGTGCTTTCTTCACCCAATATTTTTAATATATTCCAAACAGACTTTCGTGGAGTTCTAGGACTTTTTGAGTTGTGCAGAATAGGTCTCTAATATTTGCTCCTTTTCCAGCCCAGAATTCCAGCTGTCGGTATTCTCCCTCTTCATGTAAACCTTGTAAAATAAGAGAGAAAAGGCATAAGTGTTGTGACATAATGTGTAATAATAGCCAATAATGCAATAAATATCGATATAAAAGCATGATGCAAAATGGATGTATCAACTCCCCCAAGCTTAGACCTCGCTTGTCCTCAAGTGGAAGCCGATATCAAAAAAATATGTCCACATGTTTAGAGATAGAGGTGTTGATAAAATAAAACACGGACATGAGGGCATCATGATCATTCATATAACAACAACATATATATATATATATATATATATATATATATATATATATATATATATATATATATATATATATATATATATATATGATTTCTTATGCTAAAGTAACAATCTATTCACAATGTCAAGTATGAATCAGAAACTTCATTGAAAACTAACAAACTATGATCCCGGTCATTGAAGCAATTGCAATTTATCATAACATCGGAAAGAGTCAATATAAGAGCTTTTCAGCTAGTCCACATACTCAACTGTCATTTAGTCTTTCACAATTACTAACACTCACACAATACTTATGGGTATGGAATTTTAATCGGACACAGAGAAAGATAGGGGCTTATAGTATTGCCTCCCAACCTTTTACCTCAAGGGTAACTTCAACAATAATAGTTTATGATAACTTACATCCAATTGGGTATATATGTCAGGATCTTTCCAACACAATGTGCTTGCCAAATGATAAAATGTAAAAAGGAAAGGTGAAGATCACCGCGACTCTTGCATAAGACATAAGACAAAAATAAAAGATAGGCCCTTCGCAGAGGGAAGCAGAGGTTGTCATGTGCTTTTATGGTTGGATGCATGAAATCTTAATGCGAAAGAACGTCACTTTATATTTCCACTTGTGATAGGGACCTTTATTATGCAGTCCGTCGCTTTTATTACTTCCATATCACAATATCGTATAAAGCTTATTTTCTCCACACTAATAGATCATACACATTTAGAGAGCAATTTTTATTGCTTGCAACAATGACAACTTACTTGAAGGATCTTACTCAATCCATAGGTAGATATGGTGGACTCTCATGACAAAACTGGGTTTAAGGATATTTGGAAGCACAAGTAGTATCTCCACTTGGTGCAAAGAATTTGGCTAGCATGAGGGGGAAAGACAAGTTCAACATGTTGGATGATCCATGACAATATAATTTATTTCGGATATAAGAAAACATAACCCATTACGTTGTCTTCCTTGTCCAACATCAACTTTTTAGCATGTCATATTTTAATGAGTGCTCACAATCATAAAAGATTTCCAAGATAGTATATTTATATGTGAAAACCTCTCTTTCTTTATTACTTCCTATTAATTGCAATGATGACCAAAACTATGTTTGTCAACTCTCAACAATTTTTATTCATCATACTCTTTATATGTGAAGTCATTACTCTCCATAAGATCAATATGATCTCTTTATTTCTTTTTATTCTTTCATTCTTTTTATTATTTTCTCAAGATCATAGCAAGATAACCAAGCCCTCGACTCAAGACTAATTTTTATTATATATAGCTCACAGACTCGATTACATAGAAAGATCATAAGGCAAAACTCAAAGCTAAATCATACTAAACTTCATTCTACTAGATTAAGATATAACCAAAATGGTCGAACTAAGAAAACGGTAAAGATAGAAGTGATGATACGATACCGGGGCACCTTCCCCAAGCTTGGCAGTTGCAAAGGGGAGTGCCCATACCCAGGTGATTATGTCTCTTTCTTCGGAGGCGGTGATGTGATATTCTTTGCGATGATACCCCTCAGGATACGATTCTCCTCCTCGAGCTTATTGACTTGATGCTTGAGGACCATTGTTTCCTTACGGAGCTTACTCGTGACAGCTAAAGCTCCTTTCACCCAAGCATGTTTCATAGCTGCGGGAGAACAAGTAACACTCTTTTTCATATTTTCATAAGAAAGAAATCTAACATTGGAAGGGATGACCGAGTTTGGAATAGCTGAGTTCTGTAGTTCCCCCATCGTGAATCCGGCTCGAAAACAAGAAGTAACTTCTTGATCCTCCTCCATGGCATCTATCCTTTTCAAGTCGGCCTCCATCTCTTCCTCCGTTGATGGCCCAAAGTGGTCAGCATCACTGTTTGCTCCTGGTCCTGGTGTCGGATGAGACACCCGACTCTCTCCAACTGACTCTTGAGAAGACATCTTGCTCTAATCTGCGATAGAAACAGCTCAAACAAAAACAGAGGATTTTATCGTGGTACCTTGGTCAAAACCATTGGGAGGTTATATAATGAATTTTTACCGACTAAAAGAAGTATCGTGCAAGAAAACGAAGTCCGGGGGGCACACGAGGTGCCCACGAGGCACAGGGCGCGCCCAGGGGGTAGGGCGCGCCCTCCAGACTCGTGGATGCCTCGCGTCCCTTTCAGACTACTTCTTATTTTCTTATTTTATTAAATATTCCAAAACGGAGAAAAAATTGCTATTAGAACTGTTTTGCAGTCGGTTTACTTACCGTACCATGTACCTCTTCCCTTTCGGAGTCTGTAACATTTTGGAAAGTGTCCCTTATGTATTCCTCCGGGGTTACGGTTTCAATGACATTAGTTTCAACATTTATGGGATTACCTGAGATATAATGTTTGATTCTTTGACCATTCACCACCTTTGGATTTATGCCTTCTAAGTTGTTGATTTTTATGGCACCGGAACGATAGACCTCCACGATAACGTAAGGACCTTCCCATTTAGAGAGGAGTTTTCCTGCAAAAAATCTTAAACGAGAGTTGTATAGCAAAACATAGTCACCTATATTAAACTCATGTTTTTGTATACTTTTGTCATGCCATCTTTTAACTTTTTCTTTAAACAGTTTGGCATTCTCATAGGCCTGGGTTCTCCACTCATCAAGTGAGCTGATGTCAAATAGTCTCTTCTCACCAGCAAGTTTGAAATCATAATTGAGCTCTTTAATGGCCCAATATGCCTTATGTTCTAGTTAGAGAGGTAAGTGACATGCTTTTCCATAAACCATTTTATACGGAGACATACCCATAGGATTTTTATGTGCAGTTCTATAAGCCCATAATGCATCATCAAGTTTCTTGGACCAATTCTTTCTAGATCTATTAACGGTCTTTTGCAGAATTAATTTGAGCTCTCTATTACTCAGTTCTACTTGACCACTAGACTGCAGATGGTATGGAGATGTAATTCTATGATTAACATCATACTTAGCAAGCATTTTACGAAAAGCACCATGAATAAAATGTGAACCACCATCAGTCATTAAATATCTAGGGACTCCGAACCTCAGAAAAATAACTTCTTTAAGCATCTTAATAGAGGTGTTATGATCAACACTACTAGTTGGAATAGCTTCTACCCACTTAGTAACGTAATCAACAACAACTAAAATATGTGTATACCCATTAGAGGAAGGAAACGGTCCCATATAATCAAAGCCCCAAACATCAGATGGTTCAATAACAAGTGAATAGTTCATAGGCATTTCCTGATGTCTACTAATATTACCTATTCTCTGATATTCATCACAAGATAAGGCAAACTTACGGGCATCTTTGAGAAGAGTAGGCCAATAAAAATCGGATTACAATACCTTATGTGTGGTTCTATCTCCATTATGGTGCCATCCATAGGCCTCAGAGTGACACTTGCATAGGATATGTTCTTGTTCGTGCTCAGGTACACAACGTCTAATAACACCATCTACTCCTTCTTTATAATGGTGTGGGTCATCCCAAAAGTAATGTCTTAAATAATAGATTTTTTTTCTTTTGTTGGTATGTGAAGCTAGGTGGTATAAATTTAGCAACAATGTAATTAGCATAATCAGCATACCACGGAGTACTATGAGAAGCATTTATGACAACTGATTGTTCATCAGGAAAGCTATCATCAATAGGTAGTGGGTCATCAAGAATATTTTCTAACCTAGACAAGTTATCTGCAACGGGGTTCTCATCTCCCTTTCTATCAATAATATGCAAATCAAATTCTTGTAGTAGGAGAATCCATCTTATAAGTCTAGGTTTAGCATATTTCTTTTCCATAAGATATTTAATAGCAACATGATCAGTGTGAACAATTACTTTAGAGTCAACAATGTAAGGTCTGAACTTATCAAAGGCAAATACAACTGCTAAAAATTCTTTTTCAGTAGTAGCATAATTTCTCTGGGCACTATCTAGAGTTTTACTAGCATATTGGATAACATTTAATTTCTTATCAACTCTTTGTCCTAGAACATCACCTACAACATGATCGCTAGCATCACACATAATTTCTAAGGGTAAATTCCAATCAGGTGGCTGGACAATAGGTGCAGAGATCAAGGCTGTCTTAAGTATTTCAAATGCTTCTACACAATCATCATCAAAGACATAAGGAACATCTTTTTGTAAGAGGTTAGTCAGAGGCCTAGAAATTTTTGAGAAGTCTTTAATGAACCTCCTATAAAAACCGGCATGACCAAGGAAACTTCTTATACCTTTAATGTCCTTAGGACACGACATCTTTTCAATAGCATTAACTTTAGCTTTATCAACTTCAATACCTCTTTCAGAAATTTTATGCCCCAAGATAATACCTTCATTAACCATAAAGTGGCACTCTCCCAATTCAAGACAAGATTAGTTTCCTCACATCTCTGCAAAACTCGATCAAGGTTGCTCAAGCAATCATCAAAAGAAGTTCCATAAACGGAAAAATCATCCATGCAAACCTCAACAATCTTTTCACAAAAATCAGAGAATATGGCCATCATGCATCTTTGAAAGGTAGCAGGTGCATTAAATAAGCCAAAAGGCATATGTCTATAAGCAAAGGTACCGAAAGGACAAGTAAAAGTGATTTTTTTTCTGGATCCTCTTTTGACACAGGTAATTGAGAGAAACCAGAGTAACCATCTAGAAAGCAAAAATGTGTATGTTTAGATAATCTTTCTAGCATTTGATCAATAAAAGGTAAGGGGTAGTGATCCTTTTTAGTAGCTTTACTTAATTTGCGGAAATCAATTACCATTCTATAACATGTAACAATTCTTTGTGGGATCAATTCATCTTTATCATTAGGAACAACAGTAATACCCCCCTTCTTAGGGACACAATGGACAGGACTTACCCACTGACTATCAACAACAGGATAAATTATACCTGCCTCTAGAAGCTTTAGTATTTCTTTCCTTACCACTTCTTTCATCCTAGGATTTAACCGTCGTTGGTGATCAACAACTGGTTTAGTGTCTTTCTCCAATTTTATTTTGTGCTGGCACAGAGTGGGACTAATGCCCTTAAGATCATCAAGAATATCCAATAGCAGCACGATGCTTCTTCAGAGTTTTCAATAATTTCTCTTCTACCTGTTCTGAAAGGTTAGCACTAATAATAACATGATATATCTTCTTTTTATCAAGATAAGCATACTTAAGAGTATCAGGTAATGGTTGGAGCTCAAACACGGGATCACCCTTGGGTGGAGGAGGATCTCCTAGGATTTCAGCAGGCAAGTTCTGTTTCAATAAGGGTCCCTGTTTAAAGGATACTTCATCTATTTCCCTTCTCTCATTCATAAACATATCATTTTCATGGTCTAGCAAATATTGTTCTAAAGGATCGTTAGGAGGCACGACAATAGAAGCAAGACCAATAATTTCATCCTTACTAGGCAATTCTTTATCATGGGATTGTCTACGGAATTTAGCAAAGTTAAAATCATGAGACATATCCCCTAAACCAATTTGAACAATATCCTTTTTGCAGTCTATCTTAGCATTAACAATATTCAAGAAGGGTCTACCAAACATAATGGGAAAAAAATCAATTTGTCGGGAACCAAGAACAAGAAAATCAGTAGGATATTTGACTTTCCCACACAAGACTTCAACATCTCTTACAATCCCAACTGGTGAAATAGTATCTCTATTAGCAAGCTTAATTGTAACATCAATACCTTCTAACTCAGCAGGTGCAATATCATGCATAATTTCTTCGTATAAGGAATGAGGTATTGCACTCGCACTAGCACCCATGTCACATAAACCATGATAGCAATGGTCTCCTATTTTAACAGAAATAACATGCATGTCTACAATAGGTCTATGTTTATTTTTAGTATCTGGTCTAGCAATTCTAGCAGCTTCATTACATAAGTAAATAACATGCCCATCAATATTATCGACCAAGAGATCCTTAACCATAGCAATACTAGGTTCAACTTTAATTTGCTCAGAGGGTGTAGGTGTTCTAGTATTACTCTTATGAACAACAATTGAAGCTTTGGCATGATCCTTTATTCTAACACATGGAAGGGTGGTTTCTCAATATAAGCGGTAGGAACAATAGGATCAACATTATAAGTGATAGTCTTTTCTTCATCTTTAATAGGTTCAACTACTTTTACTTCAATTGGGAGGATGATATTTAAACCACTTCCCCTTAGGGAGATCAACATGAGTAGCAATGATTCACACAAAGAAGCTACTATCTCAGAGTCAAGTCCATATTTAGTGCTAAATTCATGGAAAACATCGGTATCCATAAAAGATTTAACACAATCAAACTTAGGTGTTATAACTGACTCCTTACCTTCGTCAAGATCCCAATCTTCAGAGTTGCGTTTAATTCTTTCCAATAAATCCCATTTGGATTCAATAGTCTTCATTATAAAAGAACCAGTACAAGAAGTATCGAGCATGGCGCGATTATCGAGAGAAAGCCGAGCATAATTTTTTTGAATAATAATTTCTTTTGAGAGCTCATGATTGGGGCATGAATATAACATTGACTTAAGCCTCCCCAAGCTTGAGCGATGCTTTCTCCTTCGTGAGGCCAAAATTATATATATAATTATGATCACGATGAACCTGATGCATAGGATAAAACTACTGATGGAATTCCAATTTCAATTGATTGTAGTTCCATGATCCATTATCATTGCATAGCCTAAACCATGTCAATGTCTTTCCCTTCAAACATAAGGGGAAGACCTTCTTCTTGATAACATCCTTGGGCATACCTGCAAGCTTAAATAATCCACAAACTTCATCCACATAGATTAGGTGCAAATCGGGATGCAATGTTCCATCTCCTGTAAAAGGATTAGCTAGTAGTTTTTCTATCATACCCGAAGGAATTTCAAAGTAAACATTTTCAGTAGGTGATGTCTACTACGCAACCTTCTTCTTGTAGACGTTGTTGGGCCTCCAAGTGCAGAGGTTTGTAGGACAGTAGCAAATTTCCCTCAAGTGGATGACCTAAGGTTTATCAATCTGTGGGAGGCGTAGGATGAAGATGGTCTCTCTCAAACAACCTTGTAACCAAATAACAAAGAGTCTCTTGTGTCGCCAACACACCCAATACAATGGTAAATTGTATAGGTGCACTAGTTCGGCGAAGAGATGGTGATACAAGTGCAATATGGATGGTAGATATAGGTTTTTGTAATAACAAAATATAAAAACAGAAAGGTAGCAAGTGGTAAACGTGAGCATAAACGGTGTTGCAATGATAGGAAACAAGGCCTAGGGTTCATACTTTCACTAGTGCAAGTTCTCTCAACAATAATACCATAACTGGATCACATAACTATCCCTCAACATGCAACAAAGAGTCACTCCAAAGTAACTAATAGCGGAAAACAAACAAATAGATTATGGTAGGGTACGAAACCACCTCAAAGTTATTCTTTCTGATCGATCTATTCAAGAGTCCGTAGTAAAATAACACGAAGCTATTCTTTCGGTTCGATCTATCATAGAGTTTGTACTAGAATAACACCTTAAGACAGAAATCAACCAAAACCCTAATGTCACCTAGATACTCCATTGTCACCTCAAGTATCCGTGGGCATGATTATATGATATGCATCACACAATCTCAGATTCATCTATTCAACCAACACAAAGTACTTCAAAGAGTGCCCCAAAGTTTCTATCAGAGAGTCAAGACGAAAACGTGTGCCAACCCCTATGCATAGATTCCCAAGGTCACGGAACCCGCAAGTTGATCACCAAAACATACATCAAGTGAATCAATAGAATACCCCATTGTCACCACGGGTATCGCACGCAAGACATACATCAAGTGTTCTCAAATCCTTAAAGACTCGATCCGATAAGATAACTTCAAAGGGAAAACTCAATCCATTACAAGAGAGTAGAGGGGGAGAAACATCATAAGATCCAACTATAGTAGCAAAGCTCGCAATACATCAAGATCGTGCCATCTCAAGAACACGAGAGAGAGAGAGAGAGAGAGAGAGAGAGAGAGAGAGAGAGAGAGAGAGAGAGAGATCAAACACATAGCTACTGGTACATACCCTCAGCCCCGAGGGTGGACTACTCCCTCCTCGTCATGGTGAGCGCCGGGATGATGGAGATGGCCACCGGAGAGGGATTCCCCCTCTGACAAGGTGCCAGAACAGGTCTAGATTGGTTTTCGGTGGCAACAAAGGCTTTTGGCGGCGGAACTCCCGATCTAGGTTATTTTCCGGAGGTTTCTGTATATATAGGAGGTACTGGAGTCGGGGGCAAGTAAAGGGGGTCTCCGGGCTGTCCACGAGGCAGGGGACGCGCCCAGGGAGGGGGGGCGTGCCCCTACCCTCGTGGACAGCCCGTGGATCTTCTGGTCCCCCTCCGGCACTTCCTGGGCTTCTTCTGGTCCAAAATAACCTCCGTTGAGTTTCAGGTTAATTGGGCTCCGTTTGATATTCCTTTTCTGCGATACCCTAAAACAGGAGAAAAACAGAAACTGGCACTAGGCTATGGGTTAATAGATTAGTCCCAAAATCATATAAAAGTGTATATAAAAGCCCATAAAACATCCTAGAAGGATAATATAATAACATGGAACAATAAAAAATTATAGATACGTTGGAGACGTATCAAGCATCCCCAAGCTTAATTCCTGCTCGTCCTCGAGTAGGTAAATGATAAAAACAATTCTTTTGATGTGGAATGCTAACTAACATAATTCTCAATGTAATTTCTTTATTGTGGCATGAATGTTCAGATCCGAAAGATTCAAGATAAAAGTCTATATTGACATAAGAATAATAATACTTCAAGCATACTAACAAAGCAATCATGTCTTTTCAAAATAGCATGGCCAAAGAAAGTTATCCCTACAAAATCATATAGTCTGGCTATGCTCCCTCTTCATCACACAAAATATTCATATCATGCACAACCCCGGTTTCAGCCAAGCAATTGTTTTCATACTCAATTTTTTCAAACCTTTCAACTTTCACGCAATACATGAGCGTGAGCCATGGATATATCAATATAGGTGGAATAGAGTGGTGGTTGCGGAGAAGACAAAAAAGGAGGAATATGAACGGGCTATGGAGATTCCCGTCAATAGATATCAATGTGAGTGAGTAGGGATTGCCATGCAACGGATGCACTGGAGCTATAAATGTAAGAAGGCTCAACAAAAGAAACTAAGTGGGTGTGCATCCAACTTGCTTGCTCATGAAGACCTAGGGCATTTGAGGAAGCCCATCATTGGAATGTACAATCCAAGTTCTATAATGAAAATTCCCACTAGTATATGAAAGTGACTAAACATGAGACTCTCTAACATGGAGATCATGGTGCTACTTTGAAGCACAATTGTGGAAAAGGATAGTAGCATTGTCCCTTTTCTTGTTTTCTTTTCTTTTTCTTTTTTTGGGACTTTCTTTTTTCTTTGGCCTTTCCTTCTTTTTTTTTCTTTTTGGACAATGCTCTAATAATGATGATCATCACACTTATATTGATTTACAACTCGATATTACAACTTGATACTAGAACAAAGTATGACTCTATATGAATGCCTCTGGCGGTGTACCAGGATGTGCAATGAATCAAGAGTGACATGTATGAAAAATTATGCATGGTGGCCTAGCCACAAATACGATGTCAACTACATGATCATGCATGGCAATATGACAATGATGAAGCGTGTCATAGCAAATGAAATGGTGGAAAGTTGCATGGCAATATATCTCGGAATGGCTATGGAAATGCCATGATAGGTAGGTATGGTGGCTGTTTTGAGGAAGGTATATGGTGGGTGTATGGTACCGGCGAAAGTTGCGTGGTACAAGAGAGGCTAGCAATGGTGGAAGGGTGAGAGTGCGTATAATCCATGGACTCAACATTAGTCATAAAGAACTCATATACTTATTGCAAAGATTTACGAGTCATCAAAACAAAGTAATCAACACATGCTCCTAGGAGGGAGCTTGGTAGGATTTAACCATCGCGCGCCCCCGACATCCACACAAAGGATGACCCTCAATAAATAACTCATGCTCTAACTTCGTCACATAGCGGTTCACCATACGTGCATGCTACGGGAATCACAAACTTTAACACAAGTATTTCTCAAATTCATAATTACTCCACTAGCATGACTCTAATATCACCATCCTCATATCTCAAAAAAATCATCAAGTATCAAACTTCTCATCATATTCAATTTACTTTATATGAAAGTTTTTTTTTGCTATATTCATCTTGGATGCCTATCATATTAGGACGAGTTTCATAACCAAAGCACATTACCATGCTGTTCTAAAAAGAATCTCAAAATAATATAAGTGAAGCATGAGGGTTCATCTATTTCTTCAAAATAAAACCACTGCCATGCTCTAAAAGATATAAGTGAAGCATTAGAGCAAACAACAAACTACTCCAAAAGATATAAGTGAAGATCAATGAGTAGTTGAATAATTATGTAACTATGTGAAGACTCTCTAACATTTAATAATTTCAGATATTGGGATATTATTCAAACATCAAGCAAAACAAACTAAAATAAAATGAAGCTCCAAGCAAAAGACATATCATGTGGTGAATAAAAATATAGCATCGAGTAAAGTTACCGATAGATGAAGGCGAAAGAGGGGATGCCTTCCCGGGCATCCCCAAGCTCAGGCTTTTGCTTGTCCTTGAATTTTACCTTGGGGTGCCTTGGGCATCCCCAAGCTTAGGCTCTTGCCACTCCTTATTCCATAGTCCATCGAATCTTTACCCAAAACTTGAAAATTTCACAACACAAAACTCAACAGAAAACTCATAAGCTCCGTTAGTATAAGAAAATAAAACCACCACTTAGGTACTATTGTGAAATCATTCTAAATTCATATTGGTGTAATATCTAATGTATTCTAACTTCTCTATGGTTCATACCCTCCGATACTACTCATAGATTCATCAAAATGAGCAAAAAACACATAGAAAATAGAATTTGTAGCTTCCGAATACTTCTGCAACTCTAAAAATTCTGAAATAAATTGGTGGACGTGAGTAATTTGTCTATTAATCATCTGCAAAAAGAATCAACTAAAAATCACTCTTCAGTAAAAGATGGTAGCTAATCTCGTGAGCGCTAAAGTTTCTGTTTTTTACAGCATGATCGCATAAACTTCACACAAGTCTTCCCAAAGGTTCTACTTGGCACAAACACTAATTAGAACACAAAATCACATCTAAACAGAAGCTAGATGCAATATTTATTCCTAAACAAAAGGAAAATCAAAGAAAATAAAATTGGGTTGCCTCCCAACAAGCGCTATCGTTTAACGCCCCTAGCTAGGCACAATACAAGAATGATGCTCACATAAAAGATAAGAATTGAATCATAACGGGAGCATCATGAAGAATATGACTAGCACATTCAAGCCTAACCCACTTCCTATGCATAGGGATTTTATGAGAAAACAACTTATGGGAACAATAATCAACTAGCATAGGAAGGCAAAACAAGCATAACTTCAAAACTTTAAGCACATAGAGAGAAAACTTGATATTATTGCAATAGGTAGAAGCATATGATCCTCTCTCATAATAATTTCAGTAGCATCATGAATGAATTCAACCATATAACAAGCACATAAAACATTCTTTTCATGATCTAGTTGCATAGAAATTTTACTACTCTCCACATAAGCAAATTTGTTCTCATCAATAGTAGTGGGAGCAAACTCAACAAAATAACTATCTTGTGAAGCATAATCCAATTGAAAATTAGAATCATGATGAAAAGTTTCATGGTTATCTTTATTCTTTAAAGCATACGTGTCATCACAATAATCATCATAAATAAGAGGCATGCTTTCATCATAATAAATTTGCTCATCAAAACTTGGGAGACTAAACATATCATCTTCATCAAACATAGCATCCCCAAGCTTGTGGCTTTGCATATCATTAGCATCACGGGTATTCAAAGAATTCATACTAAGAACATTGCAGTCATGCTCATCATGCACATATTTTATGCCAAGCATTCTATGTAATTCTTCTTCTAGTACATGAGCACAATTTTCCTTCCCATCATTTTCATGAAAGACATTAAAAAGA
This sequence comes from Secale cereale, assembly GCA_902687465.1. NCBI lineage: Eukaryota > Viridiplantae > Streptophyta > Magnoliopsida > Poales > Poaceae > Secale > Secale cereale. The sequence continues at coordinate 746,344,364 of LR738711.1, read as the reverse complement.
TGAAGCATATGAGGTAACCTTAATTCCATTTTTTTGTAGTATTATTTTATAAACCAAACTAGTGAATAAAAAAGAAACAAAAAGATTTGATTGCAAGATCTAAAGATATACCTTCAAGCACTCACCTCCCCGGCAATGGCGCCAGAAAAGAGCTTCGTTGACGGGATGTGAGTGCCGCTTACCTAGCCTCCCCAGCAACGGCGCCGGAAAAGAGCTTGATATCTACTACGCACCTTCTTCTCGTAGACGTTGTTGGGCCTCCAAGTGCAGAGGTTTGTAGGGCAGTAGCAAATTTCCCTCAAGTGGATGGCCTAAGGTTTATCAATCCGTGGGAGGCATAGGATGAAGATGGTCTCTCTCAAACAACCCTGCAACCAAATAACAAAGAGTCTCTTGTGTCCCCAACACACCCAATACAATGGTAAATTGTATAGGTGCACTAGTTCGGCGAAGAGATGGTAATACAAGTGCAATATGGATGGTAGATATAAGTTTTTGTAATAAGAAAATATAAAAACAGCAAGGTAGCAAGTGGTAAACGTGAGCATAAACGGTGTTGCAATGATAGGAAACAAGGCCTAGGGTTCATACTTTCACTAGTGCAAGTTCTCTCAACAATAATAACATAACTGGATCACATAGCTATCCCTCAACATGCAACATAGAGTCGCTCCAAAGTAACTAATAGCGGAGAACAAACGAAGAGATTATGGTAGGGTACGAAACCACCTCAAAGTTATTCTTTCTCATCGATCTATTCAAGAGTCCATAGTAAAATAACACGAAGCTATTCTTTCCATTCGATCTATCATAGAGTTCGTACTAGAATAACACCTTAAGACACAAATCAACCAAAACCCTAATGTCACCTAGATACTCCATTGTCACCTCAAGTATCTGTGGGCATGATTATATGATATGCATCACACAATCTTAGATTCATCTATTCAACCAACACAAAGCACTTCAAAGAGTGCCCCAAAGTTTCTATCGGAGAGTCAAGACGAAAACGTGTGCCAACCCCTATGCATAGATTCTCAAGGCCAAGGAACCCGCAAGTTGATCACCAAAACATACATCAAGTGAATCAATAGAATACCCCATTGTCACCACGGGTATCCCACACAAGACATACATCAAGTGTTCTCAAATCCTTAAAGACTCGATCCAATAAGATAACTTCAAAGGGAAAACTCAACCCATTACAAGAGAGTAGAGGGGGAGAAACATCATAAGATCCAACTATAGTAGCAAAGCTCGCAATACATCAAGATCGTGCCATCTCAAGAACACGAGAGAGAGAGAGAGAGAGAGAGAGAGAGAGAGAGAGAGAGAGAGAGAGAGAGAGAGAGAGAGAGAGAGAGATCAAACACATAGCTACTGGTACATACCTTAGCCCCGAGGGTGGACTACTCCCTCCTCGTCATGGAGAGTGCCGGGATGATGGAGATGGCCAGCGGAGAGGGATTCCCTCCCCCCTCCGGCAGGGTGCCAGAACGGGTCTAGATTGGTTTTCGATGGCAACAGAGGCTTTCGGCGGCGGATCTCCCGATCTAGGTTATTTTCCGGAGGTTTCTGTATATATAGGATGTGTTGGAGTCGGGGAAAGTAAAGGGGGTCTCCGGGCTGTCCACGAGGCAGGGGGCGCACCCAGGGAGGGGGGGGGCGCCCCTACCCTCGTGGGCAGCCCGTGGATCTTCTGGTCCCCCTCCGGCACTTCCTGGGCTTCTTCTGGTCCAAAAATAACCTCCGATGAGTTTTAGGTCAATTGGGCTCCGTTTGATATTCCTTTTCCGCGATACCCTAAAACAAGAGACAAACATAAATTGGCACTGGGCTCTGGGTTAATAGGTTAGTCCCAAAAATCATATAAAAATGTATATAAAAGCCCATAGAACATCCTAGAAGGATAATATAATAGCATGGAATAATAAAAAATTATAGATACGTTGGAGACGTATCAGCAGGTTCAGTAGGTTGAGGAGCAACTCTTTGCTCTACTGGTCGGGGTGAAGATACCCCGAACAAGCCCCTCGAAGGATTATTTTCCATAGTAACAAGTGACAGTAAATTTCAGCACACTATATACATTTTTCGTTACCAAATTCCACTTACCAAAGGCGCTTCACTCCCCGGCAACGGTGCCGGAAAAGAGTCTTGATAACCTACAAGTATAGGGGATCTATCGTGGTCCTTTCGATAAGTAAGAGTGTCGAACCCAACGAGGAGCAGAAGGAAATGATAGGCAGTTTTCAGTAAGGTATTCTCTGCAAGCACTCGTATTATCGGTGACAGATAGTTTTGTGATGAGGTAATTTGTAATGAGTAACAAGTAATAAAAGTAAATAAGGTGCATCAAGATGGCCCAATCCTTTTTGTAGCAAAGGACAAGGCTGGACAAACTCTTATATAAGGAAAAGCGCCCCCGAGGACACATGGGAATTATCGTCAAGCTAGTTTTCATCACGCTCATATGATTCGTGTTCGTTACTTTGATAATTTGATATGTGGGTGGACCGGTGCTTGGGTACTGCCCTTTATTGGACAAGCATCCCACTTATGATTGACCCCTATTGCAAGCATCTGCAACTACAAAAGAAGTATTAAGGTAAACCTAACCATAGCATGAAACATATGGATCCAAATCAGCCCTTTACAAAGCAACGCATAAACTAGGGTTTAAGCTTCTGTCACTCTAGCAACCCATCATCTACTTATTACTTCCCAATTCCTTCCTCTAGGCACAAACAATGGTGAAGTGTCATGTAGTCGACGTTCACATAACACCACTAGAGGAAAGACAACATACATCTCAACAAAATATCGAACGAATACCAAATTCACATGACTACTTATAGCAAGACTTCTCCCATGTCCTCAGGAACAAACGTAACTACTCACAAATCATATTCATGTTCATAATCATAGGGGTATTAATATGCATAAAGGATCTGAACATATGATCTTCCACCGAATAAACCAACTAGCATCAAGTACAAGGAGTAATCAACACTACTAGCAACCCACAGGTACCAATATGAGGTTTTGGGACGAAGATTGGATACAAGAGATGAACTAGGGTTTCAGAGGAGATGGTGCTGGTGAAGATGTTGATGGAGATTGACCCCCTCCCGATGAGAGGATCGATGGTGATGACGATGGTGACAATCTTCCCCTCCCGGAGGGATGTTTCACCGATAGAATAGCTCCGCCGGAGCCCTATATTGGATTGGTTCCGCCAAGGTTCCGCCTCGAGATGGCGGCGCTTCGTCCCGAAAGCTTCCTTCTAATTTTTTCCAGGGCAGAATACACCTTATACTAGAAGATGGGCATCGGGAGGCTGCCAGGTGGCCCACGAGGCAGGGGACGCGCCCAGGGGGGTAGGGCGCGCCCTCCACTCTCGTGGACGGTGGGTGGCCCCCCTCTGGTGCTTTCTTCACCAAATATTTTTAATATATTCCAGAGCTGACTTTCGTGGAGTTTCAGGACTTTTTGAGTTGTGCAGAATAGGTCTCTAATATTTGCTCCTTTTCCAGCCCAAAATTCCAGTCGCCGACATTCTCCCTCTTCATGTAAACCTTGTAAAATAAGAGAGAAAAGGCATAAGTATTGTGACATAATGTGTAATAACAACCCATAATGCAATAAATATTGATATAAAAGCATGATGCAAAATGGACGTATCAGCGGTGAATGTGGCCCAACCCTGATCGAGGGTGACCGTGCCGTTCATCGGCCCCAGAGTGACCCTCCATGAGCAGCAGGTGTTTGTCTTCAACTTGAACTCTTTTGGCACGACCTAGAAGTGCTTCGCAAAGTCTAGGGGCATTGGTATGCACTTGAGCTTCAGGACAAGGATTACCTTCCAAAAGTGAGTTGGCCCACCCACCTCATGATAGTGCCCGTAGTTCCAGTGCTTGCCGCTAGGGGCTCCTCCGCCACCAATCGTCATCAGTGGGTGGCACGTCCTTAGGCGTGTGCGGCACCACCTTCTTGCCCTTGTCCATGGGTGGCACTACCTCCTTGCCCTTGCCATTGTTCTCTGTCTCGATATTCATTATGAACAACACAAAGTTCATGGCGTTACGAAGAGCACAAAGTTCAAAGGTCGATCAACATTAAAACATATCGTCCAAAGCTCGTATATTTACCCAATCTGGCGGCCACTACTTACCCACCACCACACACAGTTAACCCTCTCGGTCTCTCACTCCTCTTCCACCTATCCATCGCCATGCACTCCAACTTCAACCCTAACCCCTTCCCTTGGGGCATTGGATGGAGGGCTTTCTTCCTCGGGTGCTCACTCGGTGACCGCACCAAGTTCGAGAACACCATGGAAGAGTGCTCGAACTTCAGCAGCATCGAGGAGATGCACAAGGAGGCAGACGTTGTGGTCAAGAAGGTGACGATGGAGGAGTTGAAGACACTAATTCCTAACCCAGCAAAGGGCGCTATGTCAGTCGACATCCTTCATTGGGGCATGAATCAGGCTGACTCCAGCGATGTTGGATAGAGGGCAAGGTGGACCAAGTATAGGGAGTACATGGCTCCTGAAGACCAGTGTGTCGCAGCTTATTGGAATATGAGTTTGGTGGCATTGGAGGCTGATACATCTCTATAACTTTTTATTGGTCCATGCTATTATATTATCAACTTTGAATGTTTTACATGCATTAATATGCTATTTTATATCATTTTTGGTACTAACCTACTAACCTAGTTGTCTCTGTCAAAACCGGTGGATCTCGGGTAGGGGGTACCAAACTATGTATCTGAGGATCGATGGTAATAGAGGGGAAACAAGGACACGATGTTTACCCAGGTTCGGGCCCTCTTAATGGAGGTAATACCCTACTTCCTGCTTGATTGATCTTAATGAATATGAGGATTACAAGAGTTTATCTACCTCGAGATCGTAATGGCTAAACCCTAGAAATATAGCCTATGATAATTGTGATTGTCCCTACGGACTAAACCCTCCGATTTATATATGTGCCGGAGGGACCTAGGGTTGTACATAATCATCTTGCAGAGGAAGGAAACATTACACCCGGACTTTAAACTTGCCATTCTACACATATAGGAGTCCTATCCTGATACAAGTGATAATCTTCTGTGGTGATCTTCATGGCCCACCAGTCCGGCCCATAACGAGCAATCCATCCACCCGAGGACCCCTTAGTCCAGGACTCCCTCAGTAGCCCCTGAACCAGTCTTCGATGACGATGAATACCACACTCGTACTGTCTTCGGCATTGCAAGGCGGGTTCCTCCTTCTGAACATATGAAGTTTATTTCTTGCATAAAGGAACTGTGTCCGACTCTGCATGATTAGTACAACCCTTAGCCACGAAGGCAATGTGTCAAAACAAACACTGTGTCTTTACTGACAACTTTCCAGCGAAACGTCATGGTTGACCCTTTAATATTTTGAATCGTTTTCTTGGCTCTGGTTTCGCTTTCGAGGCATAGCCTCTATTGGCACGTCTTGTCGAAGCAGAGATCGTGCCTGCTTGCCGTGGGATCCTCATCAATATTATTTGGGTAACCAAACCGCACCTTACGCACGATTACGTTGGGAACAGGCGAGTTTTACGGCTTGAGTGGTGGACGCTTGGCATTTACCACCTATAAAAAGACATAGACCCCCTCTTTTTACCTCACGCTCTCCTCTAGCCCTTGCTTCCCAATCTCCTAGCCCCAGTGCCCACAACTCCAGCGCTTGCAACTCCCATCCCTTCCACCACCGCCTCCTTCTCCAGCAATGGTTGGATTTGGTTGCAAGGGCAAGTGGGAGGCGTCGACCGTCACGGAGAAAAACCTGAAGAGTCTCCGGAGCGCAGGCTATCTTGCCGACAACATAGCGCACCAGATTCCTGAAGAGGATCAGGTGATCCCCATCCCAAAGCCTGGCGAGAGGGTTGTGTTCATCCCTCACTTTATTCGGGGGCTGGGATTTCTGATCCACGCCTTTGTTCGGGGTCTCTTAATCTTCTACGGGCTAGATTTCCATGATCTGGCCTCGAACTCTATCCTCCACATATCAGTGCTACCTCTTGAGCTTGCATTGTATTCCCTCGAAGAGGAAAGGGAGATGCAGCACAGTAGCGTAAGTATTTCCCTCAGTTTTTGAGAACCAAGGTATCAATCCAGTAGGAGACCACGCGCGAGTCCCTCGCATCTGCACAAACAAATAAGAACTTTGCAGCCAACGCGACAAGGGGTTGTCAATCCCTTTACGGTCACTTACGAAAGTGAGATCTGATAGAGATGATAGTTTATATTTTTGGTATTTTTAGTTTAATAAAACAACAAATAAAAGCGGTAAAAGTAAAGTAGATGTAGATTGATATGTTGAGAATAGACCCCGGGGCCATAGTTTTATCTAGTGGCTTCTCTCATGATAGCGATATTCTACGGCGGGTAAACAAATTACTGTCGAGGATTTGATAGAAAAACGAATAATTATGAGACTATCTAGGCATGATCAATGTATATAGGCATCACATCCGAGACAAGTAGACCGACTCTTGTCTGCATCTACTACTATTACTCCACACATCGACCGCTATCCAGCATGCATCTAGGTTATTGAGTTCATACGAATAGAGTATCACCTTAAGCAAGATGACATGATGTAGAGGGATAAACTCAAGCAATATGATATAAACCCCATCTTTTTAACCTCGATGGCAACAATACAATACGTGCCTTGCTGCCCCTACTGTCACTGGGAAAGGACACCGCAAGATTGAACTCGAAGCCAAGCACTTCTCCCATTGCAAGAACTATAGATCTAGTAGGCCAAACCAAACCAATAATTCGAAGAGACTTGCAAGGATATTATGAGCACACATAAAAAGTTCAGAGAAGAACCAAATATCTTTCATAGATAACCTTGATCATAAACTCACAATTCATCGGATCTCGACAAACACACACCAAAAAGAGATTACATCGAATAGATCTCCTCGAAGACCGAGGAGAACTTTGTATTGAGATCCGGAGAGAGAGAGAAGAAGCCATCTAGATACTAGCTATGGACCCGAAGTTCTATGGTAAACTACTCACAACTCATGGTGAGGGCGATGATGATGATGAAGAAGGCCTCCGTTATGGATCCCCCTCCGGTGGAGCTCCGGAATAGGCTCCAAGATGGGATCTCCACGGGAACAGAAGCTACGACGGTGGAATTAGGGTTTTCTCTCTGTGTATGGAGTTTCTGGGGTACGTGGACTTATATAGGAAGAAGGAGGGCACCGGGGGCCGCTCGAGTGGGCCTCGAGGCAGGGGGCGCGCCCTGGGAAGGGGGGCGCGCCCCCCACCCTCGAGGGCCACTCGAGGCTCCCCTGATGTGGTTCTCAAGTTCCTCTAGCGTGATATTCTCCAAAAATATCTCTCGCGAAAGTTTCATTCCGATTGGACTCCGTTTGATATTCTTTTTCTGCAAAACCGTGAAATAGGCGAAAAATAGCAATCTGGACTGGGCCTTTGGATTAGTAGGTTAGTCCCAAAAATGATATAAAAGTGAATGATAAAGCCCATTAAACATCCAAGACTTCATAAATAATAGCATGGAACAATAAAAAATTATAGATACGTTGGAGACGTATCAATCGACTTTCATAGTCGTGTGTGAAGCTTTCCTCCGCATCCCCCCACACTTCGGCACATGGCTCAAAACCTTCAATCTGAAGCCGAAGGTGGTCGACGGGCAGCACGCGGACTGCGGGGGAGCTATGGTAAGCAAGCTCTCGAATGCAAGCTGACCCAAAGGGGCTTTTGTGGAAACCAACAAGGTATGGCAGCAGGAGTGGTTCTACATCACCGAACCCCATGAGGCCAAATGGGCGGCCATGCCCGAATTCAGATCCGGACCCCCAAAGGGGCTCACCTCATGGACCACCAGGGGTCTCGATTGGGGGTCTATTCCGGAGGTGAAGACACTCCAGAATCGTATCTCTGGCATGATAGCGAAGGGCACTAACCTCACTAACGTGAGGTTGGTGATGCTCTTTCACCGCACCCTTCCTTGCCAGCTTCGTGCCTCCTGCTTATGGGAGTTCAATCCGGAGGGACCACGAACCTTGAAGTGCTTCTTCGGCACTACGCACGAAGACATATGGAAGCATGTTTTCAAGGCCCAGAAGGAGTGGCCAAAGGAGACCGAAGACATCGGTTTCGACAGCGTGACTTCGGCTACAGAGGTAAGCACGATTTTGCCGAAGACTTACCATGTCCATATTTCAATTGCAGCAGGATTTAGAACGTTTGCGTTCCATACAGGCCTGGACGGCGAAAGCGAAGCGGATCAACTGTCCGGCCCCGCTGCCTGAAACCCAGCCACGCCTCAGCTAACGACAATGCTGGTGCCGACACCATACAAGGCGCCGGAGAAGAAGGCCAAGAAGAAGAGCAAGGAGTCCAAGAGCATCCTCCGCCCTAAGGGTCCTTCGGAAGATATATCCGGAGAGACCGACGCCCCCTCCTCCCATGATGAAGAGGAAGAGGAGGAGGTAGAAAGCGATCCCCCCATCAAGGGGAAGGGGAAGAAGAGGGCGGCCCCTGAAGACACTGGAAATGGAGCGCCCAGGAGGAAGCTGAACCTCCCGGACACCTCGGACTTAGCGTCTGAAGCTGATTTCCGAAAACAGCCCAGGGTCAAGCCCCTGGCCGATTTGTAAATATTCAGAATTCACTGTTGTCTTCGGTTAGTCAGCTACCATTGTATAAGCAATTCTTATTTGTTGTTTTGCAGTCCTCCCCACACACTACCCAGCACACAGTTATCGCCAGGGAGCTCTGTGCCAGCTAACATGGCGGAGAGTGAGACGCCGCCGCGGGCTCAATCGCCCATCATCCTAGGGGACATCAAGGTGTCTTCCCTGCGGGCGTCCCTTGCGCAAGGAGATGGGAGCAGGGCGGACGAGAGGGTGCCCGAGGTCAACACCTTGGCCCCCGTGTGCCAAGGGGAAAAAGTCCCTATCGCAACCGACAGCGGGGAGCCCAAGCAATTCGGGCTCCCGCCGAACACCATTCCGAGGACAGCACGGCTCCGGAATCGGGAAGGCAGCCCCCTATAATAGGGGAGGAGCATAAGCTCCAATGGCGTCCTCCATTAATTCGGAGGCGCCGAACACGCTGGAGGAAGCACTGCAAGGTGCTTCCATTATGGCGGAACACCGCACCCTGATGGGTGTGGCTATGGGGAAGATTCAGTCTGCCAAAAGTAGACTGAATGAAGCCTTTAACAACCCGCTGTCAGGCTTTCAGGTATGCGATGTAATATTCTGTCAGGACCCCGATCCTAAGTCACACTGATCTAGCTGTAACACGTCATATCACTTTGCGGCCTCACGCACGGTAACCCCACGGGTGCCACCTTACCTGGCCCGGGACCGTTTGCGCATTTTGGCACACGTATATGACAGTGTCGCTAGCATCCATATGACAGAGAACCCGGGCCGACATGGCTAGTTATAAACCAAAAGTGGCACTAAATTACAGAGACAGGCATCCATGACCCAGCAACGAACGTGTCGGTCATCAACGTATGAACCCAAGTCGTAGCAAGCTACATGGACTTAAAGGAACAACGCGTGACATTTCCCCTAAGGGACAGACACAGGAACGAAGAAGGACACATGCCGGCCAGCCTACGTGTTCCGAGCAGTAGCAAGCTACCAAGGCTCATTGGAATCACTAGGAGGCATTACCCTGTAAGGTAGGCTACCAAAGGAAAACAACTAGGTGTCGGATCCCACACATACCAAGCATTTCAATCATACATGCAATATGCTCAATATGTGCAAATACAACATTGCATCACAACAGAACTCTATGACTCAAAGTACTTTATTTAAACGGCTCCAAGAGCCATACATAACATATCCATACAGGTAGGGGTCACATGACCCAACACTCAAGTCATACAGTCATACAAGCACAAGCGGAAGCTACATGTCTGAGTACAGACAACTTAGAAAATAAAACAGGCTTGGTGTAGCCTGACTATCTACAAGGCCCTTCACAAGCTCCAGGTCTCCGTCTGGGTGTCAAGCTACTCGTCGACGTCAACGTCTATGTAGAACCCATCAGCAGGGGCAGGGTTCTCCTCTGCAACAGCTATTAAACAAACATGAGTACAAAGGTACTCAGCAAGTCTTACCACAGAACCTATCATACATGCAACATTATCAAAGGGGGTAGTGGAGTTCATTGCAGAAAGCCAGCTTTGACTCTTGGCTAACCTATACTACAACTCTCAACAGATTGCAAGATGTTATTACGAACACGAGTCCTCTACTCACCACATCAATACACTACCGAGGATCCTCTTCCGTCATCCTACGGAAGGGCCATCCACGACACTCACACTTATCTTGAGGCTTTTAGTAGTATCCATCAACTTGTCTATGAACTGTAAGAGCAACCAAGTAGTCCGTACCGCGGACAACGGCTATTCGAATAGTTTGAAAACCCTGCAGGGGTGTACTTCTTCACACATGTTTTCACCACTTAGCATCTGCACACGACATGTGCTCGGCAGACTTCAAGCGAAAGCCGACGTGGGTGTAGACCACGACCTAACCAACCACTCAAGTCTCTCGTCCAGGTTTATCGCCTATTTGGGTTCCATCCGTGGGGAGATCCGGCCGGGGTGTCGCTCACGGCCCCAAACGATGTGTACAAGGTTCCCGAGTCACCAAACGGGCAACCGGTACACCGTGCCACGTACCTGTCGCATCACAGCCCACCCCGAGGGTCAGCGCTGTGCACGACCTCCAGTAAACTATAAACACCAGAAACTAATTGCAACTCCTGGACAGAGTACAAGGGCAGTCAATAAGTCGAGCGGGGTCATATTTCAGGGCCCAATGTGTGGTAGTAACTTTAACTTGAATCACACACACAGATCTCGGGTCCTATGGACGATTCCAATGAAACAACCCACCATGTACTCCTACATGGCCTTTCATCGATACCTTCACCAAGCGTATTCCACACTTCCTTCTCTTTATCGGCATGATCATTTCACTCTGATCCATCACCCAGATGAACCAGACCTGACACAACTCTAAGCATAGCAGGCAACATAAACAAATAGCATGGTGGATCACACATCACATGGCTCAATCAACTCCTACACATGCTAGTGGGTTTCAACTATTTACTGTGGCAATGACATGTCATGTAAGGGATAGGGTTCAACTACTGCAGCAAGTAGCAGTTCACACGCTGTTGCCTTAATGCAGTAAAAGAGAGCATGAGCGAGAAGATTGGATTTGTATCGGAATGATCAATGATTGCTTGCCTGACAAAGTGGTTGTCGGGTACTGCTCTTCAACTGGATACGCAGCAGTATCCTCGGGAGCAGGACCTAACACAGAGAATACCGGCGATACAATCATTAACAAACAAATGCAACAATATGATGCATGCTCATTACATGGCAAGATGCATGTGTGTTGGCTAATGCAACTAAAACCAGAAGGGTTTGAACCTATTTGAATCTTCAAATTGGAGTTCAAACTATTATTTAAATAAGGGCATTATCATGTTTTTGATGTATACAGCAAGTTAACTTGTTCAAACATGCATGAAACGAGTGCCATTGGAAAGATTGGATTTTTCTGATCATTTTTCATATATAAATCTTTTCCATCTGAGCTATGGTTGATTTTATATGATTTTTAGAAGTTTTGGGTATTTTCTGGAATTTCCTGAATTATTTTTAATCTAAAAAATCCCAGAAAAACCTTTACTGCGTCAGCATGACATCATGCTGACGTCAGCCAGTCAACAGGACCAGTCCAAGTCAAACCTGACCAGTGGGACCCACTGGTCAGTGTCACACTTAACTAATTAACTAATTAGAATTAAATTAACACCTAAACTAGGTTTGACTTGCGGGCAGGGCCCACATGTCAGTGACCCAGGGGGTCAAACCCGTGGTCAAAACAGGTCCAACTCTTCGGCTGCCAAATCGACGGCGGAGCACATCTACGGGTAGCTGGAGGCAAACCGCATCGAGTGGAGGTGGTGGCTGGCCTCGGGGTCGCCGGAGATGACGCCGGCGACGAGTCCAGCGGTGGCCGGAGTTCGGCGAAGTCGAAAACGACGGTGCGATGCTCGTAGAGGAGCGTGAAGTGGTCCTACAGCATCTACGTGTGATGGTGAAGCTGATAGGCACGGTGGCCGGACCAATGGATGGCCGGAGCCTCGTCGGCGACGAGCTCCGCGGCGGTGCATGCAGGTGAGCTTCGTGCGGTGCGTTCTAGGGCGGAAGAGAGCCAACGGAGAGGGGGAGGACGAAGCTGGGCTCACAGGGGTTGCAGCAGGCGCCGGAGCGAGCTCGGGGGTGGTCGGAGCTGAGCGGAACGGCGAGGGGGATCTCCGCGACCGGAGTTGGGGAAGAAGAGGTCGGGGGCGTCTCCAGGGCGGGCGAGCGCTCGGGGCTCGGCCTGTTCGAAGTAGTCGAGGACGGCGGAGACGACGGACACCAAGGCGGGGCTCAGGGACGACGGTGGGCGCGGCTTCTACGACGGTGCGAGCACGACGGCGTCGGCCATGGCGCGGGGAGAGCGAGGGAGAGGAGCCGGGGAGAGGGGGAGGTGTCTGCGAGGTCGGGGACGACGTGTATGACCGATCCAGGCTTCCAGAGCGGCGAGGGGAGGAAGCAGGGCGGCGGGCAGCTGCGTGGCGCGCGGTGCGGTCGCCGTCGAGCACCTGCCTGCCTGCCTGGCCGAGCCAAGCAGCTCGCTGGAGCGGCAGCTGGGCTGGGCCGGCAGGTGGGCCGGGTGGGCGCCAGGTAAACTTCTTCTCTCTCTCTTTTTTTTTTCTATTTCTTTTCTGTTTCATTTATTTTGCAACTTTGTTTAATTAAATAAAATGCCAGAGCATTTTTATAACTCATAACACTTGTCATACCTACTGTATATAATATGAACAGTAGGAAACATTATAGTTTATGATTATTTGAGCATTTAAAATATTTTATATCATTTAAATACCCAAATTCAAATACCATATGATTTAATCCAGTGACCTTGGATGTCCTAGAAAATTGTGCACCATTTTTAGCAAAGGTTTGAGACCAAGGCAGAAATGATGAACATTTTTGAAGGGCATTTTGGGTACATTGGAAAATATTTTATCAAACCCTAGTTGTTAGAAGAGGGGTGCTGGGGTTTCTGACATTCCCATTTCAAAATTCTTTGAAAAGTAAACATGATGCACACACCAACTAACCCTAATGCAAGTGCTAACTAGGGATGTGACAACTCACCCCCACTTAAAAGAATCGCGTCCCGAGATTCGGGTTCCTCCGGAAAGAGGGTGGGGTACTCAAGTCGAAGACGATCCTCCCTTTCCCAAGTAGCTTCACTCTCGGAATGATGTGACCATTGAACCTTGAGAAATTTGATATTGTGGCGTCGAGTGGTGCGCTCGGTTTGATCAAGAATACGAACGGGGTATTCTCGATATGTGAGATTGTCCTGGAGATCAAGCGTTTCGTGGTCCACTCCGCGGATAGGATCCGAGAAGCAACGCCTGAGTTGAGAAACGTGGAACACGTCATGAACTCTGGAGAGGTGCGGAGGTAGTTCCAGTTGGTAGGCAACTTCTCCTCGTTTGGCAAGAATGCGAAAAGGACTGATATCACGAGGGGCCAATTTGCCTTTGATACCGAAGCGATGGGTTCCCTTAAGAGGAGTAACCCGAAGGTAAGCCTTATCGCCAACTTCAAAAGTCACAGCCTTATGATGACTATCATATTGGCTCTTTTGGCGAGATTGGGCTGTTTTCAATCTCTCACGAACGATGCGAACTTGCTCTTCTGCTTCCTGAATCATATCCGGGCCAAAGAATTGTCTTTCCCCGGTCTCTGACCAGTTAAGAGGTGTTCGACACCTTCGTCCATATAGAACTTCGAAGGGAGCTTTGCCCAAGCTGGCTTGATAACTATTGTTATAAGCGAATTCGGCAAATGGAAGACATTTTTCCCACTCCATACCGAAAGAAATGACAGAGGCTCGAAGCATGTCTTCCAGGATTTGATTGACTCATTCCACTTGACCACTTGACTGCGGATGGAAGGCAGTACTGAAAGAGAGATGAGTTCCCATAGCATTCTGGAAACTTTCCCAAAATCGGGAAGTGAAAGACTTCCACGGTCAGAGTTAATCTCCAACGGCACACCATGAAGTGATACTATCCGAGAGACATACAAGTCTGCTAGCTGGCTAGCGGTAATACTCTCTCGAACAGGGAGGAAATGAGCTACTTTAGAGAGGCGGTCGATAACGACGAAGATAGCATTATTCCCTTTCCTGGTCCTGGGAAAACCGGTAATGAAGTCCATACTGACTTTGTCCCATTTCCATTCAAGAATAGCTAAAGGTTGAAGGGTGCCAGCAGGCCGTTGATGCTCTGCTTTAACTCGACGACAAACGTCGCAGTTAGCAATGAATTGAGCGATTTCTCTCTTCATCCTAGTCCACCAGAATCTCTGACGTAGATCCTGATACATTTTGGTACTACCGGGATGAATCGTGAGAGGAGATTCATGAGCCTCCTTAAGGATTAACTGCCGTAGATGGTGGTTCTTGGGAACCACTACACGGTTCTCAAAGAAAACAACACCTCGATCATCCATAGAGAAACTTTTAGCGAGTCCGCTAGCAATGTTCTCTTGGAGTCGGGTTATACCTTTATCACGCTTCTGGGCAGCTATAACTTGATCCATAAGGGTAGGTTTCGCCACCAAGGTGGAAAGGAATCCTCGAGGAACAATGTGAAGGTTAAGCTTACGAAATTCCTCGTGGAGAAGTGGTTGACCTTGTTGTAACATTAAGTTGTTACAATATGACTTACGACTTAGTGCATCAGCCATGACATTGGCCTTTCCAGGGGTATAAGTGATTCCTAAGTCGTAGTCAGTGAGCAACTCAACCCAACGTCTTTGCCTGAGATTCAAATCCGGTTGGGTGAAGATATACTTCAAACTTTGATGATCAGTGAAGATTTCACAGCGATTACCAAGGAGGTAATGTCGCCACGTTTTGAGTGCATGGACTACAGCTGCAAGCTCTAAATCATGAGTAGGATAGTTATCCTCATGCGGACGCAACTGTCGGGATGCGTATGTAATCACTTGACGATCTTGCATGAGAATGCAACCTAGTCCTTGTCGCGAGGCGTCGCAATAGATTATAAAATCCTTGGAAAAGTCTGGTGGTACCAGTACGGGTGCATATGTCAGGCATCTTTTCAGTTCCTGAAATCTGGACTCGCACTGTGGGGTCCACTCAAACTTTTTATCTTTCTTGAGGAGTTCAGTTAGAGGTTTGGCAACCTTGGAGAAATTCTCGACGAAGCGTCGGCAATAGCTCGCTAAGCCAAGAAAGCTCCTAACTTGCTTGACCGATTCAGGGGGAGTCCAATCAAGGACGGCTTGAACTCGCTTGGGATTGACAGCAATACCCTTGTCCGAGATCACATGACCTAGATAGGTTACTTCTGGCAACCAAAATTCACATTTAGAGAATTTGGCATAAAGGTGATGCTCTCGAAGTTTCGTCAATACCAGCCTTAAATGCTCGGCATGATCTTCCCTGTTCTTGGAATAGATGAGTATATCATCGAGGTATACCATGACGAATTTATCCAAATACTCCATGAATATAGAATTCATTAACCGGGAGAAGGTAGCTGGGGCATTGGTTAATCCGAAGGACATAACGGTGTACTCATATTGGCCATAACGAGTAACAAAAGCCGTTTTAGGAATGTCCCCGTTCTTGATTTTGATTTGATGGTAGCCCAACCTCAAATCCATCTTAGAGAAGACTGAGGATCCAGCGAGCTGATCATACAGGTCGTTGATCCTGGGGAGCGGATACTTATTCTTTATGGTGACCAGATTGACAGGTCAGTAATCTACAACCATCCGCTCCGTTCCATCCTTCTTCTTGACGAAGAGGACGGGGCAAGCCCAAGGGGAAGAACTAGGACGGAAGAAACCTTTTTGCAAGGACTCATCGAGTTGTTTCTTTAGCTCAGCTAATTCTAGTGGTGCCATCTTATAAGGTCTCCTAGAGATTGGGACAGTTCCAGGGATAAGATCTATCACGAACTCGACATCTCTGTCAGGTGGAACTCCTGGCAGTTCTTCTGGAAAAACATCCGAGAAGTCACGGACTACCGGGATATCTTCGAGTTCTGGTAGAGGGCTGGCATTAAGAGAGTAGAGCTGACGCTCAGCCATTCGGGTCAAGACATTGACTATCTTGCCGGATGGGTGTGTAAGTTGAACGGTCCTAGTATAGCAATCAATCTTGGCGAAATGAGTTGTCATCCAATCCATACCCAAGATGATGTTTATGTCCGAGGACTTGAGAGCGATTAAAGATGCTAGGAAAACTAGTCTATCGACAAGGATTTCATTTCCATGGCTTACCCTAGAGGTTTGCCACTTTGAACCAGGAGTTTGAATAACCATGGAAGTAGGCATGTCACAAAAAGTCATGTTGTGCAATCGAGCATAGCTCTCAGATATGAACGAATGGGATGCTCCAGTATCGAAAAGAACAGATGCCGGATGGCAGTTGACGAGAAGCGTACCAAGGACGACGTTAGGATCCTCATAAGCTTCCTCAGCAGAGACATAGTTGACATGACCACGTGTAGTGGGGATTGGCTTGACATAATTCACCTTCCGGTTGGTTTACCACGGCCAACGGTTTTTCCTGGCTGGTTCTGGGGACAATCACGCATGTAGTGTCCCGGTTCTCCACACTTGAAGCAAGTCACAGTGGTGGTGCGTGGAGCAAAGTTGGAAGGTGGTCCTCCATAGGTCTTAGCAGGTGCAAACTGTTGAGTTGGGCGAGGCGCCTCATAGGATGGCCTCGGTGTGTACTTGGGTGGCAGAGCAGTGTTAGGAACCCACACACGGCACTTGTGAGAGCCAGAGCCGAATGAGGAACCAAAGTCTCGAGTATGCTTGCGGGTGGCCTCGAAGTCGGTCTGGCCTGTTTCAGCACTGATAGCCTTGTTAACCAACTTCTGGAAGGAAGTGCACTCGTGCAGACGTAGATCTCGGCGGAGTTCAGGGCTGAGTCCCTTGCGGAACCTCGCCAGTTTCTTGGCATCGGTGGATACTTCTTCAGGTGCATAGCGTGCCAAGTTACCAAACTCGCGACTATAGCCATCCACAGTTAAACGACCCTGGGTGAAATTGCAGAATTCCTCCCGCTTGCGATCCATGAGACCTTCCGGAATGTGGTGTTCACGGAATGCCTCACTGAACTCAACCCAGGTAGTGATTTGGTCAGCAGGACGCATAGCTTCAAAGTTTTCCCACCAAAGACTGGCAGGGTCCTCAAGATGGTAGGCAACGTAGGTAACCTTGTCAGCTTCGGCCACACGGGCAGAGTGTAGCTTGTGGGTGATACTATGCAGCCAGTCATCAGCATCCAGAGGTTCAGTGGAGTGATGGAACTTCGGTGGACACATCTTGATAAAGTCATTGATTGACACCACATCATTCCTCTGGCGGAACCCAGTGTTCTGCTCTATGCGTTCCAGCAGACGGTTGGTCTCTCTCTTGTTCCGTTCTGCTTCGAGCATAACTTCCGCCAAGGAGGGTGGCTGGGGCAGATTCCCATCTCTAGCCCCACTAGCCTCACCCTGCTCCTGAGCAGCAGGAGTGTTGCGAGTGTTGACCATCCTAGGAAAACAAAACAACGGTTTAGACAAGGATGGCAAAAATTCAACATAGAAGTGCAGAATGTAATGGATGACACGGAATGCAAAGATGTTCATCCGTACGACATGGTAATATAGGAACTGCTATATATACACCAGTGGTCATACACACCATACAAAGTTTAGTACAAGCCAAGGCTAAAGTACAACTGCGGTGAAAGACGATACATCCCATCAGAGGCATTCCAAGCTCCTATACATTATTTAACTACACCTCCGGAACTCAGTACACAGTAAGTCATATTCCACAAGACGCGCAGGACTGTGGAAATACAACTACTACAACCACGGCCTAGCTCAGACATTCGCGTAGTAATCCTCGTAAAGATTACCACCGTAGCCTGGAAGTGGAACAGATGGATCTTGGAACTCGCGAGCACTCGAAGGCTGTGGACCATAGGGGCATGGGTGTGGTCTCGGTCCCGATGCTGGTGGTAATCGACGCCCACGTGGAGGTGTAATACCCCCAACGTCACGCCAATCCATGCGATCAGGCAGACGAGTCCGCACGGGGTACAAATCCCGCATGTCCAGATATCCGGCGTGCACAGCAGGTGCAAGCCGTGTCAAAGTAGTCCAATGAGCGGCTCGAGTGTTATACAGCTCCATTCGGAGGGCACGGACCTCACGGTCCCTATCCTCCAACATCTGAACAGTAGTCTGAAGCAGTGGCTCTTCATGAGCAGCATCAGTATACAGACCAGTGTAGTAGCCTTCCTCTCCGGGAAGTGAGCCTGGCATGTAACAGAACTCAGTGTTCAGCAACAGGGCATGCCTAGCACGGAGAATGGTCATCATCGAATAAGCGGCATCCTGCACTGCCATCTCGATGGTAACCCCGAGTCCATAAGGCCAATGGATGGGATCATTAGCTCCGGGATATGAGGGGTATATCCGGACTGTGCAAAATACTGACTCTGATTAAAATCCCGGTACTGTTCCTCCGCGGTGTACTCAGGATACCAGCGATAACCGGTCTCAGTCAGCACACGGACTAGCATGGCCGTGTGACCGGGCACATTAATGCACCGAGTCAAACGAACCACTTGGTGAGGGATGCGGCCAAACATCTGAAACATGGAATAATGCAAAGGCATTAGTGTTTCTGGAAGAAATCGGGCAACATAACAACTGTAAATGCTCAAACAAAGATTTGAGACATCATACAAATGATAGCATAGCCACTCAACAATCCATATCAAGGTTCCGGTCCAACAATCATCATACTAAAAGGATAGAAACTGAACTGAGGCTTGAAACCAACAATCCTAAGAGTCTACGGATTAGTAACACGTGAACCTAGAAAGGATAAGAGGCCTAGTCCTAAATCCCCGTAGAAAGAATAGACTGACTCAGATCAGAAGGGCATAAGGTAAAGGAGTAAAAAGAGCCTTACGTTCCCTTCCACAATCAATTCCCCTACATATAACTAAGAATTTTTTCTAGACTCAACATCGACCAGTTTGGCTTGAGAAACCTACAGGCAGTCCAGCTCTGATGCCAACGCTGTCAGGACCCCGATCCTAAGTCACACCGATCTAGCTGTAACACGTCATATCACTTTGTGGCCTCACGCACGGTAACCCCACGGGTGCCACCTTACCTGGCCCGGGACCGTTTGCGCATTTTGGCACACGTATATGACAGTGTCGCTAGCATCCATATGACAGAGAACCCGGGCCGACATGGCTAGTTATAAACCAAAAGTGGCACTAAATTACAGAGACAGGCATCCATGACCCAGCAACGAACGTGTCGGTCATCAACGTATGAACCCAAGTCGTAGCAAGCTACATGGACTTAAAGGAACAACGCGTGACATTTCCCCTAAGGGACAGACACAGGAACGAAGAAGGACACATGCCGGCCAACCTACGTGTTCCGAGCAGTAGCAAGCTACCAAGGCTCATTGGAATCACTAGGAGGCATTTCCCTGTAAGGTAGGCTACCAAAGGAAAACAACTAGGTGTCGGATCCCACACATACCAAGCATTTCAATCATACACGCAATATGCTCAATATGTGCAAATACAACATTGCATCACAACAGAACTCTATGACTCAAAGTACTTTATTTAAACGGCTCCAAGAGCCATACATAACATATCCATACAGGTAGGGGTCACATGACCCAACACTCAAGTCATACAGTCATACAAGCACAAGAGGAAGCTACATGTCTGAGTACAGACAACTTAGAAAATAAAACAGGCTTGGTGTAGCCTGACTATCTACAAGGCCCTTCACAAGCTCCAGATCTCCGTCTGGGTGTCAAGCTACTCGTCGACGTCAACGTCTATGTAGAACCCATCAGCAGGGGCAGGGTTCTCCTCTGCAACAGTTATTAAACAAACATGAGTACAAAGGTACTCAGCAAGTCTTACCACAGAACCTATCATACATGCAACATTATCAAAGGGGGTAGTGGAGTTCATTGCAGAAAGCCAGCTTTGACTCTTGGCTAACCTATACTACAACTCTCAACAGATTGCAAGATGTTATTACGAACACGAGTCCTCTACTCACCACATCAATACACTACCGAGGATCCTCTTCCGTCATCCTACGGAAGGGCCATCCACGGCACTCACACTTATCTTGAGGCTTTTAGTAGTATCCATCAACTTGTCTATGAACTGTAAGAGCAACCAAGTAGTCCGTACCGCGAACAACGGCTATTCGAATAGTTTAAAAACCCTGCAGGGGTGTACTTCTTCACACATGTTTTCACCACTTAGCGTCTGCACACGACATGTGCTCGGCAGACTTCAAGCGAAAGCCGACGTGGGTGTAGACCACGACCTAACCAACCACTCAAGTCTCTCGTCCAGGTTTATCGCCTATTTGGGTTCCATCCGTGGGGAGATCCGGCCGGGGTGTCGCTCACGGCCCCAAACGATGTGTACAGGGTTCCCGAGTCACCAAACGGGCAACCGGTACACCGTGCCACGTACCTGTCGCATCACAGCCCACCCCGAGGGTCAGCGCTGTGCATGACCTCCGGTAAACTATAAACACCAGAAACTAATTGCAACTCCTGGACAGAGTACAAGGGCAGTCAATAAGTCGAGCGGGGTCATATTTCAGGGCCCAATGTGTGGTAGTAACTGTAACTTGAATCACACACACACAGATCTCGGGTCCTATGGACGATTCCAATGAAACAACCCACCATGTACTCGTACATGGCCTTTCATCGATACCTTTACCAAGCGTATTCCACACTTCCTTCTCTTTATCGGCATGATCATTTCACTCTGATCCATCACCCAGATGAACCAGACCTGACACAACTCTAAGCATAGCAGGCAACATAAACAAATAGCATGGTGGATCACACATCACATGGCTCAATCAACTCCTACACATGCTAGTGGGCTTCAACTATTTACTGTGGCAATGACAGGTCATGCAAGGGATAGTGTTCAACTATCGCAGCAAGTAGCAGTTCACACGCTGTTGCCTTAATGCAGTAAAAGAGAGCAGGAGCGAGAAGATTGGGTTTGTATCGGAATGATCAATGATTGCTTGCCTGACAAAGTGGTTGTCGGGTACTGCTCTTCAACTGGATATGCAGCAGTATCCTCGGGAGCAGGACCTAACACAGAGAATACCGGTGATACAATCATTAACAAACAAATGCAACAATATGATGCATGCTCATGACATGGCAAGATGCATGTGTGTTGGCTAATGCAACTAAAACCAGAAGGGTTTGAACCTATTTGAATCAAAGATTCAAATTGGAGTTCAAACTATTATTTAAATAAGTGCATTATCATGTTTTTGATGTATACAGCAAGTTAACTTGTTCAAACATGCATGAAACCAGTGCCATTGGAAAGATTGGATTTTTCTGATCATTTTTCATATATAAATCTTTTCCATTTGAGCTATAGTTGATTTTATATGATTTTTAGAAGTTTTGGGTATTTTCTGGAATTTCCTGAATTATTTTTAATCTAAAAAATCCCAGAAAAACCTTTACTGCGTCAGCATGACATCATGCTGACGTCAGCCAGTCAACAGGACCAGTCCAAGTCAAACCTGACCAGTGGGACCCACTGGTCAGTGTCACAGTTAACTAATTAACTAATTAGAATTAAATTAACACCTAAACTAGGTTTGACTTGCGGGCAGGGCCCACATGTCAGTGACCCAGGGGGTAAAACCCGTGGTCAAAACAGGTCCAACTCGCCGGCGTTTAGCCGCCGGCGAGGCCAAACACGGCGGTGGGGTGCGGGTTTCGTGCTCCGGCTGCTAAATCGACGGCGGAGCACATCTACGGGTAGCTGGAGGCAAACCGCATCGAGTGGAGGTGGTGGCTGGCCTCGGGGTCGCCAGAGATGACGCCGGCGACGATTCCAGCGGCGGCCGGAGTTCGGCGAAGTCGAAAACGACGGTGCGGTGCTCGTAGAGGAGCGTGAAGTGGTCCTACAACATCTACGTGTGATGGTGAAGCTGATAGGCACGGTGGCCGGACCAATGGATGGCCGGAGCCTCGTCGGCGACGAGCTCCGCGGCGGTGCGTGCAGGTGAGCTTCGTGCGGTGCGTTCCAGGGCAGAAGAGAGCCAACGGAGAGGGGGAGGACGAAGCTGGGCTCACAGGGGTTGCAGCAGGCGCCGGAGCGAGCTCGGGGGTGGTCGGAGCTGAGCGGAACGACGAGGGGGATCTCCGCGGCCGGAGTTGGGGAAGAAGAGGTCGGGGGCGTCTCCAGGGCGGGCGAGCGCTCGGGGCTCGGCCTGTTCGAAGTAGTCGAGGACGGCGGAGACGACGGACACCAAGGCGGGGCTCAGGGACGACGGTGGGCGCGGCTTCTACGACGGTGCGAGCACGACGGCGTCGGCCATGGCACGGGAAGAGCGAGGGAGAGGAGCCGGGAAGAGGGGGAGGTGTCTGCGAGGTCGGGGACGACGTGTATGACCGATCCAGGCTTCCAGAGCGGCGAGGGGAGGAAGCAGGGCGGCGGGCAGCTGCGTGGCACACGGTGCGGTCGCCGTCGAGCACCTGCCTGCGTGCCTGGCCGAGCCAAGCAGCTCGCTGGAGCGGCAGCTGGGCTGGGCCGGCAGGTGGGCCGGGTGGGCGCCAGGTAAACTTCTTCTCTCTCTCTCTTTTTTCTATTTCTTTTCTGTTTCATTTATTTTGCAACTTTGTTTAATTAAATAAAATGCCAGAGCATTTTTATAACTCATAACACTTGTCATACCTACTGTATATAATATGAACAGTAGGAAACATTATAGTTTATGATTATTTGAGCATTTAGAATATTTTATAGCATTTAAATGCCCAAATTCAAATACCATATGATTTAATCCAGTGACCTTGGATGTCCTAGAAAATTGTGCACCATTTTTAGCAAAGGTTTGAGACCAAGGCAGAAATGATGAACATTTTTGAAGGGCATTTTGGGTACATTGGAAAATATTTTATCAAACCCTAGTTGTTAGAAGAGGGGTGCTGGGGTTTCTGACATTCCCATTTCAAAATTCTTTGAAAAGTAAACATGATGCACACACCAACTAACCCTAATGCAAGTGCTAACTAGGGATGTGACATAATCTAAGCGAACTTAACATTTATTTGTATAGGATAATAAACCTGTGTACAGACGCTAGCCCCTGATGCTCTGTTCAATTCTGAAAGGAATTGGATGGAGGATCCGCATAATATTCGCTAATACAAAATATTGTGCCATTTATTTGAGCAGGCTTCCCTATTAGCGGCATCCATCCAGGCCGCACAGCTTTCCAAGCTCAATTGGAAGCTTCAAAAAGCCGACGAGGAACTCGACCGCATTAACAAGCGGTTTGATGAAATGCAAGGTATGTGGACCTTAGAAATTTATTATATCAAAAGACAATATGTTTTATTTAAGAGTGTAAACTCACTGTGTGGTGTGATTATGTCATAGTTGGCGCAGCCAAGGTCGAGACCCTCAAGGGCGCCCTTGCTCAGGCCAAGAAGGAGGCCGAGATGAACAAGGCAGCCGCTGACAAAGAGGCTATCGAGCTGGAGGCCGAACAAGCCTCCCGCCGTCAACATGAGTCTCAGGTGGCCGAAGTCGAACAAGAGCTGCGAGACGCCATTCGCAAATGCGAGGAGCTAGAGCAGAAGACTTCGGACCAAACATCCGAGCTCAATAAGGCTCTCAATGTTGCCAAGGAGGCGTGGAGCGAGTCCCGGAGTCCTCACGAGGAGATCAAACAGGCGCGGCAGATAGCGGCTGGTAAGGCCTTTCTTCTGTAGAGTATCTTTGGAGGTCAGAAGTATGTGTCGCTGACGCGATTGTGGAGTTCTCCAGGCGCGTTTGCAGATCTCCCAAAGAGTATCGCCGATGCCGCCCAATTCTTGAGGGCCCAGGAGGGGAACACAACGGAGAAGCTGTTATGGTCGCAATTCCCTGCACCAGAACATCCAGTACCTCTGAACGACCAGTTCAAGCAGCTGGCCGAGCTGCATAACATGGCGGGTGTAGCCATGAAGGATTTAGCAGTCTGACTCTGGCCCGCTGAGCCAATCCCTAGTAGCTACTTTGGATTGGTGAAGCGGCTCGTTGATGCGAGGCCGCGGGTCGACGCTATGAAGCATTCGGCCTGTATAAAAGGTGCCCGTATGGCCTTTGCCCATGTCAGGATGCACTGGGCGAAGATGAAGGCCAACTAAGTGGTGACCGCCGGCCCGCCCGAGGGCAAGGATTATCGGAGGCCGGAGAGGTACTTCGATGATGTCCAAGAAGGAGACCGCATTGTAGATGGCTAGTGCTCAAAGGACATGATTTTTGATTAAGTATGTTCGGGTTGTAAAGACTATGTTTATGAACCGTTATGTATATATTTTTGTGCCTTATATTTCAAGCGACTTTTCCTCCTGTGCGGTTGTTTATTGTTATATCTGAAAGTTTCCAGTCGTCAGCTTCAGCCCCCAGGTAGATGTTACAGGAGTGTTTGGCATGACGCGTGACCACGCTTTACCCAATGTCTTGGTCCATAAAGGAGGTGTCCGTGAAGTGAACCAGGCAATCAGACTATGCAGCTTTATTTCTTTCACTTAGCCATAGGAGTTTGACTATGGGGCTAAGTACTAGCCCCTTGTGCGTGTGCGGCTATCCGGATTACGGTGCCTACTCTACGCGACTGGGCAAAGACCAGCCCCTTGTGTAACACGGAGTAGATCGCTAACGATCTGTAGTATAATACTATGTCGCCGAATCGCCGACCAGCTCTCGCTTATCATGACAGTCAGTTTTCGACTTTATGTACTGAGGTACTTGTCCGGATGAACCAGAAATACAATCGCAATAGTTCTCCCTTTACTACCTTAGCCGAACAATGTAGAACGTAAGGTGGTAAGCACATGAGACGGGCAACCCAACTATAGACCCAGGACATGATTCTGAGCCGATGCATATAACGCAATATCCGGGGCGCCGAACAGTTCCCTATTGGTGTTTGGACTTTGAAGTATGCTAGGCCGAATACAACCTCTGGTGTTAAATCCAGATTGAGGCACATGTGGCAATCTGAGGTAGGGAAACAACACAGATGGTAATGTAAAATGAACTCCAAACAAATTGGAACCAAACTGCTTCTTTTATACCCTTATTAATATGGCGAGCCGTGTGGTTACAGATAATTCCAACAGTATCTTGGACATTTTACATGCCAAAAGGAAAAAATAAAGGGAAAGGTTTACACAGAGCATAAGCTTACTGATAAAGGAAAAAAAATCCCAATAAGGCTTTGTTGCATGTCTGCACTATTTGTCCTTTGTGAAACATCTTTCAAGGAGAGAGGTCTGATGGACACCTGTGAAAAAGGAAGAGAAAATCTGGAAAAGAATTCCCTGCACAACCATAGGCAATGTGGGTTCTTTGATGAACCTGTAAAGAAAATATATTTAGAGTCCGAATAGGGTCGAGCCGTACCATGGACTATTTTTCCGCAGTGTGCCCCTGGGTCTGCCCAAGGTATCTTAAGGGCGTAGTTGTGTAGACGAGGTACGTTTCCCACAACCTTGTAAAGTAGTTGAAGGAGGCATAACCGCTAATCAAGCTCAGGTTCATCTGAGCTGCCGCATTGCAATGCAGGCCGGACAACCGTGTCTCTGGTCTTGACGACCAATGAATTAGTTGACTTGAATAGGCCGCATTGAACTTCAGCTGCCAGGGCCGCAATATCCTCCTTTGTACGGAGGGAGCGCTCCATATTCCCATTGACTGTGATGACGCTGCAAGGTCCGAGCATTTTACGCTTGAGGTAAGCATAGTGTAGGACTGCATTAAGGCTGGCGAAAGCAGTTCTTCCGAGCAGTGCATGATAGCCACTGCGGAAGGGAGCAATGTCGATGATTAACTCCTTGCTTGGAAAATTGTCTGGAGAGCCGAATATATACCACTTCCAGTGTTAATGAGCCCGTGCAATGGGCCTCTATGCTGGGTATCACTCCTTTAAAGGTAGTGCTGCTAGGCTTGATTCTTGACGCGTCTATCCCCATCTTGCGGATAGTGTCTTGGTATATCGAATTCAGACTACTGTCGCCGTCCATAAAGACTCGAGTAAGATGGTATCCATCAATTATAGGATCGAGTACTAGGGCCGCCGAACCTCCATGACGGATACTGGTTGGGTGATCCCTACGATCAAAGGTGATCGGACAAGCAGGCCATGGGTTGAAGTTGGGGGCGACGGGCTCTACGGTGTAAACATGCCTTAGCGCGTGCTTGCGCTCCCTCTTGGGAATACGGGTGGCGTAGATCATATTCACCGTTTTCACCTCATGGGGAAATTGCTTATGTCCCCCCAGTATTCGGTGGGCAAGGCTCGTCTTCGTCCTCACTTTGAGGTCCTTTCCCCTTGTGTTCGGTATTTAACTTGCCTACCTGCTTGAAGACCCAACAATTTCTGTTGGTGTGGTTTGCAGGTTTGTGAGGGGTGCCATGGATATGGCAAGGTCTCTCTAATATCTTGTCTAGGCTGGATGGACCATCCCTATTGCCTTTGAACGGTTTCTTTTGTTAACCGGACCTGGAGCCACTGAATCCGGCGTTTACTACAGTGTCATCTGTTTCTCTGTTACTGTTCCCACGCTTATTTTTATTGCGTCATTGCTTGCCATTGCCATCCCTGACTTTGGAAGTGTTGGGGTCACTGGTACTGTTGCTTCTATGAGCCAACCAGCTGTCTTCGCCCGCACAAAAGTGGGTCATAAGTGTAGTAAGGGCTGCCATTGTCTTCGGCTTCTCCTGGCCGAGGTGTCTTGCAAGCCATTCGTCCCAGACGCTATATTTAAATGCTGCTAAGGCTTTGGCGTCCGGACAGTCGAGGATTTGGTTATTTATAGTTAGGACCTGATTCCAAAGCTTGCGGGCTGACTCCCCGGGTTGCTGGATTATGTGACTTAAATCACCAGCATCCGATGGTCGGACATAAGTCCCCTGAAAGTTAGCCCGGAAAGCATCCTCTAAATCTTCCCAGCTTCCAATGGAGTTCTCTAGGAGGCTATTCAACCATTGCCGAGCTAGCCCTTTCAGCTTTAAAGGTAAGTATTTGATGGCATGGAGGTCATCTCCACGAGCCATGTGGATGTGAAGAATAAAGTCTTCAGTCCATACAGCGGGATCCGTCATTCCATCATACGCCTCGATGTTTACGGGTTTAAACCCTTCTAGAAATTGGTGATCCATCACCTCATCGGTAAAGCACAGAGGGTGCGCAATACCCCTGTATCGTCCGACATCACGACATAGTTCGGACGCCATCTGTGTTCGGTGTTGACTCTGAACTTGATTGTATCTGGTGTGCTTGGCTTGATAGCCACCATCCCGTGTGGGAGCACGTTCTCTTGATCCGTAGATCAATCTGGCTTGACCGCCTTTTTTATTCAGGTCCTGAAGAAGGTCGTACTTATGGCCCTGAGCTGATGTATCCTTTCCTTTACGGTGGAGAGGTGCGGGCTGGTATACGGCATTGCTAGCCGGTTTGTCCCGTCCATGAGGTGGTCTGTCCAGTTGATCGGCCTGATCGTGCCTCGACGGAATTGGCGCAAGGGCCTCGTCGTCGAATTGTGGCGGCAACTTGCGCTTGGGATAGCTCTTTGTTTGGAGCTCACGGCCGTATTTTTCTTCATCGTCTAGCACTTCATTCCATCCATCGTTGAGCGTATCTTGTTTGGCTTTAAGCCGCTGCTGCTGCTTTTTCAGGCTCCTTGCTGTGGCAATAAGCCGTCGCTGAAAGCATTCTTGTTCGAGGGGTTCCTCTAGGATGCTGAATTCGTCATCTCCCATGCGGACATCCTCTTCGGAGACGGGTAGGTAGTTACTGTCTTCGGAATCATTGTGATCGATGAGTTGTTTGGGACTACATTGGCCATGTTCCCGCTCATCCTGCTCTAATGCTGGCTCTACGGGGTCTTCAGCATCGTCTGGAGCCTCATTGTCTCCGGTGCTGGTATTACTTTCCCTTTCTCGACGCGATCGTGAGTGGCACCGCTAACGCCGGTGCTTAGGAGGTTCATCGACATGCTTATCCTCTTCTGGATCTTTATCGCCACCGCCATCCTTCTCCTGGGGTGTGTCCACCATGTATACATCATAGGTAGAAGTGGTCGTCCATCGCCCGGTGACGGGTGGGTTTTGACCTAGATCAGCTTTGACATCGTGGTCCATGCCATCATATTCTTCAGGAGCGTAGTCTAGTATGTCGCTTAAGTCTTCGACTGTGGCTACCAAGTGGGTGGTGGGTGGGAAGCAAAATTCCCTGATCTCAGCCCCTAGTTTTAACTGGGCATAGTTCGGCGGTGAATCCTCCGTAATGGCGAGAGATTGCAGTAAGTCCAGCGCCTCGTTTAAGAGCGAGAGCTGGATAGGAGTTTGGGGGTCTGCGAAGCCAGGCTCGGTGATGACCGCTTGGTCGAGCCCGGATTGTGTGGATCCCAAGAGTTCGAAGCTCGCAACTGGAAACAAGTCCGGCTTCCCAGTGGCAGGGAGAGTCTTGTTCGATTCTGGGTCTGTGGGCGGCACGTTCGCCATTAAGCCTGTGGATAAAAGTTCCATGCAGGGGGAGAATCTCGCGGGGTTTATCCTCCCGTCTTCGGACGAAGTGATCTGCTCTGGATCTAGGGCCAGAGTGCACACGGATGTTGACCCCTGGACGGGATCTGATG
The DNA here is from genome assembly GCA_902687465.1 of Secale cereale. NCBI lineage: Eukaryota > Viridiplantae > Streptophyta > Magnoliopsida > Poales > Poaceae > Secale > Secale cereale. Next base: position 746,315,428 of record LR738711.1, on the reverse strand, counting down.
ATAGATCTGAGATGTCTTCATCATGTAGGCATGGAGCGACAGCCGAGGGCGTGAATCCTTCGAAGATCAAATCTCCTCGGATGTCGGCAACGTAATCCAGACTTCCAAACCTGATCTGATGACCAGGGGCATAGCTGTCAACCAGCTCAAGGTGGCCATCCGAGTTGGCGCGTAGCACGAAGCCACCAAACACGAAAAGCTGAATGGGAAGGAAGATCTCCCGCGGGTGGCGCTGTCGCTGATGAAGAAGTGAACCATCAATCCTTCCGTCGACGACACAGCGGAACTCTCAATGAAAGCACCAATGCCGGTGTCAAAACCAATGGATCTCCGGTAGGGGGTACCGAGCTGTGTATCTAAGGATCGATGGTAACAGAGGGGAAACAAGGACACGATGTTTACCCAGGGTCGGGCTCTCTTAGTGGAGGTAATACCCTACTTCCTTCTTGTTTGATCTTGATGAATATGAGGATTACAAGAGTTAATCTACCTCGAGATTGTAATGGCTAAACCTTAGAAATCTAGCCTATTGTAATTGTGATTGTCCCTATGGACTAAACCTTCCGGTTTATATATGCACCGGAGGGACCTAGGGTTGTACATAATCATCTTGCAGAGGAAGGAAACATTACACCCGGACTAAAAACTTGCCATTCTACACATATACCATTCCTATCCGGATACGAGAGATAATCTTCTGTGGTGATCTTCACGGCCCACCAGTCCGGTCCATAACGAGTAATCCGTCCACCCAAGGACCCCTTAGTCCAGAACTCCCTCACCAGTGCCTAGTGCCAGTTTCTGTTTTTTCCTTGTTTTTGAATTTTACAGAAAAGGAATATCAAACGGGGTCCAAACGGATTACAACTTTACGACGATTTTTTTGGACTAGAAGACACATACGTGACTTGGATAGGAGGCCAGAAGATCTACGGAGAAGCCACAAGTCGTACGGGCGCGCGCCCTAGGGGGGCACCCCATGGGCTTGTGGCCCCCCTCGTGGCTCTCCTAATCCTAGTCTTCGCTCTATAAACACCCAAATATCCCCCCTACGTTAGAAGAGTCGCCAAAAACACTTCTCCACCGCCACAAGTTTCTGTTCCCATGAGAACCCATCTTGGGGCCTTTTCCGGTACTCCGCCGGAGGGGGATTTGATCACGGAGGGCTTCTACATCAACCTTGCTGCCCTTCCGATGATACGTGAGTAGTTTACCACAAACCTATAGGTACATAGCTAGTAGCTAGATGGCTTCTTCTCTCTCTTTGATCTTCAATACAGTGTTCTCCTCGATGTTCTTGGAGATCTATTTGATGCAATCTTCATTTGCGGTGTCTTTGTTGAGAACCAATGAATACTATTTGAGTCTTCTCTGAACTCTTTTATACATGATTAAGATAGATTTGTATTTCTCTCAGATCTATCGATTTAATTTGGCCAACTAGATTGGTTTTTCTTGCAATGGGAGAGGTGCTTTGTGATGGGTTCAATCTTGCGGTGTCCTCGCCCAGTGACAGAAGGGGTAGCGAGGGACGTATTGTGTTGTTGCCATTAAGGATAAAAAGATGGGGTTTATATCATATTGCTTGAGTTTATCCCTCTACATAATGTCATCTTGCTTAAGGCATTACTCTGTTCTTATGAACTTAATACTCTAGATGCATATTGGATAGCGGTCAATGTGTGTAGTAATAGTAGTAGATGCAGGCAGGAGTCAGTCTACTTGTTACAGACGTGATGCCTATATTCATGATCACTGCCTTAGATGCTGTCATAACTTCGTGCTTTTCTATTAATTGCTCAATAGTATTTTGTTTACCCACCGTATGCTTTCTTTGAGAGAGAAACCTCCAGTGAAACCTATGGCCACCGGCTCTATTTTTCATCATATATTTCAGTTCTATAAAACGAAAAACCCCAAAATACCTTGCTGCAATTTATTTGTGTTCACTTTATTTTTCCTTTTACTATTATTTTAAATCTATCTCTATTAGATCTCACTCTTGATAGTGACCGTGAAGGGATTGACAACCATTTTTTCACGTTGTGTGCAAGTGCTTGTTGGTTTGTGCAGGTGCATGTATTGGGGACTTGCTTGTGCCTCCTACTTGATTGATACCTTGGTTCTCAACTAAGGTAAATACTTATCTCTACTTTGCTGCATCACCCTTTCCCCTCCAAGGGAAAAATCTACGCAAGCTCAAGAAGTAACAGGAAGAATTTCTAGCGCCATTGCCGGGGAGGTTCTACATCAAGCCTACCAAGTACCTATCATAAACTCTCATCTCTTGCACTTACATTATGTGCCATTTGCCTCTCGTTTTCATTTCCCCCACTTCTAAAATGTTTTCAGAAAAACACAAAAATATTTGCCTTTTTATTCGCCCTTTTTACGTTCGTCTTTTTGTTTGCTTGTTTGAGTGTTTGATCGTAGGTTTTGCTACCATGGCAAGCACTTGTATCATAATTAGCACCCGGAAAGTGAGGTTCTTAATTTTAAACAAAGCGAGGGAGAGAATTTAAAATATGCTTGGTATAGAATTTAAAATGCTCAAAATAGATCTACTTGTAAGCAATCTACTACCGTTCTCCTCCAAAAATATTATGTGGGTGTTACTACTTGATATATATATGTGCTAGATACCATTACTGGGGAAAACTTCTTGGGTATCCATACTTTGGATGCTTACAGTGCTATAATAAATTTGGTGGTTCACCACCACTCATGGTTAATGAAGCGGTTTTAACCTTGGAACATATGACGTAAAGACTTTATATTATTGAGAATAAAAATTCTACCGTAGATCTTCATGAAAATTTGGATAAAAAGATTCATAATCACATTACTCAAATTGGATCAAAGGTGGGAATCACCTTAAAGAATTGAAAGGAAAAGGAGTCTATAGTTAATGGGAAAATAAATCAAGATTCTATTAGAATTGACAAGCTAGAAGATGTTATTACCAACTTGGGTTCTGCTTTTGCCGCTGTTAAAACCACTCCAAAATTTCCTTCTACAAAAGCTACTAAGTTTATGTTGGAAATATGCCCTAGAGGCAATAATAAAATGGTTATTATTATGTTTCCTTGTTCATGATAATTGTCTATTGTTCATGCTATAATTGTATTAACCGGAAACCGTAATACATGCGTGAATACATAGACCACAACATGTCACTAGTGAGCGTCTAGTTGACTATATCGTTGACCAATATATGGTTGTTGTTTCCTGTCCATGGACATTGGATGTCGTTGATAATGGGGTCACATCATTAGGAGAATGATGTGATGGACAAGACCCAATCCTAAGCATAGCACAAGATCATGTAGTTCGTTTGCTAGAGCTTTTCTAATGTCAAGTATCATTTCCTTAGACCGTGAGATTATGCAACTCCTGGATACCGTAGTAATGCTTTCGGTGTATCAAACATCACAATGTCACTGGGTGACTATAAAGGTGCACTGAAGGTATCTCCAAAAGTGTCTGTTGGTTTGGCACAAATCGAGATAGGGTTTTGTCACTCCCTATGACGAAGAGGTATCTCTGGGCCCACTCGGTAACGCATCATCATAATGAGCTCAATTTGACTAAGGAGTTAGTCACGGGATCATGTGCTACAGAACGAGTAAAGAGACTTGCCGGTAACGAGATTGAAAAAGGTATGGGGATACCGACGAACGAATCTCGGGCAAGTAACATACCGATGGAGAAAGGGAATTGCATACGGGATTGATTGAATCCCAACATCGTGGTTCATCCGATGAGATTATCGTGGAACATGTGGGAGCCAATATGGGTATCCAGATCCCGATATTGGTTATTGGCCGGAGAGGCGTCTCAGTCATGTCTGCATGGTTCTCGAACCCGTAGGGTCTACACACTTAATGTTCGATGACGCTAGAGTTGTAATGGGAATTGTATGTGGTTACCAAAGGTTGTTACGAGTCCCGGATGAGATCTCGGACGTGACGAGGAACTCTGGAATGGTCCGAAGGTGAAGATCAATATATTGGACGAAGGGTATTGAAGTCCGGAAGTGTTCCGGGGGTACCGGGCTATGGCCAGCATGACCGAAAGGTGTTTCGAGGCCCCCGACAAGTGTTGCGGGGCATCATGGGCCAAGGGGAGGGGGCAAACCAGCCCACTAAGGGGTTGTGCACCCCCCACACCCTGTCCCACATAACCAGGAGAGGTGGGGCACCGCATGTAGGGTTCCCTCCATCTGGCTTGGGGGGCAAGTCACCCTAGGGTTTCCCTAGGGGGCGCCCCCATCTGCCTTGGCTGCCGCCACCTAGATTGGATCTAGGGCGCCCCTCATCCTCCCTTCCCCCTATATATAGATAGGTAGAGAGTGGGGCAGCCGCACCTTTGGATACATCTCCATGCTACGGCGCTGCCCTTCCTCCCCCTCGTACACCTCTTCCTCCTCCGCAGTGCTTAGCGAAGCTCTGCCGAAGAACCACGAGCTCCACTGCCACCACGCCGTCTTGCTGCCGGAGTTCTACCTCAACTTATCCTCCCCCTTGATGGATCAAGGAGGAGACGTCCCCGGGTTGTACGTGTGTTGAACACGGAGGCGCCGTCCATTCGGCGCTAGATCGGATCTTCCGCGATTTGAATCGCCGCGAGTACGACTCCATCAACCGCGTTCTTTGCAACGCTTCTGCTTAGCAATCTTCAAGGGTATGAATATACACTCCCTCTCTCTCAGTGCTAGCATCTCTTAGATTGATCTTGGTGACATGTAGGAATTTTTTTGAATTATTACTACGTTCCCCAACAGTGGTAATGAGCTAGGTCTATGCGCAGATTCTATGCACGAGTAGAACACAAGTAGTTGTGGGTGATGGTTTGGTCAATTTTCTTGCCGTTACTAGTCCTATCTTGATTCGGCGGCATTGTGGGATGAAGCGGCCCGGACCGACTTTACACGTACGCTTACGTGAGACACGTTCCACCGCCTGACAAGCACTTGTTGCATAAGGTGGCTAGCGGGTGTTTGTCTCTCCCACTTTAGTCTGATCGGATTTGATGAAAAGGTCCTTATGAAGGGTAAATAGAAATTGGCATATCACCGTTGCGGCTTTTGCGTAGGTAAGAAACATTCTTGCTAGAAACCCATAGCAGCCACGTAAAACATGCAACAACAATTAGAGGACGTCTAACTTGTTTTTGCAGGGGATGCTATGTGATGCGATATGGCCAAAATGATGTGATGAATTATATATGTGATGTATGAGATTGATCATGTTCTTGTAATAGGAATCACAACTTGCATGTCGATGAGTATGACAACTGATAGGAGCCATAGGAGTTGTCTTATTTTATTGAAGACACGATGATGGAGATCATGATGATGAAGATCATGGTGCCATGCCGGTGATGATGGTGATCATGCCGCGCCTCAAAGATGGAGATCAAAGGCGCAAGATGATATTGGCCATATCATGTCACTTTATGATTTGCATGTGATGTTTATCATGTTTACATCATATTTGCTTAGAACGACGGTAGCATAAATAAGATGATCCCTCACTAAAATTTCAAGAAATGTGTTCCCCCTAAGTGTGCACCGTTGCAAATGTTCGTTGTTTTGAAGCACCACATGATTATCAGGTGCGATAGATTCTAACGTTTGCATACAACGGGTGTAAGACAGATTTACGCATGCGAAACACTTAGGTTGACTTGACGAGCCTAGCATGTACATACATGGCCTCAGATCACGAGAGACCGAAAGGTCTAACATGAGTCATATAGTAGATGCGATCAACATGGAGATGTTCACCATTGATGACTAGTCTGTCTCACGTGATGATCGGACACGGCCTAATCGATTTGGATCATGTATCACTTAGATGACTAGAGGGATGTCTATCCGAGTGGGAGTTCATTAAATAATTTGATTAGATGAACTTAATTGTCATGAACTTAGTCTAAATTTTTCTTTACAATCTAACCTTTAGATCCAATGGCCCATGCTAATGTTGCCCTCAACTTCAACGCGTTCCTAGAGAAAACCAACCTGAAAGACGATGGAAGCAACTATACGGACTGGGTCCGTAACTTGAGGATCATCCTCATAGCTTCCAAGAAAGCACATGTCCTTGAAGCACTGCTAGGTGACGCACCCATTTTCCCAGCAACTGAAGACGTTATGAACGCCTGGCAGTCGCATAGTGATGATTACTCCCTGGTTTAGTGCGGCATGCTTTAGAGCTTAGAACCGGGGCTCCAAAAGCGTTTTGAGCAACACGGAGCATATGAGATGTTCCAAGAGCTGAGAATGGTTTTCCAAGCTCATGCCCGGGTCGAGAGATATGAAGTCATCGACAAGTTCTTCAGTTGTAAGATGGAGGGAAACAGTTCTGTCAGCAAGCATATACTCAAAATGTATGGGTTACACAACCGCTTGTCTCAGCTGGGAGTTAATCTTCCAGATGACTCAGTCATTGATAGAATCCTCCAGTCGCTTCCACCTAGCTACAAGAGCTTTTTGATGAACTTTAATATGCAAGGGATGGAGAAGTCCATTCCTGAGTTATATTCGATGCGAAAATCAGCAGAGGTGGAGATCAAAAAGGAACATCAAGTGTTGATGGTGAATAAGACCTCTAAGTTCAAGAAAGGCAAGGGTAAGAAGAACTTCAAGAAGGACGGCAAGGGAGTTGCCATGCCCGGTAAGTCAGTTGCCGGGAAGAAGCCAAAGAATGGACCCAAGCCTGAGACTGAGTGCTTTTATTGCAAGGGAAATGGTCACTGGAAGCGGAACTGCCCCAAGTACTTAGTGGATAAGAACGCCGGCAACATCAAAGCTATATATGATATACATGTTATTGATGTGTACCTTACCAGCGCTCGTAGTAGCTCCTGGGTATTTGATACCGGTGCGGTTGCTCACATTTGTAACTCAAAGCAGGAGTTGCGGAATAAGCGGAGACTGGCGAAGGACGAGGTGACGATGCATGTCGGGAATGGTTCCAAGGTCGATGTGATCTCCGTCAGCATGCTACCTCTACATCTACCTTCGGGACTAGTTTTAAACCTCAATAATTGTTATTTAGTACCAGCTTTGAGCATGAACATTGTATCTGGATCTCGTTTGATGCGAGATGGCTACTCATTTAAATCTGAGAATAATGGTTGTTCTATTTATATGAGAGATATGTTTTATGGTCATGCCCCGCTGGTCAATGGTTTATTTTTATTGAATCTCGAACATGATGTTACACATATTCATAGTGTGAATGCCAAAAGATATGTAAGGTTGATAATGATAGTCCCACATACTTGTGGTACTGCCGCCTTCATCATATTGGTGTCAAACGCATGAAGAAACTCCATGCAGATGGACTGTTGGAGTCTCTTGATTATGAATCATTTGACACATGCAACCATGCCTCCTAGGCAAGATGACCAAGACTCCGTTCTCTGGAACAATGGAGCGAGCAACCAACTTGTTGAAAATAATACATATTGATGTATGCGGTCCAATGAGCATTGAGGCTGGCGGTGGCTATCGTTATGTTCTCACCCTCACTGATGACTTAAGTAGATATGGGTATGTCTACTTAATGAAACACAAGTCTGAGGACTTTGCAAAGTTCAAGGAATTTCAGAGCGAGGTAGAGAATCAACATGACAGGAAAATAAAGTTCTTACGATCTAATCATGGAGGAGAGTATTTGAGTCACAAGTTTGGCACGCACTTAATGAAATGTGGAATTGTTTGACAACTCCCGCCGCCTGGAACACCTGAGCGTAATGGTGTGTCCGAATGTCGTAATCGCCTCTATTGGATATGGTGCGATCTATGATGTCTCTTTCCGATCTACCGCTATCATTTTTGGGTTATGCTTTAGAGACTGCCACATTCACTTTAAATGGGTTTCCCAATGCATCGGGCCCGATGACTCTCTTCTATGACAACACTGGAGCTATTGCCATTGCCAAGGGGCCCAGATTTCACAAGAAGACCAAGCACATCAAGCGCCGCTTAAACTCCATTCATGGTTATATTCAAGATGGAGACATAGATATTTGTAAAGTACATACAGATCTGAATGTCGCAGATCCATTGACTAAACCTCTTCCACGAGCAAAACATGACCAGCACCATAAATCTATGGGTGTTCAATTCATCACAATGTAACTAGATTATTGACACTAGTGCAAGTGGGAGACTGTAGGAATTATGCCCTAGAGGTAATAATAAAATGGTTATTATTATATTTCCTTGTTCATGATAATTGTCTATTGTTCATGCTATAATTGTATTAACCGGAAACCGTAATACATGTGTGAATACATAGACCACAACATGTCCCTAGTGAGCCTCTAATTGACAAGCTCGTTGATCAATAGATGGTTGTGGTTTTCTGACCATGGACATTGGATGTCGTTGATAACGGGATCACATCATTAGGAGAATGTTGTGATGGACAAGACCCAATCCTAAGCATAGCACAAGATCATGTAGTTCGTTTGCTAGAGCTTTTCTAATGTCAAGTATCGTTTCCTTAGATCGTGAGATTATGCAACTCCCGGATATCATAGGAATGGTTTGGGTGTATCAAACGTCATAACCTAACTGGGTGACTATAAAGGTGCAGTACATGTATCTCCTAAAGTGTCTGTTGGGTTGGCACGAATCGAGACTGGGATTTGTCACTTCATATGACGGAGAGGTATCTTTGGGCCCACTCGGTAATGCATCATCATAATGAGCTCAATGTGACTAAGGAGTTAGTCATGGGATCACGTGTTACGGAACGAGTAAAGAGACTTGCCGGTAACGAGATTGAACAAGGTATGGGGATATCGACGATCGAATCTCAGGCAAGTAACATACCGCTAGACAAAGGGATTTGTATATGAGATTGATTGAATCCCCGACATCATGGTTCATCCGATGAGATCATCGTGGAACATGTGGGAGACAATATGAGTATCCAGATCCCGCTATTGGTTACTGGCCGGAGAGGCGTCTCGATCATGTCTGCATGGTTCCCGAACCCGTAGGGTCTACACACTTATGGTTCAGTGATGCTAGAGTTGTAACGGTAATTGTATGTGGTTACCGAAGGTTGTTCCGAGTCCCAGATGAGATCCCGGACGTGATGAGGAACTCCAGAATGGTCTGGAGGTGAAGATCGATATATTGGACGAAGGGTATTGGAGTCCGGAAGTGTTCCAGGGGTATCGGGCTATGGCCAGCATGACCGAATGGTGTTTCGGGGGCCCCGACAAGTGTTGCAGGGCCTCATGGGTGAAGGGGATGGGGGCAAACCAGCCAACTAAGGGGATGTGCACCCCCACACCCTTTTCCACGTAACTAGGAGAGGTGGGGCACCCCATCTAGGGTTCCCTCCACCTGGCTTGGGGGGCAAGTCACCCTAGGGTTTCCCTAGGGGGCGCCCCCATCTGCCTTCGCCGGCCCCTAGATTGGATCTAGGGCGCCCCTCCTCCTCCCTCCCCCCTATATATTGAGAGGTAGAGAGAGGGGCAGCCGCACCTTTGGATACATCTCCATGCTATGGCACTGCCCTTCCTCCCCCTCCTACACCTCTTCCTCCTCCAAAGTGCCTAATGAAGCTCTGCCGGAGAACCACGAGCTCCATCGCCACCACGCCGTCGTGCTGCCGAAGTTCTCCCTCAACTTCTCTCCCCCCTTGCTGCATCAAGAAGGAGGAGACGACCTCGGGCTGCACGTGTGTTCAACGCGGAGGCGCCGTCCGTTCAGCCCTAGATCTGGTCTTTCGCGATTGTTATCGCCGCGAGTGCGACTCCATCAATCGCGTTCTTTGCAATGCTTCCACTTAGTGATCTTCAAGGGTATGAAGATGCACTCCCTCTCTCCTGTTGCTAGCATCTCCTAGATTGATCTTGGTGACACATATGATTTTTTTTGAATTATTACTACGTTCCCCAACAGTTTTTTATGTTCCTAAAAATAAGGGTGAATCATCTAGCAAAGGGAACGAAGATCTAAAAATGATAAGTACTTACCCTAGCTTGGTCAATATCATCAAGGAACCAATAACTTGTGACGCCCGAAGACCGACGTCCCAGAAGATTCCGGAGATTCCAGATGTTCCGGGTTCTCCCGTGTGTTTCTTTTGTGCTTGTGTTATTTTTTTTTTTTGCATTGCATCATATCATCATGCCTTCATGTCATTAATCTTTTCTTCTCAACTAAATAAATTGTGTGGACCTTCAGTCCATTTAAATCGAGGGAAGGATGACTTCTCTTTATAACATATCCTCCTAATATTTATGGAGCTATGATAAAATATTCCATTTGTTTGGAATTAACCAACACACTTGCATATTTTCCCCATGCCTTCTTTTTCTCTTTTCTTGCCTCTCCTATTTTTCGTGGACCGTGGACATTTTTGCGAGTCCAGGAAAAATAACCTCTTGCCCAAACTCTACTCCTAACCCCCTCTTTCTTTTCCTTTATTTTGTCTCTATTTTCTTTTTCTTCTTCTTTTCTCTCTTTTTATTAGGAGAGGACCCAGTCCACCAGCTCCTTCCCTGGCCCAGTCCGGCCCATTCTTTCCCCACCTAGGCCTCTTGGCCCAGCTGCATCGAACCCTAGCTAGCGACCCTGCTCCTCACCCCTCGACCCCGATCCCTGTTTTCCCCTCGACCGCCGCCTCCTCCCGAGTCCCATCGATCCCCAGCCTCATCTCCCTCTCCCTCGCGCCCCTCATCCCTCCAGCCGCCTCGCCATCTCCCCTTCCCCATCGCGCCCGAGAGACCGAGGCCACCCATCGATCTCCTCCGCGGCCTCGCCTCCTCCAACCGCCAGAGCGGTCTGCCATCCCGCGCGGCTCCTCCACATCGTCGACAGCGCCGGCGCCGCCCCTGTCTCACCTCCACAGCGCCCCACCTCCTTCTTCCTCCCTGCTCCTGCGCCGCGCCTCGATGCTGTGGGCAGCTGAGACCCCGTCGCCCCACGAGCTTCGCCCGTGGGAGCCATGGACATTCTCGCCCTCCGGCCTTCTTAACGCCTCGCGCCGGCCACCGGCTCCCGTGCGGCCCCGACCTCATCTCTGGCGCACTGCTGTCCTCCTCCTTCCTCCGCGCCGGCGACCAGCTGCGCCGGCCTCCTTCTTGTCTCTGTCCTCGTCTGCACTTCCACCACCTCGCCCAAGTGTCGCGCCAAGTCCCGCTTCTCCCCTGCGCCAAGCCGCGGGCGTTCCATCCGCGTCAACGAGCGAGGCGAGTCCTCGTTGACCCAGCCGCAGCCGTGTCCAGCTCACCGCCGCACGTTGCTCCGGGTCCGGCCGACCTCTTTTCCCTGCAGGTGCCCAGAACCTACGGACTTGAACGGCTCCGAACCATGTACGTCTACCATCGCCGAAGGCCGACAAGTGAACCACTACCGCCGCGTGTTTTCGACAAGAAAATGTGTTCCACTACTATCGCCAAGTCCGACTATGACAAACGGCTCCACGACGAACGCCAAGTACCACTACGAACCCGAAAGAACAAGGATGCACCAAGTTCGTCTACCGCCGCCGTGGAACCTCAAGACCGGCAAGTCCAACTACGACTCGAGACCGAGACCGGCGAGACCGCTACGAACGAACGACTACACGATGCGTCAAGTTCCTCTCCGATGCCCAAGTTCGACTACCGTCGCCATGTACCACTACTTCCTCGATGATCGTGTACAACTACTTCCCACTACGTGCATGTACGACTACCGTCGCGTTGACTACTTCCACTACGTTCCTCGACGACTCGAACCGCTTCGAGAACGAATGTTTCGAAGGTATAACCCCGAGACGATGACCCGTGGACGAATGCATGTGTTGTATGAGATGTTTCCCTTGTGTGCACCGTGCCCGTTTCGTCTTTTGTCATGCTCCTCGGTTGCCTCGTCGCCGACTCGTGGGAACCCAATGACGGGATCACCCCACCTTTCATCTTGTTCGACTCGCTCACGCCACCTTTCTTTTGCACCGGTCTCTCAACGGGTTACCGGAACCGAGATGTTGCGTTGCATCATTTTCGGATCGTTGCCGTGGCACCCTTTCATTCCACCACGGTGACAAATACTCCTTATCATCTTCATGTCGACTTTTACTAAAAATTGCATGAAACTTGATCATGTCATCCGCATCATGTTAACAACATTATATGTGTGAATTGTTGTTTGCTTAAAATTGCTAAACATGCATATGGGGATTTTCCCGGAATTTTTGCTGTTATTTCCGACCTCATTTAAAATGCCTAAATAGGTAGTTTGTTTTTGCTTCACCTCTTGCCATGTTAACAAACATTTAACCTTGTCTTGAAAATAAACGAGAGTCGACTAAATAATTAAAATGTGGTGTTTCGTCAATATGCAACTCGTTGCATATTGAGCTCCACTTAACTTGTAGTTTTGTTCGTGCTCATTGCCATGCCATGCATCATTAAACCGGACATGCATCATACTTGGATGTGCATCGTATGCCATGTTTATGCTTGTGTGTTTACCGTGTTGTCTGCTTCTTTCCGGTTGCTTCTCTGTTAGCTTCGGTTTCGTTCCGGAGTTGTGAGGATTCGCTCGACTACGTTGCTCCGTCTACTTCATGGACTTGTTCTTCTTCCTTGCGGAATCCCAGGCAAGATGATCAAACCCTTGGATACCTTTACTACCATTGCCATGCTTAGTTGTCTCGATGCTATCGTTACATGTCGCGCTACCCATCTTTTATGTCAGCCTCTCCTTGTTGCCATGAAACCTCTAACCTTTTGACACCTTCCTAGCAAAACCACTGTTTGGCTATGTTACCCGCTTGCTCAGCCCCTCTTATAGCGTTGTTAGTTGCAGGTGAAGATGAAGATCGTTCCAGGAGGGAACTTGTTGTTGGATATCACAATATCTATTATTATAATAACACACCTATATACTGGGCATGGGTGGAAGGCTTGGCCTTTTGCTCGGTGTTTTGTTCCACTCATGCCACCTTAGGCGCCGATAAACCGGCATTATGTTCCTTGATTTTGCGTTCCTTACACGATGGGTGGATGGGGACCCCTTGACAGTTCGTCTTTGAATAAAACTCCTCCAGCAAGGCCCAACATTGGTTTTAATTTGCCTCATAATAACAACTTAATTAATTAATTAAATTGCATAGGGAGTTAGCGCTACCCGAGGTTTCTTTCTACATAGTAGGGGGGGCCAGTGCTCATGGTGTTGGTCCCCAACGGGGAGCCTGCGGGGCCACCATGGGGAAACTCGAGGTTTGGTTTTACTTGTAGCTTCACCCATCCGGTCGTGGCCTGAGACGAGATACACGCGGCTACTATCAGGGTGTCGACACACCGGGAGGTCTTGCTGGACTTGTTTTACCATTGTCGAAATGTCTTGTGCACCGGGATGCCGAGCCTGATCGGTTTTCCCTAAGATAAGGGGTGATGATATTATATTTATCACTTCAGCTAATCGTGAGATCTTGTGATGGCCTAAGTTGGGACACCCCTGCAGGGTTATGATCATTCGAAAGCCGTGCCCGCGGTTATGTGGCAGATTGGAATTTGTTAATGTCCGGTTGTAGAAAACTTGTCAGAGGATCCGAAGTAAAACACACAATTGTGTGAGTAACCGTGACTGTCTCTTTTCACTTTGAGAAGAGAACACGGTGGGGTTATGTTTGACTCGTAAGTAGTTTAGGATCTTTAGCGATCACTACTAGTTTGCGACCGTTTGCGTAGATGCTCATCTTATTCTTGTACTCGTAAGTTAGCCACCATATTATGCTTAGTCGCTGCTGCAACCTCACCACTTTACCTCTTCCTACCCATAAAGCTTTGCTAGTCTTGATACCCATGGTTATGGGATTGCTGAGTCCTCGTGGCTCATAGTTACTACAACACCAGATGCAGGTTCAGCCGAGAATGATGCAGGAGCTGGTTCAAGAACTTCACTGGGAGCTCAATGAAGAGCGTGGCTGTATGCTTGTGACGTTTTCGACGATCAGTAGTGGTTTCTACTAGGGGCGATTCAGACCTGTGGCTTTATGTTTTGGTATCTTTCTTTTGGATCCTGACCCGTTGTCGTGTTGTGATGTTTTGAATGATGTTTTGCTTATGTAATGTATTGTGTGAAGTGGCGAGTGTAAGCCAACTATCCCTTTTGCAATTTCATCCCTATTTTTACATGAGTCGTGCAAAGATACCAAACTTGAGATCATTCCAGAATGGGCTTATACCTTTAAGTCGTGCCTCGACACGTAGGAGGTATAGTCCCATCCTGGGCATTACAAGTTGGTATCAGAGCCTTCTCCGACCTAGAAGCCCCCACTAATTGATCGAATCGTTGACGGTTGAGTCTAGGCACACACTGAAAATGTTTTGAGTCCTATATATATATCGGAGAGTTGGATTTCTTTTGCTCCTCATCTCTTTTCACTCTGGTGAGGACTCCTGACGATTACTCTTGCCTCTTCTACTCTCAAAATGCACAATTTTTTTTAGGATCACGCGAGTATTGTTTGGATTGTTCCGATGTCTTTGTGACGAGAACATTGTTCTCGATGCCTCCTGTCATTAGGGGTTGTGGCAGTGTCCCGGGGAGTTGAGCTCCGAGGTGTTGTCGTCACAAATATATCGCATCAGTTCTAGAATACTTAAGACGGCCGACATCGAAAACTCTCCTATGCGGTTAGTGGCAAGATAACCCCGACATCACCCAGTACTGGGGAGGTAGTTCGGGAGTATTGCCATAGCTTGTATAGCAGATGCGTTTCGAAGGTTCGAGGTAAACGGTTTCCGGAAATAACTGTTTATGTGTTGAAGGATGGATACAGCTGGATGTAGGATTAGAGTTGAGTGCGCGGTGCTTCCCCTGTATCCCCAACACCTGATTGCATAACTGGAAACTTTCAGAAATTAATAGGTGGGTTCATCTAGTAGCTCGTAGGCATTCTTCCAACGGATGCACGATATGAAGTTCGGGGTTCTACATTGAGTGAAGTGGTTTTATGGGCGTTGTTCCGATCGGGAGTTGCATCTTAAAGGGTCCTTGGCTATGCTGATCCGGGGATTGCAAAACCCTTTTCTAACACATTCCATGAGCTTTCAACACAAATATGTCGAACGAAGCTTCTATCTTGTATTTGTTCTATCTGCTCCTTGTTGTTTTTATTTATCTTTTGTTCTCCCTAGTGGCTTCTCGACAAGTTGATGTACCTACGGAATTCATTTGTTCAATCCTCTATTCGAATGATATTGTGAAGATTATGCTGCAACATATCTATCCTTTGTTTTTGTTTTGATTCTGGTATTCGAGTTGCTTCGATGTCAAGTGTTGATTCCATACCTTTCCTAATCGGTGTTCTCATATTTCTATGGGAGTGCAAATTCTTCTTGACCATCAAGATCTTCATGGTAATCCTTTTCAACCGGTGTGCCTTCTCTTCAAGTTATTCCATACGGACGCCGTTGAGAAATCTGACGATTTGTCTGTTTCAATCATTCCAAGTTGTCTTTGTTTTCCCCACCCTCCCACCCTTCTTCTTCTTGGAGCCAGAAATTCTCAAATGAAATATCCATTTTATTAATGTGATGTTTCTTCATTCTTTTCGTTCAATTTCATTATCCGGTGATTTCTGAGGAAGATGCTCAAGAGCTTCAAGTTCATCATTCTTTTGTTCTCAAATTCTGTCGGTGGATTTAATTCAAGATTTCGGTGTTGATCTTATCCTTTTCCTCATTTCACAATGTTTTATTATTCCGGTGCACCAATTAATCATTCTCCTCTTGTTATTCATATCCGGAGTGCTGAAGATTCATAATTCCATTCTTAATCCGTTCAAATTATTTTGAGGATTATCATCTTATTCAAGCCATTTAATTCAACAGGTGCTATATCTCTTAAGCAATCTTTTTCAACGGTGATTTCTTTGAGTGGGCCCTAACCCACAGGTATTTTTTCCAGGATCTTACCTGACTCTTCTAATTTTTCTGGAGTTATACTCAAATTATTTTTAAAGTGTGACGTAAGAATGATTCCCATCAGTCACATGCCTTCTCCAAGATCGCTTTCAAATTCTTGTTCATCATTGTTTCAACCTTTTTTTAATTCTTCATTACGAAGTGCCTATACAATTCATGGTGGTGTATCTCATCGTCTTCTCAGATTGTGAAGACCGGAGAAGTGTTTCTCTTAAATCTTGGCCCGTTCTCTTGATGAGTTGTGGTTCTAGCTTCTGCCATCCTCATTAGTGTTCAGATTGTGAGGAATTCTTTTATACCGTCCGAAGCATTTCATGATTTTCTTTCCATTGTGATCCTCCGAAGGCCATCATTTCAGAAGATTCTTCGTTCTCAGTTTTCAACTTTGTCCTCCAAATATTCTTCATCGATGCCTCTTCGTTCGTCTCCATATTCTTACGGTGGCTCGTTCAAGATTACTCTTCCGTTGTTATCGTATTAATTCATTTGTTCTTTTCACAATCCTACCGGTGGTTCGTTGAAGATTTACCCAAGCTTTTGCGAGATCTCTCTTAATCCTTTCCAACGAGAATAAGTAGTATGCCAAATCCTTTGGTTGTCATCAATTTAAATTGGTGAAGGATAAGCATACAATAAATCTTATTCTTATTTCCCCGAAGTGACTAATCTCTTTTCCGGAGCTTGTTCATCATATCATATTCTCGGTCCTAAGTTGTTCATCTTGTTTTCCGGAGCTTCAAGTTATTTCTGTTATATCATTTCAAAGCTCCATCTAATTCATCACAGGCCTTGAATCTTATTCTTTCCTCTTTCACTTCTCATGCTTTCATTACCGGAGTTCTCATGGTGGTTCTTCATCATTTAATTCATCCTCGAAGTCTTCATTAAGATTCTTGTTGGAGGAGCTCAAATATTTCTTCTTCTTGCATTTTGAAGTGCAATTCTTTCTACCTTATCTTTTCAGATGGTGTTATGTCATTCTTGTCAATTCCTTCATGTTTTATGATTCACGACTTATCAAGAATGAGATATTTAAAACCATCATTTTCCTTGTTCAGGAGATCTTTCCAACAATTCAATTTATTTGTTGGAGTAATCTTGGGTTGTATTTCACCTAAAAGCTTTCCTTGAGAATTGTTGCTATTTATGGTGCTTATAAATGACCCAAGTTCTTCATTTATCATTCCGGTGAAATAAGTTTTTCATCTCCTTGTTGATCTCAATCCAATCAAATATTTCCGTTAGTGGCTGGTTGTCACCTCTTAATTTTGAGATGTTTTCCATAAGCCGACATCAAGCTTATTCGTTTTCGTTGTTGATTTTTTCCATCAACCCCATTCAACCCTTCTTTGTAAGGAGGATTTCCTAATTCATTTGTGGGAGAAGTTGTCATTTTCTTCTCCATTCATTTCTTTCGTTGATCTATATTCTATTCTTTCATTCCGGAGGCTTTGTGATATTGCTCTCTTTGACCATCATCTCGTTTTAATCAAGATCATATTCTTCCCTTGATTGTCTATTTAACTGGAATGTTGTCACCTACATTCTAGTTCCCTCATCTTATCAAGTTTGCCTCTCTTTTCAACCGGAGTGCTGTCTGAAATCTTTCTTACCCCTTGTGCCATTCTTTCAATTGTTTCAGAGGCTGTGTGTTGTTGTTTTCATCAAGTATCATTCCATCTCCTCAAACTCTTGTTAATTCCTTTGATTTTCAGATGGAGTGCTGTCCAAATTCTGTCATTCTTTCCTTGGCTATACCGTTGCAGTTTCATATTCTTTTGGTTCGTAAGCTCTTGTTTCATGTCTTTCAACCTACAAGGTTCTCGTAATGCTCCTTGTTCCTCTTTTCTAATGGAGTGTTTTCTTATTTGTCATCTCCGTTGTATTCTTATTCAACTTGTTTAACCTCTCAAGGTTCGTGGTTTCACTCGTTTGTCGAAGAAGCAACTTTGTTTACCTCTTCTTTTTCGTTTCTACCCGGTGCCATCTCTAGGATCTCGGGTCGAGATCCTCTGTTAGTGTGGGAGAGTTGTGACGCCCGAAGACCGACGTCCCAGAAGATTCCGGAGATTCCAGATGTTCCGGGTTCTCCCGTGTGTTTCTTTTGTGCTTGTGTTATTTATTTTTTGCATTGCATCATATCATCATGCCTTCATGTCATTAATCTTTTCTTCTCAACTAAATAAATTGTGTGGACCTTCGGTCGATTTAAATCGAGGGAAGGATGACTTCTCTTTATAACATATCCTCCTAATATTTATGGAGCTATTATAAAATATTCCATTTGTTTGGAATTAACCAACACACTTGCATATTTTCCCCATGCCTTCTTTTTCTCTTCTCTTGCCTCTCCTATTTTTCGTGGACCGTGGACATTTTTGCGAGTCCAGGAAAAATAACCTCTTGCCCAAACTCTACTCCTAACCCCCTCTTTCTTTTCCTTTATTTTGTCTCTATTTTCTTTTTCTTCTTCTTTTCTCTCTTTTTATTAGGAGAGGACCTAGTCCACCAGCTCCTTCCCTGGCCCAGTCCGGCCCATTCTTTCCCCACCTAGGCCTCTTGGCCCAGCTGCATCGAACCCTAGCTAGCGACCCCGCTCCTCACCCCTCGACCCCGATCCCTGTTTTCCCCTCGACCGCCGCCTCCTCCCGAGTCCCATCGATCCCCAGCCTCATCTCCCTCTCCCTCGCGCCCCTCATCCCTCCAGCCGCCTCGCCATCTCCCCTTCCCCGTCGCGCCCGAGAGACCGAGGCCACCCATCGATCTCCTCCGCGGCCTCGCCTCCTCCAGGCGCCGGAGCGGTCTGCCATCCCGCGCGGCTCCTCCACATCATCGACAGCGCCGGCGCCGCCCTGCCTCACCTCCACAGCGCCCCACCTCCTTCTTCCTCCCTGCTCCTGCGCCGCGCCTCGATGCTCTGGGCGGCTGAGACCCCGTCGCCCCACGAGCTTCGCCCGTGGGAGCCATGGACATCCTCGCCCTCCGGCCTTCTTAACGCCTCGCGCCGGCCACCGGCTCCCGTGCGGCCCCGACCTCATCTCTGGCGCACTGCTGTCCTCCTCCTTCCTCCGCGCCGGCCTCCTTCTTGTCTCTGTCCTCGTCTGCACTTCCACCACCTCGCCCAAGTGTCGCGCCAAGTCCCGCTTCTCCCCTGCGCCAAGCCGCGGGCGTTCCATCCGCGTCAACGAGCGAGGCGAGTCCTCGTTGACCCAGCCGCAGCCGCGTCCAGCTCGCCGCCGCACGTTGCTCCGGGTTCGGCCGACCTCTTTTCCCTGCAGGTGCCCAAAACCTACGGACTTGAACGGCTCCGAACCATGTACGTCTACCGTCGCCGAAGGCCGACAAGTGAACCACTACTGCCGCGTGTTTTCGACAAGAAAATGTGTTCCACTACTATCGCCAAGTCCGACTACGACAAACGGCTCCACGACGAACGCCAAGTACCACTACGAACCCGAAAGAACAAGGATGCACCAAGTTCGTCTACCGCCGCCGTGGAACCTCAAGACCGGTAAGTCCAACTACGACTCGAGACCGAGACCGGCGAGACCGCTACGAACGAACGACTACACGATGCGTCAAGTTCCTCTCCGATGCCCAAGTTCGACTACCGTCGCCGTGTACCACTACTTCCTCGATGACCGTGTACAACTACTTCCCACTACGTGCATGTACGACTACCGTCGCGTCGACTACTTCCACTACGTCCCTCGACGACTCGAACCGCTTCGAGAACGAATGTTTCGAAGGTATAACCCCGAGACGATGACCCATGGACGAATGCATGTGTTGTATGAGATGTTTCCCTTGTGTGCACCGTGCCCGTTTCGTCTTTTGTCATGCTCCTCGGTTGCCTCGTCGCCAACTCGTGGGAACCCGGTGACGGGATCACCCCACCATTCATCTTGTTCGACTCGCTCACGCCACCTTTCTTTTGCACCGGTCTCTCAACGGGTTACCGGAACCGAGATGTTGCGTTGCATCATTTTCGGATCGTTGCCGTGGCACCCTTTCATTCCACCACGGTGACAAATACTCCTTATCATCTTCATGTCGACTTTTACTAAAAATTGCATAAAACTTGATCATGTCAGCCGCATCATGTTAACAACGTTGTATGTGTGAATTGTTGTTTGCGTAAAATTGCTAAACATGCATATGGGGATTTTCCTGGAATTGTTGCTGTTATTTCCAGCCTCATTTAAAATGCCTAAATAGGTAGTTTGTTTTTGCTTCACCTCTTGCCATGTTAACAAACATTTAACCTTGTCTTGTAAATAAATGAGAGTCAACTAAATAATTAAAATGTGGTGTTTCTTCAATATGCAACTCGTTGCATATTGAGCTCCACTTAACTTGTAGTTTTGTTTCTGCTCATTGCCATGCCATGCATCATTAAACCGGACATGCATCATACTTGGATGTGCATCGTATGCCATGTTTATGCTTGTGCGTTTACTGTGTTGTCTGCTTCTTTCCGGTTGCTTCTCTGTTAGCTTCGGTTTCGTTCCGGAGTTGTGAGGATTCGCTCGACTACGTTGCTCCGTCTACTTCATGGACTTGTTCTTCTTCCTTGCGGAATCCCAGGCAAGATGATCATACCCTTGGATACCTTTACTACCATTGCCATGCTTAGTTGTCTCGATGCTATCGTTACATGTCGCGCTACCCATCTTTTATGTCAGCATCTCCTTGTTGCCATGAAACCTCTAACCTTTTGACACCTTCCTAGCAAAACCACTGTTTGGCTATGTTACCCGCTTGCTCAGCCCCTCTTATAGCGTTGTTAGTTGCAGGTGAAGATGAAGATCGTTCCAGGAGGGAACTTATTGTTGGATATCACAATATTTATTATTATAATAACACACCTATATACTGGGCATGGGTGGATGGCTTGGCCTTTTGC
This sequence comes from Secale cereale, assembly GCA_902687465.1. Classification (NCBI taxonomy): domain Eukaryota; kingdom Viridiplantae; phylum Streptophyta; class Magnoliopsida; order Poales; family Poaceae; genus Secale; species Secale cereale. The sequence goes on along the minus strand of LR738711.1, from coordinate 746,294,568 downwards.
TCGGTGTTTTGTTCCACTCATGCCACCTTAGGCGCCGATAAACCGGCATTATGTTCCTTGATTTTGCGTTCCTTACACGATGGGTGGATGGGGACCCCTTGACAGTTCGTCTTTGAATAAAACTCCTCCAGCAAGGCCCAACATTGGTTTTAATTTGCCTCATAATAACAACTTAATTAATTAAGTAAATTGCATAGGGAGTTAACGCTACCCGAGGTTTCTTTCTACATAGCAGGGGGGGCCAGTGCTGATGGTGTTGGTCCCAAACGGGGAGCCTGCGGGGCCACCACGGGGAAACTCGAGGTTTGGTTTTACTCGTAGCTTCACCCATCCGGTCGTGGCATGAGACGAGATACGCGCGGCTACTATCAGGGTGTCGACACACCGGGAGGTCTTGCTGGACTTGTTTTACCATTGTCGAAATGTCTTGTGCACCAGGATGCCGAGCCTGATCGATTTTCCCTCAGATAAGGGGTGATGATATTATATTTATCACTTCAGCTAATCGTGAGAGCTTGTGATGGGCTAAGTTGGGACACCCCTGCAGGGTTATGATCTTTCGAAAGCCGTGCCCGCGGTTATGTGGCAGATTGGAATTTGTTAATGTCCGGTTGTAGAAAACTTGTCAGAGGATCCGAAGTAAAACACACAATTGTGTGAGTAACCGTGACTGTCTCTTTTCACTTTGAGAAGAGAACACGGTGCGGTTATTTTTGACTTGTAAGTAGTTTAGGATCTTTAGCGATCACTACTAGTTTGCTATCGTTTGCGTAGATGCTCATCTTATTCTTGTACTCGTAAGTTAGCCACCATATTATGCTTAGTCGCTGCTGCAACCTCACCACTTTACCTCTTCCTACCCATAAAGCTTTGCTAGTCTTGATACCCATGGTTATGGGATTGCTGAGTCCTCGTGGCTCACAGTTACTACAACACCAGATGCAGGTTTAGCCGAGAATGATGCAGGAGCTGGTTCAAGAACTTCACTGGGAGCTCAATGAAGAGCGTGGCCGTATGCTTGTGACGTTTTCGATGATCAGTAGTGGTTTCTACTAGGGGCGATTCAGACCTATGGCTTTATGTTTTGGTATCTTTCTTTTGGATCCTCACCCGTAGTCGGGTTGTGATGTTTTGAATGATGTTTTGCTTATGTAATGTATTGTGTGAAGTGGCGAGTGTAAGCCAACTACCCCTTTTGCAATTTCATCCCTATTTTTACATGAGTCGTGCAAAGATACCAAACTTGAGATCATTCCAGAATGGGCTTATACCTTTAAGTCGTGCCTCGACACGTAGGAGGTATAGTCCCATCCTGGGCATTACATTACTACAAGTAAATTCCTTGTTTTCTTACCTATGAGTGTGATCATCAATGAACCCAATGAATTTCCTACGGGTTATAAATGTGCAATTGAAGAATTGAGTACCAAAGATGACAATACGTAGATCGTTGCTTTATGCCTAGCTAGGGGCGTTAAACAATAGCGCTTGTTGGGAGGCAACCCAATTTTATTTGTTTTATATATTTTTTTCCTCTATTTTCCAATAAATATACCTTCTAGCCCCTGGTTAGATGTGTTTTCATGTTTTAATTTAGTGTTTGCGCCAAGTAACACATTTGGGATGGTTTGGAAGATTGTTGATTTGATTTTGCTGAAAAACAAAAGCTTTTGCGTCCAGTACATAAAATACTATAATTCACTGGAGCGTATTAATTTTCTAAATTTTTTACACATGATTAATATACAAATTTCCCACATTTTCCTAATGTGTCAGAATTTTAGAGTTGTAGAAGTATAAGAAATTTTCAGATTGCTACATATTGTTCTATTTTTGACAGAATCTGTTTTCATTGTGTTGTTTGCTTATTTTGATGAATCTATGGGTAGTATATC
>LR738711.1:746206903-746292596 GCA_902687465.1 Secale cereale | reverse complement strand
GTATGAACCATGGAGAAGTTGGAATACAGTATATATAACACCAATATAAAATTATAATGAGTTCACAATAGTACCTAAAGTGGTTATTTGCTTTATTGTACTAACGAATCTCATGAGTTTTCTGTTGAGTTTTGTGTTGTGAAGCTTTCTAGTTTTGGGTAAAGATTTGATGGACTACGAAATAAGGAGTGGAAAGAGCCTAAGCTTGGGGATGCCCAAGGCACCCCAAGGTAATATTAAAGGACAACTAAGCATCTAAGCTTGGGTATGCCCCAGAAGGCATCCCCTCTTTTGTCTTCAATCCATCGGTAAATTTACTTGAGGCTATATTTTTATTCACCACGTGATATGTGTTTTGCTTGGAGCGTCTTATATGATTAAGTCTCTACTTTTTAGTTTTCCACAATCATCCTTGATGTACACACCTTTCAAGAGAGACACACATTAATTGTGAATTTATTCGAATACTCTATGTGCCTCATTTATATCTTTTGAGCTAGGCAGATGCTCTGGTACTTCACTTATATCCTTTTTAGCACGACGATGATGTTATTTTGAAGAAATTGATGAACTCTCATGCTTCACTTATATTATTTTGAGAGACTAATAACAACATGGTAATTTTCTTAGGTTATGAATTTGGTCCTAATATGATAGGCATCCAAAGGGGATATAATAAAAAAATTCATAAAGAGCATTGAATATATGAGAACTTTAGTTCCTTGGAATTGTTTTGAGATATGAAGATGGTAATATTAGATTCATGCTAGTAGTGATTTGTGGAATAGAATAAATACTTGTGTTAAGGTTTATGATTCCCGTAGCATGCACGTATGGTCTTCTAGTTATGTGATGAAGTTGTAGCGCAATTTATCCTTGATTGTCTTCCTTTGTGTGAAAGTTGGGAGCGCGCAATGGTTAACTCCTACCAACCTCTCCCCTAGGGCATGCATAGTAGTACTTTGCTTTGAAGGCTAATAAACTTTTTGCAATAAGTATGTGAGTTCTTTATGACTAATGTTGAGTCCATGGATTATACGCACTCTCACCGTTCCAACTTTGCTAGCCACTCTAGTACCGCGCAACTTACGCCGGTGCATTAAACCCACCTTATACCTGATACGTCTCCAACGTATCTATAATTTTTTGATTGTTCCATGCTGTTATATTATCATTCTTGGATGTTTCACAATCATTTTATAATAATTTTATATCATTTTTGGTACTAACCTATTGACATATTGCCAAGTGCTAGTTGTTGTTTTCTGCATGTTTTTTACATCGCATGAATTCAATATCAAATGGAGTCCAAACACCGAGAAACTTTTTGGAGATTTTTTTATGGGCCGGAAGACACCCAATGGGCCAGAGCTGCACCTGGGGGTTCCCTGAGGGGGGCACAAACCACCAGGGAGCGCCAGGCCCCCCTAGCGCGCCCAGGTGGGTTGTGCCCACCTTGGTGGCCTCCCGCACCCCTCTCTACCCTATAAATTCACAAATATTCCAAAAACCCTCGGGGTGAACCTAGATCAGAAGTTCCGCCGCCGCAAGGCTCTATAGTCCATGAGATCCAATCTAGAGCCCTTTCCGGCACTGCGTCGGAGGGGGAAATCATCACCGGTGGCCATCTTCATCATCCCGGCGGCCGCCACAGTGAGGAGGGAGTAGTCCACTCTCGAGGCTGAGGGTTTGTACCAGTAGCCATGTGCTTAATCTCTCTCGCGCGCAATCTCGAGATGTCACGATCTTGATATATCATGGGATTTGTTAACATAGATGGATCATATGATGTTTCTCCCCTCTCTACTATTGTTGTGATGAATTGAATCTTTACCCTTTGAAGTTTTGTCATATTGGATTGAATGTTCAGATTTGAGAACACATGATGTATGTCTTGCGGTATGAATATTTGAGGTGACAATGTGGTATCATATTGATTGACTTGATGTATGTTATGGCGCTCAACTTGCAGATTCTCACGGTGACATTGGGGTAATCTATGCATAGGGGTTGATGCATGTTTTTATTATCTTTTCTCCAATAGAAATTTTGGGGTCTACTTGTAGCTCTTTGTGTGTATTGAATATTATGATCATGAAGTTGTTTCATGTATATCGTAGAATCAACTCATGGATATTTGTGGTGACATTGGAATATCTAGGTGACATTAGAGTTGGTTGATGTGTGTCATATGGTGTTATTTTAGTACGAACTCTTTGTTAGATTGATCAAAAAGAATAGCTTTGTGTTATTTTAGTACGAACTCTAGGATAGATTGATCAGAAAGAATAGCTTCGAGGTGGTTTCGTACCCTACAAACAATTTCTATCTTTTGTTCTCCGCTAACAGGAACTTGGGAGTGATTCTTTATTGCATTTTGAGGGATAGTCATATGATCCAACTATGTTAGCATTATTGAGAGATTGCACTAGTGAAAGTATGCACCCTAGGCCTCATTTTCCATCATTACAATACCGTTTGTGCTCTGTTTTATCACTTGCTACCTTGCTGTTTTTTATTGTCACTATTACAAAAATCAATATCTACTATCCATATTACACTAACACCATCTCTTCGCCGAACTAGTACACCTATACAATTTGCCATTGTATTGGGTGTGTTGGGGACACAAGAGACTTATTATTATTTGGTTGCAAGGTTGTTTGAGAGAGACCATCTTCATCCTACACCTCCCACGGATTGACAAACCTTAGGTCATCCACTTGAGGGAAATTTGCTATTGTCCTACAAAACCGTGCGCTTGGAGGCCCAACACAAGTCTACAAGAACAAGTTGTGTAGTAAACATCAATACCTTTCCTCAAAACGGCCACCGTACCTACCTATTATGGCATTTTCATAGCCATTCCGAGATATATTGCCATGTAACTTCACCGTTCCGTCATTATGAGTTTTTACCTTGAGTTGTAATTTTTTAGTTGTAAGTAAATAAAAGTGTGATGATCATCATTATTAGAACATTGTCCCATGTGAGGTTAAAAAGAAGAGGCCAAAGATCCCAAATAAAAAAGAGTCCAAAGATCCCAAATAAAAAAGAGAGGCCAAAGAGCCCAAAATAAAAAAAGAGAAAAAGAGAGAAGGGACAATGTTACTATCCTTTTCCACACTTGTGCGTCAAAGTAGCACCATGTTTTTCATGATAGAGAGTCTCCTATTTTGACACTTCCATATATTACTAGTGGGAATTTTTCATTATAGAACTTGGCTTACATATGCCAATGATGGGCTTCCTCAAATTTCCCTAGGTCTTCATGAGCAAGCAAGTTGGATGCACACCCACTTAGTTTTCTTTCAAATGCGAGACTTTCTCCCTTCTTTTGTCTACTACCACCTTCTATTCCACCTATAGTGCTATGTCCATGGCTCACGCTCATGTATTGCAAGAAGTGTTGAAAAAGTTTGAGAACATAAAAAGTATGAAACAATTGCTTAGCCGACACTGGGGTAGTACATGATTTATACTTTGCATTAAGAAGAGGGAGCATAACAAGACTATCTGATTGTGTGGGGATAACTTTCTTTAGTCATGTTATTTTTTTAAGTTTCATGATTTTTCTTTCTAGTATGCTCGAAGTTTTATGTTTTCATATAAATATTGAACTTTTGTCTCGAATCATATCGATCTGAACATTCATGCCAAGATAAGAAGAAATACATTGATAAATATGTTAGGTAGCATTCCACATCAAAAATTCTATTTTTATCATTTACCTACTCGAGGATGAGCAGGAATTAAGCTTGGGGATGCTTGATATGTCCCCAACGTATCTATACTTTTTTGTTATTCCATGCTATTATATTATAAACTTTGGATGTTTTATATGCATTAATGTGCTATTTTATATCATTTTTGGGACTAACCTATTAACCTAGTGCCTAGTGTCAATTTTTGTTTTTTCCTTGTTTTTGACTTTCACTGAAAAGGAATATCAAACGGAGTCCAGACGGAATAAAACTTTGCGATGATGTTTCTTGGACAGAAGACACCTATGTGGCTTGGAGAGGTGGCCAGAAGATCTACGGAGAGGCCACAAGCTGTAGGGCGCCCCTAGGCTTGTGGGCCCCCCGTGGCTCACCTAACCCTAATCTTCGCTATATAAACACACAAATATCCCCCTACATCAAAAGACAAGCCAAAAATACTTTTCCACCGCCGCAAGTTTCTGTTCCCGTGAGATCCCATCTTCGGGCCTTTTTCGGTACTCCGCTGGAGGGGGATTTGATCGCGGAGGGCTTCTACATCAACATTGTTGCCCTTCCAATGATACGTGAGTTCTTTACCACAGACCTAAGAGTCCATAGCTAGTACCTAGATGGCTTCTTCTCTCTCTTTGATCTTCAATACAATGTTCTCCTCGATGTTCTTGGAGGTCTATTCGATGTAATCTTCTTTTGCGGTGCGTTTGTTGAGATCCAATGAATTGTGGGATTATGATCAAATCATATATGAATATTATTTGAGTCTTCTCTGAACTCTTTTATGCATGATTAATATAGCTTTGTATTTCTCTCTGACCTATCGATTTGGTTTTGTCAACTATATTGGTTTTTCTTGCAATGGGATAGGTGCTTTGTGATGGGTTCAATCTTGCGGTGTCCTCACCCAGTGACAAAAGGGGTAGCGAGGCTCATATTGTGTTGTTGCCATTAAGGATAAAAAGATGGGGTTTATATTATATTTCTTGAGTTTATCCCTCTACATCATGTCATCTTGCTTAAGGCATTACTCTGTTCTTATGAACTTAATACTCTAGATGCATGCTAGATAGCGGTCGATGTGTGGAGTGATAGTAGTAGATGCAGGCAGGAGTCGGTCTACTTGTCATGGACGTGATGCCTATATTCATGATCATTTCCTTAGACATCATCATAACTTTGCGCTTTTCTATCAATTGCTCAACAGTAATTTGTTTACCCACCATATGGTTTCTTCGAGAGAGAAGCCTTTAGTGAAACCCATGGCCCCGGGGTCTACTTTCCATCATATATTTTAAGATCTATAAAACCAAAGACCTAAAAATACCTTGCTGCAATTTATTTGTGTTTACTTCATTTTGCCCTTTACTATTATTTTAAATCTATCTCTATTAGATCTCACTCTTGCTAGTGACCATGAAGGGATTAACAACCCCTTTCTCGCATTATGTGCAAGTGTTTGTTAGTTTGTGCAGGCGCATGCATTGGGGACTTGCTTGTGCCTCCTACTGGATTGATACCTTGGTTCTGAACTGGGGGAAATACTTATCTCTACTATGTTGCATCACCCTTTCCTCTTCTAGGGAAAAATCAGCGTAAGCTCAAGAAGTAGAGGCCATCGGTTTGGAGCTGGAGGAGGAAGAACAAACAATGGAGGTGGTGGTCAGGGCGCCCGAGCTAGACCACCGTACTTTGCCAGTCGATTTGGACTCCGGCGAGGACGATGAGACAATGAATGCTATGGTCCAACCGGTGGACAATAACATGGCCATGGGTCCGTCGCTCCAAGCGCCTACATGGTCATTGGGGCTAGGATTTGAACCTATTGTGTAAGATTAACCCCGATTCCCCATTCCCGTTCAACTCAATTCGGATCGGAACCCTAAAATTCATCGCTACTAGGAACTCGTCAAGATGTTATGATCAGTCCTATGGCTATTTACCTCGATTCTCCATTCCCCTAGAACGTGGATGAATTACACGGACCAAATCTAAACACGGATTGAATGATAAATGGTAAGTGACGAGGTGAAAATAGGGCTTACCGCCATTACCGAAGTGTTGCCAGTGATGTTGCGGACGCCTTGTTGTTCTCTGATCTGCTGAACATCGCCGTCTCCGGTGAGACTGGGAGAGTGGAGAGAGGGGAGAGATAGTGGCGAGGGAAGGTGAGGGTGATTGCTGTCGGCGCTTCAGGAAGCAACACGGCTTCTCGAGCGTGGCTCCTCGCGTTCAGCCGCCGCCGCGCACATGCATCCAACAAGCCTAGTTGTGGAAAAACCGTTGATCCAGTCGTTCCTAGCGGGCCTGGCTGGGAGGTACTTTAAACATCGTGTGCTACACGCCAAACAGTGAACACAAGTAAGCAAACATGCTAAATTCTTCTCGTGCGAGCTTGGTTGGGTTATATGCGACCTACCAAACACGCCCCTAGTGGTGCATGGGCACCATGGTGCCCTTTATTAAAATAAATAAAAAAACATATTTAGAAGTTAAAAAATCCAAAACAATTTATGTGGAAACTTGTATGTATTCACTATGATCCATAAAATTTTGTTTTGAAAAATAATAATTTGTAAGTTGTACAAAAAAATTCCATCCCATAAACAAAAAAGAGGCCCATTTAAAAATACATATTTGTCTTTTCTTTGTACGTCGCGTGTTTTTTTGCACATACCTAATATACATGTGCATGCGTGTTTTAAAAAATCAGCTTCCTTTTGTGTTGTAGAAAATAGTTTTTTTAACGGGCACCATGGTGCATGTGCACAACTTGCAATGTTCGATGTTTGGATCGAGTCATCGGCCTCATGCTTGGTAGTCCGATGCTGCCTGGCGTGGACATGAGATGAGAAATTTTTCAGCCTAGCTAGACTAGCCTAGAGATGATATGTTTGGTTGGTGCCTGACCAGACAGAGCATCAAAGTCCTAAGGTGAATAGCCCAAAGATGACAACTCGGTATAGACCTATAGGTCTTTGCAATGTGGTGTTTAAGATTACCTCTAAGATGATTGCAAATAGTGGTGGGAAACATAGCATGCAATTTCAAAAAATTCCTATGCTCACACAAGATCTATCTATGAGATGCATAGCAACGAGAGAGGGAGAGTGTGTCTACGTACCCTCGTAAATGAAAGCGGAAGCATTTGACAACACAGTTGATTTAGTCGAACTTCTTGTTCAGACCGATCAAGCAACAAACGTACGACACCTCCGAGTTCTGCACACGTTCAGCTCGATGATATCCCTCAAACTCTTGATCTAGCAAAGTGTCGAGGGAGAGTTTCGTCAGCACAATGGCATGGTGGCGGTGATGGTGAAGTATTCCGCGGAGGGCTTCGCCTAAGCACTACGAAGATATGACTGGAGGTGTAATCTGTGGAGGGAGGCGTCGTACACAGCTAACAGATGTTGTTGTGTGTTCTAGGCGCCCCCCTCATATATATAGGTGGGAGGGAGAGGGAGCAACCAAGGGGGCGCCCAAGTAGGAGGAATCCTACTTGGGGCCCTAGTCCTATTCGCCCCCCTTACCATAATTTCTGGAGGGGGGGGGGGGAAGGAGAAGGGAGGAGGGAAAGAAGGGGGAGGCCGAATCCCTCCCCTTCCTTTCTATCTTCCCCTCTTTCCTTCCCCTCCATGTTCGGCCTATATGGGGGGCGCAGGAGACCATGTTGGCTGCTGCATTTCCCCTCTTGGCCCATTAGGCCCATATCTTTGCCGGGAGTGCGCGGAACCCCTTTTGAGTGACCCGATACGCACTTGATACCCCGGGAACACTTCCAGTGTTCGAATACTATCGTCCTATATCAAAATTTACCTCTCCTCCATTTAGAGACTCCTAGTCATGTCCGTAATCTCATCTGGGACTCCGAACAACATTCGGTCACCAAATCACATAACTCATATAATACAAAATCATCATCGAACATTAAGCGTGTGGACCCTACGGGTTCAAGAACTATGTAGACATGACCGAGAAACTTCTCTGGTCAATAACCAATAGCGGAACTTGTATGCTCATATTGTTTCCCACATATTCTACGAAGATCTTTATCGGTCGAACCGTTATGACAACATACGTTATTCCCTTTGTCCTTCGTATGTTATTTGCCCGAGATTTGACCGTCGGGATCTATATACCTTTCAATCTCGTTACTGGGAAGTCTCTTTACTCTTTTCGTAATACATCACCCCGCAACTAAATCATTAGCCACTTTGCTTGCAAGCCTTCTTATGATGTGTATTACCGAGAGGGCCTAGAGATACCTCTCCGATACTCGGAGTGACAAATCCTAATCTCGATCTATGATAACTCAAAAAACACCTTCAGAGATACCTGTAGAGCATCTTTATAATCACCCAGTTACGTTGTGACGTTTGATAGCACACAAGGCATTCCTCCGATATCCGGGATTTGCATAATCTCATAGTCAGAGGAATATGTATTGGACATGAAGAAAGCAATAGCAGTAAAACTGAAACGATCATAATGCTAAGCTAATGAATGGGTCTTGTCCATCACATCATTCTCCTAATGATGTGATCCCGTTATCCACTGACAACTCATGTCCATGGTTAGGAAACCTTAACCATCTTTGATCAATGAGCTAGTCAAGTAGAGGCTTACTAGGGACAGTGTTTGTCTATATATTCACACATGTATCAAGGTTTCCAATCAATACAATTCTAGAATGAATAATAAACATTTATCATGAATAAGGAAATATAAAATAACAACTTTATTATTATCTCTAGGGCATATTTTCTCCAAAGTAGGCTTTAAAAAAATTCTCCGGAGGTGATTGATACGTCTTCCATGTATCAATAATTTTTGATTGTTCCATGCTATTATATTATCAACTTTGGATGTTTTATATGCATGAATATGCTATTTATAGTATTTTTGGGAATAACTTATTAACCTAGTGCCCAATGTCAGTTTTTGTTTTTACTTGTTTTTAAGCTTCCCAGAAAAGGAATATCAAACAGAGTCCAAACGAAATAAAACTTTCATGATGATTTCTGATCAATAATATGTCATCCACATATAATATCAGAAATGCTACAGAGCTCCCACTCACTTTCTTGTAACTACATGCTTCTTCGAAAGTCGGAATAAAACCATATGCATTGATCACTTCATCAAAGCGTATATTCCAACTCTGAGATTCTTGCACGAGTCCGTAGATGGATCACTGGAGCTTGCACACTTTGTTAGCACCTTTAGGATCGACAAAACCTTCTAGTTGTATCATATACAACTCTTCTTTAGGAAATCCATTAAGGAATGTAGTTTTGACGTCCATTTGCCAGATTTCTTAGTCATGAACTACATCAATTACTAAAATGATTCGGACAGACTTAAGCATCACTACGGGTGAGAAAGTCTCATCGTAGTCAACTCCTTGAACTTGTCGAAAACCTTTCGCAACAAGTCGAGCTTTGTAGCCAATAATTTTACCATCATCGTCAGTCTTCTTCTTGAAGATCCATTTATTCTCTTTGGCTCGCCGATCATCGGGCAAGTCCACCAAAGTCCATACTTTGTTCTCATACATGGATCCTATCTCAGTTTTCATGGCCTCAAGCCATTTATCAGAATCTGGGATCATCATAGCATCTTCATAGTTCGTAGGTTTGTCATGGTCTAGTAACATGACTTCCAGAACAGGATTGCCGTACCACTCTAGTGCGGATCGTGCTCTATTTGACCTATGTGGTTCGGTAGTAACTTGATATGAAGTTTCATGATTATCATCATTAGCTTCCTCTCTAGTTAGTGTAGGAATCACTGGAATGGTTTTCTGTGATGAGCTACTTTCCAATTCGAGAGAAGGTACAATTACTTCATCAAGTTCTACTTTCCTCCCACTAACTTCTTTCAAGGAAACTCCTTTTCTAGAAATGTTCCATTCTTGGTAACACATACCTTGCCTTCGGATCTGTGGTAGAAGGTGTACCCAATTGTTTCTTTAGGGTATCCTATGAAGACGCACTTCTTCGATTTGGATTCAAGCTTATCACGCTAAAGCCTTTTGTCATAAGTGTCGCAACCCCAAACTTTAAGAAATGATAGCTTAGGTTTCTTGCCAAACCACAGTTCATACGGTGTCGTCTCAACGGATTTAGACGGTGTCCTATTTAATGTGAATGCAGTTGTCTCTAATGAATAACCCCAAAACGATAGTGGTAAATCGGTAAGAGACATCATAGATTGCACCATATCTAATAAAGTACGGTTATGACATTCAGACACACCATTACTCTATGGTGTTCCAGGTGGCGTGAGTTGTGAAACTATTCCACATTGTTTCAACTGAAGACCAAACTCATAACTCAAATATTCGCCTCCGCGATCAGATCATAGAAACTTTTTTCTTTTCTTGCTACAATGATTCTCTACTTCACTCTGAAATATTTTGAACTTTTCAAATGTTTCTGGCTTGTGTTTTATCAAGTAGATATACCCATATTTGCTCAAATCATCTGTGAAGGTCAGAAAATAATGATACCCGCCCCAAGCCTCAACACACATCGGACCGCGTACATCAGTATGTATTTTTTCCAATAAGTCATTGGCTCACTCCATTCCTTCGGAGAACGGATTTTTAGTCATCTTGCCCATGAGGCATGGTTTGCAAGTATCAAATGATTCATAATCAAGTGATTCCAAAAGTCCATCTGCATGGAGTTTCTTCATGCGCTTTACACCAATATGACCCAAACGATAGTGCCACAAATATGTTGCACTATCATTATCAACTTTGCATATTTTGGCATCAATATTGTGAATATGTGTATTATCACTATCGAGATTCAACAAAAAATAGACCACTCTTCATGGGTGCATGACCATAAAAGATATTACTCATATAAATAGAACAACCATTATTCTCTAATTTAAATGAATAACCGTCTCGCACTAAAAAAGATCCAGATATAATGTTCATGCTCAACGCTGGCACCAAATAACAATTATTTAGGTCTACAACTAATCTCGAAAGTAGATGTAAAGGTAGCATGCCGACGGCGATCACATCGACCCAGGAACCATTTCCCACGTGCATTGTTACCTCGTCCTTAGACAATCTTTATTTAATCCGTAGCTCCTATTTCAAGTTACAAATATGAGCGACCGAACCAATATCAAATACCAAGTCGCTACTACGAGCATTAGTAAGGTACACATCAATAACATGTATATTAAATATACCTTTGTTCACTTTGACATCCTTCTTATCCGCCAAATACTTGGGGCAGTTCCGCTTCCAGTGACCAGTCCCTTTGTAGTAGAAGCACTTAGTTTCCGGCTTGGGTCCAACTTTGGGCTTCTTCCCGGGAGTGGAAACTTGCTTGTCATTCTTCTTGAAGTTCCCTTTCTTTCCCTTTCCCTTTTTCTTGAAACTAGTGGTCTTGTTAACCATCAACACTTGATGCTCCTTCTTGATTTCTACGTCCGCAGCTTTGAGCATTGCGAAGAGCTCGGGAATTGTCTTCACCATCCCTTTCATATTATAGTTCATCGCATAGCCTTTATAGCTTCGTATCAGTGATTGGAGAACTCTATCAATAACACTATCATCTGGAAGATTAACTCCCAGCTGAGTCAAGTGATTATGATATCCAGACATTCTGAGTATGTGTTAACTGACATAACTGTTCTCCTCCATCTTGCAGCTATATAACTTGTTGGAGATTTCATATCTCTCAACTCGGGCATTTGCTTGAAATATTAACTTCAACTCCTGGAACATCTCATATGCTCCATGACGTTCAAAACGTCTTTGAAGTCCTGATTCTAAACCGTAAAGCATGGCACAGTGAACTATCGAGTAGTCATCAGATGGAGCTTGCGAGACGTTCAAAACATCAGCATATGCTCTTACAACAGTCCTTTCACCTAGCGGTGCATCAAGGACATAATTCTTCTGTGCAGACATGAGGATAATCCTCAAGTTACGGACCCAGTCCGTGTAGTTGATACCATCATCTTTCAACTTAGCTTTCTCTAGGAATCCATTAAAATTCAAGGGAACGGTAGCACGGGCCATTGATCTACAACATAGATATGCAAATACTATCAGGACTAAGTTCATGATAAATTAAGTTCAATTAATCAAATTACTAAAGAACTCTCACTTAGATAGACATCCCTCAAGTCATCTAAATGATACGTGATCCAAATCAACTAAACCATGTTCGATCATCACGTGAGATGGAGTAGTCATCAATGGTGAACATATCTATGTTGATCGTATCTACTATATGATTCACGTTCGACCTTTCGGTCTCCAGTGTTCCGAGGCCATGTATGTACATGCTAGGCTCGTCAAGTTTAACCCGAGTATTCCGCATATGCAAAACTGTCTTGCACCCATTATATGTGAACGTAGAGTCTATCACACCCAATCATCATGTGGTGTCTCAACACGACGAACTGTAGCAATGGTGCATACTCAGGAAGAACACTTTTACCTTGAAATTTAGTTAAGGGATCATATTATAATGCTACCGCCATACTGAGCAAAATAAGATGCATAAAATATAAACATCACATACAATCAAAATATGTGACATGGTGTGGCCATCATCATCTTGTGCTTTTGATCTCCATCTCCAAAGCATCGTCATTATCTCCATCGTCACCGGCTTGACACCTTGATCTCCATCATAGCGTCATGGTCATCTCGCCAACTATTGCGTCTACGACTATTGCTAACTCATAGCGATAAAGTAAAGCAATTACATGGTGCTTGCATTTCATACAATAAAGAGACAACCATAATGGCTCCTGCCGATTGTCGATAATTTACAAAACATGATCATCTCATACAATAACGTATAACTTCATCACGCCTTGACCATATCACATCACAACATGACTTGTAAAAACAAGTTAGACGTCCTCTACTTTGTTGTTGCAAGTTTTATGTGGCTACTACGAGCTTCTAGAAATAACCGTTCTTACCTACGGCACAAAACCACAACGGTGTTTCATCAAGTTTGCTATTTTAACCTTCTTAATGTACTGGCTGCAGTCAAATTTGATTCAACTAAAGTAGGAGAAACAGGCACCCGTTAGCCACCTTTATGCAAAACTAGTTGCATGTCTCTAGATGGTACCGGTCTCATGAACGTGGTCATGTAAGGTTGGTCCGGGCCGCTTCATCCCACAATACCGCTGAATCAAAATAATACTTTGGTGGTAATGAAGGAAATATGCCCTATAGGCAATAATAAAGTTATTATTTATTTCCTTATATCATGATAAATGTTTATTATTCATGCTACAACTGTATTAACTAGAAACTTAGTACATGTGTGAATACATAGACAAACAAAGTGTCACTAGTATGCCTCTACTTGACTAGCTCATTAATCAAAGATGGTTAAGTTTCCTAGCCATAGACATGAGTTGTCATTTGATGAACGGGGTCACATCATTAGAGAATGATGTGATTGACTTGACCCATTCCGTTAGCTTAGCACTTGATCGTTTAGTATGTTGCTAATGCTTTCTTCATGACTTATACATGTTCCTATGACTATGCGATTATGCAACTCCCGAATACCGAAGGAATACTTTGTGTGCTATCAAACGTCACAACGTAACTGGGTGATTATAAAGATGCTCTACAGGTGTCTCCGATGGTGTTTGTTGAGTTGGCATAGATCGAGATTAGGATTTGTCACTCCAATTGTCGGAGAGGTATGTCTGGGCCCTCTAGGTAATGCACATCACTATAAGCCTTGCAAGCAATGTGACTAATGAGTTAGTTGCGGGATGATGCATTACGGAACGAGTAAAGAGACTTGCCGGTAACGAGATTGAACTAGGTATGATGATACCGATGATCGAATCTCGGCAAGTAACATACATATGACAAAGGGAACAACGTATGTTGTTATGCGGTTTGACCGATAAAGATCTTCGTAGAATATGTAGGAGCCAATATGAGCATCCAGCTTCCGCTATTGGTTATTGACCGGAGATGTGTCTCGGTCATGTCTACATAGTTCTCGAACCCGTAGGGTCCGCACGCTTAACGTTCGATGACGATTTGTATTATGAGTTATGTGATTTGATGAACGATGTTTGTTCGGAGTCTCGGATGAGATCACAGACATGACGAACAGTCTCGGAATGGTCGAGATGTAAAGATCGATATATTGGAAGGCTATATTCGTACATCGAAAAGGTTCTGACTGATTCGGGTATTCTTCAGAGTACTGGAGAGTTACGGGAATTTGCATTGGGCCATAATGGGCCATACGGGAAAGGAGAGAAAGGCCTCAAGGGTAGCCGCGCCCCTTCCCCATGGACTGGTCCGAATTGGACTAGGGAAAGGGGGGCCCCCTTCCTTCCTTCTCCTTCTCCCTTCCCCTTTTCCTATTCCACGTGGGATGTGGAGTCCTACTAGGACTCCACACTTTGGGTGCGCCCTATGAGGGCCGGCCTCTTCCTTCCTCCATACTTTATATACGTGGCCAGGGGGAACCCCATAGACACACAAGTTAACATAAGTTTTAGCCGTGTGCAGTGCCCCCCTCCACAGTTACACACCTCGGTCATATCGTTGCAGTGCTTAGGCGAAGCCCTGCACCGGTAGCTTCATCATCACCATCACCATGCCGTCATGCTGATGACACTCTCCCGTGATGCTCAACTGGATCAAGAGCTCGTGGGACGTCATCGAGTTGAATGTGTGCTGAACGCGGAGGTGCTATACGTTCGGTGCTTGGATCGGTTGGATCGCGAAGACGTTCAACTACATCAACCGCGTCACTAGACGCTTCCGCTTTTGGTCTACGAGGGTACGTAGACACACTCTCCCCTCTCGTTGTTATGCTTCTCCTAGATAGATCTTGCGTGATTGTAGGATTTTTTTTGAAATACTACGTTCCCCAATAGTGGCATCATGAGCCAGGTCTATGCGTAGATGATATGCACGAGTAGAACACAATGAGTTGTGGGCGATAATAGTCATACTGCTTACCAGCATGTCATACTTTGATTCGGCGGTATTGTGAGATGAAGCGGCCCGGACCGACATTACGCGTACGCTTACGCGAGATTTGTTTCACCGTTACGAGCACTCGTTGCTTAAAGGTGACCGGCGGGTGTCTGTCTCTCTCACTTTAGTTTAATCGAGTGTGGCTACGCCCGGTCCTTGTGAAGGTTAAAACATCACACTTGACAAAAAATCGTTGTGGTTTTTGTATGCGTAGGTAAGAACGGTTCTTGCTAAGCCCGTAGCAGCCATGTAAAACTCGCAACAACAAAGTAGAGGACGTCTAACTTGTTTTTGCAGGGCATGTTGTGATGTGATATGGTCAAGACGTGATGAGTTATACATTATTGTATGAGATGATCATGTTTTGTAAAATTATCGGCCACCGGCAGGAGCCTTATGGTTGTCTCTTTATTGTATGAATTGCGAAGACCATGTATGTAACAGCCCCAAAATTGGGTTATCAATTTTGTGCAGTTATTCTCTTCTTGGCAACTCCTTTTCAAATTCTCCCATGAGGATTTCTAAATGACCCTGAGATTTCTGGTCATTTTCAACCTTTCAAAACCTTTCTCATGTCTTTGTCAGTGGACAAGACCCCATCTGCAACACCTCAAATTTCTTTCAACCATAACTCCAAGCTTTTGGAAATTTCTAGGTGGCCTTTGTGATTACAAAGGAACCATCATATGATGATCATTCTACCCTCTCCAAGAGCCCATCTTGGATATGCAAAAATATTGCTAAGTCCTATGCAATATTTTGGAATTGTGATTTATTCCTTTTATTGCTTGTCCGAGGAATAAAATCCAGAGGCACAGTTTTGCATCTCAAAAATCCATGAGGATTGGTGGAGATGATACTATGCCTAATCCAAGCTCTGGCAAAAATATTGGCCACATTAAAATAAGGAAAATTGCCTTTTTCTATTTTTAGCCAATATTGCATTTTTGCCATTTTCCAAATGAACTATTATTTTTATAGCAGAGAAAATTCTCCCATAAATTGTGGAGCTTGCCCTTGCAATATAATCATTAGTTCCATCATTAAATCATGTCCCACAGTTCAAATTTTTGGAACATGATCCAATGCAAGTTTCTGCCTTCTCTGAAATTTTGTAAAGGAAGTGCCCTATTCTTAATTCCAAATGAGCTGTAATTTGGCAGGGTGATTAACATTGATAAATCAACCATGGATACCAAATATGAGCTAAATCCTTTCATCCTAGCTCCTTGTACAATTTTTTCAAAGTTTCTGGGATGAAACTCTTCCATCCTCTCAAGCACTCCAAATCCTTAGCCTCTACCCAAATTTAGCTCATTTTATTGAGTTATGTGAGCACAGAAGCAATTCTTGCTTTCTATCAAATTTTTCAGCTTGTGAAGCAAGTGCATTTTTCCTTGCTCTAGTTTAGCTAAAAATATCCCCAAGCCCTCTCCAAGTCATATAACTCCTCTTCCCATGATATTGGCTCAATCCATGTAGCCAATATTTTCCTATATTTTTCCTAAGCTTTTGATCAGAAATGATGTTTGTGAAGCAAGTGCTAATTCGGCAAGTCCATTTGGTGTGATCTTTTTACAGGATCAATGTATGATCAAATCATCAAGCTTGGCCAAAACCTAGCTCATTCCATCACTCCTAGTGAGTGCTTCATCATCATTTGTTTTCTGGACAGATTTTGGCAGTTGTTAAGCAACTATGCTAAAGATTTGTCATAGTGACCTCAAAACTCCCAGGATCATAGTCCTTGTTAACCTAAGCCTCCCAGGCATCTTGGTTACTTTTCTACTTCTCTGGTTTTACCTCCAGAATGCTGCTAAGTTTGCAACAGCAAACTTGTAGAGCTTATTCTACTCACCTCACTTTGTCTCGGCCTACTTCTTTACCATGGTAACTCTTTACCTTCAAGGGACTACGCAGTAGACATGTTTTTACTCTAGTAAGATATCTGGAGCACGCCTTGTCCGTGGTGACCACGCGAAGCGCCAGCCAAAACGGTGGTCTCGCCACTGTTGTCGGCGGCATCGCTGCTCCGACCAGCTCTGGCTTCGCCACTGTTGCCGAATAGCGCCCCCTCGCTGTCTTCTTCCCCCTGGACCCCCTGCCTCGCTCGTTTTCTTCTTCGGCGAGCCATGCCAATGGCCGCACAATGTGCCACTATGCCGTCGTCGTGTTCCCCGCCTCTGTCTTCTTCCTCTGCTCGTCTCAGTGCCCATGCTCGACTCCGTGAGGCCCTGGCACCTGTCCGCTTGCCCCTCGTCTCCTCCCTGTCGCTTCCTGAGCTCGTTGGCCGTGTCTACCGACGTTGCGCCATCGCCGGTGCGCGGACACGTCGGTCGCCGCGTGTTGCCTCGCCCCCTCCCTCTAGCGCTCGTCCCCGCGGCTATAAGAAGCCATCTCGAGCTCTCCCGCAGTCCACAAGCCATCCCCAGCCACTGGCCCAAGACTCCAGAGCCTCTCCCCGCTGCCCATCGCCACCATGGCCTCCCTTTTCTATAACCTCCATCACCGCGGCCTCCCCTCCTCTTTACTCCTCCTCGGCGGCCCCTTTGCCTCTGAATGGGAGCGCCGCCCCTCCCCCCGCATCCGTCGGTGCCCTCAGCCGGACCAAAGACGGCCGAAGCTGGCCGGCCCCATCGCCGCCCCCATCTCTTTGGTCTCCCCTGCCCTCTCCCGTCGCCGCCTCCCTTGCTCTCCCCGGCGTGCCCCATACCCCTGGAAGGTTGCGATCGGCTGAGCCGCCCCCGCCGGTGGCCTCTCCCTGGCTGGGCGTGGCCGGAGGCAGCTAGGCCGCCGCCGCCGTCCCCTGCCCCGCCTCCTCTGTTCTGTCGAGGAACATAACGAGGGGAGGAAGACGATGATGACCCAGCCCCGCGGGCCCCACCTGTCAGCCGCACGGGTGTTGACCCAGTTACCAGCGCGGATGAGTGACGGGCCCCACTGCCCGTGGGACCCGCCTGCCAAAGACCCAAGCGCTCGGGCCCCCACTGCCACGCTGGATAAGTGGAAGCGTACTTCCAGAAGTACATTTTCACGTGGGGTAAGCATATTTTCTTCTCTGTTTCAGCCCAAAATGCGTTTTCTTAAACAGAAAGCGTATTTCTAACTTTGCGCTTCTGCCTTATCCACTCAGGGACTTGTTTGTGATGATATTTTTGCAGAAAAGTCCCTGAACTTCAACCCTTCATATCTTTTTAACCACAACTCCAAATGAGGTGATTCCAAAACCCATTTCTTCGTCGAACCCGTTATGTTGGTATCATTTTAACCATGTTTTGACATTCTAAAAATGACCATTTTGCCCTTGCCGTAAACAGCCCCCTCCGAGAGAGTACTGTTTCCAGCGATTCTTTACTCAAGCGTTCCGCACTTTTCTTCGGAGTATTTGTCGACCCCCAGGCAAGCCAACCTCTTATCATGAGCTCCGGACTCGCATGTTGACTTTGCTTGCACTTTGTGCATGTGTAGCTGCAGTCGTTGGCTTATTGTTTTCAACTATGATCTTTCCTTTATGTATTTTCATGCATGCTTTTGTTGTCATGATATTTCTTTGCCATGCTAGTTAGGATGTTGTTATTAATAATGCCTTGCTACTACTCTACTTGCTTTTTATGCCCTCGTTATAAAATGCCATGATGCTTTTAATGTACCGTTAATATGCTAGTACTTAGTATTGTCATATTCTTTATGCTATACTTGTGCACCTCAGAAGTTCGATATTTTTGTATATGCTTTTGTATGTTGCATGCTCATTGTCGCATTCTTGTAAATATGCTCATAATGATGGATAGTTAATAAAAATGAATTAATCATAACAAACTTCTCCGTCATCGATGGGATCGGTTCATGGTGCCACCAAATCAAATTTTTTTTCAGTGCAACCACATTTGCCTTTATGGGAAGGCCTTAATACGAACTATTGTTGTGCCTCTCGCCAGTGCCTCCAATGAGGGAAGGTTATGGACACGTACTACCCTGATCAGGTAGGCGGACATAGACCTTGTGTGCCCGTAGTTGTTTTTGTTATGGTACCGGGTCCCTGTTTGGGACAGTTTGGCCACGACGGTGGTCGGTGTGTCTTTGGTAGACACAGGGCCACCCAGGACCAGCCCAGTAGGGAAAGAGTCGGAGTGGCCGGGAGAGTGTCATGACAATAGGTCGGTTTCGTCAGAACGCCGTTGGTCCACCCGAATGGGATGACGAGGCCATGGGTTCCGTGGTGTGGGTACAGTGCGCTACCTCTGCAGAGTGTTTCTAAAGTCTATCAATAGCACATAGTTCGTAGTAGGTCACACTATCGGGTCTTAATCTAAATGGAGGATAAACCAGAAATAATAAAATTTATTAATATGGTAACCAGAATAAAATAGTTGTGCGAAGTCATGACGATGTTGTGATCACGAGACGAGTTCTCGGTGTATATTGGAGACCAAGTGTTGGTTGTAGCTGTGATCGTCAAAAAGATCACTGTTATGTGGTAAGATAACCCGTTGGTAATATAGTCCAATGGAATCAGTGTACAAATTTGATTATTTTGTATGATTAATAGTTTGCATTTTTAAGAAGCCATGGTAGTGCTAGATTTTGTTGCATAAAGTAATATGTTATGTCTGCATTTGATTATGTATGGATAGTAGTTTATTTTCAGCTCAGTCTCATGATGTCATGCCATGCTTTGTTGGATTTATTAAGTTATGCCTTGATTTAGATAGTTTATTATGTTGCTATCACCATATTGAAGTCGTATTGGATATGCCCTGTTCTTACCGTGTTAGTAGATGTTATGTATTGTTTCATGCTCCTTTATTCTAAATTCATGCCATGTTTTGATATGAGGTAGTTTGTTGCATATGCTTGGTTCTTGCTTTGTCTCCTGCCTATTTGTATGCTATGTATTTGGTTGTCTTGCAAGTACATTCAATGTACTGACCAGGCGTGTCATGCCAGTTTTGTGGGTCACACTTGTTTGGATCGCTTGTCTCGTCGCGCTAGGCCGTAATCTTGCCAGTCGTGTGAGTTGTGGAGCCCAGCCAGAGTTGTTATGCTGCCAAACCAAGACTTCCGCCGCCAGTTAAATAGACTTCTGCCGCCATGTAAATAGCCTTAGGGCTATGCGAGAGAAGTATATTCATCAATGTTGTAATCATATACCTTGATATTTGATGAATATTATTGTACCTAGAATGCTGTATCTTGGACCTGTCGTGCGTCAGGTGTATTCCTGGGCTGACGTGCGAAGGCCCCCTGTTCCATGCGAATCGGGGTGCCACAATGTAATTGATTTCCTTCATCACTATGAGCTAGCGATAGTAGTAGTAGCAATAGTTGGCTAGACGACCACGACGCTATGATGAAGATCATGGTGTCTAGCCGGTGATGATAGAGATCATGACGATGCTTTAGAGATGGAGATCGAAAGCACAAGATGATGATGGCCTGCTACGTCCATTTTCCATTATGCTTTTATATTGATATTTATTGCATTATGGGCTGTTATTACACTTTATGTCACAATACTTATGCCTTTTCTCTCATATTTTACAAGGTTTACATGAAGAGGGAGAATGCTGGCAGCTGGAATTCTGGACTAAAAAGAGCAAACATTGGAGACCTATTCTGCACAACTCAAAAGCCCCGAAACCCCACGAAAGTCAGTTTTTGAAAATATAAAAAATATCTGGCGAAAGAAGTACAGGAGGGGGCCACCCACCGTCCACGAGGGTGGGGGGCGCGCCCTACCCTCCTAGGGCGCGCCCCCTGCCTTGTGGGCCACCTGGCAGCCCCCCGATGCCCATCTTCTGCTATATGAGGTGTTTTGACCTGGAAAAAAAATCATAAGGAGGTTTTCGGGAGGAAGCGTCACCGTCTCGAGGTGGAACCTTGGCGGAACCAATCTAGGGCTCCAGCGGAGCTGTTCTGCCGGGGATACTTCCCTCCAGGAGGGGGAAATCATCGCCATCATCATCACCAACAACTCTCCCATCTTTGGGAGGGTTATCTTCATCAACATCTTCATCAGCACCATCTCCTCTCAAACTCTAGTTCATCTCTTGTATCCAATCTTTGTATCAAAACCTCAGATTGGTACCTGTGGGTTGCTAGTAGTGTTGATTACTCCTTGTAGTTGATGCTAGTTGGATTACTTGGTGGAAGATGATATGTTTAGATCCATTATGCATATTAATACCCCTCTGATTATGAACATGAATATGATTTGTGAGTAGTTACGTTTGTTCCCGAGGACATGGAAGAAGTTTTGCTATAAGTAGTCATGTGAATTTGGTATTCGTTCGATATTTTGATGAGATGTATGTTGTCTTTCCTCTAGTGGTGTCATGTGAACGTCGACTACATGACACTTCACCATTGTTTGGGCCTAGACGAAGGCATTGAGAAGTAATAAGTAGATTATGGGTTGCTAGAGTGACAGAAGCTTAAACCCTAGTTTATGCGTTGCTTCGTAAGGGGCTGGTTTGGATCCATAGGTTTCATGCTATGGTTAGGTTTACCTTAATACTTCTTTTGTAGTTGCGGATGCTTGCAAGAGAGGTTAATCATAAGTGGGATGCTTATCCAAGTAAGCGCAACACCCAAGCACTGGTCCACCCACATACCAAATTATCAAAGTAATGAACGCGGATCATATGATTGTGATGAAAACTAGCTTGACGATAATTCCCATGTGTCCTCGGGAGCGCTTTTCCTTATATAAGAGTTCGTCCAGGCTTGTCCTTTGCTACAAAAAGGATTGGGCCGTATTGCTGCACCTCATTTACTTTTACCTTTTGTTACTTGTTATCAATTACCCTATCACAAAACTATCTGTTACCGATAATTTCAGTGCTTGCAGAGAATACCTTACTGAAAACTGCCTATCATTTCCTTCTGCTCCTCGTTGGGTTCGACACTCTTACTTATCGAAAGGACTATGATAGATCCCCTACACTTGTGGGTCATCATGGCCATATCATGTCACATATTTTGATTGCATGTGATGTTTATCTTATTATGCTTCTTATTTTGCTTAGTACGACAGTAGCATTATAAGATGATCCCTTACAAAATTTCAAGGTACAAGTGTTGTCCCTGAGTATACACCATTGCGAAAGTTCGTCGTTCCGAGACACCACGTGATGATCGGGTGTGATAAGCTCTACGTTCAAATACAACGAGTGTAAGACAGTTTTGCACATGCAAAATACTCGGGTTAAACTTGATGAGCCTAGCATGTATAGAAATGGCCTCGGAACACTGGAGACCGAAAGGTCGAGCATGAATCATATAGTAGATATGATCAACATAAGATGTTCACCATTGAAAACTACTCCATCTCACGTGATGATCAGACATGGTTTAATTGATTTAAATCACGTGATCATTTAGATGACTAGAGGGATGTCTATCTAAGTGGGAGTTCTTTAGTAATATGATTAATTGAACTTTAATTTATCATGAACTTAGTCCTGGTAGTATTAGCATATCTATGTTGTAGATCAATAGCTCGCGATGTAACTCCCGGTTTATTTTTTATATGTTCCTAGAGAAATATATGTTGAAAGATGATAGTAGCAATGATGCGGACTTGTTCCGTGATCTGAGGATTTTCCTCATTGCTGCACAGAAGTATTATGTCCTTGAAGCACTGCTAGGTGACAAACCTATTGCAGGAGCCGATGCAGACGTTATGAACATTTGACAAGCTCGGTATGATGACTACTTGATAGTTTAGTACGCCATGCTTTACAGCTTATAACCGGTACTTCAAAAATGTTTTGAACGCCACGGAGCATATGAGATGTTCCATGATTTGAAAATAGTATTTCAGACTCATGCCCGTGTCAAGAGGTATGAGACCTCTGACAAGTACTTTGCCTACAAGATGGAGGAGAATAGCTCAACCAATGAGCATATGCTCAGAATGTCTGAGTACTACAATCGCTTGAATCAAGTGCGAGTTAATCTGCTAGATAAAATAGTGATTGACAGAGTTCTCTAGTCACTATCACCAAGTTACTAGAACTTCGTGATGAACTATAATATGCAAGGGATGACCAAAATGATTCCCGAGCTCTTCGTGATGCTGAAATCAATGAAGGTAGAAATCAAGAAAGAGCATCAATTGTTGATGGTTAATAAGACCACTAGTTTCAAGAAAAGGTCAAGGGGAAGAAAGGGAACTTCAAGAAGAATGGCAAGCAAGTTTTCACTCCCGTGAAGAAGCCCAAAGCTGGACCTAAGCCTGAAACTGAGTGCTTCTAACTGCAAAGGAAATGGTCACTGGAAGTGGAAGTTCCCCGAATATTTGGCGGGTAAGAAGGATGGCAAAGTGAACAAAGGTATATTTGATATACATGTTATTGATGTGTACCTTACTAGTATTCATAGTAGCCCATGGGAATTTGATACTAGTTCAGTTGCTAAGATTAGTAACTCGAAATGGGACTTGCAGAATAAACAGAGACTATTTAAAGGTGAAGTGACGATGTGTGTTGGAAGTGGTTCCAAGATTGATATGATCATCATCGCACACTCCCTATACTTTCGGGATTAGTGTAGAACCTAAATAAATGTTATTTGGCATTTGCGTTGAACATGAATATGATTTGATCATGTTTGTTGCAATACGGCTATTCATTTAAAGTCATAGAATAATTGTTGTTCTGTTTACATGAATAAAACCTTCGATGGTCATACTCCCAATGAAATTAGTTTGTTGGATCTTGATCGTAGTGATACACATATTCATAATATTGAAGCCAAAAGATGCAAAGTTAATAATGATAGTGCAACTTATTTGTGGCACTGCCGTTTAGGTCATATTGGTGTAAAGCGCATGAAATCACTTGATTATGAATCACTTGGTGCTTGCGAACCATGCCTCATGGGCAAGATGACTAAAACTCCGTTCTCCGGAACAATGGAGCGAGCAACTGACTTGTTGGAAATCAAACATACTGATGTATGTGGACCGATGAGTGTTGAGGCTCGCGGTGGGTATTGTTATTTTTTGACCTTCACAGATGATTTGAGCAGATATGGGTATATCTACTTGATGAAACATAAGTCTACAACATTTGAAAAGTTCAAAGAATTTCAGAGTGAAATGGAAAATCATCATAACAAAAAATAAAACTTTCTACAATCTGACCGCGGAGGCGAATATTTGAAGTTACGAGTTTGGCCTTCATTTAAAACAATGTGAAATAGTTTCACAACTCACGCCACGTGGAACACCACAGCGTAATGGTGTGTCCGAACATCGTAACCGCACTTTATTAGATATGGTGCGATCTATGATGTCTCTTACCGACTTACCACTATTGTTTTGGGGTTATGCATTATAGACTCCTGCATTCACGTTAAATAGGGCACCATCTAAATCTGTTGAGACAACACCGTATGAACCATGGTTTGGCAAGAAACCTAACCTGTCGTTTCTTACAGTTTGGGGCTGCGATGCTTATGTGAAAAAAGCTTCAACCTGATAAGCTCGAACCCAAGTCGGAGAAATGTGTCTTCATAGGATACCCAAAAGAAACTGATGTTAACTTGTGTGTCTATGGGGTGTCCCCTGGCCACGTATATAAAGGATGGAGGGAGGAAGAGGCCGGCCCTCATAGGGCGCACCCAAAGTGTGGAGTCCTACTAGGACTCCCTAGTCCTAGTAGGATTCCACATCCCACATGGAATAGGAAAAGGGGAAGGGAGAAGGAGAAGGAAGGAAGGGGGGCCCCCTTTCCCTAGTCCAATTCGGAGCAGTCCATGGGGAAGGGGTGCGGCTACCCTTAGGCCATTCTCTCCTTTCCCGTATGGCCCATTAGGCCCAATGCGAATTCCCGTAACTCTCCGGTACTCCGAAAATACCCGAATCACTTGGAACCTTTCCGATGTCCGAATATAGCCTTCCAATATATCAATCTTTATGTCTCGACCATTTCGAGACTGTTCGTCATGTCTGTGATCTCATCCAGGACTCCGAACAAACGTTGGTCATCAAATCACATTACTCATAATACAAATCATCATCGAACATTAAGCGTGCGGACCCTACGGGTTCGAGAACTATGTAGACATAACCAAGACACATCTCCGATCAATAACCAATAGCGGAACATGGATGCTCATATTGGCTCCTACATATTCTATGAAGATCTTTATCGGCCAAACAGCATAACAACATACGCTGTTCCCTTTGTCATTGGTATGTTACTTGCCCGAGATTCGATCGTCGGTATCATCAAACCTAGTTCAATCTCGTTACCGGCAAGTCTCTTTACTCGTTCCGTAATACATCATCTCGTGACTAACTCATTAGTCATTTGCTTGCAAGGCTTATTATGATGTGCATTACCGAGAGGGCCCATAGATACCTCTCCGACACTCGGAGTGACAAATCCTATTCTTGATCTATGCCAACACCACGAACACTTTCGGAGACACATGTAGAGCATCTTTATGATCACCCAGTTACGTTGTGACGTTTGATAGCACACAAGGTGTTCCTACGGTATTCGGGAGTTGCATAATCTCATAGTCATAGGAACATGTATAAGTCATGAAGAAAGCAATAGCAGTAAAACTAAACGATCATAGTGCTATGCTAACGGATGGGTCTAGTCCATCACATCATTCTCCTAATGATGTGATCTTGTTGATCAAATGGCAACTCATGTCTATGGCTAGGAAACATAGCCATCTTTGATCAATGAGCTAGTCTAGTAGAGGCATACTAGGGACATACTATTTTGTCTATGTATTCACACATGTATCAAGTTTCCAGTTAATATAATTCTAGCATGAATAAAAGACATTTATCATGATATAAGGAAATACAAATAACATCTTTATTATTGCCTCTAGGGCATATTTCCTTCAGTGTATTACCGAGAGGGCCCAGAGATACCACTCCGATATTCGGAGTGACAAATCCTAATCTCGATCTATGCCAACTCAACAAACACCTTCGGAGATACCTGTAGAGCATCTTTATAATCAGCCAGTTACGTTGTGACATTTCATAGCACACAAGGCATTCCTCTGGTATCCGGGAGTTGCATAATCTCATAGTCAGAGGAATATGTATTTGACATGAAGAAAGCAATAGCAGTAAAACTGAAACGATCATAATGCTAAGCTAATTAATGGGACTTGTCCATCACATCATTCTCCTAATGATGTGATCCCATTATAAAATGACGAATCATGTCCATGCTTAGGAAACCTTAATCATCTTTGATCAACGAGCCAGTCAAGTAGAGGCTTACTCGGGACAGTGTTTGTCTATATATTCACACATGTATCAAGGTTTCCAATCAATACAATTCTAAAATGAATAATAAACATTTACCATGAATTAAGAAATATAAAATAAAAACTTTATTGTTGCCTCTAGGGCAAATTTCCTTCAAATAGTAGGCTTTAAAAAATTCTCCGGAGGTGATTGATACGTCTTCAACGTATCAATAATTTTTGGTTGTTCCATGCTATTATATTACCAACTTTGGATGTTTTATATGCATGAATATGCTATTTTATAATATTTTTTAGACTAACTTATTAACCTAGTGCCCAGTGCCAGTTTCTGTTTTTCCTTGTTTTTATGCTTGCCAGAAAAAGAATATCAAAGGGAGACCAGACGAAATAAAACTTTCACGATGATTTCTCTTGGACCAGAAGACATCCAGAGGACTTGGATTCCAAGTTAGAAGATCCTCGAGGTGGCGACAAGACAGGTGGGAGCGCCCCTAGGACTTGTGGCCCCCTCGAGAACCCCCTGGCCATGTTCCTTGGCATATATATTCTCAAATATTCCCAAAACCCTAGAACAATAGACGAAAATACATTTCCATCGTCGTAGGTCTCTGTTCTCGTGAGATCCCATCTGGAGGCCTTTTCCAGTACTCTACCGGAGGGGGATTCGATCACAGAGGGCATCTACATCAACCTTGCTGTCCCTCCGATGATGCGTGAGTAGTTTACAACAGACCTACGGGTCCATAGCTAGTAGCTAGATGGCTTCTTCTCTCTCTTTGATCTTCAATACAATGTTCTCCTCGATGTTCTTGGAGATCTATGCGATGTAATCTTATTTTGCCGTGTGTTTGTCGAGATTTGATGAATTGTAGATTTATGATCAGATTATCTATGAATATTATTTGAGTCTTCTCTGAACTCTTTTATGCATGATTAAGATAGCTTTGTATTTCTCTTCGATCTATCGATTTGGTTTGGCCAACTAGATTGTTTTTTTTGCAATGGGAGAGGTGCTTTGAGATGGTTCAATCTTGCTGTGTCCTAACCCAGTGAGGAAGGGTAGCAAGGCACTTATTCTGTTATTGCCATGAATGATAAAAATATGAGGTTTATATCATATTCCATGAGTTTATCCCTCTACATCATGTCATCTTGCTTAAGGCATTACTCTTATTTTAATTTAATACTCTAGATGCATGCTGGATAGCGGTCGATGGGATGAGTAACAGTAGTAGATGCAGGAAGGAGTCGGTCTACTTGTCACGGATGTGATGCCTATATTCATGATCATTGCCTTAGATATCGTCATAACTTTGCGCGTTTCTATCAATTGCTCGATAGTAATTTGTTCACCCACCGTATGCTTTCTTCGAGAGAGAAGCCTCTAGTGAATACTATGGCCCTGAGGTCTATTTTTCTTCTTATATTTTTAGATCTATAAAACCAAAAACCCAAAAATATCTTGCTGCAATTATTTTATGTTTACTTTATTTAGATTTTTTACTTTAGTTTTAAATCTATCTATATCATATCTCACTCTTGTTCGTGACCGTGAAGGGACTGACAACCCCCTTTCCGCGTTGTGTGCAAGTGTTTGTTAGTTTGTGCAGGTGCATAGATTTGAGACTTGCTTGTGCCTCCTACTGGATTGATACCTTGGTTCTCAACTAAGGGAAATAGTTCTCTCTACTTTGCTGCATCACCCTTTGCTCTTGAAGGGAAAAATTAACACAAGCTCAAGAAGTAGTAGCGATTTCTCCAACAAAGAGTGCTCTTGTCCCGGACAATGTTATCGCACATAATGTGTTGGTAGCATATGAGTGCTTTCGTGCAATAAAGAAGAAACTCCATGGTTCTAATGGCTACCATGCAGTGAAGATGGATATGATGAAAGCTTATGACATAGTAGAATGGAGATTTTTGAAGGCCATGATGATCAGGATGGGATCCCTCACTACTGCAGGTTGCTGCTAACGCGACACTATGATCAAAGACCCTTTGACGAAATTGTGTGCGATGCATTAATCGCAAACGATGATGTAAAAACACCGTCAAAAAAGATGCAAAACATTTGCGATGAATGATACATCGAACACGGTTCAGATTTTAGTTGCGTGTGCGATGGGGGCATACGTTTGATTTGTACGAACTGTTTGCGATGAGACAGAACAACAGAAACAGGCAGCCAGATCAAGGTGTGTGCGATATACGGCATACAGTTCACTCCGATGAACCGTTTGTGATGATTGAGGTGAACACAAATGATTCAGCGTAACAAGATGTGTGTGATACCCTGGAAACAGGTCAGTAATCAAAATTGTGTGCGATCATTATAGACAGCCCATACGGTCTTTTTTTTGTGAATTGTGTGCTCGTCAGGGCACACTATTCGACAAACCAACCTATTGGCGATAATGTAGAAGATCTCTGTTGAATACATATTACTAACCTGAAAGTGCGTTATATCGACTAGAGGGGGGAGGTGAATAGGAAATGTTTACAAATTCGTCACTAAGGAAATTCTAGCTGAGGAAATTCCTAAGTAATGAACTACTTAGCAGCGGAATAGATACTCAGGTGCAAGCATAACAAGACAGTAGCATAGTCATCATGATGAAATTAAAACAAGCACAGAGTACAAGTAGCGTGTAAACAGGATAAGCGGGCTGAGGACCGAAGACTGAAGAAATTGATTTGAGCAAATTGAGAAAGTCTTCATTCAAAGTTTTCAAACAGTACAAATCAAGTTTATCAACACAAGAATGAGTAAATGAAAGGGTTGAGGAAATAGAACCAGTAGGCTTGATGAACACAATGATTTGTTGGACCAGTTCCAACTGTTGTGACAGTTGTACGTCTGGTTGGGGCGGCTAGGTATTTAAACCTGAGGACACACAGTCCCGGACACCCAATCCTGGACACACAATCCAAGACACCAAGTCCTCGTCGTATTCCCCTTGAGCTAAGGTCACACAGACCTCGCCCAATCACTCGTGGTAAGTCTTCACATGTGACTTCCAAACCTTCACAGACTTGGTCACCCGACGATCCACAAGTCCTCTTAGATGCTCTAGACCATTGACACCTAATCGTGTGGAAGATCATAGTCTTCAGAGGTAACAAGCGTCGGTTCCACATAGGAACAATCTCTTCAGTGATGCTCAATCACTTTGGGGTTTTAGGTGTTTGGGTTTTGGATTTTTCCTCACTTGATGATTTTCGCTCAAAGTCCTCGGAGGATGGGTTACTCTTATGACAAGTGTCAGTTTCTCTCGAAGCAGCCAACCAGCTAGTGGTTGAAGGGGGTGGCTATTTATAGCCTGGGGAGCATCCTGACATGATAAGACATAAATGCCCTTCAATGATATGACTGTTAGGTGGGTAGATATTTTGGGACAGCTGGCGCATAGCACAACAACGGTCGGAAATTTGAGTATCAAATTCCTCAGGGCTATCATGTTCCTTAGTTGTAGGCAATCCACACTGGCGAATTCCCAACTCCTCAGCCAGAACAAATTCCTCAGAGACCAGAAGATCTTCATCTGTCACCGAAGAAAATGACTGAACTGTATGATATTTCCAATGGCTTCACTCGAAAGGATTGGTAGGTGTATGATTTAAGTTGAGCATCACTTGGAAATATGTTTCCTTAGTTTTACCTCGACCCGCTTTAACAGTACGGTGTTTCCTATTACTCAAGAAAGAGAAAATGAAACTATGAAATCAAAAGTCTTCACGCTTCATGTTCCTCGCATGAATATCAAGTCTTCATGGTTACACCAATTTCTTCACTTTCAAAATCTTCAGAAAGTCTTCAGAAATCTAAAGTCTTCAGTTGAAGACATTCATTTTTAGGGGTCATTTTTCTCTGCAAATATCAAACTCCTAATAGACTTATAGACATGTGTACACTCACAAATGCATCAGTCCCTTAACCTATAAGTCTTCAATACACCAAAATCACTAAGGGGCACTAGATGCACTTACAAACTCCCCCTTTTTGGTGATTGATGACAATATAGGTTAAGTTTTCAACGGGGATAAACATATGAAGTGTAAATACTGATATTGAGGAATTTGATTGCAAGATATAGAAGGACTCCCCCTGAAGATGTGTATAGTGAGGAATTTGCTTTTGAAGTAATGCACATTTGAAGAGTAAAATCATGGAGATCCCCCCCTATATCTTGTAATTCATACACGCATTTAACATATGATTTGAAGAATTTGAAATGCATGATGAAATATGGTGACTGATGTAATTCCGCATGCGTGTATTAACATATATGAGGAAATAGCATGCAGAAGAACACAACGAAAGTATCAGACCACCATCGGGTTTAAGTTTACAACTCGATCCAACAAAGTCTTCAAAAGAACAAGAGTTGTAACTTCGCAAAAAAAAAAACGCCCATATATAAAGACCCGCTTGAAGACTAACTCAAATTTCTCCCCCTTTGTCATCGAATGACCAAAAGGGACGAAAAATGAGGACTAACGCCCCTGAAGAATATCACGAAGACGATGGAGGAGCGCCAGTGTTGTTGGGGTCGGTTGTTAAAGTAGGGCCTGCTGTAGTGTTGTCCAAATCTTCATACTCATCGGTCTCGCGTGATGTATAATATGAGCTAGTTACCAAGGAAGGAACTTTGACTTTCTTGAATTTCTTCGCTGGAGGTTGAGACCAGTCAAAGTCCTCCTTGAAGCCCATTTGCTTCAGAGCTTCTTCGCCGTAGAGATGAGACACAACAACCCAGGTGCGATTGAAGAACTTCATGGAGGTAGTAGTGGTTTTTCTTCCTGCATTGTATGTGGCAGTGATGTTGTGAATAACTAAGCCAAACTGCCGCTTGACCCATTTATGGTTGCGATCGACCTTCTAGTGAAGACTGAGGAGAAGCTCACGTTTAGTCATCACCCGTGGAGCTGTGCCTTGAGGATTTTGCTTTGAGGCATTTGCGGCAGAGTCATGAGTGGCAGAGTCATCATTGGTGGAGTAGGATGCAGCTTTGCGGAGCTGACCATGCAATGGACGGATTCCTTCATCAATGATTGCAGCTTTGCCTTTTCCGTCAACTGAGGAAATTGTCCGTTTGAGGACTTCAAGTGGAGGCAGATAGTTGAGATGATTCTGAAAGTCAGCCTTGTATGCGATTGAAGACCTTGTTCTGATGAATCTCGTGATACAGGGAGCATAAGGCTTCAAGTCAAAAGGAGACAGTGCAACATTGGCCAAAGTCCTCTAAAAGAAATCATGATAGTTGGTGGGGATCCCATGCATGACATTGAACAGCAGATTCTTCATGATGCCAACGACCTCTTCTTCATTCGAGTCGTGGCCTTTGACTGGACTCAATGTCTTTGTTAGAATGCGATAGACAGTCCGAGGCACATATAGCAATTCCTTCACGAGGAATTTGGTTCTTGGAGCTTGATCAGGCTTCAGCGGCTTCATCAATACTTGCATATAGTGGTCAATGAGTTCAGGTTAATGATATATACATCGTGCACCTTCAAGGGGATGACTGGTGGGTAAGGCATGAAGCAATTCAGAGGCTGGTGCTTTGAAGTGAGTGTTTTCTGTCATCCAGTCCAACACCCAAGAGTTCACATCTTCACAAGTTCCTGTGATGTGCAGTGTTGCATAGAACTGAAGAATGAGCTCTTCATTCCAATCACATAGATCCGTGCAGAGGGTGAGCAGTCCAGCATCGTAAAGAACACTGAGGACTGGCGTGAAGCAAGGCAGTGATTCCATGTCCACATGAGGAATATGCGCATGGTCGAAGACTTTGTCCTTGTCAAAAAGCAGTGAAGAATAGAAATTTGCTTGGCTGCCAATCCAGAAGCGCTTCCTTCTAAGACGAGCAGAGTCATATGGGTTGAAGTCTATGAAGAACACATGCTCGTTGTAGAAGTCATCAGCCTTGAAGTTTTGCTTCTTAGAGAAGGGATCCTTAGGCTTGGGCTGAGGAGTATCAGTTAATTTCATCACAGCCTCAAGAATCACAGGCTGGGGAATTTCAGTTTCTGCTTCAGTTGCAGCCTGAGTCTTTATTTCTTCAGCAACATTTTCATCAACACTAGTGGCTGGAATTTCTTCAGGTACGGAAGGAGTGGTGCGAGGTTTGTTAGAGCCCGTTTGAACTTCAGTGTGCTCTGGGGACTGAGGAATTTGTTGCAATGGCGTGAACAATGGAGAGTTGAGGTGCTGACTTTCCCGGAAGTCATCATTCATCATAGGAGGAGTGCTTCCAATGTCCACGTCTTCATCATCTTGATACGTCCAAAACGTATCTATAATTTCTGCTTGCTCCATGCCTCTTTTGTGTGATATTGCTATGATATTTATGCACTTCCATACACTTTTGATCTTATTTGGACTAACCTATTAACTCAGTGCACCCCAGTGCCAGTTTCTGTTTTCTGCTGTTTTTGTATTTCAGGTTTTCCCATTACGTAAACTGCCAGAAAAATTCCGGGAAAAATATATAAAAAACCAGCGTTCCGGAAGCTTCCATGCGGCCAAAGTAGGGCCGGAGGGGGGCCACTAGGGCTCCAGGCGGCCAGAGGGCACGCCCCCCCTCCTGGCCGCGCCGCCAGGGCGCCTGGGCCCCCCAGGCCTCCTCTGACGCCCCCCTTTGGCATATATTTACACCGCGTCCCAAAACCCTCGAGGACGGAACCCTTTTTTCGCGATCTCATCTCTGTTCCGCCGCCGCCGCGCTTCCAAGATCGGGAGCACCAGGAGAACTCTTCCCGGCACCCTGCCGGAGGGGAGGATCACCACCGGGAGCTTCTCCACCACCATGGACGCCTCCCTGATGAGTTGTGAGTAGTCTCCCTTGGACCATGGGTCCATGACCAGTAGCTATGTGATGTTCTCCTCCCCTCTTTGTCCTTCACCGATTAGACCTCGTGAGCTGCCCTACATGATGGAGGCACATATGTAATCCTTATGCTGTTGCTATGATGAGTTTGCTGGGATCCGATAGATTATGAGATTATGTTCAGATTGTGTTTGAGTAATATATATGATTAACCTCTTTTATATTTATGTTATTGAGTAATTCTTGCATGTTCTACGTTGCTGTTTATTGCTTTGGCCAAGTAGTAGGTAGTAACTCCAAGAGGGAACGTTATGCTTGATTGTGGGTTCATGCCCCTCGATGACTAGCTTGAGTGACAGAAACATGAGTCTAGGGGATGTGCTGTTGCCACAAGGGGGAAAACAACGGTGCTTGTACTCGCGGGTGCAAGAATTGTTTACTTTACGCAAAGTTCTTTTAATGCAGTTGTCTGTTGCTTTGAGTTTACACTTTGGGTGGGACTCGCAACTTAATACCAGCGAGATGTTCTGGATAGATATCTCAAGGTGGATGATTAGTAGTAGATGCAGATGGATTTCGGTCTACTTACCTTGGCGTACCGCCCATGCTTTTGAGCCTCTACCTTTCTTGCAGCATAGTTAGCATTGGTTTGCGCACATAATCCTGTCAATTGCCCAGCTGTAATTTGTTTACCTCGCTTAGCTGTTTTATCGTCTTTTGGGAGAGAGACATCACTAGTGAACATCATGGGACCCCGGTCCATATTACCATCACTGATCACATCCGCTATTTACTTTCTGTTTTTGCTTACTAGTTGCAGTAATACCTATCACTATTATCTCTTGCGTTTGATCCTTTGTAAACGACAAGGCCGGAGGGATTGACAACCTCTCTGTACTCGTTGGGAGAAAAGTTATTTGTATCTATGTGCAGGTCTGGTCAATCGCTGGTTGCGCCGCTAGCAGTTGACACCTTCTTGTTGAACCTTGGAGTCTCAGGGGAAATTCGATCCTTGGTATCTTTGCCAAGGGAAAACTACCGCTACACTGCATCTCAAACCTTCCACTTGGGGTAACCAACAAGGGGCGAGAAGCCATCACATCTTCACTTAATTCTTCAATGTCTGCCTCTTCAGCTGTGAACTGAGGCATAGGCGATGAGATCACTGGGGTTGAAGGGATATTATCCACGTCAATTTCTTCGCCCAACTGCTCTGAAGAAGCAGCAGAAGGAACATCTTCATCAGATCTGCTTGGGATCACATATTCTTTACCAAAAGGAATGATTTCCTTTGATGGCATGCTTGAGAGAGGAACAACATCAATGGGATTCTTGCCCGAACTAGTCAATTTCTTCATCTTGTTAGGGGCAACAGACTCTGAAGAAGCAGATGCTTTCCTTTTCTTCACTGCTGCTCGTTCTGCAGCCTTTGTTTTCCCCCACTTCTGGTGCAGAAGGAAGAACTGGACTTTGTGTTGGTGTAGGAGGAGCAGAGGAAATTGGTTCCATTACCTCAGGCACAACTGTTTCAGTTTGCCTGGCTTGGTCAGTTTCTTCAAGCACATCGGTTGAAGTCTCAGCTGGCCTGGCTTGTTCCTCAGGCGCAACACTAGTGGCTGCCCTGGCAATTTCTTTATCGGCTGGAGTATTGTCATCAGCCCTGGTAACTTCAGTTTCATTAATAGCCTGATTTTCGTCAGCGATGCTGGCATGTTCTTTAGTGGGCTGAGAGATGCCTCAGCCTGAGGAGATTCATGTTGCATTGGTGCTGCAACGTTTGAGGTGAATCCCTTTGTCAGATTGACGAATCTGACTTTGGCTCCCAGCCAATCAGCACGGTATTTGTCAAATTCATCATTGAGGTTTTTGATCTCAGCTTGCAACTTCACAAGTTCCTTAGGAGACATATTCAGGACATTTTTCTTCAAGATTCTTTCTTTCTTGTACTGATCCTTCTTTGCTTTCCTGGCCTATTCAAATTTCCATTTTTCTTCACAGATGAAGGCAGTCAGCATATGACTTTGACCAGGAGTGAGGTTCATCTCAGGCAAAGGAGTGTTGGGGTCCTTATGCCATAGGTCGATGAAACCGAGGATCAACTTTGGATCCAGCATCAATGCCACATTGCTACCTTTGGCTTTAGCGACCCTTTCCTGTCTGTCTCTGATGATTTTGGCAAGTTCCTCGTCATCAGCTTCGTCTTCACTAGACGGCACATGGAAGGCGACTT
Source organism: Secale cereale (assembly GCA_902687465.1). Classification (NCBI taxonomy): domain Eukaryota; kingdom Viridiplantae; phylum Streptophyta; class Magnoliopsida; order Poales; family Poaceae; genus Secale; species Secale cereale. The sequence continues at coordinate 746,257,550 of LR738711.1, read as the reverse complement.
GCTTCTTGTGAGGACTTGGTCTAGCGCCACGTCCTGTAGTGGCCTTAGACTTCAACAGAGTGGGGCATGTTGAGGAATGCGGAGGAGCCGAAGAACTTACAAAAGCTCTTGGGGCAATAGAGATGCCTGTTGTCCTTTGGCATGAGGCGAGATGCACAAGTGCTGAGGACTTTGGTGGAGCTGGAGCAGCTTGAGGAATTGGCCGTGAGGGATTTGCAGAGGTGGGCTGTGAGGGCATTGCTGAGGAGTTTGGCTGTGAGGTAGAAGAACTGGGCTTGCGAGCTGGTTTCTTGGGCATGCCCTTTTTAGGCTTGCTAGCAGAGGCTTCAACAGCAGTAGCAGCAGAATCTTCATTGAATTTCCTCACTTCCGCTTTGGCCATTCCATCCAACTTGGCTTGACTCTTGGCCCATTCCTTGGGAAATTCCTCATCTCTTCTGATGCTAGAGGGATCAGCAGTTTGGCCAGGTGCCAATGGAGGTCTTGGGCAAGGAGGGTGTACAGGGAATTTCTTCATGTACTTGGGTGTGACATAGCGATATTCCCTCCATTATCTAACCCATCTTCTCTCTATCCTTTGTATGCGCACCTTGTGCTGATTCTTGGTCTCTTTGCCATATTTGGCTTCATGAGGAGTGCAGTATTCTTCATAGATATCATCGGGAATTTCAAAAGTAGTGTTGACTTCTAGTTTCTCCCCTCCTTTCTGAGGTTTCTTGCTGTCAGCCATTTTCTTCAGCTGAGGATTTTGAACGATTGAGTTCTCTAAGGAGGTGTGCAATTTGTCTTCGAGGAACGTTGTAAATGAGTTAAGCTGATGAGAACATGGCGATTCAGCAACAGACATTTGTACCTGTGAACATGGTATAGGTGCAAAGAATTTGTAGATGTCATATGCGTTCTCAGTAGTTTTTGCAAAAAGGAACAAGTTTGAGGAATTTTGACCAGATGTCACTTGAAGAATTTCACTATGCGTTCTTTGACTTAGGTTCCAGAGTTGTGTAGATTGAAAATCCACAAAATTGAGGAATCCTGAAGAAAAATGTTGCTTAGAGAAACAAATCAAGAACATATGTATGTGTGAGGTGTTTAGAGTGTGAAGATTGAAGAATAAACACCTTTTTGAAGATTTGTAGAAATCACTAGAATCAACAAGGGCAGTAAAAGTAGTTTTAATTACCCTTGACGAAGAACATGACGAACTATGAATAGTAGATTTGAAGCTACGGCGGCGGCGGAGTGATGAAATCCATGGCCGGCGTGAGTACGACGGTGACGAGGTCGAGGCAGCGAAGCTCTTCCTCACCGGCGACGATAGAAGTAGCAGCGGCGCTAGGTTTTTAGAGCTCGAGCGAGGGAGTGGAGGTCGAGCGGAGTAAAAACGAAGTGCGGAGGGTGAGGGGGTATTTATAGCCGAGGTGAAAACCGTTCGCCCGAGGAAAATGGACGAACGTGCCTCTGACCCTTCTCAGCCGTGCGACATGTGTCACCCACGTATAGAGAGGTGGGGATCATGTGAGATCGTGGGTTAATAGATAACTCATATAGTAGAATGTGGAATGGTTTGAGCGGCAAAGCCTAAAATTCAGATAGAAAATTTTGAACGTTGCATTCACAAATTCTGCAGCTGTCAAGGATTAATACGTCTCCAACGTATCTATAATTTTTGATTGTTCCATGCTATTATTTATGAAGTCTTGGATGTTTAATGGGCTTTATCATTCACTTTTATATCATTTTTGGGACTAACCTACTAACCCAAAGGCCCAGTCCAGATTGCTGTTTTTTGCCTGTTTCAGGGTTTTGCAGAAAAAGAATATCAAACGGAGTTCAAACGGAATGAAACCTTCGCGAGAGATATTTTTGGAGAAAATCATGCACACGGAGCTTGAGAACCACGCCAGGGGATCAAGGGGATGCCCACGAGGGTGGGGGGCGCGCCCCCTGCCTCGTGGGGCCCCCGAGAGTCCCCCGGTGCCCTCCTTCTTCCTATATAAGTCTACGCACCCCGAAACCTTCGACAACAGAGAGAAAACCCTAATTCCACCACCGTAACCTTCTGTTCCCATGAGATCCCATCTTGGAGCCTGTTCCGGAGCTCCACAGGAGGGGGATCCATCACCGAGTTCTTCATCATCATCATCATCGCCCTCACCATGAGTTGTGAGTAGTTTACTACAGACCTTCGGGTCCATAGCTTGTATCTAGATGGCTTCTTCTCTCTCTCTGAATCTCAATACAAAGTTCTCCTCGATCTTCGAGGAGATCTATTCGATGTAATCTCTTTTTGCGGTGTGTTTGTTGAGATCCGATGAATTGTGAGTTTATGATCAAGATTATCTATGAAAGATATTTGGTTCTTCTATGAACTTTTTAAGTGTGCTCATAATATCCTTGCAAGTCTCTTCGAATTATTGGTTTGGTTTGGCCTACTAGATCTATAGTTCTTGCAATGGGAGAAGTGCTTGGCTTTGGGTTCAATCTTGTAGTGTCCTTTCCCAGTGACAGTAGGGGCAGCAAGGCACATATTGTATTGTTGCCATCGAGGATAAAACGATGGGGTTTATATCATATTGCTTGAGTTTATCCCTCTACATCATGTCATCTTGCTTAAGGCGTTACTCTGTTCTTATGAACTCAATACACTAGATGCATGCTGGATAGCGGTCGATGTGTGGAGTAATAGTAGTAGATGCAGGCAGGAGTCGGTCAACTTGTCTTGGACGTGATGCCTATATACAATGATCATGCCTAGATAGTCTCATAATTATTCACTTTTCTATCAATTGCTCGACAGTAATTTGTTTACCCGCCGTAGAATATCGCTATCATGAGAGAAGCCACTAGAGAACACTATGGCCCCCGGGTCTATTCTCAACATATCAATCTACATCTACTTTACTTTTATCGCTTTTATTTGCTGTTCTTGTAAACCAAAAATACCAAAAATATAAACTATCATCTATATCAGATCTCACTTTCATAAGTGACCGTAAAGGGATTGACAACCCCTTATCGCGTTGGCTGCGAAGTTCTTATTTGTTTGTGCAGGTGCGAGGAACTCGCGCGTGGTCTCCTACTGGATTGATACCTTGGTTCTCAAAAACTGAGGGAAATACTTACGCTATTGTGCTGCATCTCCCTTTCCTCTTCGAGGGAATACAACGCAAGATCGAGAACTAGCAAGGACACAGTGAAGATTTTGAACAAGTTTCAAATAGAAAGCATATGAAGAAATTGTGAATAGATTGGGTTGAGTTTAGCATAGAGGGGGACGGGTCCGATCACATTCACTTAGTAGAAACAACTTGAAGAAATAGCAATAAGTGAATGTTGTAGAGGACATAAACTCAATTATATATATAGTCAGTGAAGAACAACAACAGAAAGCGTGAAGACATTGCAAAGTTGAAGAAATTTAACAGTTGAGGAATTTCAAAAACTGAAGAAAAACTCAAAGTGAAGATTTTTAGCTTTTGTTGGTGGCGTGATCCACCGTATAAGAATGATGATTTCAGACACCCCGTATAATTGTCATAGGGCTCTGGGAATCAGTTTCTTCATTAATTTCTTCACACTTAGAGGGTTAGTCTTCGTTGATTGAAGAAAAACGTTACTTCGTGTGTTGCACATCAAAGTCATCAATTTTGTATAAGAGTTAGGATGTGTGTCCTTTGAAAGAACATTCGAGGATTCTAAGATATTTAGCTCACACTGCAACTTGCAAAATCTCTTCTCATCCAAGGGCTTAGTAAAGATATCTGCTAGCTCGTCTTCAGTCTCTATGTGGTAGATGGAAATTTCGCCCTTGAAGACATGATCACAAAGAAAATGATGACGAATATGGATGTGCTTTGTCCTTGAGTGTTGAACTGGGTTGTGAGCAATCTTGATGGCACTCTCATTGTTATAGTAGAGTGGTACATTATTCATGTTGACTCCATAGTCCTTGAGGGTTTGCTTCATCCATAGTAATTAAGCATAGTATGACCCAACAACTATGTACTCAGCTTCAGCAGTGGGGAGTGATACACGGTTCTGCTTCTTCGAGGACCAACATACTAAGGATCGTCTGAGGAAATGACATGTGCCGGATGTAGACTTGCGATCCACTCGATCACCAGCATAGTCAGAGTCAGAATATCCAATGAGATCAAAATCAGAGCCCTTGTGTGGGGACCCCGACTTAAGAGTCGAGATCACCGAAAGCACGTGTACAGTGATCCCAGAGATCAATGCTCACTGAACACACAGAAGCTGAATAACACGAGTCTTACATCCATTCATACCGTCTTACACAAATTATGGCCATTATGGCCAAGTCATTCATAGATAAAGCCTCAAGGGCTGAATAGCAAATAACTCGAATAGCGGAAGTCTTCGAAGATAAGTAGAACCCATGCCATCTGCCTTAACCCTACAGGCATTCTGACTGGGATAGCGTCCTAGTTCACATGTTTGTCTCCATAGAATTCTTCTTCATATTCCTGCTCCTCCATGCCTGGCCAATTAAATAACCAGTGGCAAGCCAATGAGTACTTTGAATGTACTCGCAAGCAACCCATGATTTGGTTCAAGGTAATAATGCAATTATACAACAATGAGCAATCTAGCCACAAGCTAGAATAAATATTCTACCTTCAATTATATGCATCAATAAATTTAGGTAACCTCGAAGACAGGTTACCGATATCAACATGAATAGGATTCAACTCAACGAGTCAAGTCACCACCTTGACTCAACACACACACATACTTTCACCGATATAGTAAAATTCTGGACATAGTTTAAGTAGCACCACCCAACTGTCCATGACCGTGGACACGGCTATTCGAATAGTTTTACACTCTGCAGAGGTTGCGCACTTTACCCACAAGATCCAGGAAGCTTTCGTGTCACCCACGATCCCGCGGTACCTCAAGTACTCGGGGGAAGCACCCGGTCATCATATTTCCTTAGACGACACTAGCATAGGGTCCACTCGTTGGTACACGGCCCTCGAGTACAAACAATGGATCATGGGACTTGCCCTAACTTCAATGTCACGCGTACACGAGGGGACCAACGGTGTGTCCGGTGCCCTGTAAAAACAGTCATGGTCGTCTATCCAAGCACGACCCCGTCCCGGGAAAGACCTCAAGTCTTCCCCGTCACTAGTAATGTGGGCACCATGCTAGTATCGGCCTAAGTACTCAATAATGCCCCGTCCCATAAGGGGTAGAGTGGTTGCACATGTTTAGTTGGGACGGTAGTCACACATAAATCTAATCCATCATTTCACCTATGCACAAGATCTTTATCGGCACATCACTTCTTCCTCAAATGATGACCTAACTCAACATCACCCTCGGGCATTAGGGGCACCCGACGGGATTTTTTTGAAAAGAATGCAACCACGAAGGTTTCATGGCACACATGCCTCACTAAGCATCACTACTAATCATTTGCATTGCATCTAGCACATAGCAAGATCATGAATAAAGCATGCATCATATGGTGGTTCTCAACTAGGTCACCACCGTCACTCTTATCATCATGCATTCGGTAATAAGTGGGTTCCGAAGAACACAAAGGTATCATGGTCAAAGGGTTGCTTGCCTGGATTGTCTTGGTCTTCAAAGTCTTCAAATCCTTCCCCTCCTTCTTCTTCAGCAACCTCGTCAAATACGGTATCTAACCGTCGCAATAAACAACGGGAAAATAAGACCACAATAAAAACAGAAAAAATCAAAGTGCTCAGAAAAATGTCAACTTATTTTTGTTAAATACTAGAGGGAAAACTAAGATGGCAAAAATTCTTAGTTTGAGTTTTGGAGTGGCAGAATGGGGTACATGAATATTTGAACATAAGTTTTAATGTCCAAATATGAATTTAAATTTGAACAGAACAGAAAAGGTCCATGGACATGTGTGAAAGTGACATCATTAAATAGGTTGGATTTTTACAAGTTTTTAGGAACTGGAATTAATTCATTTGGATATATATTTAATTCTGTGGATTTATTTGAAAATCCACAGGAAAGAAAAATGAAAAAGGGCTCTGTGCCACTAGGCCAGAATGGCCACAGTGCAACGGCCCAGGGTGAAAACAGCCCACCGCACGGCGCCAGCGCGCGCCAGGGTTTTTCAAACCTGACGGGCGGGGCCTGGCGTCAGTGAGAGGAGAGAGGAGCGAGGGCGAAGGGAGGCTGACAGGCGGGGCCCGCCTGTCATCCCTAACCCTCCGGCAGAGAGCCGGCGAGCTCACCGGCGATGTTTCCGGGCACGGCGGGGCGAGCTAAGGGCAGGAATGGATCCAGCGGAGTGTCGCCGATCTGGTGGAGGTGGTGCGGGTCACCGGAGTGGCCTGGGTCGCCGATGGCGAGGTCACGAGGCGGAGGAGCTTCGGGCGGATGCTGCTCCGGTCGATTCCGGCAGCTGCAGAGAGGGGAAAGAGGGGGTAACGCGTCAGTGTGGTTCTGTGATGCCAGATCGAGTGAGAGAAGAGGCTGGGGCGGCCTGTACCGAGCAGGCGACGGTGAGCCGCCGCGGCGGAGCTCGAGCTCGATCTCGAGCTCGGGCTGGTCTGGAGTGGAGCGAGTGGCTCTGGGAGGAGATTGAGAGAGGGAGAGTGCGACTTGTGAGGAGAGGAGGGTCTCGGGGGGCCTATTTATAGGCGGACGGCGAGGTGCCGTGGACCTGTGCGCCAGCGAGCCTCTGCTCGTTGCCACAGGGCACGGGAGGCGCTGGGGAAGAGTCTACGGGGTTGCTGGACGAGGTCCAGGGCAGAGGAGAGGAAGAGAGGGAATGGGGGAAGCCTCTGGTGCTGCGCGCGTGTGAAGCCGACGACTGGAGCTCGCGGGTGGCTGGCGCGCGTGCGAGGACGTCCACTGGAGGGAGAAGGAGGAGGGGGACATCGCCGGGGGGAGTTGCAGACGCCGAGGCGCATCGAACAGCGCGAGGGGGAAGCATGAGGTGGTCGGGGGAGACGGATTGGGCGAGGCTACAGTGCGGGTGCGCACTGTAGTGCGCTCTGGAGCGTGCCTTCTACATGCCACGGCATGCCGTTGGCTAGCTGGGCGCGTCCGCCGTGTTTGGGGGGGTCCAGCATAGAGTAAACAATCTGGCTGTGGCCTTGGATGCCTTGGATGTCCAGTGAGAGAGGAGGGAAGCTGGTAGATGGTAAGAACTGGGCTGTCCAACAAGGTAAATTGGGGTTGTCACCCTACAATCATTGAGCTCTGGTCCTGGGGAAGTTACTGGGGGTAGAAGGTGACTAGGTGAGGCTGTGGTAGAAAGTTGAAGCAAAAGTAATTAGTAAAAGAGGCCAAAACAGTGGTTTTGGTAAAATGGCAGAAGGTGTTTGATTATGTTTTGGGCAAGCAAATGATCTCCACTGGCCATGACACTTAACAGGATTAAATGGCATATGGAAATAGGGTGTTTCACCAAATTTGGGCTTGTTTGAAGAAACTTGCCAATGTAACTTTGGTGAACCCTATAAATTAACAAAAATGGCTTCACCATGTTTAAGTCAAGCTAATCATCTCCCCTTGATGCACTACTTGGTGTAGTGTCATTATTTGGGGTTATGATCATGCCCACAAAGTTTGAAGCCCCAGGTAAAAAGTTGGTAGTGTAAAGTTGTTCAAATTTGAATTTGGACATAAATGGTTTTGAGGTATTCTGATCAAGTTACCCTTCTCCAAAGCTTGTGCCATTTGGTCTAGATGCCTTATTAGACCATTCTAGCATGAGCACCAAGTTTGAGAGTATTTGGACAAGTTTGGCAATGTAAAGTTGCTCAAACTTCAGATATGGACATAATGGTTTTGAGGGGTTTTGATGATGTTTTATTGCTTCCCAAGGCATGGGGCTTGGCAAGATCATCAAATATGTCATATATGACATGATAGAATTTCCCTGGAAATTTTTAGAGAATATTTCCTTTGTAAATATTTCAAAAGCTTGGAATATCCAGAAAGGGTTTCTGAGGGATTAGCCCATTATTTTGAACATGACCAAGTGTTGAAACTCTTATATATGGACAATATATGTCCTATGAGTCTCCCTGAATTTTGGCAAATATTTTTGAAATAATTAAGTAATTTTTCCCTATTAAAGACCATTTCTGGTCTTAAGAAAAAGCATTTAAATAAAAGAGGAAAATAACTTTTAAAATTATACTTTTGTGGTTTCTGGGAGTCCTATATCTACTAGGTTTCAAATATACTTTTTGAAATAATTTTCTCACCCTAAATCAAGCACTTGCAGTGCAAACCTCAATTCAGGGGTTTTTAGAATACTAATTTTTAAAAATACATTTTGGCCAAATTAATTTTATAAGAAAATACTATACTTCTATAAACACTTGGTATGATCATTGGGCAGAAGTTTTGGGTAAGGAGATGAATTCTACAAGAGGTAGTAGTTGACTTTAATGAGCACATGAAAAAACACAGGAAGAAAAACTCAATTCCAAATAAAAGCCAAATGATGCCAAAAAAATTGCTGGTCCAACTTTTCATGCTTTATTGATGCAAATGACATGTTACAAAATGCAGGGTGTGACACCTTGGGATACCATAATCCAAGTGTTGGAGTGTGAGCTAGATATCGAAGAATATGCTTCACAGCCTTATAGTGTGATTCCTTCGGTGTAGCTTGGAATCGGGCACACATGCAAACACTAAGCATAATATCTGCCCTAGATGCACATAGATACAATAAAGAGCCAATCATGGAGCGGTATACCTTTTGATCGAAGTCTTTACCATTTTCATCGGTGCACAGTTGGCCATTTGTGGGCATAGGGATTTTGACGCCTTTGCAATCTTGCATGCCAAATTTCCTCAGAACATCCTTGAGGTATTTCTCTTGAGATATGAAGATGACATTGTGTTGTTGACGAATTTGAAGGCCTAGGAAGAATTTCAGCTCTCCCATCATGGACATTTGATATTCTTCACGCATCATGTAGCCAAATTCGTCATTATAACGTTTATCAGTACAACCAAAGATAATATCGTCCACATAGATTTGACACACAAATAATTCATCATCATATGACTTAGTGAAAAGAGTTGGGTCAAGTGAACCGGGTTTGAAGCCTTTCTTCGTGAGGAATTCCTTCAAAGTATCATACCACGCCCGAGGGGCCTGCTTGAGGCCATAGAGGGCCTTGTTGAGTTTGAAGACTTTGTTAGGATGTTTAGGATCTTCAAAACCTGGGGATTGAGCAATATATACTTCTTCCTCAAGCTTACCATTAAGGAATGCACTTTTAACATCCATTTTATATAAGATGATATTATTATGGTTAGCATAAGCAAGTAGTATGTGAATAGCCTCAAGTCTAGCAACAGGAGCAAAAGTTTCATCGAAGTCAATTCCTTCAACCTGTGTGTAGGCTTGAGCTACAAGACGAGCCTTATTCCTCACCACAAGGCTATTTTCATCTTGCTTGTTTCGATAGATCCACTTAGTGCCGATGATATTGTGCTTCCGAGGATCTGGTCGCTTGACGAGTTCCCACACATGGTTGAGCTCGAATTGATACAATTCCTCTTGCATAGCTTGAATCCACTCAGGTTCCAGAAATGCCTCATCAACTTTGGTGGGCTCTGTGATAGAGACAAAAGCAAAGTGCACACAAAAGTTAGATAAGTGTGAAGCTCTTGAGTGTGTGAGAGGATGTGGTGCATTAACGTCGTCGATGATTTTCTCGATCTGCACTTCTTTTGCGACGCGAGGATGAGCTGGTTGACAACTTTGGTCTGGCTGAGCATCTTCTTCAGCAACAGTTTCTTCAGGAGCACCAGAATGATTTTCTTCATTGTCAGGAATGACATCTTCAGCTGATTCTTCAGTGGGGCTGATATCTTCAGTAGCTTTGAACTTGATGGATTCCTCGGGAGGTATTTTACCTGACACATGAGGCAGATGCTCTCTTTGAGAGCCATTAGTTTCATCGAACCGCACATCTATAGTCTCAACAATCTTGTGAAGATGATTGATAAAGATTCGGTAGGTGTGCGAGTCCTTTCCGTAACCAAGCATTAAACCTTCATGTGCTTTCGGTGCAAATTTGGAATTGTGATGAGGATCTCTAACCCAACATTTGGCACCGAAGACTTTGAGATAACTCACATTGGGTTTTTTGTCAGTTAGTAGTTCATATGAGGTTTTCTTGAGGAGTTTGTGAAGATATACCCTGTTGATGATGTGGCACGCAGTGTTGATAGCCTTAGGACAGAACCGAAGAGGCGTCTTGTATTCATCAAGCATAGTGTGAGCCATCTCAACAAGAGTCCTGTTCTTGCGATCCACAACACCGTTCTACTGAGGAGTGTATGGGGCTGATAGCTCATGAGTAATACCAAGTTCATCAAGATAGTCATCAAGACTAGTGTTCTTGAACTCGGCGACATTGTCACTCCAGAAATGCTTGATCTTCGCACCGAAATTCGTCGAGGCCCTTGAGGAAAATCGCTTGAAGATTTCCTGCACTTCATGCTTAAACGTGATGATATGCACCCATATATAACGAGAATAGTCATCAACAACAACAAAGCCATAAAGAGATGCTGCATTTGTGAATGCAGAATAATGTGTAGGGCCGAAGAGGTCCATGTGAAGCAATTCAAAAGGACGAGTGGTAGTCATGATAGTCTTCGAGGTATGCTTGGATTTGGTCATTTTTCCAGCTTCGCAAGCCCCACAAAGATGATCTTTGAGGCATTTGACACCCTCAATTCCAAGGACATGCTTCTTCTTCACAAGCGTGTGCAAGTTCCTCATGCCAGCATGACCGAGTCGTCGATGCCATAGCCATCCTTCTGAAGCTTTTGCAAGTAGGCATGTGGCAGGTCGTGGTCCTGTAGAGAAATCAACAATATACAAGTCTCCTCTCCTAAAGCCTACGAAGACTTTGGAATTGTCAGATTCTAAAACTACAACACAATGATATTTGCCAAAGACAACAACATATCAAGGTCACAAAGCATTGAGACAGACATGAGGTTGAATCCAGGAGACTCGACAAGCATGACTTTGTCCATGTGTCCATCTTTTGAGATTACAACCTTACCTAGATCCAATAGCTTGGTTTTTCCTTTATCAGCGTAGGTGATATGCTTCAGGTGAGATGGAGATAAAGCAGAGTCCATCTGTAGGTTCTTGTCACCGGTCATGTGATTTGTGCATCCACTGTCGAGGACCCACTCAGTAGCTTTGAGAGACTCATCCTGTAGAATAATTAGTACATCTTACAACTCATATGCTTCATTGTGAAGAATATGACATCAATTTCATCAGCATGAATTTCATCAGTAAGAACAATATATGAAGAATGAGGACGTGAGAAACGAATGAATCATTTCTGCATGATTAGCTTGCGTCCTTTCAAGCATTTTCAGGTCTCCAGCAAATTCCTCAGACGTTTAAGTTCGTTTGGAGACCTGACACTGCATAAGAGATTAGTTCTTTTTCTTCACCACCCACATCTGGAGGGGTGGCAAAGAGTTCATCATTCAACGAGCACCAATTGAGTATGGTGGCATTGAAGCAAGTGCACTTCGTTTCATAAGAGAGGGGTTAGAGTATGAATATGAGTAAGCAGAGAAATTCTTCGAGGAATTATAAACATAATGATTTGAAGAATAATGCACATATTCATAATCCTTCTTTCCATGCGAAACAGATGTGTTAGCACGATGATGATTATATGAGGAATTTGATCCACTTGAGGAATTTGGTCCATATGAGGATTTGGATCCATATGAAGATTTTGATCCATATGAAGAATTTGATCTGGTATTCCTGTTCCTCACTGGAGGTGTCATGGGGACATTCACTTGAAGATTTTCAAGGTGCCTCTTAGGGACCCAGATTTTCTTCATAGGGGGACCATTCCTGCAGTTAGTTCCAACGTATCTAGCAAACACTTCACCATTCTGATTTTTGAACAATTTATAGTTGGAGTCAAATGACTCATCAAAACAATATGAAGATTCACAAGTAAAGCCAGATAAGGTAGATGGATCTACTGGAGGACCTTTTGCAGCAACCCATGAGGTTTTGGGATACTACTCAGGTTTCCAGTAGGTCCCGTCAACATTTAGTTTCCTCTCAAAGGCAATACCCTCTTTCCTAGGGTTAATGTTCGGAATCTGCTTTTTAAGCACATCACATAGAGTCTGATGACCTTTGAGGCTTTTGTACATGCCTGTCACGTACAATTCCTTCAACCCTGCATTTTCATTAGTAACATTAGTGTTTTCCTCAGTTGAGGAAATTGTCACCACAGAAACAGGTGAAGTATTTGTAATAGTAGAAGCATTTGAACTTTCGGGTGAAGAATTTACAGTTTCACGTTCAATGCATGTAAGACATGATGGAATGAATTCCACCTGAGCAGCGCTGATCTGTTGAGCGAGCAATGAATCGCGTTCCTTCTGAAGATCTTCATAACTCTCCCTTAGCTTCTCAAGATCCTGCTTTCTTTGAAGAAATTCATAGGAAAGCTTCTCATGATCAGATTAGAGAGTGTTATGGTTATCCTGAAGGTTATCATACCTGGACTAAAGTCTCTGAAGATTTTCAGTCAAGATTTTAGATCGATCCATTTCTTCACCCAATAGATCATCACTTCTTTCTAGCATATTTTGAACCTTATCAAAAGCTTTTTGTTGTTTTATGGCAATTTTAGCAAGTTTGGAATAGCTAGGTTTGATTTTTTCATCAGATTCATCTTCACTGGAATCAGACGTGGAATGGTTGAGTACCTTGGCACCTTTTGCCATGAAGCAGTAGGTGGGTGTAATGCCCAGGATGGGACTATACCTCCTACGTGTCGAGGCACGACTTAAAGGTATAAGCCCATCCTAGAATGATCTCAAGTTTGGTATCTTTGCACGACTCATGTAAAAGAGGGATTAAAATGCAAAAGGAGATAGCTGGCTTATACTCGCCACTTCACACAATACATTACATAAGCAATACATCATTCAAAACATCACAACCCGACTACGGGCGAAGATCCAAAAGAAAGATACCAAAACAACATAAAGCCACAGGTCAGGATCGAATCCTAGTAGAAACCACTACTGACTATCGAAACGTCACAAGCAAACGGCCACACTCTTCATCGAGTTCCTGGCGAAGAACTGATCCAACTCCTGCTTCAAACTCGGCTGAACCTGCATCTGGTGTGGTGAAGTAACTGTGAGCCACAGAGGACTCAGCAATCCCGTTCCCGGGTAACAAGACTATTTAAGCCTTGGGTGAGGATAAGGCTGAAGAAAGAAATATGAGGTGAAGGAACAACAAGAGTCTGCAGCAGCAACTAGCACTAACTTACGTAATAGAGAGCGAGAAGAGAAGTGCCTCGGTCGAAAGATGATCACGAAGTGATCCTAGCTAAAGCCGGTCAAACATAACCCCACCGTGTTCAACTCCCGAATCCCTATTCGGAAATTGACAGTCACGATACACACGCTGGTAGTGTATTAGTAACATTGTGTCAAGTTATCTACAACCGGAATTAACAAGCTCCCATCTGCCACATAACCGCGGGCACGGCTTTCGAAAGTTCAAACCCTGCAGGGGTGTTCCAACTTGACCCATTACAAGCCCACGATCCGCGGAGTCGCAACTCCATAGGTGGGAAGACCCGAGTATTCTCGGAATCCCGTGCTCAAGTTAAACCGAACTGAGGTAAGGCTAATCCAGCAAATCCTCCCGGCGTGTCGACACCCTGATAGGTAGCCGCGCGTATCTAGTCTCAGGACACGACCGGATGGGCGATGCTACAGGTTTTTACCAGACCTTGAGTTTCCTCGAGGTGGCCCTGCAGGACCCCCGTTTCGGACCAACACTCATGTGGAGCAGTGGCCCGGGGTTGTTGAATTAAAATAAAAGGGATAGCTAGTCCACATGCAAGTTTTTATTAGTTTGTTATTAGGCAAATAGTACCAAAGGTTGGGACTTGCTGGAAAAGACTTAGCACTTAGCGGTTTATCAAGGGGGTCCCATACACCCCAACCGTGTTAGGAACGCATAATCAAGGAACATAACACCGGTTTATACGGTTCCTAACGGCATGAGTGGAACAAAACACCAAGCAAAAAGGCTTAGCCTTCCACCCTGCCAGTATATAGATGATTTCATTTTTAAGCATTTATATAGTGTGATATAACCCAACCAAACTTCAACATGAAGCAAGCATCTTCGATCTTCACCTGCAACTAGCAATGCTATAAGAGGGGCTGAGCGAAGCGTACTTAGCCAAGCAACGGTTTGCGTAGGTAGGGTGGTTAAACATGGCAATGGTTACAAGTAGGAGCTGACAAGAAAGACATGGGCATCGAGGCAAAACTAAAGATCGAGACTACTAGCAATAGGCAAAGATAGTAATGGTATCCGGGTTCGGTCATCTTGCCTGGAATTCCACAAGGGAGAAGAACGGATCCAAGAAGAAGACGGAGCAACACAGTCGAGAGAATCCTCACAACTCCGGAACGAAACCGAAGCTAACAAGAGAAGCAACCGGAAAGAAGAAAACAACACGGTAAACACCCATATCATAAACATGGCATATGATGCACAAACAAGTATGATGCATGTCCGGTTTAAATATGCATGGCATGGCAAAGTGCACAAACAAATACTACAAGTTAAGTGGAGATCAATATGCAACGAGTTGCATATTGACGAAACACCACATTTAATTATTTAGTTGACTCTCATTTAATTACAAGACAAGATTAATTGTTTTTAGCATGGCAAGAGGTGAAGCATAATAAAACTACACTAACTAGGCAATTTAAATGAGGCCGGAGAATAACAACAACAAGTCCGGAAAATCCCCATGAGCATGTTTAGTAATTATAAGCAAACAACAATTAACATTTATAATGTTGTTAATGATGCGGATGACATGATCAAGTTTATGCAAGTTTTATTAAATGTTGACATGAAGAAGATATGAAGCATTGTCACCGTGGTGGAAAGAAAGAGTGCCACGGCAACGATCCGAAATGATGCAACGCAACATATCGGTTCCGGTAACTCGGTGAGGGACCGGTGCAAAACAAAAGGTGGAGTGAAAGAGTTGAACAAGATGATGGGGTGATCCCGTTGCCGGGTTCCCACGAGTCGGTGGCGAGGCAACCGAGGAACATGACAACGGACGAAACGGACACGGAGCACACAAGGCAAACATTTCATACAACACAACAAGCATCACACGGGTCACGACTCAGGGTTATACCTTCGAAGCGTGCATTTCGAGGGGTTCGAGACGTAGAGGAAGGAGTCGTTCACGTGTCCGACGAGGAAGAAGTCGTTCCGTGGCGGTAGTTGTACTCGGGCGACGGTAGAGGAAGTAGTGGTACTCGGCGACGGTAGATGTTCGGGCGACGGTAGGGGTACTTGGTGCGTCTCCGAGACGGTAGTTGTTCACGTTTCCGTAGCCGTTCGGTCGTCGTGGTACTTGTTACTCGCGAACGTAGGGGTACTTGGCGCGTAGTCGTACACGGATGTAGTGGTACTTGTTCCGTAGCCGTTCACGAGCTCGTTTTCCGTAGAGGTACACGCGGTCTTCGGCGACGGTAGATGTACTAGTCGTTTCGCCGTGTAGAGGTACTTGAATCTTCGGTCTCGAAGAGGTACTTGGTCAGAGGTACTTGGTCATGTTGCCGGTAGTCGTTCGATCATCTGTCAAGTCAACAGAAGCAAAACAAAACAAAACCAACACTACAGCACGGCGGGACAGCGGCGAGGTCAGCAGCAGGGAGACCACACGGCAGAAGCAGGCCGCGGGATCCGGTGCTTGGGGCGGCTGGCGAAGAGGAGGCAGGGGCCTCGGCGCTGCAGCAGAACGGGGAGGCCGGACTTCGGTGGTGGACGCGCAGGGCGCCGCGCGGGGAACGGAGGGAGATCGACGGGGCGAGGAAGGCGACCGCAGAGAAGGACGGATAGAGGGCGCGGGACGCTCGTGCGCGAGGGCGAGCTCGCGAGGCGCCCTGGCGACAGAGGCCTCTGGTGCGGCCCCGGGCCGGCTTGGAGGAGAACGGAGGGAGGAGGCCCTGGCGCGGCGCTCCATGTCACAGCGGCCAGAGACGAGCCGCACGCGCGCGGTGGCTCGGGCGCCAGGCGCTCTTGGGGCGAGGGGAGGGTCGCGCAGCTCCATAGGTGAGAGATC
This sequence comes from Secale cereale, assembly GCA_902687465.1. Classification (NCBI taxonomy): domain Eukaryota; kingdom Viridiplantae; phylum Streptophyta; class Magnoliopsida; order Poales; family Poaceae; genus Secale; species Secale cereale. Next base: position 746,241,366 of record LR738711.1, on the reverse strand, counting down.
GAGATGGGGGCGAGTGGAATCGGGCGCTGGGGCCTCGGGATCGAGATGAGAGAGGGTGGCGGCGACAGAGGGAGAAGGGGATCGGGGTAGCGAGAGGGGAGAGGACGGGGAAATCGGTCGGGCTGCGAGAGAGGGTTCGACGGCGCGAGGGAACGGAGGGACTGAGGAGCGAAAGCGGTCGATGCGGATTAGGGTTTGGTGGGGGTCGGGCTGGGCCTTGAGGCCGGCTGGGAAGTGTGGGCCAGGGAGGCTTAGAGGCTGGAGGCTGGGCCTCGGAAGCAGAGATGGGCCGGCTGCCTGGGCTGCTGCCCTTCTTTTTATTTCCCTTAGCAGAAGCAAAAGAGAAGGAGCAAAATAAAAATAAGAAAAGAAGGTCAAAGAACAAGGATAAAAATGATGGACATTTTTGTAAGGCTTTACGGAATAATTCCAACCTCACAAAAATATTTCCAACAAAAGGGAAGTGCAAACTAAATAAATAGCTTGCCTCAAGGAGTTTAAAAGGAGTCTAGATTTAGAGAAGCCTCGAAAATAACGGAAAGAATATAGCAAGGTTTAGAAGGAGAAGCTCGAAGTGAAAAAGACATGGGGAGAATGCAAGTGTGTTGCGGGTAATTCCAACGAATGGAATATTATTATATAGCTCCCTAATATTGGGATGATATGTTTTAAAGAGAAGACACCTTCCCTCGATTTAAATGGACCGAAGGTCCACACAATTTATTAGATTGAGATGCAAAAATAAATATGACATGATGGCATGATGACAAGATGCAATACAAAAAATAAATAACACAAGCTCAAAAGAAACACACGGGCAACCCGGAACATCTGGAACTTCTGGAATCTTCTGGAATCTTCTGGGACGTCGGTCTCGGGCGTCACAACTCTCCCACACTAACAGAGGATCTCGACCCGAGATCCTAGGGATATCACCGGGTAAAACGGAAGAGGAAGAGGTAAAACAAAGTTGCTTCTTTAACAGACGAGTGAAACCAAACAACCTTAAGAGGTTGAACAAGATGAAAGAAGAATACAACGGAGATGAACGAATATGAAAATACTCCGTTAGAAAAGAGGAACAAGGAACATAACAAGAACCTTGTAGGTTGAAAAACATGAAACAAGAGCTCACGGACGGAAAGAATATGAAACTGCAATGGTATAGCCAAGGAATAAGAATGACAGAATTTGGACAGCACTCCGTCTGAAAATGGAAGGAATTGAACAAGAACTTGAGGAGATGGAATGATACTTGATGAAAACAACAACATATTGCCTCCAAAACAATTAAAAGAATGGCACAAGGGTAAGAAAGATTCAGACAGCACTCCGGTTGAAAAGAGAGGCAAACTTGGTAAGATGAGGAAACTAGAATGGAGGACACAACACTCCGGTTAAATGATAAGCAAGGGAAAGAACATGATCTCGATGAAACGAGATAATGGGACGAAGAGAGCAATATTACAATGCCTCCGGAATGAAGAATAGAATATAATTCAACGAAAGAAAAGAATGGAGAAGAAAAGACAACTTCTCTCAAAATTGAATTTGAAAGAGCATCCTTACGAAGAAGGTTGAACGGAGTTGTTGGAATTTCAACAACGAGAAGAATAAGTTTGATGTGGGCTTATGGAAAACATCTCAAAATTATGAGGTGACAACCGGCCACTAACGAAAACAATTTGATTGGATTGCTATCAACAAGGAGACGATAAACTTATTTCACCAGAATGATAAATGAAGAACTTGGGTCATTTATAAGCACCATAATAGCAAAAACCTTAGGGAAAAGCTTTAGGTGAAAAACAACCCAAGATAACTCCAAGAGATAAAAGGAGGGGTTGAAAAGATCTCCTAAAGAGAAAGAAATGATGGTTTTAAATATCTCATTCCTGACAACTTGTGAATCATAAAACATGAAGGAATTGTCAAGAATGACATAACACCATCTCGAGCAATAAGGTAGAAAGAATTGCTCTTGGAAAGCATGATGAAGAATGCTTGAGCTCCAACAAGAATCTTGATGAAGACTTCGAGGATGAATTAAATGATGATGAACCACCATGAGAACTCCGGTAATGAAAGCATTAGAAGTGAAAGAAGAAAAGAATAAGATTCAAGGTCTGCGATGAATTAGATGGAGTTTGAAATGATAATTGAAATAGCATGGAACTCCGGAAAACAAGATGGACAACTTAGAACCAAGGATATGATATGATGAACAAGCTCCAGACAAAGAATTAAATCACCTTGAAGGAATAAGAATAAGAATTATGTAATGCATCTCCTTCACCAATTAAATTGATGACAACCAAGGATTTGGCATACTACTTATTCTCGTTGGAAAGAATTAAAGAGGGATCTAGCACAACCTTGGGTAAATCTTCAACGAAGCACCGGTAGGATTATGAAAAGAACAAATGAATTACAACGATAACAAGGAAGAGAAATCTTGAACGAGCCACCGTAAGAATAGGGAGACGAACGAGAGGCATCAATGAAGAATATTTGGAGGACGAAGTTGAAAACTGAGAACGAAGAAAATATTCTGAAATGATGGCCTTCGGAGGATCACAAAGAAAAGAATTCATGAAGAATCTTGACAGAACGGGCCAAGATTAAGAGAAACACTTCTCCGGTCTCCAATGCTGAGAATGAAGACGAGAAATGCCATAAGAATTGTTGAGCACTCCGGAATGAAGAATTAAAAAGGTTGAACCAATGATGAAAAGAATTTGAAAGCGATCTTGGAGAAGGCATGTGACTGATGGGAATCATTGTTACGTCACACTTTGAAAAGAATTTGAGTATAACTCCAGAAAAATTAGAAGAGTCAGGTAAGATCCTGGAAAAGACCTGTGGGTTAGGGCCCACTCAAAGAAATCACCGTTGGAAAAGATTGCTTAAGAGATATTGCACCGGTTGAATTAAATGGCTTGGATGAGATATCAATCTCAAAATAGTTTGAACGGATTAAGAATGGAATTATGAATCTTCAGCACTCCGGATATGAATAACAAGAGGAGAAAGATTAATTGGTGCACCGGAATAAGAAAGCATTGTGAAATGAGGAAAAAGGATAAGATGAAACCGAAATCTTGAATTACATCCACCGGCAGAATTGAGAACAAAAGAATGATGAACTTGGAGGTCTTGAGCATCTTCACGAAAATCACCGGATAAGAACATTGAAGGAAATGAATGAAGAAATATCACATGAATAAAATGGATACTTCATTTGAGAATTCTTGCTCTGAGAAGAAGAAGAAGGGTGGGAGGGTGGGGAAAACAAAGACAACTTGGGATGAAGAATACAGACAAATCGTCAGATTTCTCAACGACGTCCATATGGAATAACTTGAAGAGAAGGCACACCGGTTGAAAAAGAATTTAACATGACCATCTTGATGGCCAAGAAGAATTAGCACTCCCATAGGAATATGAGAATACCGATTAAGAAAGGTATGGAATCAACATTTGACATCGAAGCAACTCGAATACCAGAATTCAAAACAAAAACAAAGGATAGATGTGTAGCAGCCTAATCTTCACAATATCATCCGAACAGAGAATTGAACGAATGAATTCCGTAGTTACATCAACTTGACGAGAAGCCACTTGAAGAAGAAAAAGATAAATAAAAAAAGAAACAAGGATCAGATAGAACAAATACAAGATAGAAGTTTCGTTCGACATCTTCGTGCTGAAAGCTCATGGAACGTGTTACAAAAGGGTTTTGCAATCCCCGGATCAGCATAGCCAAGGACCCTTTAAGATGCAACTCCCGATCAGAACAAGTCCATAAAACCACTTCACTCAATGTAGAACCCCGAACTTCATATCGAGCATCCGTTGGAAGAATGCCTAGAACTACTAGATGAACCCACCTATAGATTTCCGAAAGTTTCCAGTTATGCAATCAGGTGTTGGGGATACACGGGAAGCACCGCGCAATCAACTCTAAACCTACATCCAGGTGTATCCATCCTTCAACACATAACCAGTCTTTCTCGGAAACTGTTTACCTCGGACCTTCGAAAAGCATCCACTATAACAAGCTATGGCAATACTCTCGAACTATCTCCCCAGTACTGGGTGATGTCGGGGTTATCTTGCCACTGGCCGTATAGGAGAGATTTTCGATGTCGGCCGTCTTAAGTATTTAGTACTGCCGCGATATGCTTGTGTCAATGATACCCCGAAGCTCAACTCCTCGGGAACAGGAGGCATCGAGAACAATATCCTTGTCACAAGAACATCGAAACAATCCCATAATACTCGCGGGATCCTAAAAAAAAATTTGGTGCAATTTTGAAAGTAGAAGAGGTAAGAGTAGACGTCAGGAGTCCTCACCAGAGTGAAAGGGGATGAGAAGCAAAAGAAATCCTACTCTCCGATATATAATATAGGACTCAAAACATTTTTCAGTGTGTGCCTAGACTCAACCGTCAACGATTCGATCAATCAGTGGGGGCTTCTAGGTCGGAGAAGGCTCTGAATACCAACTTGTAATGCCCAGGATGGGACTATACCTCCTACGTGTCGAGGCACGACTTAAAGGTATAAGCCCATCCTAGAATGATCTCAAGTTTGGTATCTTTGCACGACTCATGTAAAAGAGGGATTAAAATGCAAAAGGAGATAGCTGGCTTACACTCGCCACTTCACACAATACATTACATAAGCAATACATCATTCAAAACATCACAACCCGACTACGGGCGAAGATCCAAAAGAAAGATACCAAAACAACATAAAGCCACAGGTCAGGATCGAATCCTAGTAGAAACCACTACTGACTATCGAAACATCACAAGCAAACGGCCACACTCTTCATCGAGCTCCTGGCGAAGAACTGATCCAACTCCTGCTTCAAACTCGGCTGAACCTGCATCTGGTGTGGTGAAGTAACTGTGAGCCACAGAGGACTCAGCAATCCCGTTCCCGGGTAACAAGACTATTTAAGCCTTGGGTGAGGATAAGGCTGAAGAAAGAAATATGAGGTGAAGGAACAACAAGAGTCTGCAGCAGCAACTAGCACTAACTTACGTAATAGAGAGCGAGAAGAGAAGTGCCTCGGTCGAAAGATGATCACGAAGTGATCCTAGCTAAAGCCGGTCAAACATAACCCCACCGTGTTCAACTCCCGAATCCCTATTCGGAAATTGACAGTCACGATACACACGCTGGTAGTGTATTAGTAACATTGTGTCAAGTTATCTACAACCGGAATTAACAAGCTCCCATCTGCCACATAACCGCGGGCACGGCTTTCGAAAGTTCAAACCCTGCAGGGGTGTTCCAACTTGACCCATTACAAGCCCACGATCCGCGGAGTCGCAACTCCATAGGTGGGAAGACCCGAGTATTATCGGAATCCCGTGCTCAAGTTAAACCGAACTGAGGTAAGGCTAATCCAGCAAATCCTCCCGGCGTGTCGACACCCTGATAGGTAGCCGCGCGTATCTAGTCTCAGGACACGACCGGATGGGCGATGCTACAGGTTTTTACCAGACCTTGAGTTTCCTCGAGGTGGCCCTGCAGGACCCCCGTTTCGGACCAACACTCATGTGGAGCACTGGCCCGGGGTTGTTGAATTAAAATAAAAGGGATAGCTAGTCCACATGCAAGTTTTTATTAGTTTGTTATTAGGCAAATAGTACCAAAGGTTGGGACTTGCTGAAAAAGACTTAGCACTTAGCGGTTTATCAAGGGGGTCCCATACACCCCAACCGTGTTAGGAACGCATAATCAAGGAACATAACACCGGTTTATACGGTTCCTAACGGCATGAGTGGAACAAAACACCAAGCAAAAAGGCTTAGCCTTCCACCCTGCCAGTATATAGATGATTTCATTTTTAAGCATTTATATTGTGTGATATAACCCAACCAAACTTCAACATGAAGCAAGCATCTTCGATCTTCACCTGCAACTAGCAATGCTATAAGAGGGGCTGAGCGAAGCGTACTTAGCCAAGCAACGGTTTGCGTAGGTAGGGTGGTTAAACATGGCAATGGTTACAAGTAGGAGGCTGACAAGAAAGACATGGGCATCGAGGCAAAACTAAAGATCAAGACTACTAGCAATAGGCAAAGATAGTAATGGTATCCGGGTTCGGTCATCTTGCCTGGAATTCCACAAGGGAGAAGAACGGATCCAAGAAGAAGACGGAGCAACACAGTCGAGAGAATCCTCACAACTCCGGAACGAAACCGAAGCTAACAAGAGAAGCAACCGGAAAGAAGAAAACAACACGGTAAACACCCATATCATAAACATGGCATATGATGCACAAACAAGTATGATGCATGTCCGGTTTAAATATGCATGGCATGGCAAAGTGCACAAACAAATACTACAAGTTAAGTGGAGATCAATATGCAACGAGTTGCATATTGACGAAACACCACATTTAATTATTTAGTTGACTCTCATTTAATTACAAGACAAGATTAATTGTTTTTAGCATGGCAAGAGGTGAAGCATAATAAAACTACACTAACTAGGCAATTTAAATGAGGCCGGAGAATAACAACAACAAGTCCGGAAAATCCCCATGAGCATGTTTAGTAATTATAAGCAAACAACAATTAACATTTATAATGTTGTTAATGATGCGGATGACATGATCAAGTTTATGCAAGTTTTATTAAAAGTTGACATGAAGAAGATATGAAGCATTGTCACCGTGGTGGAAAGAAAAAGTGCCACGGCAACGATCCGAAATGATGCAACGCAACATATCGGTTCCGGTAACTCGGTGAGGGACCGGTGCAAAACAAAAGGTGGAGTGAAAGAGTTGAACAAGATGATGGGGTGATCCCGTTGCCGGGTTCCCACGAGTCGGTGGCGAGGCAACCGAGGAACATGACAACGGACGAAACGGACACGGAGCACACAAGGCAAACATTTCATACAACACAACAAGCATCACACGGGTCACGACTCGGGGTTATACCTTCGAAGCGTGCGTTTCGAGGGGTTCGAGACGTAGAGGAAGGAGTCGGTCACGTGTCCGACGAGGAAGAAGTCGTTCCGTGGCGGTAGTTGTACTCGGGCGACGGTAGAGGAAGTAGTGGTACTCGGCGACGGTAGATGTTTGGGCGACGGTAGGGGTACTTGGTGCGTCTCCGAGACGGTAGTTGTTCACGTTTCCGTAGCCGTTCGGTCATCGTGGTACTTGTTACTCGCGAACGTAGGGGTACTTGGCGCGTAGTCGTACACGGATGTAGTGGTACTTGTTCCGTAGCCGTTCACGAGCTCGTTTTCCGTAGAGGTACACGTGGTCTTCGGCGATGGTAGATGTACTAGTCGTTTCGCCGTGTAGAGGTACTTGAATCTTCGGTCTCGAAGAGGTACTTGGTCAGAGGTACTTGGTCATGTTGCCGGTAGTCGTTCGCTCATCTGTCAAGTCAACAGAAGCAAAACAAAACAAAACCAACACTACAGCACGGCGGGACAGCGGCGAGGTCAGCAGCAGGGAGACCACACGGAAGAAGCAGGCCGCGGGATCCGGTGCTTGGGGCGGCTGGCGAAGAGGAGGCAGGGGCCTCGGCGCTGCAGCAGAACGGGGAGGCTGGACTCCGGTGGTGGACGCGCAGGGCGCCGCGCGGGGAACGGAGGGAGATCGACAGGGCGAGGAAGGCGACCGCAGAGAAGGACGGACGGAGGGCGCGGGACGCTCGTGCGCGAGGGCGAGCTCGCGAGGCGCCCTGGCGACAGAGGCCTCTGGTGCGGCCCCGGGCCGGCTTGGAGGAGAACGGAGGGAGGAGGCCCTGGCGCGGCGCTCCATGTCACAGCGGCCAGAGACGAGCGGCACGCGCGCGGTGGCTCGGGCGCCAGGCGCTCTTGGGGCGAGGGGAGGGTCGCGCAGCTCCATAGGTGAGAGATCGAGATGGGGGCGAGCGGAATCGGGCGCTGGGGCCTCGGGATCGAGATGGGAGAGGGTGGCGGCGACAGAGGGAGAAGGGGATCGGGGTAGCGAGAGGGGAGAGGACGGGGAAATCGGTCGGGCTGCGAGAGAGGGTTTGACGGCGCGAGGGAACGGAGGGACTGAGGAGCAAAGCGGTCGATGCGGATTAGGGTTTGGTGGGGGTCGGGCTGGGCCTTGAGGCCGGCTGGGAAGTGTGGGCCAGGGAGGCCTAGAGGCTGGAGGCTGGGCCTCGGAAGCAGAGATGGGCCGGCTGCCTGGGCTGCTGCCCTTCTTTTTATTTCCCTTAGCAGAAGCAAAAGAGAAGGAGCAAAATAAAAATAAGAAAAGAAGGTCAAAGAACAAGGATAAAAATGATGGACATTTTTGTAAGGCTTTACGGAATAATTCCAACCTCACAAAAATATTTCCAACAAAAGGGAAGTGCAAACTAAATAAATAGCTTGCCTCAAGGAGTTTAAAAGGAGTCTAGATTTAGAGAAGCCTCGAAAATAATGGAAAGAATATAGCAAGGTTTAGAAGGACAAGCTCGAAGTGAAAAAGACATGGGGAGAATGCAAGTGTGTTGCGGGTAATTCCAACGAATGGAATATTATTATATAGCTCCCTAATATTGGGATGATATGTTTTAAAGAGAAGACACCTTCCCTCGATTTAAATGGACCGAAGGTCCACACAATTTATTAGGTTGAGATGCAAAAATAAATATGACATGATGGCATGATGACAAGATGCAATACAAAAAATAAATAACACAAGCTCAAAAGAAACACACGGGCAACCCGGAACATCTGGAACTTCTGGAATCTTCTGGAATCTTCTAGGACGTCGGTCTCGGGCGTCACAGTGGGAGCGTAGTCATTGTTGCCGTCCTCAGCAGTGTCGAGGAAGTCTTTTTCCTCAGTGTTGAAGATGGACTTTCTAACGAATGCGGTAGCGAGAGCCAGGCTTGCCACAACAGAGTCTGATTCCTCAGATTCCCCCTCTTCCTCATTTTCTTCAGATTCAGCTGAATCCATTTCCTTGCCAATGAATGCCCGAGCTTTCCTGGAACTGCTCTTCTTGTTAGAGGATGACTTTGAGGATTTTGATGATGAGGACTTTGAAGATTTCTTCTTTTTCTTCGAGTCGCCTGAGATGTAGTCCTTGTATTTCTTCTTGTTCGATTCCTTTGCCCACTGAGGACAATCAATGATAAAGTGACCAGGTTTCTTGCATTTGTGGCAGGTCCTCTTCTTGGGATCGCGAGATGAAGCATCGAATCTTAAGTCATCACCTCTTGAAGATTTTACAAAGCGACCACGTCTTGAGAACTTCTGAAATTTCCTCACGAGCATTGCTAGCTCCTGACTCAGTTCTTCAGGATCGCCAACGGTGCTATCAGAATCTTCACCTTGAGATGAGGAAACAACCTTGGCCTTTAGTGCATGGGATCTACCATAACTTGGACCATAGAGATCTCTCTTTTCAGCAAGTTGGAACTCATGAGTGTTTATCCTCTCGAGTATATCAGCAGGATCAAGTGACTTGTAGTCTCCACGCTCTTGAATAATCAGTGCCAGAGTGTCGAATGAGGAGTCAAGTGATCTCAGCAGTTTCTTCACCACCTCGTGGTCTGTGATGTCTGTAGCACCAAGTGCTTGTAGCTCATTTGAGATATCAGTGAGGTGATCGAAGGTTTGCTGAACATTTTCATTGTCAAGTCTCTTGAAGCGTTTGAAGAGATTGCGAAGAACATCAACTCGAGAGTCACGTTGAGTTGAGACTCCTTCGTTGACCTTGGATAGCCTGTCACAAATAAGCTTTGCAGTCTCCAAAGCACTTACTCTGCCATACTGCCCTTTGCTCAGATGGCCACATATGATATTCTTCGCTTGTGAGTCTAGTTGCTTGAATCTCTTCACATCAGCAGCGTTCATGGAAGGTGAGACAGAGGGGACACCAGTTTCCACAACGTACCATAGATCATTGTCAATTGCCTCAAGATGCATGCACATCTTGTTCTTCTAGTAGGGGTAGTCCGTCCCATCAAAGGTAGGACACCCAGCCGAGACTTTGATCATACCTACGGTCGACATAACTAAAAGTCCAGGCGGTTAAACCAAAATCACACAGAACAAGGGAGTACCTTGCTCTGATACCAATTGAAAGTGCATTATATCGACTAGAGGGGGTGAATAGGCGATTTTTACAAATTCGTCATTGAGGAAATTCTAGTTGAGGAATTTCCTAAGCAACGGAATAGATACTCAGGTGCAAGCATAAGAAGGCAGTAGCATGGTCGACATGATGAAATGAAAACAAGCACAGAGTACAAGTAGCATGTAAATAGGATAAGCAAGCTCAGGACTAAAGACTGAAGAAATAGGTTTGAGGAAATTGAGAAAGTCTTCGGTCAAATTATTCGAATAGTACAGATCAAGTTTGTCAACACAAGAATGAGTAAATGAATGGGTTAAGGAAATAGAACCAGTAGGCTAGATAAAGACAATGATTTGTTAGACCAGTTCCAACTGCTGTGACAGGTGTACGTCTGGTTGGGGCGGCTTGGTATTTAAACCTGAGGACACATATTCGTGGACACATAGTCCAAGACACCAAGTCCTCACCGTATTCCCCTTGAGCTAAGGTCACACAGACCTCGCCCAATCACTCGTGGTAAGTCTTCACAGGTGACTTCCAAACCTTCACAGACTTGGTCACCCGGCGATCCACAATTCCTCTTGGATGCTCTAATCCATTGACGCCTAACTATCTGGAAGATCACAGTCTTCAAAGGTAACAAGCATCGGTTCCACACATGAACAATCTCTTCAGTGATGCTCAATCACTTTGGCATTTTAGGTGTTTGGGTTTTGGGTTTTTCCTCACTTGATGATTTTCGCACAAAGTCCTCGGAGGATGGGTTGCTCTTATGACAAGTGTTAGTTTCTCTCGGAGCAGCCAACCAGCTAGTGGTTGAAGGGGGCGGCTATTTATAGCCTAGGGAGCATCCCAACATGATAAGACATAATTTCCCTTCAATGATATGACTATTAGGTGGGTAGATATTTTGGGACAGCTGGCGCATAGCATAGCAACGGTCGGAAATTTGAGTATCAAATTCCTCAGGGCTATCATGTTCCTCACTTGTAGGTAATCCACACTGGCGAATTCCTAACTCCTCAGTCAGAACAAATTCCTCAGAGACCAGAAGAACTTCGTCTCTGTCACTGAAGAAATTAACTGAACAGTATGAGATTTCCAATGGCTTCACTCGAAAGGATTGGTAGGTGTATGATTTGAGTTGAGCATCACTTGGAAATATGTTTCCTTAGTTTTACCTCGACCCCCTTTAACAGTACGGTGTTTCCTATGACTCAAGAAAGAGAAAATGAAACTATGAAATCAAAAGTCTTCACGTTTCATGTTCCTTGCATGAATATCAAGTCTTCATGGTTACACAAATTTCTTCACTTTCAAAATCTTCAGAAAGTCTTTAGAAATCCAAAGTCTTCAGTTGAAGACATTCATTTTTAGGGGTCGACTTTCTCTGTAAATATCAAACTCCTCATTGACTTATAGACCTGTGTACACTCACAAACGCATCAGTCCCTTAACCTATAAGTCTTCAATACACCAAAATCACTAAGGGGCACTAGATGAACTTACATAACCGTCTGCAATTAGATTGACAGGATAAATAGAGATATATACAGTATGCTTAATATAGTCCTTCTTCTTCTTGTTGTTCTTGTTGTATGGCCCCGCGACATCGTCTTGGCGAGGACGCTTTTTGCCGCTGACTGTTGGCTTTTCATCGCCGCCGCCAACGTTGCTGTCATCGTCGTCCTCCTCCTCGTTCGACCATTCCTCCTCATCATCATCGTCGTCCTCTTCTTTGTCCTGCGATGGATCCTCGTCCGTCTGGTTGTCGTGTGAAAAATCCGGAGGCGGCGTCCCTTCCTGATGGGCCTCGAACCCCTCGTTGGTTACCCCAAGTGGAAGGTGTAAGATGCAGTATGTAGAAGTGTTTTCCCTTAGCAAAGATGCCAAGGATCGAATCCCCAGAGACTCCTAGGTTCAACAAGTAGGTGTCAACTGCTACGGCACCAGATAGTAGCAATCAACGTGGACCTGCACACAGATACAAATAACTTTGCTCCCAACGAGTGCAGAGAGGTTATCAATCCCTCCGGCCTTGTAGTTCACAAAGGATTAAAATCAATGATAGTAGTGATAGATAGTGTTTTACAATAGTAAATAATAACGAAAAGTAAATAGTGGATGTGATCAATGATGGTAATATGGACCGGAGTCTCATGATGTTCACTAGTGATGTATCTCTCCCGAAAGACGATAAAACAGCTATGTGAGGTAAACAAATTACAGCTGGGCAATTGACAGGACCACGAACGCAAACCAATGCTGACTACATTGCAAGAAAGGTTGAGGTTCAAAGCATGGGCGGTACGCCAAAGTAAGTAGACCGAAATCCATCAATATCTACTACTAATCATCCACCTTGAGATATCTATCCAGAACATCTCGCTGGTATTAAGTTGCGAGTCCCACCCATAGTGTAAACTCAATGCAACATACAACTTCATTAAAAGAACTTCGCGTAAAGTAAACAATCCTTGCACCCGCGGGCACAAGCACCGTTGTTTTCCCCCTTGTGGCAACAACACATCCCCTAGACTCATGTTTCTGTCACTCAAGCTAGTCATCGAGGGGCATGAACCCACAATCGAGCATAACGTTCCCGCTTGGAGTCACTACGTATTACTTGGCCAAAGCAATAAATAACAACGGAGAACATGCAAGAATTACTTATGAACAAAAATATAAAAGAGGTAGATCAAATATATTACTCAAGATCAATCTGAACATAATCTCATAGTCGATCGGATCCCAGCAAACTCAACATAGCAAAAGCATAAGGATTACATAGGTGCCTCGATCATGTAGGGCAGCTCACGAGGACTAATTAGTGAAGCACAAGAACGGGAGGAGAACATCACATAGCTACTGGTCATGGACTCATGGTCCAAGGGAGACTACTCACGAGTCATCCGGGAGGCGTCCATGGTGGTGGAGAAGCTCCCGGTGGTGATCCTCCCCTCCAGCAGGGTGCCGGGAAGAGTTCTCCTGGAGCTCCCGAACTTGGAAACTGCGGCAGCGGCGGAACAGAGATGGGATCGCGAAAAGAGTTTCTGTTCTGAGGGTTTCGGAGGACCCTTTAAATATATGCCAAAGGAGGGCATCAGGGGAGCTTCGGGGGGCCCAGGCGCCCCCCAGGCGTGGCCCAGGGGGGGGCGCACCGCCAGGGCGCCTGGAGCCCTGGTGGCCCCCACCCCGGCTGTTCTTCGGACGCAAGGTTGTTCCCGAAACACTGATTTTTTATATAATTTTTCTGGATTTTTCTGGGCAGTTCTCGTAACGTGAAAACCTGAAATACAAAAACAGCCGAAATCAGAAACTGGCACTGGGGTGCACTGGATTAGTAAGTTAGTCCAAATATGATCAAAAGTGTATGGAAGTGTATGAATATCATAGCAATATCACCCAAAAGTGGCATGGAGCAAGCAGAAATTATAGATACGTTTTGGACGTATCAACATCCCCAAGCTTAATTCCTGCTCGTCCTCGAGTAGGTAAATGATAACAAGAATAATTTTTGTGGTGACATGCTATTAACCATATAGAACTTTTTCATAGTCATATGACAAAAGCTTACTGAGACAATGATTCTAAAGTAATTAAGTTGCCTCATGAGAAAATCACAAATGACTGAAAGTTTTACAACATGAAACTGAAACATCGAAAAGATTTGCAATGAACATGATGTGCAAATATGATAAAGTGATATCTAGCTTGCCCCCTTTAGTGATGCAAAACATAAATGCAGGGGCACCTTCAAGGTTTAAGTGATGACTAGATACAATCATTTCAGAATAAACGATATCACAATCATGCAAAAGACAATGCTACTTTGGGACAATGCACATTACACTCAGAATGACAATCATGCTCTCAGTAGTTGGTGCTTCAACATAAAAGTAAAAGAAAGGTTAAGTGCTAGAGCTTTTTATTTCGAAAACATGGAAGCAATTTTGTCAACGGTAGTAGTACTTCATATGTGTCTTGCATAAGACATCTTATAAGTTGCAAGCCTCATGCATCGAATACCAATAGTGCTCGCACCTTGTCCTAATTAGCTCGGATTTCCATGGGTTATCATTGCATTACATATGTTTCAACCAAGTGTCACAAAGGGGTACCTCTATGCCACCTGTACAAAGGTCCAAGGAGATAAATCGCATTTGATTTCTCGTTTTTGATAGATCTCAACTTGAGGACATCCATACCGGTACAACATAGAAAATAGATGATGGACTCCTCTTCAATGCATAAGCATATTCTCATAAGAGATTGAGGATTAACGTCCAAGCTAAAACTTCCACCATGATGCATGGCTTTGGTTGGCGGCCCAATGTTCTTCTCTAACAATATGCATATTCATTCAACCCACGGCAAATCACCCTTACTTCAGACAAGACGAACATGCATAGCAACTCACATGACATTCAACAAAAGTGTGACAGTTGATGGCGTCCCCAAAAACATGGTTACCGCTCAGCAAGCAACTTATAAGAAATAAGATACATAAGCAACATATTCTTCACCACAATAGTTTTTAAGCTACTTTCCCATGAGCTATATATTGCAAAGTTAGTTTGCTTAGTACAGGTGAAGGTTAGCAAAAAGACTGGGAGCGACCAACTAAGAGAGCAATGACGGTCATAATCATGCAGAGCGACAAAGCAATATTGAATCAGGCATGGAAGTTATATCGCTACTTAGAAATAAAAGATCATCAAGGCTTGACAGACTTTCTTTACAGTCTTAAATATGCGTGAGCATACGCCAAGTCAATCAAAATAAATTCTCGAAGGAAGATATTACTAAACCATACCACATCATAGGCAAACAAACCATGTTGGTACTCCAATAACACATTGGGAACCCCCCAGCTATTTGAGATTAACCATAAGAAAACTTGAACTACTAAGCACCATCATGCAAGTAGCATCTTTATCATAGACACATTAACCAATGCAACGGAAGCAAACTCTCTTAATAAGGTTAGCATGATAGTTAAAGAGAGTTCAAGCAACCAACTAAACAAAAGCTCTTTGAAAAGATAAGCATGAATATTAAGAGCAGAGCATGATAGTAGCTATTAAAAGACAAAGAACACACACAACATAGATAGACATGAAAATTCTATGTTATGTTCTAGGTAGAAGTGGAGCGTGTTTCTCTCCCACATAAAGAATGCTAAGTTCCGACTCGTTATGAAAAACTAAAAAGAAAACTAAAAGCAAGACGCTCCAAGCATAGCACATAACACATGAAGTGATAAAAATATAGCGGAACGAAAGACGAACTGATAATGTTGATGGAGAAGGGGATGCACGGGGGCATCCCCAAGCTTAGACGCTTGAGTCTCCTTGAATATTTCTTGGGGGTGCACGGGGGCATCCCCAAGCTTGAGCGCTTGACACTCCTGAATCTTTTTATCATCTTCCCTCGCACACTTGAAAACTCCCTTCATACATAACTCATCATATTCTGATTAGCGAGGTTAGTACCGTTAATAAAATAATTATACCTTTCTGGAAATAAGGATATTCTTGAAGTTCTACTGTTTCTCAAGATTGCCAAAAGGTTTTTGCAAAGAAAAAGCAAGCTCTTGATTTGCAAAGTGAAGGAAAGGCAAAACAGGACATAATCTGTGAAAAACAGAACAGCAGGTTGTAATTGATCTGTTCGGGATACTTCTGCAACTCAAATCAGAAAACTCAGAACAGACGCACGAAAGACAATTATATAGAGAACGCTTTCGAAAAAATTCAGACCAAAAAGATGATTTGGTGATTTTATACGAATTTTTCTATCCAAGGACAGAATCTGTTTCCTGGACAGCACCTCACAACTTTTGAACTTTCTAGCAATCAGAGGCTATACTTGGCACAAATATGAAAAGCAAAGATACAATGATGATGCTACAGCAGTAAAAAACATCAAGACACAACAAAAGCAAAAAAATTTATTCATGTGGGCTGCCTTCCAAAAGCGCTTTCTTTTATGCCTTTAAGCTAGGCATAATGCATAGATCAAGTTGTATCAATTGAACCATCATCAAGATCATCAAAAAGCTCTTCAATAATAAACTAGTCTTAAGAGGACTCTCAAACAAAGGCCTCATAGAGATCCTTCTAGGTAGAAGACCAAAAGGATAAAAGTCAAGGGAAGATTCATTTACAAATTCATCACATAAAGGTGTTTCTTCCAAAGTCTTTACAGTTTCAACCCCGTTGGCAATAGATGGATTACTTTTAGAACGGGGAGCCTTTGGAACGTGAACGAACTTAGGCTCCCGCTTTGCCGGAGTTTCTACCTTTTTGGTTTTGATCGAGGAGAAAGTAGTTCCTAGAGTATGAAATATTTCCTCAATCTTATCTACCCTAGAAGGGTCCAAGTCATGGAATTTGACGGTCTCCAAAATTTTGAAAATTTTATGCATGGAGCTATCAAGTTGTCGGTGTACTAAGGTAGGGGTACCTTAGTACCCCAACTTGTGCACGGGCAGTAGCAGCTTCCCGCGGCAGGGCATACCACGCGCTTGCCAAAGCCCACTCTGGTCCCTATGAAGCCATTCAAGAACAAAGTATACGAGTTAAGAGACAAGACCCCAGCAAGAGGAGCTTGCCGGGAAGGCCGCACCAGGCTCAGGGGTATCTTTTTCAGCACAAGACCCTGGCAAGAGGCGCTTGCCAGGAAGGCCAAAGGATAACACCATGAAAGATACATCGCGGCGCATCATGCACCCCGGCTGGGCCCGGGAAGCGGCAAGCTTCCGGGCCCGGCAAGATAGAGGCCCCGGCAAGGTGCTTGCCGGGGGAAGCTCACACTGTGTGCCTGCGCTCCAGCTCATCTGGCCACGCGTCGCCCTGGGGCCCTTCCAGGAGCACGTGGCAGATGGCTGTGCAGCCTGAGGGACACGCTGGCGAGCCGCGGTGACGAGGCTACCGCCTTGGCGAACGGAGACGCATGGACAGACGCTTTTGGGGTCGACGGCGACGGGCATTCAATGCCCTTGTCCCCCACCGTCAAAGTTAGGTGAAGACCACTGTTCATCCACTGTTCACGCACTATTCATGCACTGTTACAACTACCACCAAATTTACATTTTTACCCTCCTCTACGTTGACACCTGTCGGTGACCCCTTTGAGCTATAAAAGGAGGGCCATGCACAACGTAGAGGGGGTTCGATCCTAGAAACTCACACACTCCCTCGCTCGGTGTAGCTGGTACTATAGATCTTCAAGCTCCCGAGCCGGAAAACTCAATACAACCAAAGCAGGAGTAGGGTTTTACGCGTCCGCGCGGCCCGAACCTGGGTAAACTGCCCGCGTGTGCCCCTCGATCTGCTCTCCGTGCTCCCTCCGCTCCCTTACCGCAACGTAGAAGGGGCTCCGGTCCCATAGGTGCTCGTGGGAGGACAGTTCCCCCGACATCTTTGGCGCGCCAGGTAGGGGGCGTCGAGGTTGTGCGAACCTGATCCGGCGCTCACGCGGGCGCAATCTTCAGCAACTTCTCCAACTTCATCAGCTTCCTCGACTACTTCGACATGCCTCCGAAGAAGAAGGCTTCGGAGGTCGGAGACGCCGGCGGAAGGGTGGTCGCCAGCGAGGAAACTCACGGCGCCACCAAGTCTAAGGACAAGACGGATGACCGGGTGAACTCCAAAGCCTCGGCGTCCGTGCACGCACCACGCCCCTCTCAGGAGGTGCCAGACCAGCAGCGATGTGGTACCGGAGGTACCATCCGCTTGCTGGGACATGGGCAGACCGGCGGATCACGAGACGCTCAAGGCCAGCGTCCTGGCACGAGCAAGGCGCAGTCGCCGGGGCGTGAACATGCTCCTTCTAACGCGGTTAGAAGTCCGAGCGTGTCCCGCTCCTCGCACCGTTCGCCACCGTTTCCCTCTTCTCCAGCAGAGGCCCTGGCCAGGGCCCAGCTGCTCCTCGATTTCCCTCCAGCGGCAGACAAGGCCGAAGACTGGAGGGCAATGATCCAGAGTCTCATCGCCTTCGCCAACAACGACGCGCCTCAGCAGCCGGCAACTTCGCGGCCACGGCAAGTCGACCAAGCGAAGGCCGATGGCGACAAGACCGCCGGGGGTGCAACTACCGTGCACTCCCCGCCGCGGAAGCAGAAAACGCCGCCCCGCCGGATCAACGTCGACGATGACTCCACGGCGTCGTCGGATCCGCGGGCTCGCCGCGATCAGCGCCAAGTCCTAGACGACAGGCGACAAGAGGACGCTCAAACCCGCATCGAGCGTCGAAGAGAAGCAAGAAGACAGTCAGACCAGCGCCCTGGGACTGCTGTTGACATGCACGCGCCCGGTGAACCAGGCGACTTGCCGTACGCGGCAGGTTGCCCTACGTTCACCCGTGAGCTGCGGCAAGTCCAGTGGCCCAGTATGAAGAATTTCAAGCCCGACGTACCCGAGAAGTACGACGGCAAGACATACCCCTCGGAGTTCCTCAGCATCTACACCATCGCGGTGCAGGCTGCCGGGGGACGCGACGAGAAGATCCTAGCCAACTATTTCCCGCTCGTGTTTAAGCCAAACATCAGGTCTTGGCTTATGCACTTGCCGGAGAACTCCATCTCTTCATGGGCGGATTTGTGCCACCAGTTCGTTGGCGCCTTCACGGGCGGCCACAAACCCCACGGCCAGGAGAGCGATCTCCATATCCTCGCCCAGAAGGAGGGAGAATCCCTGCGCAAGTACATCCAAAGGTTCAGCCGCGTGCAACACAATATCCCCGATGTCCACCCTGCCGCGGTTATCAGCGCGTTCCATCAGAACGTACGTAACCGCCGGATGAGGGAAGAGATGGCCATGACCAAGATCCGGGACGTCAGCGAGCTTTACGCTCTGGCTGACAAATGCGCACGTGCTGAAGAGGGGAGGAGACTCCCCGGAGAGGATACCGGCGCAGGAGGAAGCGACAGCGAGGATGCCGCCCCGGCAAGGAAAAACCGGCAGCGGAACAAGAAGAAGAAGAGCAAGGAGGTACTGGTTGTCGAGAAGTCCGGCAAGGAGGCTCCCGCCAAGAAGGCACAGGCTGGTGGCTCCGGCAAGGAGCCCGCCCCTGTAGCGGTAGCCGACAAGCAGGACGGCTCCGACAAGCAGTACTGCAAGATCCACCGCACCAAAGGCCACGACCTCCAGAACTGCAAGAGGGTAGAGTACCTCGTAGAGTAGCAGAAGGCTGAATACGAGCGTCGCGACAAGGAGAAGGCCCAAGGAGGCAGAGGAGAGCCGAGCAAGAAGCGGTCGTTCAATGGCCGGGGAGGACGCCGCGGCAAGGCCAAGCAGCGGCAAGGTGACAGGCCTCCCCGGGGCCGCGACAAGGAAGAGGACGAAGACGACGATGAGGACATGGAAGATGGAGATAACAGCGAGCAGGAGTTCCAGAAGGCCATAGAGGTTCTGTGTGTCGATGGAGGGGCCTCTCTGCACACTTCCCACAGCCAACTCAAGCAGTGGGTATGGGAAGTAAACGCAGCAGAGCCACCCGTCGAATCATGCAGGCTGCTGAAATGGTCCGGCACGCCCATCATCTTCGACCTTGAGGACCACCCTGACCGCACAACCGCGGTCGGGTGCTTGCCGATGTTGGTTTCACCAACTATCCGCAACCTCAAGGTCACCAAGATGTTGGTTGACGGCGGGTCCGGCCTCAACTTGATCTCCTCTACTGTGATCAAGAAACTGCAGATCCCCGACAGCGAGCTCGAGGAAACCGGGACGTTCCAAGGAATCAACCCGGGAAGGAGCAAGCCGAAGGGGAAGATCACGCTGCCAGTGACCATTGGCGGAGAGCTTAACTTCAGGACGGAGAGGATTGCGTTCGATGTTGCCGATATCCCATTGCCATATAATGGGATACTTGGCCGTCCTGCGCTCGCCAAGTTCATGGCAGCTTCCCACTATGCCTACAACATGCTCAAGATGCTGGGGCCGATAAGCGTCATCTCTGTCCCTGGCGACAAGAAGGACGCGCTTATCTGCGCCGACAAGATCTACCGGGATGCAGCAGCCGCGGCAGATAGCAATACCCTTGCCGCTGGAGCTCCCGGGGGGAAGACCAAGACCAAGTCCGGCAAGAGCTCTGGGGCCCACTCCGGCAAACGCACCTCTTCGGAGTGCTGCGCTGCCGTCGAGGACGCACCATCGAGCTCCATCGGCAAGAGTAAGAAAGGAATGGCAGCTTCACCGGCAACCAAGAAGGTGTCCGCCAAGGAGGACGGCACTGGTGGAACCTTCACCATCAGTGCTACGCTCGACCCCAAATAGGAAAGTGCGCTCGTTGCCTTCCTGCGGGCGAATGTCAACGTGTTCGCATGGCAACCGTCTGACATCCACGGCGTTCCCAGGAAGGTAATTGAGCACAAGCTTGCTGTTTGTCCTCACGCGCGGCCCGTTAAGCAGAAGGTCAGGAAGCAAGCTGTGGAGCGCCAAGAGTTCATTGCTGAGGAGATAAAGAAGTTGGAAGCAGCAGGCCTACTTAGAGGCGTGATCCATCCTACGTGGTTGGCCAATCCAGTTGTTGTGCGCAAGGCCAATGGGAAGTGGAGACTTTGTATAGACTTCACTGATGTGAATAAAGCATGTCCCAAGGATCCATTTCCCTTGCCGCGTATCGATCAAATTGTGGACTCCACGGCTGGATGTGAGTTGCTTTCATTCCTCGATGCATACTCAGGTTACCACCAGGTATTCATGGCCAAGGAAGATGAAGAGAAGACTGCATTCATTACTCCATGTGGCACATATTGTTTCATACGCATGCCCTTTGGATTGAAGAATGCAGGCTCAACATTTGCAAGGGTGGTGCACACTGCTTTTGAGCCACAGAAACACAGAAATGTGGAAGCCTATATGGATGATATAGTGGTCAAGAGTAAGAGCAAAGATACCCTGATCCAAGACTTACAAGAAACCTTCGAGAATCTGCGCAAGATACATCTCAAGCTTAACCCGGAGAAGTGCGTCTTCGGAGTCCCCTCCGGCAAGCTTCTCGGGTTCTTCGTGTCCCAGAGGGGGATTGAAGCCAATCCCGACAAGATAAAAGCCATCGAGCAGATTGAAGCCCCGAAGCGTGTCAAGGATGTAAGGAGGCTTGCTGGTTGTGTGGCTGCCCTCAGCAGGTTCATTTCAAAGTCTGCAGAACGCGCCCTGCCTTTCTTCAAAATCTTGAAAAAGGCAGGTCCTATGAAATGGACTCCGGAAGCGGAGGCAGCGCTGCAAGATTTGAAAGGATACCTGTCCTCCACTCCGGTACTTGTCGCACCTAAACCACAAGAAAAGTTGCTGCTGTACCTAGCGGCAACCAATCAAGTGGTTAGTGCTGCGTTAGTAGTAGAGAGGGAGGCAGAGGAAGAACTCACAGATCCGGCAAGTACTTCCGGCGACAGGCAGGGGGCTTCCCCGACAAGCCCTGGCCCCGACAAGGAGAAGTCTGCGCAGGAACAAGGAGAAGTGCGAAAGAAGATGGTGCAGCGCCCAGTGTATTTCGTAAGTTCCCTCTTGCAGGGGGCTAGATCAAGATACTATGGGGTGCAGAAGTTGCTTTTCGGCCTCCTCATGGCCTCAAGGAAGTTGCGCCATTACTTCCAAGCACATGAGATAACGGTGGTCACTCGCTTTCCGTTGAAGAGGATATTGCAAAATCCAGAAGCAACAGGAAGGATTGTCGAGTGGGCACTGGAACTGTCAAGCTTTGGTCTCAAGTTTGAGAGTACTTCAACCATACAGAGCAGAGCTTTGGCAGAATTCATAGCGGAATGGACTCCAACACCGGATGAAGAAGTTCCAGAGACAAGCATCCCCGTCCAAGAAGCAAGCAAGGAGTGGGTAATGTATTTTGATGGTGCATTCTCGCTGCAAGGCGCCGGTGCTGGTGTGGTACTCATAGCGCCCACCGGAGAGCACCTTAGGTACGTTGTCCAGATGCACTTTCCCAAGGAGCAAGCGACAAACAATACTGCTGAGTATGAAGGTTTGCTTGCCGGCCTCAGAATTGCGGCCGAACTTGGGATCAAGAAGCTGATTATCCGGGGAGATTCACAATTGGTGGTCCGACAAGTAAACAAGAGTTATCAGAGCCCTTTGATGGAAGCTTATGTTGATGAAGTGAGGAAGCTTGAAGAACACTTTGAAGGCCTGCAAATGGAGCACGTTCCAAGAGCTCAGAATGATATTGAAGATGGCCTCTCGAAGTGTGCTGCAATGAAGTTACCTGTGGAACCAAGGACCTTCGTGCTCAAGCTAACTCAGCCATCTGTTACACCATCAGTTGGGCAAAGCAAGAAGAGGAAGTTGGTCTCCGGCGACTACTTGCCGGCGGATCTCCCCGAAGCCGCCGCCAAGGTCCCCAAGATCAACAACCAAGATGCTGAGGAACAGTCTGCTCCTGCAGACCCAGGGGTCTGTACAGTTGAAGCAGGCGTTCCCGACAAGCCTCGCCCCGGCAGGCTTGCCGGGGAACCCTCAGCTCCGGCAGAGCCGCAGGTTCTTGCCGTAGAAGCTGGGGTTCCCGCAGCAGCACTGATGCCTTTAGTCCTTGCTGTTGAGCCCCGGGCTCCAGCATGGGCACAGCAAATCGTCCGTTTTCTTCAAACTGGAGAACTTCCCGAAGAACCAGAAGAGATAGAGAAGATAACCAGACAGTCAAGTATGTACCAGTTCGTGGACTACGAGCTGTACAGAAGGAGACTCAATGGCGTCAGATTGAAGTGCATTTCTCGGGAAGATGGACAGAAGCTGTTGGCAGAGATACACGGAGGCATATGTGGCCACCACATTGGCGTAAGGGCACTTGCCGGGAAGGCGTTCCGGCAAGGGTTCTTCTGGCCAGAAGCCCTCCAAGATGCAACTGCACAAGTAACCAAGTGTGAAGCGTGCCAGTTCCATGCCAAACAAATACATCAGCCAGCTCAAGCTCTCCAGACGATCCCTTTGTCCTGGCCCTTCTCGGTCTGGGGGCTCGATATCCTCGGCCCCTTTCCCCGCGCAGTCGGGGGCTTTGAGTACTTGTACGTTGCAATCGACAAGTTCACAAAGTGGCCAGAAGTGGAACCAGTGAGGAAGGTGACAACACAGTCAGCAGTCAGGTTCTTCAGGTCAATTGTTTGCCGTTTCGGAATCCCTAATAGGATCATCACCGACAACGGCACTCAGTTCACAAGCCGCACCTTCATGCAGTACGTCCAAGACCATGGCGCTAAGGTCTGCTTTGCTTCTGTTGCTCACCCGAGGAGCAACGGTCAAGCAGAGAGGGCCAATGCTGAAGTGCTGCGCGGGCTCAAGACAAGAACCTTCGACAGGCTGCACAAGTGTGGAAGAAACTGGATAGAGGAGTTGCCGGCGGCTCTTTGGTCAATCAGGACGACAGCAAATCGAGCCACCGGACGGACACCCTTTGCTCTAGTCTATGGAGCAGAGGCAGTTCTCCCCACGGAACTCGTATACGGGTCTCCTCGAGTGCTCGCTTACGACGAGCTCGAGCAAGACCAACTGCGGCAAGATGATGCATTGCTCCTCGAGGAGGAACGTCTCTAGGCTGCTGTACGAGCTGCTCGATACCAGCAAGCTTTGCGCCGCTATCATAGCCGCAAGGTCAAGGCCAGGAGTCTCGAGGAAGGCGACCTTGTTCTTCGGCGTGTTCAGTCCGCCAAGAATTCTAACAAGTTGACGCCGAAGTGGGAAGGCCCTTATCGGGTGAAACAAGTCACAAGGCCCGGCGCTGTCCTCCTTGAGACCGAAGAAGGCTTACCGGTGAGCAACTCCTGGAACATAGAGCATCTTCGCAAGTTTCACCTATAAGGCGCGATTGCCGTGATCCGCTCCGGCAACCACCTTTTGTACAAGTCTTGCCGCTGTTGCATGTAAACCTTTGTACAAAGCCGGGCGCAGACCCCGCGCATCAATAAAACCTTTGTGCTTCGCACCATTTGTCATTTCATGCTTTTCCCTTTACTTGCATGTATCACATGACATTTTGTGCAGCGCACACTCCCGGTAAGCAGTAACAAGCCGCAAGGCTCCATACTTGTATTTCCTTCTCTTTTTCTCTGAAGCAGAAGAAGTGTTCCTCGCGCACACGTTTTCCGGGGGGGAAAGGAGATAGAGGTGTGGACCAAGTGCTGTTCAAGAAAAGAAAAGCCTTGCCGGGAAGCAAACAACCCATGAAAGCTAAGTCACCAAAGTTTGAGCATTCAAATTTTTAAATTTTAGTTATCTTCCTTGAACAACCACACTTTGTATGGAAAACCTGTGCGCGGAGGAACCTACCCGTGGCTAGCCGCGCCCTTACGTTGTTTCGAGCACGCTCAACGGCTTAAGTGAGCTGCGACGAGTGTCGCGCCCTTACTTCGTTTTCGAGTTCGCTCAGCAATATAAGTGTGCTGCGACTAGCTGCGGCAAGGTT
Source organism: Secale cereale (assembly GCA_902687465.1). Taxonomy (NCBI): domain Eukaryota; kingdom Viridiplantae; phylum Streptophyta; class Magnoliopsida; order Poales; family Poaceae; genus Secale; species Secale cereale. The sequence goes on along the minus strand of LR738711.1, from coordinate 746,216,870 downwards.
ACTCGCCGACAAGGTCTTTGCTAGCAGGCTGCTAAGAGTCCCGCACTCAGCGCTCGCGGCGAGGGCCCCTTGCCGGCAAGTTTCCCTAAAAGCGTAAGGTGAAAAGCATACAAAGTGAAGGACCAAAAGCAAGGAAGATAACACTACATTGATTACCAAAAATAAGAGTATATATTACAAAGATAGCTTGCCGCTGTTCTGATCAACTACTGCCTATGACTTGATCGGCAGCGGCGAAGGAAGCAAGGTGACTAATTCCTACGGTCTCCCTCGACCCTCTGGATCTTGCCCACCTTGGCTACAATGTGAGCAACTTGCGCCTTCAACGCCTCCTGGTCAGCTTCGGGCGGCAGGGTCCGGAGGACGTTGACGAGGTTGATGCCGGGGTTGCGGTAGACAATCTTCGACAGCACCCGCTCCATGGTGCCCATGTAGAGCCGGCGCGCCTCGTCGGCCAGCTGCTCGGGGATCTTCTCCCGCAGCCTCGCAAGCGCTGGCGCCACCCCCCTGAAGAACAGACTCAGTTTGGCGCTGTGGGGGAGGCTCTCGTCCGGGGAGTACACGAGGTGCTCCGCCCTCAGCGCCATCGGCTCCATGTCAATGTTGGCGGCGGAGGTGACTAGTTCGTCAGTCCACTGCTCCACTGCCCGGTTGAAGTTGTTCTGCGAGATGGCGGCACTCTCCACCAAGGCCCTTTCTTTGCAGAGTTCATCCTTCAGCTTAGTCTCACGATCCCGGGCAGCGTCGAGCGAGTCAGTCAGGGTGGAGAGCTTCAGCTCTAAATCAGCAATGGAGTTCTTGGCGTCAGCAAGCTCTTTGACCTTCTCGGAGAGGCGCACTTGCAGCTCAGAATTGGTGTGGGCGTCCTTCTCCCGCGCCATGTTGAGCGCGGTGACCCTTTCTTCACTGGCCTTCAAGTACAGCTCCGTCTGCGCCACCTTGGCCTCCAGATCCTTCTTAGCAGTCTCCGCAGCAACAGCAGCGTTCCTCGCCTCCTTCAGAGCCCCGCCGATGGCCTGCTCCTGGGTGGTGAGGTCGTCCTCGTGGGCGTCGAGGTCGACCTTCCGCTGGTTGAGTGCTCCTTCCCGCCGAGACAACTCCTCGGCGGCCAATCGCTGCTGCTCCTCGACCTCGGCCTTCTCGAGGACGAATGCTTGCTGCGCCCCGACAAGCTCTTCGCGCTCCTCCGCCAAGCTCCGGAGGGCTGCCAGGTTGGCGGCGCGGAGCTCCGCGGCGCGCTTCTCCAGGTCAGCTCCAGCCTTGACAGCCAGAGCCTCCCGAGACTCCAACTTCGTCTGCCTGGCCCGATACAAGGCCAGGAGCCGACGAAGGAGCCTCTCCTCTTCCGGCTCGTCGCTGCTGCCGGGCGCGTCCAAGACCTTCAGCCCAGTGGAGGCGAGAACCTACCCATCAAAGGTTTCTCCCTCCGCGGGTGCTCTTGATGAAGACACCCACGGGACTTGTATAAAGACCCCGTTGGCGGCCTCCAGATAGACCCCCTGCCCAGCCTCGGTGGCGGAAGGGTCGGCGGCCGGAGCAGCGTCCGGCGCTCCTGCGGCCTCCGGGCCAGCAGCGCGGTCGCCGGTCCCTTCCCCGGCCGCGGCGTCTGCGGTCGGGGCGGTCTCTTCAGCGGCTGGCTCGTCGGCTCCAGCCATTCCCACGGCGGCAGTGGCGTTGCCGTTGTCGCCGTGCACCTCCTCCTCAGCGGTGGTCTCCGTCTCCATCAGCTCTGGGGCAGGAGGATCTAGTAGAAGAAAAAGAAAAGAAGGATTCGTCAAACAAATATCCAAAAAGACGAATTCGAGAAGAAGAAACTACAAGGGCTTACCTGCGCGGGCCTCTTCGGTGATGGGGTCCCTCGCCGGGGAGTTATCCCTTAGCGGCATAGAAGAAGTCCCCGTCGGCGGAGGGCCTCCGGTGCCCTCCCTTGGCGGGGAGTCCGCCCTTGTCGGGGTGCGCACCCTTGGCGGGGTACTTGCCTTTGGCGGAGTACCCATCCTTAGCGGAGCACCATCCCTTGCCGGGGAGCTCGTCCTTGGCGGGGAGGGTGGAGCAAGTGGCTCGTCGGGGGCAACCTCCTGGTGCTCTTGCGGCTGCGGCTCCACTTCTGCACAAGACAACAAGACATCAGTACTGACAACGACCTCAAGCGCACCCACCAAGCAGGAAAGTGAACACCCAGACTTACGCTAGGGGCTGCTCCTCGGAGCAGCAGGCTGATCCGGCAAGTCTGCCGCCAGCGCGTCTCCCGCCGCTGCGACAGGCTCGTCGTCCTCGATCTCGACCACAGGGATCTTGGCCCTCTTCGCCATCCGCTGGGTCAAGGTCCTGCAAAACAAGATCAAGATCAGAACCAAGCAAGAGAAATCAAGACAAAATCGAAGGAAGTGAAAATCGCAAGTAGTTACTCTTCCTCCTCTTCGCCGGATCTGAGAGCGGAGAAGTCGAATCCCGCCTCGGCTGCTCCGGCGCAAGTGGCTGGAGGAGAGGGCTCCCTCGGACGCTTGGCGGGCTCCGGAGCTGCGGGCTATGAAGACCCAGCACCGGTCGTCGCTGAGGCTCGAGGAGCAGAAGGAACCCCGGAGTCGCTCCGCGAAGACCCCCCTCCGCTTGTCGCTCGGGCACGGGGCGCCTCCTTGACGACCTTGCTCGTCGTGGTGGCGCGCGTCGCCCGGCGCTGTGGTCGTTGTTGAGGCGCCGGCGGCCGCACCGCCTCGACGGCCTTGCGGAGGCGTTTCTTCGGTTGCGGAGGGCTTGGTGGCGGCGGAGAGTTCTCCGAGGATGATGAGGCGTCGTCGAGGTTCAGAGACCCGCCGGAGTCTTCGTCAGAATCTCCGGACTCGGCCTCCTCCTCCTCCTCCTCGGCAGGCCCGCTGGACTCGGTACCCTGCCCAGCAACCTCGCTCGCCCCGGCAAGCTTCCCGGCAGGCTCCCCGGCGAACTCCTCGGGCGCGATCTTCAGGAGCTTGAGGATTTCTGCCTCCTCAGCCTGGCTCACCGCGTCCGCCACCTCTCCTTCATCCACAGTGTATCCGAATTCGCCCGCCGCTGCAGCTGCGGCGGCCTCCTCCATCCTGGAGGCAATGTACGCTACATCCCGGTCGGTGGTGTCCCGGGTGAGGCCCTTCTTCTCCTCGGCGTTGCGGGGCTTCTCGACCAAGTTGTCGAAGAAGGCCTGCACGGTCTCCGCTGGAGGCTCCAGCCAAGTGGGGACGACTCCATGCGAGTCGCACTCGGGCATCACCGCGCGGATGGAGCTAAGGGCGGTGTTGTTGCACAGTGGCTCCACTCCCCGGGAAGGTTTGAACCACTCCGGGTGATTGGGGTCGTGTTTAAACAGTTCCCGGACCATCCCCTTCAGCTCCAAGACAGTAAAATTGTAGTTCAACCCGGGGCGCAGCCTCATGAAGTCCGCCGCGTTGCCGAATTCCCAAGCGGGCCTCTTCCTCTCCTGTAGAGGGGCGATGCGGCAGCGAAGGAAATCGGCTCCAACTTCTCCCACAGTCAGATTGGCGACCCGGAGGCGAAGGATCCTGGTGAGGGCGATCTGCAGCTTGCTGTCCTCCGGGGCCAAATCGCTCCAATCCTTGCCGCGCACTATTGGAGTTTTGCGCGGCGAGGTAAACTGCTCGGGCTTATCCTCCAGAACCCAGCACCAGTCGGCCCTCCACTCCTCCCACTTGCCGCGGAGCTCTCCTTTCAAGTATGCGTCCTTCTTGTTCAGCCTAAAGATCCAGGAGATGCCGCCGGAGAGCGGGGATCCGGACTCTACTCTAGGCGTGAAGAAATGGCGGAAAAGAGCTACATTTGGGTGGACCCCAACATAGTTTTCGCATAGATGTGCGAAAACAGCCATCGTAAGGATGGCGTTGGGGGTGAAATCTAGGAGGTGGAGGCCGTAGGTGTTCATTACATCGCAGAAAAACTCCGAGAACGGAGGGCACAGACCACAGTGGAAGAATGCGGCAAAGTAAAAGTACCCGCCGGGGAACATGTCGATGGCGACGGCGGGGAGGACTCTGGTGCGGGGATGAGCCTTTGTCTCCCTCGCCCAGAACAAGTAGTACTTGTCCCGGAGCTCCCTCGCACCGAGCCTTGGCGGGAAGACCACCCTCTTCCTCCGCATAGCTGCTAACTTCGCCGCCTGCTCGGACTTCTCCTTCTTCGCCTTGTCGCCCTTCGACTTGTCGCTCTTTGGGGCCATGGCGGGGGCGGCAGGGAGGGAGGCTAGGAGGTCGCTGGCGCTGCGGGTGTTGGACGCGGCGGAGGGGGTGGAGCTGGGCTCTCCGTCAACCTTTGCGGAGGCAGAGGGCGACGGGGGTTTCTGGAGATTGAAGACGCAATGAAGGAATGGAGGGAAACTGCCCTGCTTCCTCTGCTTTTAAGGGGGAAGTGGGAGACGCTCCGCATTTCCCATTAAAGAACAGACCACGATCTCTCCCACGACACCGCAATCGACGCGTGCCGTTAGGGAGGGATGCGGCGGATACAGAGAGGGGATACGGCTCGCCGTGGCCCGCGTGTGACCGTGCACTGTCTTGGGCCTGGCCCAACAGCGCTCGGCACCGTGTGTGGCCCAGGCCCGGGGGCTCCTGTCGGTGTACTAAGGTAGGGGTACCTTAGGACCCCAACTTGTGCACGGGCAGTAGCAGCTTCCCGCGGCAGGGCATACCACGCGCTTGCCAAAGCCCACTCTGGTCCCTATGAAGCCATTCAAGAACAAAGTATACGAGTTAAGAGACAAGACCCCGGCAAGAGGAGCTTGCCGGGAAGGCCGCACCAGGCTCAGGGGTATCTTTTTCAGCACAAGACCCTGGCAAGAGGCGCTTGCCAGGAAGGCCAAAGGATAACACCATGAAAGATACATCGCGGCGCATCATGCACCCCGGCTGGGCCCGGGAAGCGGCAAGCTTCCAGGCCCGGCAAGATAGAGGCACCGGCAAGGTGCTTGCCGGGGGAAGCTCACACTGTGTGCCTGCGCTCCAGCTCATCTGGCCACGCGTCGCCCTGGGGCCCTTCCAGGAGCACGTGGCAGATGGCTGTGGAGCCTGAGGGACAAGCTGGCGAGTCGCGGTGACGAGGCTACCGCCGTGGCGAACGGAGACGCATGGACAGACGCTTTTGGGGTCGACGGCGACGGGCATTCAATGCCCTTGTCCCCCACCGTCAAAGTTAGGTGAAGACCACTGTTCATCCACTGTTCACGCACTATTCACGCACTGTTACAACTACCACCAAATTTACATTTTTACCCTCCTCTACGTTGACACCTGTCGGTGACCCCTTTGAGCTATAAAAGGAGGGCCATGCACAACGTAGAGGGGGTTCGATCCTAGAAACTCACACACTCCCTCGCTCGGTGTAGCTGGTACTGTAGATCTTCAAGCTCCCGAGCCCGAAAACTCAATACAACCAAAGCAGGAGTAGGGTTTTACACGTCCGCGCGGCCCGAACCTGGGTAAACTGCCCGCGTGTGCCCCTCGATCTGCTCTCCGTGCTCCCTCCGCTCCCTTACCGCAACGTAGAAGGGGCTCCGGTCCCATAGGTGCTCGTGGGAGGACAGTTCCCCCGACACAAGTCTATTCAAATTCCCTTGGATCTTACGATCCAACTCATTCATCTTATTAATGCTTAGCATCTCTAGCTCTATCTTTTCAAGTTTTTTCATAATGTGAGCTAGGGTGACGTCCTCTCGAATGCTAACAACAGGGGGATTCCCAACAAGATTTTCAATAATACTAAGAGACTTCCAAACTGGGGCCTCCAGGAAATTTCCATTGATAGCAGTATCTAGAATAAACCTATTCCAAGAAGTAATTCCAACATAAAAATTTCTAAGCAAGATAGTAGTAGGTTGCTTGTTGGTGGCTCTTTATTTTTAATCATTAATTCTATACCAAGCATCTTTCAAACTTTCCCCACCTCTTTGTTTAAAGGTGAGAACTTCTGCCTCGTCAAAGACAAAAGGACCCGACATAATGACAACTAAAGAACAAGATAACTATTTTTGTGATTTTCGATAAAGGATACTAAAGCAAAAATGAAAGGTAAACTAACAAGACTAAAAAGCAAAGGTAAAAGATAGCATGCAACTCCCCTATCCTGAAGAGTGGAGTCCCCGGCAACGGCGCCAGAAAATACTCCTTGATGGGCCTCGAACCCCTCGTTGGTTACCCCAAGTGGAAGGTGTAAGATGTAGTATGTAGAAGTGTTTTCCCTTAGCAAAGATGCCAAGGATCGAATCCCAGAGACTCCTAGGTTCAACAAGTAGGTGTCAACTGCTACGGCGCCAGATAGTAGCAATCAACGTGGACCTGCACACAGATACAATTAACTTTGCTCCCAGCGAGTACAGAGAGGTTGTCAATCCCTCTGGCCTTGTAGTTCACAAAAGATTAAAAGCAATGATAGTAGTGATAGATAGTGTTTTGCAATAGTAGATAATAACGAAAAGTAAATAGTGGATGTGATCAATGATGGTAATATGGACCGGAGTCTCATGATGTTCACTAGTGATGTCTCTCTCCCAAAAGACGATAAAACAGCTATGTGAGGTAAACAAATTACAGCTGGGCAATTGACAGGACCACGAACACAAACCAATGATGGCTACATTGCAAGAAAGGTTGAGGTTCAAAGCATGGGCGGTACGCCAAAGTAAGTAGACCGAAATCCATCAATATCTACTACTAATCATCCACCTTGAGATATCTATCCAGAACATCTCGCTGGTATTAAGTTGCGAGTCTCACCCATAGTGTAAACTCCATGCAACAGACAACTGCATTAAAAGAACTTTGGGTAAAGTAAACAATCCTTGCACCCGCGGGCACAAGCACCGTTGTTTTCCCCCTTGTGGCAACAGCACATCCCCTAGACTCATGTTTCTGTCACTCAAGCTAGTCATCGAGGGGCATGAACCCACAATCGAGCATAACGTTCCCTCTTGGAGTCACTACGTATTACTTGGCCAAAGCAATAAATAACAACGGAGAACATGCATAATTACTTATGAGCAAAAATATAAAAGAGGTAGATCAAATATATTACTCAAGATCAATCTGAACATAATCTCATAATCCATCGGATCCCAGCAAACTCAACATAGCAAAAGCATAAGGATTACATAGGTGCCTCGATCATGTAGGGCAGCTCACGAGGACTAATTAGTGAAGCTCAAGAACGGGAGGAGAACATCACATAGCTACTGGTCATGGACTCATGGTCCAAGGGAGACTACTCACGAGTCATCCGGGAGGCGTCCGTGGTGGTGGAGAAGCTCCCGGTGGTGATCCTCCCCTCCGGCAGGGTGCCGGGAAGAGTTCTCCTGGAGCTCCCGATCTTGGAAGCGGCGGCGGCGGCGGAACAGAGATGGGATCGCGAAAAGAGTTTCTGTTCTGAGGGTTTCAGAGGACCCTTTAAATATATGCCAAAGGAGGGCATCGTGGGAGCTTCGGAGGGCCCAGGCGCCCCCCCCCCGGCGCGGCCCAGGGGGGCGCCGCCAGGGCGCCTGGAGCCCTGGTGGCCCCCCCGGCTGTCCTTCAGACGCTAGGTTGTTCCCGAAATGCTGATTTTTTATATAATTTTTCTGGATTTTTCTGGGCAGTTCTCGTAACGTGAAAACCTGAAATACAAAAACAGCCGAAAACAAAAACTGGCACTGGGGTGCACTGGATTAGTAAGTTAGTCCAAATATGATCAAAAGTGTATGGAAGTGTATGAATATCATAGCAATATCACCCAAAAGTGGCATGGAGCAAGCAGAAATTATAGATACGTTTTGGACGTATCACTTCCTCGTCCGTGTCGGTGTACTAGAGTAGGGGTAGACTAGTATCCCGAACTTGTGCACGGGCAGTCGCAGCATCCCGCGGCAAGGCTTGCCGGGTGACCGCCAAGGTCCTCCGTGGTTCCTTTGGAGCCATTCAAGAACAAAGTATTTAAGCCAAGGAGACAAGACCCCGGCAAGAGGAGCTTGCCGGGAGGGCCAACCAAGGCATCTCAAGGAACTTGCCGCGACGCGCCACGCGTCCCGGCAAGGCCCGGTGAGCGGCAAGCTCCCGGACGCGACAAGACAACGACTGCGGCAAGGCGCTTGCCGCGGCAAGCTGCCACTCTGTACCTGCGCTCCAGCACATCCACCAATGTGTCGCTCTGGGACCCTTCCAGGCGTACGTGGCGGGAGGCTGTGCAGCCAGCGGTGCGCAGTGGCAAGCGGTGCTGACAAGATTGCCATTGTGGCAAGCGATGGCGTCCCTGACGGTCCCTTTTGCACTATTTGGGCGTCACAGACGGGCATTTAATGCCTTTGTCCCCTGCCGTAAGGGTTAGGTATGATACACTGTACAAGTAGTTGTACCAACTGCGACACCTTGCCATTTTTGCCCTTGTCTACGTTGCCACCTGTCGGTGACCCCTTGAACATATAAAAGGAGGCCCATGCGCAACGTATAGGGGGGGGGGACAGAAGAACACTCACGCTCGGTCTCGTTAGCAGCTGGTGTGTACTATAGCACTCCGCGCTCCCGAGCAAGAACTCAATACAAACCACAAAGCAGGAGTAGGGTTTTACGCATCCATGCGGCCCGAACCTGGGTAAACTGCTCGTGTGCTTCGCCTCGATCTGCTCTTCGTGCGATCTCCGCCCCCCGCCGAACCGAAAGGGAATCGGTCCGCCGGTCCCATAGGTGTTCGTGGATCAGTTTCCCCGACATCTTTGGCGCGCCAGGTAGGGGTCGAACCTATGGCCTTCCGCTTAGTGCCAGTTCTATTCCAAATAGATACACCAGCCAGCTCAAGCTCTCCAGACGATCCCTTTATCCTGGCCATTTTCGGTCTGGGGGCTCGATATCCTCGGCCCCTTTCCCCGAGCAGTCGGGGGCTTTGAGTACTTGTACGTTGCAATCGACAAGTTCACAATGTGGCCGGAAGTGGAAGCAATGAGGAAGGTGACAGCACAGTCAGCAGTCAAGTTCTTCGGGTCGATTGTTTGCCGCTTCGGGATCCCTAACAGGATCATCACCAACAACGGCACGCAATTCACGAGCGGCACCTTCATGTAGTACGCCCAAGATCTTGGCGCCAAGGTCTGCTTCGCTTCTGTTGCTCACCCGAGAAGCAACGGTCAAGCGGAGAGGGCAAATGCTGAAGTGCTGCGTGGGCTCAAGACCAGGACCTTCGACAGGCTGCGCAAGTGTGGAAGAAACTGGATCGAGGAGCTGCCGGTGGTTCTTTGGTCGATCAGGACGACGCCAAATCGAGCCACTGGCTAGACACCTTTCGCTCTAGTCTATGGAGCAGAGGCAGTTCTCCCCATGGAACTCGTATACGGGTCACCTCGAGTGCTCGCTTATGATGAGCTTGAGCAAGAGCAGCTGCAACAAGATGACGCGCTGCTCCTTGAGGAAGACCGCCTTCAGGCTGCTGTGCGAGCTGCTCGCTACCAGCAAGCTTTGCGCCGCTACCATAGCCGCAAAGTTAACGCCAGAAGTCTCGAGGAAGGCGACCTTGTTCTTCGGCGCGTTCAGTCCGCCAAGAATTCCTACAAGTTGACGCCGAAGTGTGAAGGCCCTTACCGGGTGAAACGAGTCACTAGACCTGGCGCTGTCCGCCTTGAGACCGAAGATGGTATTCCGGTGAGCAACTCCTGGAACATTGAGCATCTTCGTAAGTTTTACCCGTAAGGCGCGGTCACCGGATCCCGTTCCGGCAACCATCTTTTGTACAAGGCTTGCCGCTGTTGCATGTAATCCTTTGTACAAAGCCGGGCGCAGACCCCGTGCATAAGTAAAGCTCATGTGCTCCGCACATCTTGTCAATTTCATGCTTTCTATTTTTTGCATGTGTTAACTGACACTTTGTGCAGCACCTACCCCCGGTAAGCAATAACGAGCCGTAAGGCTCCATGTCTTTATTTTCTCATTTTTCTTTTTCTCAAGGAAAGGAAGGTTCCCTCGCCCACAAGTTT
>LR738711.1:746166598-746206753 GCA_902687465.1 Secale cereale | reverse complement strand
AAGATAATGGTATGGACCAGGCGTCGTTCAAGAAAGTTTCGCCTTACCAAGAAGCAAACAACAGAAAAGCTAAGTTGTCAAAGTTTGAGCAATCAGATTTCTTAAGTTATCTTCCTTGAACGACCGTGCTTTGTATGGAAAACCTGTGCGCGGAGGAACCAACTCGTAGCTAGTTGCGCCCTTACTTTGTTTCGAGTCCGCTCAACAATTTAAGCAAGCTGCGACTAGTTGCGACAATGTTTCTTGTCGGTAGCGGCACCGCCAGCAGGCTGCTGACGTCCCGCACTCAGCGCTCGCGGCTAAGGTGCCTGAGCCGACAAGTTCCCTAAAAACGTCGGGCAAAAACATACAAAGGAAGGAATCAAGTAAAGGAAATAACATTGCAATCACTACCCAAAATAGAGTTATAATACAAGATAGCTTGTCGCGGCTCTAACAGATTGTTCTCATAACATGGCCAGCAGTGACAAGAAAAGCAGAAAACGGGCGGCCTAGTCCACGCGATCGCCCTCAACCCTCTTGATCCCGCTCACCTTGTCAACAATGGGTGCGACAAGGGCCTTGAGCGCTTCCAGATCAGCATCCGGCGGCAGGGACTTGAGGACGTTGGTGAGGTTGAGGCCTGGATTGCGGAAGTCCACCTTCACCAACACCTTTTGAAGAGCTCCCACGCAGATCTTGCATGACTCGTCGGCCAGCCGCTTTGGAGTCGTCTCCCGGAGTTGCTGGAGGGCCGTCACCACGCCTTTGAAGAACAAGGTGAGCTTGGCGCTGGGTTGGAGGTTCTCATCGGAGGGATACCCGAGATCCTCCATCCACAGCTGCGCCAGCTCCCTGTCGATGTCTGCGGCAGCATTCACAAGACCCTCCGTCCAGTGCTCCATAGTCTCCCTAAAAGTGTTCTGGGCGGCAGCAGCACTCTCCAGCAGCGCCTTGTCGGCCTTGATCTCCTCCTTCAAGGCCACCTCCTAATCCCTGGCGCCGTCCAGCGTCTTGGTCAAAGTGGTCAGCTTCAACTCAAGATCTGCGTTGGAGTCCTTGGCGGTGCTGAGCTCCTTGCCCTTCTCAGAGAGACGAACCTGCAGCTCTCCAAAGCTGTGGGCGTCCTTCTCCCGCTCACGCTTGAGCGCGGCAAGCTCTCCACCGCTCGCCTTGAGATCGGCCTCCAGCTGCGCCACCTTTGTCTCCAGCTCCTTCTTGGCGGCCTCGGCAGCTGCGGTAGCATCCTCTGCTTGCTTGAGGGCTTCGCCGAGTGACTGCTCGCACGCGGTAAGCTCCTCCTCGTGGCTGTCGAGGTTAATCTTCCGCTGCGCCAGCTCGCCCTCCCGCGCCGACAGCTTCTCAGCTGCAAGCCGCTGTTGCTCTTCGACGTCAGCCTTCTCGAGGAAGAAGGCCGTCTGCTCCTCGGCGAGTTGCTCCCACTCCTTTGCCAGGGACCGGAGAGCTTCCTGGTTGAGACCCCGGAGCTCCTCTGCGCGCTTCTCGATGTCTGCTCCCGCCTTCGCGACAAGCGCCTCGCGGGACTCCAGCTTGGCCTGCCGGGCGCGGTAGAGCGACAACAACTTCCGCAGCAGCCGCTCCTCCTCAGGCTCGCCGCCGTTGCTGCTTGGCGCATCAACTAGCGTCAGCCCAGCGGAGGCGAGCACCTCTCCATCAAAGATTTCTCCTTCGACCGGCGCCCTGGAGCTTGATACCCAGGGGAGTTCGATGAAGGCGCCATCGCCGGCCTTCAAGTAGGCGCCTGGCTGGGGCTCTTCGGAGCCTGGCACTACGGCAGCGGCGGAAGGGTCGACGGTCGGCGTAGCGCCTGGCGCTCCTGCGGCCTCAGGGCCGTCAGTCCGATCGCCAGACCCCTCGCCAGCTGCTGCGGTAGCAGCCAGCAGCGCTCCGCCCCCCATCGCCACCAGCACCACCAATGCCGTCGACCTCCCTCACCACTTCCATCATGGCTCCGAAAGCCGAGAAGGGGAAGGTCATGAAGTCGCCCGAGGCGCTGCGAAAGGAGTGGGCAATCTCCCCCCCCCCCCAAGTTCGCCGCGAGGGAGCTGAGGGAGTACTACTACCTCTTCTGGTCGGGGGAGACGCGGGCGCACCCGCGCACGAAGGTACTTCCAGCCGTCGCTTGGAAAATGGCTCCGAATGGATACCCTTTCTTCGCCTTGTTCTTCTACTGCGGGCTCTGCCCGCCTTTCTCTGAGTTCTTCTGCGATATTATGAACACCTACGGGTTCCGCCTCCTTGACTTCACCCCCAATGCCGTTCTGACCATGGTAGTTTTCGCACATCTCTGCGAAAACTTTGTCGGAGTCTATCCAAATGTAGCCCTTTTTCGCCACTTCTTTATGCCCCGAGTTGAGAGAGGAGAGCCTTTACCCGGCGGTGTCTCTTGGATCTCGAGGGCCGGCAAGAAGGTACTTATCTGGAGGGAGAGCTCCGCGGCAAGTGGGAGGAATGGAGAGCAGACTGGTGCTGGATTGTCGAGGAGAACCCGCAGCCTTTTATCGCCCGACGCCAAGCCCCAGTAGTGCGCGGCAGCGATTGGAGCAACGTGGCCCCGGAAGACGACAGGATGAAGATCGCCGTCGCCCGGATCCAACGCCTCAGGCTTGCTGGGCTCACTGTAGGTGCGGTTGGCACATATTTTCTTCGTCGCCGCATCGCCCCCCTGCAAGAGAGGAGGAGACCCGCCTGGTTGTTCAAGAATGCGGCGGATATCATGAGGCTGCATCCGGGCCTCAACTTCAACTTCACTGTTCTGGAGCTCAACGTGATGCTCCAGGAGCTGTTCAAGTACGACCCCCAGCATCCCGAAGTGTTCAGGTTGCCGAAGGACGTCGTTCCGCTGTGCAACAACTCCTCGCTCGACCGCATCTGTGCAATGATGCCGCTATGCGACTCGCATGGAATTGTTCCAACTTGGCAAGAGCCTGAAGATGTCATCGTGCAGGAGTTCTTTGAAGGCTTGGTAGAAAAGCCGGTTCGCTCCGACGAAAAGAAAAGCCTCACCCGCGACACCACCAATGAGGAGATGAAGTGCATCGCCACTAGGCTGCAAGAGGTGGCGGCAGCCGCTGCCGCGGGCGAGTTTGGATTCACCGTGGAGGAGGCAGAGGCAGCGGAGGCGGCAAGCCTTACCGAGCGAGAGGAGTTTGCCGGCGAGGAAGAGCTTGCCAGGCATGACGTCGAGTCGAGCGAGCCCGCCGAGGATACGAGCGGCTCATGGGAGATCGACTCCTCTTCCTCCTCGTCTTCAGACAGCTCGCCGCAAGCCGAGCCCCCAGCTCCACCAAGAAGCCGTCTCCGCAATGCCGGGGACGTAGCGGAGCGGCAGACGAGTCGACAGTCGCCGCGCCGCCTGACACGCTCCTCCGCGGCAAGCACTATTGCCGCGGGAGCACCTCGTGCTGCTGCGGCAACTGGAGCGGGTCGTCTCGGACCACCGCTTCTGCTCCTGCCGCTTCTCACGCCACGGAGGCAGCCGGAGCGGGCTCGTCTCAGACCACCGCCACTGCTCCCGCCAAGCGGCCAAGGGAGCCTACTCCTCCGCCTCCTCGCGCCGGGCGCGAGCCAGACTTCGACTTCTCCGCGTTCAGCTGCGACGAGGAAGAAGAAGAGTAAGATTCTTGTTGTACTTGCATTTCTTCAATTCTTGTTGTTTTGTCTTGTATCTCATTTGCCTTACTCCGAACTTATCCCTTTTCAAGACTCTGGCCCAGAGAGCGGCGAAGAGAGCTAAGGTCCCGGCGAGTAGAGAGAGGTGATTATCGTCGAGGACGAACCCACCGCGACAGTGGAGGATGCGCCCGAGATCACCTTGCGGGACCCGGCAACTAGTCTCCAGAGCAGCCCCCAGCGCAGCCCCCAGCGTAAGTATATGGTTTACTTTCCGCTGTTAGGCGCGCATGGGTGCTCTTTCTTTGCTGATATCTGACTGTCAGTTTGCGTAGGAGCAGAGCAGCCCCATCAGGAGCGCTTGGAGGCCGCCCCCGACAAGCCATCTGCTTCGACTACGCCACCAAGGGGGAGTTCTCCGGCAAGGGACTCTCCGGCAAGGGAGAGTTCTCTGCCAAGGGGGAGTTCTCCGGCAAGGGACAACACCAGCGGTCCCCCGGTGGCAGAGACTACGTCCGTAGAACCCGGTACAGGTAATCCTCTTGCTTCAAACTTCCCTTGGGTTCTTCTTCTTTTTGGATATTTGCTTGACTTTTCTTCCCTTTTCCGGCTGTCAGACCCATCTGCTGCGGAGCCGATGGAGACCAAGGTTGTTGCTGACGACGCCGCTGCCACCGAAGAAGCAGCCGGCGCTGATGATCCCGCTGGCGCAGGGGCCGCCAAGGCTGCTGCCGCAGCAGCTGGCGAGGGGTCTGGCGATCGTACTGACGACCCTGGGGCCGCAGGAGCGCCAGGTGCTACGCCGACCGCCGATCCCTCCGCCGCTGCCGCAGCGCTAGGCTCCGAAGAGCCCCAGCCAGGCGCCTACTTGAAGGCCGGCGATGGCGTCTTCATCAAACTCCCCTGGGCATTAAGCTCCAGGGCGCCGGTCGAGGGAGAGAGCTTTGATGGAGAGGTGCTCGCCTCCGCTGGGCTGACGCTGGTTGACGCGCCGAGCAGCAGTAGCGGCGAGCCTGAGGAGGAGCGGCTACTGCGGAAGCTGTTGTCGCTCTACCACGCCCGGCAAGCCAAGCTGGAATCCCGTGAGGCGCTCGTCGCGAAGGCGGGAGTGGACATCGAGAAGCGCACGGAGGAGCTCCGGGGTCTCAACCAGGAAGCTCTCCGGTCCCTGGCAGAGGAGCGGGAGCAACTCGCCGAGGAGCAGAAGGCCTTCTTCCTCGAGAAGGCTGACGTCGAAGAGCAACAGCGGCTTGCCGCTGAGAAGCTATCTGCGCAGGAGGGCGAGGTGGCGCAGCGGAAGATTAACCTCAACAGCCACGAGGAGGAGTTTGCCGCGCGCGAGCAATCACTCGGCGGAGCCCTCAAGCAAGCAGAGGATGCTGCCGCAGCTGCCGAGGCCGCCAAGAAGGAGCTAGAGACGAAGGTGGCGCAGCTGGAGGCCGATCTCAAGGCGAGCGGTGGAGAGCTTGCCGTGCTCAAGCGTGAGCGAGAGAAGGACGCCCACAACTTTGGAGAGCTGCAGGTTCGTCTCTCTGAGAAGGGCAAGGAGATCAGCGCCGCCAAGGACTCCAACGCAGATCTTGAGTTGAAGCTGACCACTTTGACCAAGACGCTGGACGGCGCCAGGGAGCAGGAGGTGGCCTTGAAGGAGGAGATCAAGGACGACAAGGTGCTGCTGGAGAGTGTTGCTGCCGCCCAGAACACTTTTAGGGAGACGGTGGAGCACTGGACGGAGGGTCTTGTGAATGCCGCCGCATACATCGACAGGGAGCTAGCGCAGCTGGGGATGGAGGATCTCGGGTATCCCTCCGATGAGAACCTCCAACCCAGCGCCAAGCTCACCTTGTTCTTCAAAGGCGTGGTGACGGCCCTCCAGCGACTGTGGGAGACGACTCCAAAGCGGCTGGCCGACGAGTCGCGCAAGATCTGCGCGGGAGCTCTTCAAAATGTGTTGGTGAAGGTGGCCTTCCGCAATCCAGGCCTCAACCTCACCAACATCCTCAAGTCCC
Organism: Secale cereale; assembly: GCA_902687465.1. Classification (NCBI taxonomy): domain Eukaryota; kingdom Viridiplantae; phylum Streptophyta; class Magnoliopsida; order Poales; family Poaceae; genus Secale; species Secale cereale. The sequence continues at coordinate 746,201,132 of LR738711.1, read as the reverse complement.
TGCCGCCGGATGCTCATCTGGAAGCGCTCAAGGCCCCTGTCGCACCCATTGTGGACAAGGTGAGCGGTGATACGTCCAAAACGTATCTATAATTTCTGCTTGCTCCATGCCCCTTTTGGGTGATATTGCTATGATATTCATACACTTCCATACACTTTTGATCATATTTGGACTAACTTACTAATCCAGTGCACCCCAGTGCCAGTTTCTGTTTTCGGCTGTTTTTGTATTTCAGGTTTTCACGTTTCGAGAACTGCCCAGAAAAATACAGAAAAATTATATAAAAAATCAGCGTATCGGGAACGACACTGCTTCGGAAGGGGAGCCCGGGGGGGGAGCACAGGGGCTCCAGGCGCCCTGTGGGCGCGCCCCCCCTGGGCCGCGCCGGGGGGCGCCTCGGCCCCCCGAGAGCCCCCCGGTGCCCTATTTGGCAGATATTAAAGGGTCCCCCGTAACCCTTGAAACATCACTTCTTTTCGCGATCCCATCTCTGTTCCGCCGCCGCCGCCGCTTCCAAGATCGGGAGCACCAGGAGAACTCTTCCCGGCACCCTGCCGGAGGGGAGGATCACCACCGGGAGCTTCTCCACCACCATGGACGCCTCCCGGATGACTCGTGAGTAGTCTCCCTTGGACCATGAGTCCATGACCAGTAGCTATGTGATGTTCTCCTCCCGTTCTTGTGCTTCACTAATTAGTCCTCGTGAGCTGCCCTACATGATCGAGGCACCTATGTAATCCTTGTGTTGTTGCTATGTTGAGTTTGCTGGGATCCGATGGATTATGAGATTATGTTCAGATTGATCTTGAGTAATATATTTGATTCACCTCTTTTATATTTTAGTTCATAAGTAATTCTTGCATGTTCTCCGTTGTTATTTATTGCTTTGGCCAAGTAGTAGGTAGTGACTCCAAGAGGGAACGTTATGCTCGATTGTGGGTTCATGCCCCTCGATGACTAGCCTGAGTGACAGAAACATGAGTCTAGGGGATGTGCTGTTGCCACAAGGGGGAAAACAACGGTGCTTGTGCCCGCGGGTGCAAGGATTGTTTACTTTACGCAAAGTTCTTTTAATGCAGTTGTCTGTTGCATTGAGTTTACACTATGGGTGGGACTCGCAACTTAATACCAGCGAGATGTTCTGGATAGATATCTCAAGGTGGATGATTAGTAGTAGATGCAGATGGATTTCGGTCTACTTACTTTGGCATACCGCCCATGCTTTGAACCTCAACCTTTCTTGCAATGTAGTCAGCATTGGTTTGCGTTCGTGGTCCTGTCAATTGCCCAGCTGTAATTTGTTACCTCGCATAGCTGTTTTATCGTCTTTTGGGAGAGAGACATCACTAGTGAACATCATGTGACTCCGGTCCATATTACTATCATTGATCACATACACTATTTTACTTTTCGCTATTTTACTTACTATTGCAAAACACTATCTATTACTACTATCATATTGCTTTTAACCCTTTGTGAACTACAAGGCCGGAGAGATTGACAACCTCTCTCTACTCGTTGGGAGCAAAGTTATTTGTATCTGTGTGCAGGTCCACGTTGATTGCTAATTGCGCCGTTAGCGGTTGACACCTACCTGTTGAACCTAGGAGTCTCTGGGGATTCGATCCTTGGCATCTTTGCTAAGGGAAAACACTTCTACTTACTGCATCTTACACCTTCCACGTGGGGTAATCCAACGAGGGGTTCGAGGCCCATCAAGGAGTATTTTCTGGCGCCGTTGCCGGGGACTCCACTCTTCAGGATAGGGGAGTTGCATGCTATCTTTTACCTTTGCTTTTTAGTCTTGTTAGTTTACCTTTTATATTTGCTTTAGTTCCTTTTATCAAAAATCACAAAAATAGTTATCTTGCTTGCTTGCTACTATGGGTTCCACCGAGAACACCAAGTTGTGTGACTTCACTAGTCACAACAACGATGACTTTATCAGCACACCTATCACTACACCTGCCACTTCAGCACCTTCATATGAAATTAAACTTGTTTTACTGAACTTAGTTATGAGAGAACAATTCTCCGGTGCTGGAGATGATGCTGCTTTACACTTGAACAACTTTTTAGAACTTTGTGATATGCAAAAGTACCAAGAAATAGATGGTGATATTGTTAAGCTTAAGCTTTTTCCTTTCTCTTTGAGAGGAGGAGCTAAAATTTGGTTTCAGTCTTTGCCTAGAAATAGCATAGATTCATGGGACAAGTGCAAAGATGCTTTTATTGGAAAATACTATCCACCTGCTAAAATTATCCAACTTAGAAGTAACATCATGAATTTTAAACAATTGGATAATGAACACGTTGCCCAAGCTTGGGAACGTATGAAGTCTCTTATCAAGAACTGCCCTACTCACGGTTTGACTACTTGGATGGTTATCCAAACTTTTTATGCAGGCTTGAATTTTACCTCGCGGAACTTGTTAGATTCGGCCGCGGGAGGAACTTTTATGTCAACTACACTTGGTGCTGCCACAAAGCTTCTCGATGAGATGATGACCAACTATTCCCAATGGCACACCGAACGCGCTCCAACAGGTAGGAAGGTAAACTCTGTCGTGGAGATTTCCTCCCTCAATGAAAAAGTTGACTTGATTATGTCTCTACTTTCGAAGCAATCTACTGTTGATCCTCGTGATGTTCCTTTAAATTCTTTGATTGCTCAAGAACAAGTAGATGTTAACTTTATCTCTAGAAATAATTTCAACAACAATGCTTATAGGAGTAACTTTGGTAACAATTCTAGACCGTTCCCCTCTAACTCTTATGGGAACAACAATGCTTATCCTAATACCAAGAACTCCAACACTGAACTAGAGAGCATGCTTAGAGATTTCATCACTACCCAAAAAGCTTTTAATAAGAATGTAGAAGAGAAACTACATAAACTAGATGATCTTTTTCTTAAGGTAGACCACTTAGCCAATGAGTTAAAATTGCTAAAAATTGAAACTTCTTCTCTTAAGGAGAAGGAAGTCATCCCTATTAATGCTACCCAAGTGCAAATCAATGAAAACATTAGGATGATGGCTAAGCTTAAAGAGAGATGGGCTAGAGAAAGGGAGGAAGAGGAAAGAATTAAGAGCCTTCCTACCCACCACACTATTGCTACTATCCAAGTTATTGAGAATGTTCACACTCTTAGCACCCAATGTACTCCTGGTCCCAATGGACCTATTAATGGTGATGCTATGTCAACTACCAAACAGGTGAGCCTTAAGGACACCACTACTACTTTACTTGATGCTCGTGACCTTGACTTTGATAATTGCACTCTTACAGAAGTTATTGATTTCCTTCACAAGATGTCTAGAGATCCCCGCACTAGCACGCTTAACCTTGCCTTCACAGAGCATATCACTAATGCTCTCATCAAAGCTAGGGAGGAGAAACTTAGAGTAGAAGCCTCCATACCTAGAAAGCTAGAGGATGGTTGGGATCCTATGATAAAAATTTATTTGAATGACTTCTCTTGTTATGCATTATGTGATGTTGGTGCTAGTACCTCTGTTATGCCCAAAAGGATATATGATATGCTTAAATTGAAACCTTATGATTCTTGTTCTTTTGGTGTTCGTCCTGTTGATTCTTCCATAAAGAAACCTTTGGGGAGGATCGACGATGTTCTTATTGTTGTCAATGATAATTATGTGCCCGTTGATTTCACTATTATGGATATTGAATGTGATCCTTCATGTCCAATTATTTTGGGACGTCCCTTTTTGCGCACCGTTGGTGCTGTCATTGACATGAAAGAGGGTAATATAAAATTTCAGCTTCCTCTCAAGAAAGGGATGGAACACTGCCCTCGTAAGAAGGTCAAGTTACCTTTTGAGTCCGTTGTACGGGCAAGCTATTCTTTTACTCTTGATAAAACTTGATCTATGCATTATGCCTAGCTTAAAGGCATAAAAGAAAGCGCTTTTGGGAGGCAGCCCACATGAATAAATTTTTTGCTTTTGTTGTGTCTTGATGTTGTTTACTACTGTAGCATCATCATTGTATCTTTGCTTTTCATATTTGTGCCAAGTATAGCCTCTGATTGCTAGAAAGTTCAAAAGTTGTGAGGTGCTGTCCAGGAAACAGATTCTGTCCTTGGATAGAAAAATTCGTATAAAATCACCAGATCATCTTTTTGGTCTGAATTGTTTCGACAGCGTTCTCTATATAATTGTCTTTCGTGCGTCAGTTCTGAGTTTTTTGATTTGAGTTGCAGAAGTATCCCATACAGGTCAATTACTGCCTGCCGTTCTGTTTTTCACAGATTATGTCCTGTTTTGCCTTACCTTCACTTTGCAAATTAAGAACTTGCTTTTTCTTTGCAAAAACCTTTTGGCAATCTTGAGAAACAGTAGAACTTCAAGAATATCCTTATTTCCAGCAAGGTATAATTATTTTATTAAGGGTACTAACCTCGCTAATCAGATTATGATGAGTTATGTATGAAGGGAGTTTTCAAGTGTGCGAGGGAAGATGATAAAAAGATTCAGGAGTGTCAAGCGCTCAAGCTTGGGGATGCCCCCGTGCACCCGCAAGAAATATTCAAGGAGACTCAAGCGTCTAAGCTTGGGGATGCCCCCGTGCATCCCCTTCTCCATCAACATTATCAGTTCGTCTTTCGTTCCGCTATATTTTTATCACTTCATGTGTTATGTGCTATGCTTGGAGCGTCTTGCTTTTAGTCTTCTTTTTAGTTTTTCATAACGAGTCGGAACCCAGCATTCCTTTATGTGGGAGAGAAACACGCTCCACCTCTACCTAGAACATTACATAGAATTTTCATGTCTATCTATGCTGTGTGTGTTCTTTGTCTTTTAAATAGCTACTATCGTGCTCCGCTCTTAGTATTCATGCTTATCTTTTCAAGAGCTTTTATTTAGTTGGTTGCTTGAACTCTTTTTAATTACCATGCTCACCTTATTAAGAGAGTTTGCTTCCATTGCATGGGTTAATGTGTCTATGATAAAGATGCTACTTTCATGATGGTGCTTAGTAGTTCAGGTTTTCTTATGGTTAATCTCAGATAGCTGGGGGTTCCCAATGTGTCATTGGAATACCAACTTGGTTTGTTTGCCTATGATGTGGTATGGTTTAGTAATATCTTCCTTTGAGAATTTATTTTGATTGACTTGGCGTATGCTCACGCATATTCAAGACTGTAAAGAAAGTCTGTCAAGCCTTGATGATCTTTTGTTTCTGAGTAGCGATATAACTACCATGCCTGATTCAATGTTGCTTTGTCGCTCTGCATGATTATGACCGTCATTTCTCTCTTAGTTGGTCGCTCCCAGTCTTTTGCTAACCTCCACCTGCACTAAGCAAATTAACCATGCAATACATAGCTCATGGGAAAGTAGCCTAAAAACTATTGTGGTAAAGAATATGTTGCTTATGTATCTTATTTCTTATGAGTTGCTTGCTGAGCGGTAACCATGTTTCTGGGGACGCCATCAACTGTCACACTTTTATTGAATATCATGTGAGTTGCTATGCATGTTCGTCTTGTCTGAAGTAAGGGTGATTTACCGTGGGTTGAATTAATATGCATATTGTTAGAGAAGAACATTGGGCCGCCAACCAAAGCCATGCATCATGGTGGAAGTTTTAGCTTGGACCTTAATCCTCAATCTCTCACGAGAATATGCTTATGCATTAAAGAGGAGTCCATCATCTATTTTCTATGTTGTCCCGGTATGGATGTCCTCAAGTTGTGATTTATCAAAAACGAGAAATCAAATGCGATCTATCTCCTTGGACCTTTGTACAGGTGGCATAGAGGTACCCCTTTGTGGCACTTGGTTAAAACATATGCAATGCAATGATAACCCATGGGGATCCGAGCTAATTAGGACAAGGAGCGAGCACTATTAGTATTCGATGCATGAGGCTTGCAACTTATAAGATGTTTTATGCATGACACATATGAAGTACTACTACCGTTGACACAATTGCTTCCATGTTTCATAATAAAAAGCTCTAGCACTTCAAGCACCAACTACTGAGAGCATGATTGTCATTCTGAGTGTAATGTGCATTGTCCCAAAGTAGCATTGTCTTTTGCATGATTGTGATATCGTTTATTTTGAAATGATTGTATCTAGTCATCACTTAAACCTTGAAGGTGCCCCTGCACTTATGTTTTGCATCACTAAAGGGGGCAAGCTAGATATCACTTGATCATATTTGCACATCATGTTCATTGCAAATCTTTTTGATGTTTCAGTTTCATGTTGTAAAACTTTCAGTCATTTGTGATTTTCTCTTGAGACAACTTAGTTACTTTAGAATCATTGTCTCAGTAAGCATTTGTCATATGACTATGAGAAAGTCTTATATGGTTAATAGCATGTCACCACAGAAATTATTCTTGTTATCATTTACCTACTCGAGGATGAGCAGGAATTAAGCTTGGGGATGTTGATACGTCCAAAACGTATCTATAATTTCTGCTTGCTCCATGCCACTTTTGGGTGATATTGCTATGATATTCATACACTTCCATACACTTTTGATCATATTTGGACTAACTTACTAATCCATTGCACCCCAGTGCCAGTTTCTGTTTTCGGCTGTTTTTGTATTTCAGGTTTTCACGTTTCGAGAACTGCCCAGAAAAATACAGAAAAATTATATAAAAAATCAGCGTATCGGGAACGACACTGCTTCCGAAGGGGAGCCTGGGGGGGCACATGGGCTCCAGGTGCCCTGTGGGCGCCCCCCCCCCTGGGCCGCGCCGGGGGGGCGCCTCGGCCCCCCGAGAGCCCCCCGGTGCCCTACTTTGGCAGATATTTAAAGGGTCCCCCGTAACCCTTGAAACAGGACTTCTTTTCACGATCCCATCTCTGTTCCGCCGCCGCCGCCGCTTCCAAGATCGGGAGCACCAGGAGAACTCTTCCCGGCACCCTGCCGGAGGGGAGGATCACCACCGGGAGCTTCTCCACCACCATGGACGCCTCCCGGATGACTCGTGAGTAGTCTCCCTTGGACCATGAGTCCATGACCAGTAGCTATGTGATGTTCTCCTCCCGTTCTTGTGCTTCACTAATTAGTCCTCGTGGGCTGCCCTACATGATCGAGGCACCTATGTAATCCTTGTGTTGTTGCTATGTTGAGTTTGCTGGGATCCGATGGATTATGAGATTATGTTCAGATTGATCTTGAGTAATATATTTGATTCACCTCTTTTATATTTTAGTTCATAAGTAATTCTTGCATGTTCTCCGTTGTTATTTATTGCTTTGGCCAAGTAGTAGGTAGTGACTCCAAGAGGGAACGTTATGCTCGATTGTGGGTTCATGCCCCTCGATGACTAGCTTGAGTGACAAAAACATGAGTCTAGGGGATGTGATGTTGCCACAAGGGGGAAAACAACGGTGCTTGTGCCCGCGGGTGCAAGGATTGTTTACTATACGCAAAGTTCTTTTAATGCAGTTGTCTGTTGCATTGAGTTTACACTATGGGTGGGACTCGCAACTTAATACCAGCGAGATGTTCTGGATAGATATCTCAAGGTGGATGATTAGTAGTAGATGCAGATGGATTTCGGTCTACTTACTTTGGCGTACCGCCCATGCTTTGAACCTCAACCTTTCTTGCAATGTAGTCAGCATTGGTTTGCGTTCATGGTCCTGTCAATTGCCCAGCTATAATTTGTTACCTCGCATAGCTGTTTTATCGTCTTTTGGGAGAGAGACATCACTAGTGAACATCATGTGACTCCGGTCCATATTACTATCATTGATCACATACATTATTTTACTTTTCGCTATTTTACTTACTATTGCAAAACACTATCTATCACTACTATCATATGCTTTTAACCCTTTGTGAACTACAAGGCCGGAGAGATTGACAACCTCTCTGTACTCGTTGGGAGCAAAGTTATTTGTATCTCTGTGCAGGTCCACGTTGATTGCTAATTGTGCCGTTAGCGGTTGACACCTACCTGTTGAACCTAGGAGTCTTTGGGGATTCGATCCTTGGCATCTTTGCTAAGGGAAAACACTTCTACTTACTGCATCTTACACCTTCCACTTGGGGTAATCCAACGAGGGGTTCGAGGCCCATCAAGCGGGATCAAGAGGGTTGAGGGCGATCGCGTGGACTAGGCCGCCCGTTTTCTGCTTTTCTTGTCGCTGCTGGCCATGTTATGAGAACAATCTGTTAGAGCCGCGACAAGCTATCTTGTATTATAACTCTATTTTGGGTAGTGATTGCAATGTTATTTCCTTTACTTGATTCATTCCTTTGTATGTTTTTGCCCTACGCTTTTAGGGAACTTGTCAGCGCAGGCACCTTAGCCGCGAGTGCTGAGTGTGGGACGTCAGCAGCCTGCTGCTTCTTGAGGAAGACCGTCTTCAGGCTGCTGTGCGAGCTGCTCGCTACCAGCAAGCTTTGCGCCACTACCATAGCCGCAAAGTTAACACCAGAAGTCTCGAGGAAGGCGACCTTGTTCTTCGGCGCATTCAGTCCGCCAAGAATTCCAACAAGTTGACGCCGAAGTGGGAAGGCCCTTACCGGGTGAAACGAGTCACTAGGCCTGGCGCTGTCCGCCTTGAGACCGAAGATGGCATTCCGGTGAGCAACTCCTGTAACATTGAGCATCTTCGTAAGTTTTACCCGTAAGGCGCGGTCGCTCGAACCCGTTCCGGCAACTACCTTTTGTACAAGTCTTGCCGCTATTGCATGTAATCCTTTGTACAAAGCCGGGCGCAGACCCCGTGCATAAGTAAAGCTCATGTGCTCCGCACATCTTGTCAATTTCATGCTTTCTATTTTTTGCATGTGTTAACTGACACTTTGTGCAGCACCTACCCCCGGTAAGCAATAATGAGCCGTAAGGCTCCATGTCTTTATTTTCTCTTTTTTCTTTTTCTCAAGGAAAGAAAGGTTCCCTCGCCCACAAGTTTGCCGGGGGGGGGGAGAAGATAATGGTATGGACCAGGCATCGTTCAAGAAAGTTTCACCTTACCGGGAAGCAAACAACAGAAAAGCTAAGTTGCCAAAGTTTGAGCAATTAGATTTTTAAAATTTTTAAGTTATCTTCCTTGAACGACCGTGCTTTGTATGGAAAACCTGTGCGTGGAGGAACCAACTCGTAGCTAGTTGCGCCCTTACTTTGTTTCGAGTCCGCTCAACAACTTAAGCGAGCTGCGACTAGTTGCGACAAGGTTTCTTGTCGGTAGCGGCACCGCCAGCAGGCTGCTGACGTCCCGCACTCAGCGCTAGCGGCTAAGGTGCCTGCGCCGACAAGTTCTCTAAAAGCGTAGGGCAAAAAAATACAAAGGAAGGAATCAAGTAAAGGAAATAACATTGCAATCACTATCCAAAATAGAGTTATAATACAAGATAGCTTGTCGCGGCTCTAACAGATTGTTCTCATAACATGGACAGCAGCGACAAGAAAAGCAGAAAATGGGCGGCCTAGTCCACGCGATCGCCCTCAACCCTCTTGATCCCGCTCACCTTGTCCACAATGGGTGCGACAAGGGCCTTGAGCGCTTCCAGATCAGCATCCGGCGGCAGGGACTTGAGGACGTTGGTGAGGTTGAGGCCTGGATTGCGGAAGGCCACCTTCACCAACACCTTTTGAAGAGCTCCCGCGCAGATCTTTCGCGACTCGGCGGCCAGCCGCTTTGGAGTCGTCTCCCGGAGTCGCTGGAGGGCCGTCACCACGCCTTTGAAGAACAAGGTGAGCTTGGCGCTGGGTTTGAGGTTCTCATCAGAGGAATACCCGAGATCCTCTATCCCTTGCTGCGCCAGCTCCCTGTCAATGTCTGCGGCAGCATTCACAAGACCCTCCGTCCAGTGCCCCACGATCTCTCCCACGACGCCGCATTCAACGCGTGCCGTTAGGGGAGGACGCGGTGGATACGGAGAGAGATACGGCGGGACCCAGGCCACGCGTGCCCGTGCCCTGTTTTGGGCCTGGCCCAACAGCGCTCGGCACCTTGTATGGCTCAGGCCCGGGGGCTCCTGTCGGTGTACTAGAGTGGGGGTACCCTAGTATCCCGAACTTGTGCACGGGCAGTCGCAGTACCCCGCGGCAAGGCTTGGCGGGTGACCGCCAAGGTCCTCCGTGGTTCCGTTGGAGCCATTCAAGAACAAAGTATTTAAGCCAAGGAGACAAGACCCCGGCAAGAGGAGCTTGGCGGGAGGGCCAACCAAGGCATCTCAAGGAACTTACCGCGACGCGCCACGCGTCCCGGCAAGGCCCTATGAGCGGCAAGCTCCCGGACGCGACAAGACAACGACCGCGGCAAGGCGCTTGCCGCGGCAAGCTACCACTCTGTACCTACGCTCCAGCACATCCACCAACGTGTCGCTCTGGGACCCTTCCAGGCGTACGTGGCGGGAGGCTGTGCAGCCAGCGGTGCGCAGTGGCAAGCGGTGCTGACAAGATTGCCATCGTGGCAAGCGATGGCGTCCCTGACGGTCCCTTTTGCACTGTTTGGGCGACACAGGTGGGCATTTAATGCCTTTGTCCCCTGCCGTCAGGGTTAGGTATGATACACTGTACAAGTAGTTGTACCAACTGCGACACCTTTCCAATTTTGCCCTTGTCTACGTTGCCACCTGTCGGTGACCCCTTGAACATATAAAAGGAGGCCCATGCGCAACGTAGAGGGGGGGGGGACAGAAGAACACTCACGCTCGGTCTCGTTAGCAGCTGGTGTGTACTGTAGCACTCCGCGCTCCCGAGCAAGAACTCAATACAAACCACAAAGCAGGATTAGGGTTTTACGCATCCGTGCGGCCCGAACCTGGGTAAACTGCTCGTGTGCTTCGCCTCGATCTGCTCTTCATGCGATCTCCGCCCCCCACCGAACCGAAAGGGACTCGGTCCGCCGGTCCCATAGGTGTTCGTGGATCAGTTTCCCCGACATCCCGTGCCGTTCGGGGAGGGCGCGGTGGATACGGAGTGAGATACGGCGTGACCCAGGCCGCGCGTGCCCGTGCCCTGTTTTAGGCCTGGCCCAACAGCGCTCAGCACCGTGTATGGCCCAGGCCTGGGGGCTCCTGTCGGTGTACTAGAGTAGGGGTACCCTAGTATCCCGAACTTGTGCACGGGCAGTCGCAACATCCCGCGGCAAGGCTTGCCGGGTGACCGCCAAGGTCCTTCGTGGTTCCTTTGGAGCCATTCAAGAACAAAGTATTTAAGCCAAGGAGACAAGACCCCGACAAGAGGAGCTTGCCGGGAGGGCCAACCAAGGCATCTCAAGAAACTTGCCGCGACGCGCCACGCGTCCCGGCAAGGCCCGGTGAGCGGCAAGCTCCCGGACGCGACAAGACAACGACCGCGGCAAGGCGCTTGCCGCGGCAAGCTACCACTCTGTACCTGCGCTCCAGCACATCCACCAACGTGTCGCTCTGGGAGCCTTCCAGGCGTACGTGGCGGGAGGCTGTGCAGCCAGCGGTGTGCAGTGGCAAGTGATGCTGACAAAATTGCCATCATGGCAAGCGATGGCGTCCCTGACGGTCCCTTTTGCACTGTTTGGGCGACACAGACGGGCATTTAATGCCTTTGTCCCCTGCCGTCAGGGTTAGGTATGATACACTGTACAAGTAGTTGTACCAACTGCGACACCTTTCCATTTTTGCCCTTGTCTACGTTGCCACCTGTCGGTGACCCCTTGAACATATAAAAGGAGGCCCATGCGCAACGTAGAGGGGGGTTTCGAACAGAAGAACACTCACGCTCGGTCTCGTTAGCTGCTGGTGTGTACTGTAGCACTCCGCGCTCTCGAGCAAGAACTCAATACTAACCACAAAGCAGGAGTAGGGTTTTACGCATCCGTGCAGCCGAACCTGGGTAAACTGCTCGTGTGCTTCGCCTCGATCTGCACTTCGTGCGATCTCCGCCCCCCGCCGAACCGAAAGGGGCTCGGTCCGCCGGTCCCATAGGTGTTCGTGGATCAGTTTCCCCGACATTTTCGCCCGCGTCTCCCCCGACCAGAAGAGGTAGTAGTACTCCCTCAGCTCCCTCGCGGCGAGCTTGGGGGGGAAGATTTCCCGCTCCTTTCACAGCGCCTCGAGCCGCTGCGCCTTGGCCGACTTCACGACCTTCCCCTTCTCGGCTTTCGGAGCCATGACGGAAGTGGTGAGGGAGGTCGACAGCATTGGTGGTGCTGGTGGCGATGGGGGCGGAGCGCTGCTCTTTTTCAGCTTTGGGAAGAAGGGGAGCGGCGGTGGTTTTCGAAGTTGGAGTAGCAACTAGCGGATGGGCGAACTGCCACAGTTTCCCCTGTTTATAAGGAGGGAGGGGCGGACGTTCCGCCTTTCTGAATAAACAAACCACCCACGATCTCTCCCACGATCTCTCCCACGTCGCCGCAATCAACGCGTGCTTGGGTCACGCCGTATCTCTCTCCGTATCCACCGCGCCCTCCCCTAATGGCACGCGTTGAATGCGGCGTCGTGGGAGAGATCCTGGGGCACTGGACGGAGGGTCTTGTGAATGCTGCCGCAGACATTGACAGGGAGCTGGCGCAGCTAGGGATGGAGGATCTCGGGTATTCCTCCGATGAGAACCTCCAACCCAGCACCAAGCTCACCTTGTTCTTCAAAGGCGTGGCGACGGCCCTCCAGCGACTCCGGGAGACGACTCCAAAGCGGCTGGCCGATGAGTCGCGCAAGATCTGCGCGGGAGCTCTTCAAAAGGTGTTGGTGAAGGTGGCCTTCCGACTTCCAGGCCTCAACCTCACCAACGTCCTCAAGTCCCTGCCGCCGGATGCTAATCTGGAAGCGCTCAAGGCCCTTGTCGCACCCATTGTGGACAAGGTGAGCGGAATCAAGAGGGTTGAGGGCGATCGCGTGGACTAGGCCGCCCGTTTTCTGCTTTTCTTGTCGCTGCTGGCCATGTTATGAGAACAATCTGTTAGAGCCGCGACAAGCTATCTTGTATTATAACTCTATTTTGGGTAGTGATTGTAATGGTATTTCCTTTACTTGATTCCTTCCTTTGTATGTTTTTGCCCTACGCTTTTAGGGAACTTGTCAGCGCAGGCACCTTAGCCGCGAGCGCTGAGTGCGGGACGTCAGCAGCCTGCTGGCGGTGCCTCTACCGACAAGAAACCTTGTCGCAACTAGTCGCAGCTCGCTTAAGTTGTTGAGCGGACTCGAAACAAAGTAAGGGCGCAACTAGCTACGAGTTGGTTCCTCCGCGCATATATTTTCCATACAAAGCACGGTCGTTCAAGGAAGATAACTTAAAAAATTTAAAAATCTGATTGCTCAAACTTTGGCAACTTAGCTTTTCTATTGTTTGCTTCCCGGTAAGGCGAAACTTTCTTGAATGACGCCTGGTCCATACCATTATCAAAAGATGTCGGGGAAACTGATCCACGAACACCTATCGGATCGGCGGACCGAGCCCCTTTCAGTTTGACGGGGGGGGGGCGAAGATCGCACGAAGAGCAGATCGAGGCGAAGCACACGAGTAGTTTACCCAGGTTCGGGCCGCACGGATGCGTAAAACCCTTTTCCTGCTTTGTGGTTTGTATTGAGTTCTTGCTCAGGAGCGCGGAGTGCTACAGTACACACTAGCAGCTAACGAGACCGAGCATGAGTGTTCTCTTGTCCCAAACCTCCCCCTACGTTGCGCATGGGCCTCCTTTTATATGCTCAAGGGGTCACCGATAGGTGGCAACGTAGACGAGGGTAAAAATGGAAAGGTGTTGCGGTTGGTACAACTACTTGTACAGTGTATCATACCTAACCCTGACGGCAGGGGACAAAGGCATTAAATGCCCGTCTGTGTCGCCCAAACAGTGCAAAAGGGACCGTCAGGGACGCCATCGCTTGCCACGATGGCAATCTTGTCAGCACCGCTTGCCACCGCGCACCGCTGGCTGCACAGCCTCCCGCCACGTACGTCTGGAAGGGTCCCAGAGCGACACGTTGGTGGATGTGCTGGAGCGCAGGTACAGAGTGGAAGCTTGCCATGGCAAGCGCCTTGCCGCGGTCGTTGTCTTGTCGCGTCCGGGAGCTTGCCGCTCACCGGGCCTTGCCGGGACGCATGGCGCGTCGCGGCAAGTTCCTCGAGATGCCTTGGTTGGCCCTCCCGGCAAGCTCCTCTTGCCGGGGTCTTGTCTCCTTGGCTTAAATACTTTGTTCTTGAATAGCTCCAAAGGAACCACGGAGGACCTTGGCTGTCATCCGGCAAGCCTTGCCGTGGGATGCTGCGACTGCCCGTGCACAAGTTCGGGATACTAGGGTACCCCTACTCTAGTACACCGACAGGAGCCCCCGGGCCTGGGCCATACACGGTGCCGAGCGCTGTTGGGCCAGGCCCAAAACAGGGCACGGGCACGCGCGGCCTGGGTCACGTCGTATCTCTCTCCGTATCCACCACGCCCTCCCGGAATGGCACGCGTTGATTGCGGCGTCGTGGGAGAGATCGTGGGTGGTTTCTTTATTCGGAAAGGCGGAACGTCCGCCCCCTCCCTCCTTATAAGCAGGGGAAACAGGGGAAGTTCGCCCATCCGCCAGTTGCTACTCCAACTTCGAAAACAACCGCCGCTCCCCTTCTTCCCAAAGCTGAAAGAGAGCAGCGCTCCGCCCCCCATCGCCACCAGCACCACCAACGCCGTCGACCTCCCTCACCACTTCCGTCATGGCTCCAAAAGCCGAGAAGAGGAAGGTCGTGAAGTCGGCCGAGGCACAGCGGCTCGCGACGCTGCGAAAGGAGCGGGCAATCTCCCCCCCCCCCAAGCTCACCGCGAGGGAACTGAGGGAGTACTACTACCTCTTCTGGTCGGGGGAGACGCGGGCGCACCCGCTCACAAAGGTACTTCCAGCCGTCGCTTGGAATATGGCTCCGAATGGATACCCTTTCTTCGCCTTGTTCTTCTACTGCGGGCTCTACCCGCCTTTCTCTAAGTTCTTCTGCGATATTATGGACACCTACGGGTTCCGCCTCCTTGACTTCACCCCCAACGCCGTTCTGACAATGGCAGTTTTCGCACATCTGTGCGAAAACTTTGTCGGAGTCTATCCAAATGTAGCCCTTTTTCACCACTTCTTTATGCCCCGAGTTGAGAGTGGAGAGCCTTTATCTGGCGGAGTCTCCTGGATCTCGAGGGCCGGCAAGAAGGACGCTTATCAGGAGGGAGAGCTCCGCGGCAAGTGGGAGGAATGGAGAGCAGACTGGTGCTGGATTGTCGAGGAGAACCTACAGCCTTTTACCGCCCGGCACCAAGCCCCAGTAGTGCGCGGCAGCGATTGGAGCAACGTGGCCCCGGAATACGACAGGCTGAAGATTGCCGTCACCCGGATCCAACGCCTCAGGCTTGCCGGGCTCACTGTAGGCACTGTTGGCGCAGATTTCCTTCGCTGCCGCATCGCCCCCCTGCAGGAGAGGAGGAGACCCGCCTGGAAGTTCAAGAATGCGGCGGATATCATGAGGCTGCTTCCGGGCCTCAACTTCAACTTCACTGTCCTGGAACTTAACGCGATGCTCCAGGTTCTGTTCAAGTACGACCCTCAACATCCCGAAGTGTTCAGGTTGCCGAAGGACGTCGTTCCGCTATACAACAACTCCGCGCTCGACCGCATCCGTGCAATGATGCCGCTGTGCGATTCGCATGGAATTGTCCCAACTTGGCAAGAGCCTGAAGACGTCGTCGTGCAGGAGTTCTTTGATGGCTTGGTAGAAAAGCCGGTCTGCCCCGACGAAAAGAAAGGCCTCACTCGCGACACCACCGATGAGGAGATGAAGCGCATCGCCACTAGGCTGGAAGAGGCGGCGGCAGCCGCTACCACGGGCGAGTTTGGATTCACCGTGGAGGAGGCAGAGGCAGTAGAGGCGGCAAGCCTTGCCGAGCGAGAGGAGTTTGCCGGCGAGGAAGAGCTTGCCGGGCATGACGTCGAGTCGAGCGAGCCCGCCGAGGATATGAGCGGCTCGTTGGAGATCGACTCCTCTTCCTCCTCATCTTCAGACAGCTCGCCGCAAGCCGAGCCCCCAGCTCCACCAAGAAGGCGTCTCCGCAAGGCCGGGGACGTAGCGGAGCGGCAGACGAGTCGACAGTCGCCGCGCCGCGTGACACGCTCCTCCGCGGCAAGCACTGTTGCCGCGGGAGCACCTCGCGCTGCTGCGGCAACTGGACCGGGGTCGTCTCGGACCACCGCTTCTGCTCCTGCCGCTTCTCACGCCACGGCGGCAGCCGGAGCGGGCTCATCTCAGACCACCGCCACTGCTCCCGCCAAGCGGCCAAGGGAGCCTACTCCTCCGCCTCCTCGCGCCGGGCGCGAGCCGGACTTCGACTTCTCCGCGCTCAGCTCCGACGAGGAAGAAGAAGAGTAAGATTCTTGTTGAACTTGCATTTCTTCAATTTTTGCTATTTTGTCTTGTATCTCATTTGCCTTACTCTGAACTTATCCCTTTTCAGGACTCTGGCCCAGAGAGCGGCGAAGAGAGCTAAGGTCCCGGCGAGGAGAGAGGTGATTATCGTCGAGGACGAACCCACTGCGACAGCGCAGGATGCGCCTGAGATCAAATTGCCGGACCCGGCAACTATTCTCCAGAGCAGCCCACAACGCAGCCCCCAGCGTAAGTATATGGTTTACTTTCCGCTGTTAGGCGCGCATGGGTGCTCTTTCTTTGCTGATATCTGACTGTCGGTTTGTGTAGGAGCAGAGCAGCTCCATCAGGAGTGCTCGGAGACCGCCCCAACATGCCATCTACTTCAACTACGCCGCCAAGGGAGAGTTCTCCGGCAAGGGACTCTCCGGTAAGGGAGAGTTCTCCGGCAAGGGAGAAGTCTCCGGCAAGGGAGAGTTCTCCGGCAAGGGAGAAGTTTCCGGCAAGGGACAGCACCAGCGGCCCCCCGGCGGCGGAGACCACGATTGTAGAACCTGGAACAGGTAATCTTCTTGCTTCAGAACTTCCCTTGGGTTCTTCTTCTTTTGATCTTCTTTTTGGATATTTGCTTGACTTTTCTCCCTTTTCCGGCTGTCAGACCCATCCGCTGCGGAGCCGATGGAGACCGAGGTTGCTGCCGACGACGCCGCTGCCACCCAAGAAGCATCCGGCGCTGATGATCCCGCCGGCGACGAGGCCGCCAAGGCTGCTGCCGCAGCAGTTGGCGAGGGGTCTGGCGATCGCACTGACGACCCTAAGGCCGCAGGAGCGCCAGGCGCTACGCCGACCGCCGACCCTTCCGCCGCTGCCGCTGCGTCAGGCTCCGAAGAGCCCCAGCCAGGCACCTACTTGAAGGCCGGCGATGGCGTCTTAATCAAACTCCCCTAGGCATCAAGCTCCAGGGCGCCGGTCGAGGGAGAGAGCTTTTTGATGGAGAGGTGCTCGCCACCGCTGGGCTGATGCTGGTTGACGCGCTGAGCAGCAGCAGCGGTGAGCCTGAGGAGGAGCGGCTACTGTGGAAGCTGTTGTCGCTCTACCGCGCCCGGCAAGCCAAGCTGGAATCCCGCGAGGTGCTCGTCGCGAAGGCGTGAGTGGACATCGAGAAGCGCGCGGAGGAGCTCCGGGGTCTCAACCAGGAAGCTCTCCGGTCCCTGGCAGAGGAGCGGGAGCAACTCGCCGAGGAGCAGAAGGCCTTCTTCCTCGAGAAGGCTGACGTCGAAGAGCAACAGCGGCTTGCCGCTGAGAAGCTGTCTGCGCAGGAGGGCGAGCTGGCGCAGCGGAAGATTAACCTCGACAACCACGAGGAGGAGCTTGCCGCGCGCGAGCAATCACTCGGCGGAGCCCTCAAGCAAGCAGAGGATGCTGCCGCACCTGACGAGGCCGCCAAGAAGGAGCTGGAGACGAAGGTGGCCCATCTGGAGGCCGATCTCAAGGCGAGCGGTGGAGAGCTTGCCGCGCTCAAGCGTGAGCGGGAGAAGGACGCCCACAGCTTTGGAGAGCTGCAGGTTCGTCTCTCTGAGAAGGGCAAGGAGCTCAGCGCCGCCAAGGACTCCAACGCAGGTCTTGAGTTGAAGCTGACCACTTTGACCAAGACGCTGGACAGCGCCAGGGAGCAGGAGGTGGCCTTGAAGGAGGAGATCAAGGCCGACAAGGCGCTGCTGGAGAGTGCTGCTGCCGCCCAGAACACTTTTAGGGAGACTGTGGAGCACTGGACGGAGGGTCTTGTGAATGCTGCCGCAGACATCGACAGGGAGCTGGCGCAGCTGGGGATGGAGGATCTCGGGTATCCCTCCGATGAGAAACTCCAACCCAGCGCCAAGCTCACCTTGTTCTTCAAAGGCGTGGTGACGGCCCTCCAGCGACTCCGGGAGACGACTCCAAAGCGGCTGGCCGACGAGTCGCGCAAGATCTGCGCGGGAGCTCTTCAAAACGTGTTGGTGAAGGTGGCCTTCCGCAATCCAGGCCTCAACCTCACCAACGTCCTCAAGTCCCTGCTGCCGGATGCTGATCTGGAAGCGCTCAAGGCCCTTGTCGCACCCATTGTGGACAAGGTGAGCGGGATCAAGAGGGTTGAGGGCGATCGCGTGGACTAGGCCGCCCGTTTTCTGCTTTTCTTGTCGCTGCTGGCCATGTTATGAGAACAATCTGTTAGAGCCGCGACAAGCTATCTTGTATTATAACTCTATTTTGGGTAGTGATTGCAATGTTATTTCCTTTACTTGATTCCTTCCTTTGTATGTTTTTGCCCTACGCTTTTAGGGAACTTGTCGGCGCAGGCACCTTTGCCGCGAGCGCTGAGTGCGGGACGTCAGCAGCCTGCTGGCGGTGCCGCTACCGACAAGAAACCTTGTCGCAACTAGTCGCAGTTCGCTTAAGTTGTTGAGCGGACTCGAAACAAAGTAAGGGCGCAACTAGCTACGAGTTGGTTCCTCCGCGCACAGGTTTTCCATACAAAGCACGGTCGTTCAAGGAAGATAACTTAAAAATTTAAAAAAATCTGATTGCTCAAACTTTGGCAACTTAGCTTTTCTGTTGTTTGCTTCCCGGTAAGGCAAAACTTTCTTGAACGACGCCTGGTCCATACCATTATCTTCTCCTCCCCCCCCCCTCCCGGCAAACTTGTGGGCGAGGGAACCTTGCTTTCCTTGTGAAAAAGAAAAAAGAGAAAATAAAGACATGGAGCCTTACGGCTCGTTATTGCTTACCGGGGGTAGGTGCTGCACAAAGTGTCAGTTAACACATGCAAAAAATAGAAAGCATGAAATTGACAAGATGTGCGGAGCACATGAGCTTTACTTATGCACGGGGTCTGCGCCCGGCTTTGTACAAAGGATTACATGCAACAGCGGCAAGACTTGTACAAAAGGTGGTTGCCGGAACGGGTTCCGGCGACCGCGCCTTACGGGTAAAACTTACGAAGATGCTCAATGTTCCAGGAGTTGCTCACCGGAATGCCATCTTCGGTCTCAAGGCAGACAGCGCCAGGCCTAGTGACTCGTTTCACCCGGTAAGGGCCTTCCCACTTCGGCGTCAACTTGTTGGAATTCTTGGCGGACTGAACGCGCCGAAGAACAAGGTCGCCTTCCTCGAGACTTCTGGCATTAACTTTGCGGCTATGGTAACGGCGCAAATCTTGCTGGTAGCGAGCAGCTCGCACAGCAGCCTGAAGACGGTCTTCCTCAAGGAGCAATGTGTCATCTTGTCGCAACTGCTCTTGCTCAAGCTCATCATAAGCGAGCACTCGAGGTGACCCGTATATGAGTTCAGTGGGGAGAACTGCCTCTGCTCCATAGTCTAGAGCGAAAGGTGTCTGGCCAGTGGCTCGATTTGGCGTCATCCTGATCGATCAAAGAACCACCAGCAGCTCCTCGATCCAGTTTCTTCCGCACTTGCGCAGCCTATCGAAGGTCCTGGCCTTGAGCCCACGCAGCACTTCAGCATTTGCCCTCTCCGCTTGACCGTTGCTTCTTGGGTTAGCAACAGAAGCAAAGCAGACCTTGGCGCCAAGATCTTGGGCGTACCGCATGAAGGTGCGGCTCGTGAATTGCATGCCGTTGTCGGTGATGACCCTGTTAGGGATCCCGAAGCGGCAAACAATCGACCTGAAGAACTTGACTGCTGACTGTGCTGTCACCTTCCTCACTGCTTCCACTTCCGGCCACTTTGTGAACTTGTCGATTGCAACGTACAAGTACTCAAAGCCCTCGACTGCTCGCGGAAAGGGGCCGAGGATGTCGAGCCCCCAGACCGAAAATGGCCAGGATAAAGGGATCGTCTGGAGAGCTTGAGCTGGCTGGTGTATCTGCTTGGAATGGAACTGGCACGCTTCACACTTGGTTACTTGTGCAGTTGCATCCTGGAGGGCTGTCGGCCAAAAGAAACCTTGCCGGAATGCTTTGCCGGCAAGTGCTCTTGCGCCAATGTGGTGACCACATATGCCTCCATGTATCTCTGCCAACAGCTTTTGTCCTTCTTCCCGGCGAATACACTTCAATTTCACACCGTTGAGTCTTCTTCTGTACAGTGTGTTGTCGACAAACTGGTACATACTTGACTGCCGGGCTACTCGTTCCGCTTCTTCTTGCTCTTCGGGAAGTTCTCCTGTCAGAAGGAAACGGACAATCTGCTGTGCCCATGCTGGAGCTTGTGGCTCGACAACAAGGACTAAAGGCACATCTGCTGCTGCGGGAACATCCGCTCCTATGGCGAGAACCTGCGAATCAGCCGGAGCTTGACGTTCCCCGGCAAGCTTGCCGGAGCAAAACTTGTCGGGAGTCTCTGCTTCAACGGAACAAACCGTAGGGCTTGCCGGAGCAGACTGCTCCTCAGCACTCTTGGTGTTGATCTTGGGGACCTTCTTGGCGGCGGCTTCGGGGAGCTCTGCCAGAAAATAGTCACCAGAAATCAACTTCCTCTTTTAGCTTTGTCCAGTTGATGGCGTTACAGACGGTTGAGTTAGCTTGAGCACAAAGATCCCTGGTTCCATAGGTAACTTAAGTGCAGCGCACTTTGACAGGCCATCGGCAATGTCGTTCCGAGCTCTTGGAACATGCTCCATCTGTAGGCCGTCAAAGTGCTCTTCTAGCTTTCTCACTTCATCAACGTAGGCTTCCATCAACGGACTCTGATAACTCTTTTATACTTGGCGGACGACGAGATGCGAGTCACCCCTGACAATGAGCTTCTTGATCCCAAGGTCTGCCGCGATCCTGAGACCGGCAAGCAAACCTTCATACTCTGCGGTATTGTTTGTTGCTTGCTCCTTGGGAAAGTGCATCTGCACCACGTACTTGAGGTGCTCTCCGGTGGGTGCGACAAGCAGCACGCCAGCACCGGCGCCTTGCAGCGAGAAGGCACCATCAAAGTACATCAGCCACTCTTTGCTTGCTTCCTTGACGGGGATGCTCGTTTCTGGAATTTCTTTATCTGGTGTTGGCGTCCACTCTGCAATGAATTCTGCCAATGCTCTGCTTTGGATAGTTGAAGTGCTCTCAAACTTGAGGCCAAAGCTTGACAGTTCCAGTGCCCACTCAACAATCCTGCCTGTTGCTTCTGGATTCTGCAGTATCCTCTTCAGCGGAAAACGAGTGACAACTGTGATCTCATGTGCTTGGAAGTAATGGCGCAGCTTTCTCGAGGCCATGAGAAGGCCGAAAAGCAATTTCTGCACACCAGAGTACCTTGACCTAGCCCCTTGCAGAAGGGAACTGACAAAGTAAACTGGGCGCTGCACCATTCTCTTTTGTATCTCTTCGCGCGCCTGCACACATCCATCTTTGTCGGGAACAGAGCTTGTCGGGGAAGCCCCCTGCTTGTCGCTGGATGCGCTTGCCGTGGTTGCTGGCTCATCATCTGCCTCCCTCTCCGTTACTAATGCATCACTAACCACTTGATTGGTTGCCGCGATATACAGCAGGAACTTCTCTTGTGGCTTAGGTGCGACAAGTATTGGAGTGGAGGACAGGTATCTCTTCAAGTCTTGCAGCGCAGCCTCCGCTTCCGGAGTCCATTTCATTGGACCTGCCTTTTTCAATATTTTGAAAAACGGCAGGGCGCGCTCAGCAGACTTAGAGATAAACCTGCTGAGAGCAGCCACGCAACCGGCAAGTCTTCGTACATCCTTGACGCGCTTTGGTGCTTCAATCTGCTCAATGGCCTTGATCTTGTCGGGATTGGCTTCAATTCCCCGCTGAGACACGAAGAACCCGAGAAGCTTGCCGGAAGGGACTCCAAACACACATTTCTCGGGGTTGAGCTTGAGCTTGATCTTGCACAGATTTGCGAAGGTCTCGTCTAAATCTTGAATCAGATTTGCCTTGTCCTTGCTCTTGACCACTATGTCATCCATGTAGGCTTCCACATTTCTGTCTATTTGTGGCTCAAGAGCTACATGGACTACTCTTGCAAATGTTGAACCAGCATTCTTTAAACCGAAAGGCATCCATATAAAACAGTACGTGCCACATGGAGTGATGAACGTGGTCTTCTCCTCATCCTCTTCTGCCATGAAGATCTGATGGTATCCTGAGTATGCGTCAAGAAATGAAAGCAAGTCACATCCGGCCGTGGAGTCAACAATCTGGTCAATGCGTGGCAAAGGAAATGGGTCTTTGGGACAAGCTTTATTGACATCCGTAAAGTCGATACAAAGCCTCCATTTCCCGTTTGTCTTGCGCACGACTACAGGATTGGCCAACCACGTAGGATGGAGCACTCCTCTGACAAGGCCTACTGCTTCCAACTACTTGATCTCTTCTGCAATGAATTCTTGGCGTTCCACTGCCTGTTTCCTGATCTTCTGTTTGACGGGCCGCGCATGAGGACAGACGGCGAGATGGTGCTCAATTACTTTCCTGGGAACACCGGGGATGTCAGACGGTTGCCACGCAAACACGTCGACGTTCGCCCGCAGGAAAGCAATGAGCGTGTTTTCCTATTTAGGGTCAAGAGTGGCACTGATGGTGAAGGTACCAGCAGCGCCGTCCTCCTTGGCGGACACCTTCTTGGTCTCTGGCGGAGCTGCCATTGTCTTCTTACACTTGCCGGGGGAGCTTGATGGTGCGTCCTCGACGGTTGCGCAGCACTCCGAAGAGGTGCGCTTGCCGGAGTGGGCATCAGAACTCTTACCGGGCTTGGTCTTCTTCTCCCCCCGGGAGCTTCAACGGCAGGTGACTTGCGATCTGTTGCAGCTGCTGCTTCCCGGTAGATCTTGTCGGCGCAGATAAGAGCATCCTTCTTGTCGCCAGGGACAGAGATGACACTTATCGGGCCTGGCATCTTCAGCATGTTGTATGCGTAGTGAGAGGCTGCCATGAACTTGGCGAGTGCTGGACGGCCGAGTATCCCATTGTAAGGCAATGGAAAATTGGCAACGTCAAATATGACCCTCTCAGTCCTGAAGTTCAACTCGTTGCCAAATGTCACTGGCAACGTGATCTTCCCCTTCGGCTTGCTCCTTCCCGGGTTGATTCCTTGGAATGTGCCGGTCTCTTCGAGCTCGCTGTTAGGTACCTGGAGTTTCTGGAGTACAGCGGAGGAGATCAGGTTCAAGCCAGCCCCGCCGTCAACTAGCATCTTAGTGACCTTGAGGTCGCGGATAGTTGGTGAAACCAACATCGGCAAGCACCCGACCGCAGTTGTGCGATCAGGGTGGTCCTCAATATCAAAGATGATAGGCATGCTGGACCATTTCAGAAGCTTGCGCGACTCGACAGGTGGTTCTGCTGCATTGACTTCCCGCACCCACTGCTTGAGTTGGCGGTGTGAAGTATGCAGAGAAGCACCGCCGTCAACGCACAAGACCTCTGTGGCTTTCTGGAACTCCTGCTCACTGGTCTCGACATCATCCATGTCTTCGTCGTCGTCGTCATCTTCATCCTTTTGTTGCTCGACAAGCTGCTCGACCCTCTTGCAGTTCTGGAGGTCATGACCCTTGGTGCGGTGGATCTTGCAGTACTGCTTGTCGGTGCCGTCCTGCTTGTCGGCGGCCGCCACAACCTCGCAATTGGTGCATGCGGCAATCTCCTTGCCGGAACTACCAACTTTGGCTTTCTTGGCGCCACCTTCGTTGCCGGACTGCTCAACGACTAGCACATCTTTGCCTTTTTTCTTCCTGTTGTTCCGCCGCCGGTTTTTCTTTGCCGGGGCAGCATCCTCGCTGTCAGATCCTCCTGCTCCTGTATTCTCTCCGGGGAGTTTCCTCCCTTCCTCAGCACGTGCACACTTGTCGGTCAGGGCATAAAGCTCACTGACGTCTCTGATCTTGCACATCGCCATCTCCTCCCGCATCCTACGGTTACGCACGTTCTGATGAAATGCGCAGATAACCGCGACAGGGTGGACATCTGGGATGTTGTGCTGTACACGGCTGAACCTCTAAATATACTTGCGCAGGGGCTCTCCTTCCTTCTCGGCAAGCAGATGAAGGTCACTCTCTTGGCCATGAGGTTTGTGGCCGCCTGTAAAGGCGCCGACAAACTGATGGCATAGGTCTGCCCAGGAGGATATGGAGTTGTCCGGCACGTGCATGAGCCAGGACCTGATGTTGGGTTTGAGTACCGGCGGGAAGTAGTTGGCAAGGATCTTGTTGTCCCGCCCCCCGGCAGCTTGCACCGCGATGGTGTAAATGCTGAGGAACTCTGACGGATGCGACTTACCGTCGTACTTCTCTGGTACGTCTGGCTTGAAATTCTTCGTGCTGGGCCACTGGACTTGCCGCAGCTCACGAGTGAATGCAGGGCAACCTACCGCGTACGGCAAGTCGCCTGGTCCCCCTGGCGCATGCATGTCAACAGAGGGCCCAGCGCGCTGGTCCGATTGACGCCGCGCTTCTCTTCGGCGCTTGATGCGAGTATGAGCGTCTTCTTGTTGTCGTTCGCGAAGAACTTGGCGCTGTTCGCGACGAGCTCGTGGATCCGATGACGCGGTGCAGTCGCTGTCGAGGTGGACCCGGCGAGTCGGCGATCGTGGACTTCGGGGCGGAGAGTGCACGATGGTTGCACCTCCACCGGTCTTGTTGCCATCGGCTCGTGCCTGGCTGACTTGCCGCGGCTGCGATGTACTCGGCTGCCGTGGAGTATCGCCGTTGGCGAAGCTGATGAGACTCTGAATGGTGGCCCTCCAGTCGTCGATCTTGTCTGCCGTTGGAGGGTAGTCCGGGAGCAGTTGAGCTTGCGCCAAATCTTCTGCTGGAGTGGTGGGTGGCGGTGGCGAACGGTGTGAGGAGTGGGATATGCTCGGACTTCTAACTATGTTAGAAGGAGCAATATCCCGTCCAGGCGAACCTGCCTCGCTCGTGCCAGCATGTTGGCGTGCATGCTGGTCTTGAGCACCTCGAGATCCACCAGCTCGATCTTGGTCCAACAAACGTATGGTACCGTGAGTACCATGACGCTGCCGGTCCCGCGCCTCCTGAGATGGGCGCGGTGCATGTACGGACGCCGAGGTCTTGGAGTGCGCCCGGTTGTCGAGGGGGCCGACTACGCCGCCGATGGGTAGCGCAGCCTTGTCCTTGGACCTGCCGGCATAGTGAGCTCCCTCGTCGACGCCCGTTCTTCCGCCGGTGTCTACCCCACCAGCCGTTTGCTCCGGCGGTGGTGGGTTTGACACGGACGGAGCAGCCGCCTCCGAAGCCTTCTTCTTCGGCGGCATGTCGATCAAGAAGATGAAGATCTAGCTCGTGTGAACGCCGGATCAGGTTCACACAACCTCGACGCCCCCTACCTGGCGCGCCAAAGATGTGGGGGAAACTGATCCACGAACACCTATGGGACCGGCGGACCGAGCTCCTTTCGGTTCGGCGGGGGGCGGAGATCGCACGAAGAGCAGATCGTCGTGGGAGAGATCGTGGGTGGTTTCTTTATTCGGAAAGGTGGAACGTCCGTCCCCTCCCTCCTTATAAGTAGGGGAAACAGGGGTAGTTCGCCCATCCGCCAGTTGCTACTCCAACTTCGAAAACCACCGCCGCTCCCCTTTTTCCCAAAGCTGAAAGAGAGCAGCGCTCCGCCCCCGATCGCCACCAGCACCACCAATCCCGTCGACCTCCCTCACCACTTCCGTCATGGCTCCGAAAGCCAAGAAGGGGAAGGTCGTGAAGTCGGCTGTGGCGCAGCGGCTCGCGGCGCTGCGAAAGGAGCGGGCAATCTTCCCCCCAAGCTCACTGCGAGGGAGCTGAGGGAGTACTACTACCTCTTCTGGTCGGGGGAGACGCAGGCGCACCCGCGCACGAAGGTACTTCCAGCCGTCGCTGGGAAAATGGCTCCGAATGGATACCCTTTCTTCGCCTTGTTCTTCTACTGTGGGCTCTGCCCGCCTTTCTCTAAGTTCTTCTGCGATATTATGGACACATACGGGTTCCGCCTCCGTGACTTCACCCCCAACGCCGTTCTGACCATGGCAGTTTTCGCACATCTCTGCGAAAACTTTGTCGGAGTCTATCCAAATGTAGCCCTTTTTCGCCACTTCTTTATGCCCCGAGTTGAGAGAGGAGAGCCTTTATCCGGCGGAGTCTCCTGGATCTCGAGGGCTGGCAAGAAGGACGCTTATCTGGAGGGAGAGCTCCGCGGCAAGTGGGAGGAATGGAGAGTAGACTGGTGTTGGATTGTCGAGGAGAACCCGCAGCCTTTTACCGCCCGGCGCCAAGCCCCAGTAGTGCGCGGCAGCGATTGGAGTAACGTGGCCCCGGAAGACGACAGGCTAAAGATTGCCGTCACCCGGATCCAACGCCTCAGGCTTGCCGGGCTCATTGTAGGCGCTGTTGGCGCAGATTTCCTTCGCTGCCGCATCGCCCCCCTGCAGGAGAGGAGGAGACCCGCCTGGGAGTTCAAGAATGCGGCGTATATCATGAGGCTGCGTCCGGGCCTCAACTTCAACTTCACTGTCCTGGAACTTAACGCGATGCTCTAGGAGCTGTTCAAGTACGACCCTCAACATCCCGAAGTGTTCAGGTTGCCAAAGGACGTCGTTCTGCTGTGCAACAACTCCGCGCTCGACCGCATCAGTGCAATGATGCCGCTGTGCGATTCGCATGGAATTGTCCCAACTTGGCAAGAGCCTGAAGACGTCGTCGTGCAGGAGTTCTTTGACGGCTTGGTAGAAAAGCCGGTCCGCTCCGACGAAAATAAAGGCCTCACTCGCGACACCACCGATGAGGAGATGAAGCGCATCGCCACTAGGCTGGAAGAGGCGGCGGCAGCCGCTGCCGCGGGCGAGTTTGGATTCACCATGGAGGAGGCAGAGGCAGCAGAGGCGGACGTTGGTGGATGTGCTGGAGCGCAGGTACACAGTGGTAGCTTGCCGCGGCAAGCGCCTTGCCGCGGTCGTTGTCTTGTCGCTTCCGGGAGCTTGTCGCTCACCGGGCCTTGCCGGGACGCGTGGCGCGTCGCGGCAAGTTCCTTGAGATGCCTTGGTTGGCCCTCCCGGCAAGCTCCTCTTGCCGGGGTCTTGTCTCCTTGGCTTAAATACTTTTTTCTTGAATGGCTCCAAAGGAACCACGGAGGACCTTGGCGTTCACCCGGCAAGCCTTGCCGCGGGGTACTGCGACTGCCCGTGCACAACTTCGGGATACTAGGGTACCCCTACTCTAGTACACCGACAGGAGCCCCCGGGCCTGGGCCATACACGGTGCCGAGCGCTGTTGGGCTAGGCCCAAAACAGGGCACGGGCAAGCGCGGCCTGGGTCATGCCGTATCTCTCTCCGTATCCACCGCGCCCTCCCCTAACGGCACGCGTTGAATGCTGCGTCATGGGAGAGATCGTGGGGCACTAGACGGAGGGTCTTGTGAATGCTGCCGCAGACATTGACAGGGAGCTGGCGCAGCTAGGGATGGAGGATCTCGGGTATTCCTCCGATGAGAACCTCCAACCCAGTGCCAAGCTCACCTTGTTCTTCAAAGGCGTGGCGACGGCCCTCCAGCGACTCCGGGAGACGACCCCAAAGCGGCTGGCCGACGAGTCGCGCAAGATCTGCGCGGGAGCTCTTCAAAAGGTGTTGGTGAAGGTGGCCTTCCGCAATCCAGGCCTCAACCTCACCAACGTCCTCAAGTCCATGCCGCCGGATGCTGATCTGGAAGCACTCAAGGCCCTTGTCGCACCCATTGTGGACAAGGTGAGCGGGATCAAGAGGGTTGAGGGCGATCACGTGGACTAGGCCGCCCAGGGACAGCGAAGCAGTGAGGAAGGTGACAGCACAATCAGCAGTCAAGTTCTTCAGGTCGATTGTTTGCCGCTTCGGGATCCCTAACAGGATCATCACCGACAACGGTACGCAATTCACGAGCCGCACCTTCATGCAGTACGCCAAAGATCTTGGCGCCAAGGTCTGCTTCGCTTCTGTTGCTCACCCGAGAAGCAACGGTCAAGCGGAGAGGGAAAATGCTGAAGTGATGCGTGGGCTCAAGACCAGGACCTTCGACAGGCTGCGCAAGTGCGGAAGAAACTGGATCGAGGAGCTGCCGCTGGTTCTTTGGTCGATCAGGACGACGCCAAATCGAGCCATTGGCCAGACACCTTTTGCTCTAGTCTATGGAGCAGAGGTAGTTCTCCCCACGGACTTCGTATACGGGTGACCTCGAGTGCTCGCTTATGATGAGCTTGAGCAAGAGCAGCTGCGACAAGATGACGCACTGCTCCTGGAGGAAGACCGTCTTCAGGCTGCTGTGCGAGCTGCTCGCTACTAGCAAGCTTTGCGCCGCTAGCATAGCCGCAAAGTTAACGCCAGAAGTCTCGAGGAAGGCGACCTTGTTCTTCGGCGCGTTCAGTCTGCCAAGAATTCCAACAAGTTGACGCCAAAGTGGGAAGGCCCTTACCGGGTGAAACGAGTCATAGGCCTGGCGCTGTCCGCCTTGAGACCGAAGATGGCATTCCGGTGAGCAACTCCTGGAACATTGAGCATCTTCGTAAGTTTTACCCGTAAGGCGCGGTCGCCAGAACCCGTTCCGGCAACCACCTTTTGTACAAGTCTTGCCGTTGTTGCATGTAATCCTTTGTACAAAGCCGGGCGCAGACCCTGTGCATAAGTAAAGCTCATGTGCTCCGCACATCTTGTCAATTTCATGCTTTCTATTTTTTGCATGTGTTAACTGACACTTTGTGCAGCACCTACCCCCGGTAAGCAATAACGAGCCGTAAGGCTCCATGTCTTTATTTTCTCTTTTTTCTTTTTCTCAAGGAAAGGAAGGTTCCCTCGCCCACAAGTTTGCCGGGGGGTGAAGGAGAAGATAATGGTATGGACCAGGCGTCGTTCAAGAAAGTTTCGCCTTACCGGGCTTTGTACGACCGTGCTTTGTATGGAAAACCTGTGCGCGGAGGAACCAACTCGTAGCTAGTTGCGCCCTTACTTTGTTTCGAGTCCGCTCAACAACTTAAGCAAGCTTCGACTAGTTGCGACAAGGTTTCTTGTCGGTAGCGGCACCGCCTGCAGGCTGCTGACGTCCCGCACTCAGCGCTCGCGGCTAAGGTGCCTGCGCCGACAAGTTCCCTAAAAGCGTAGGGCAAAAACAAATAAAGGAAGGAATCAAGTAAAGGAAATAACATTGCAATCACTACCCAAAATAGAGTTATAATACAAGATAGCTTGTCGCGGCTCTAACAGATTGTTCTCATAACATGGCCAGCAGCGACAAGAAAAGCAGAAAACGGGCGGCCTAGTCCACGCGATCGCCCTCAACCCTCTTGATCCCTCTCACCTTGTCCACAATGGGTGCGACAAGGGCCTTGAGCGCTTCCAGATCAGCATCCGGCGGCAGGGACTTGAGGACGTTGGTGAGGTTGAGGCCTGGATTGCAGAAGGCCACCTTCACCAACACCTTTTGAAGAGCTCCCGCGCAGATCTTGCGCGACTCGTCGGCCAGCCGCTTTGGAGTCGTCTCCCGGAGTCGCTGGAGGGCCATCACCACGCCTTTGAAGAACAAGGTGAGCTTGGCGCTGGGTTGGAGTTTCTCATCGGAGGGATACCCGAGATCCTCCATCCCCAGCTGCGCCAGCTCCCTGTCGATGTCTGCAGCAGCATTCACAAGACCCTCCGTCCAGTGCTCCACAGTCTCCCTAAAAGTGTTCTCGGCGGTAGCAGCACTCTCCAGCAGCGCCTTGTCGGCCTTGATCTCCTCTTTCAAGGCCACCTCCTGCTCCCTGGCGCCGTCCAGCATCTTGGTCAAAGTGGTCAGCTTCAACTCAAGATCTGCGTTGGAGTCCTTGGCGGCGCTCAGCTCCTTGCCCTTCTCAGAGAGACGAACCTGCAGCTCTCCAAAGCTGTGGGCGTCCTTCTCCCGCTCACGCTTGAGCGCGGCAAGCTCTCCACTGCTCGCCTTGAGATCGGCCTCCAGCTGCGCCACCTTCGTCTCCAGCTCCTTCTTGGCGGCCTCGGCAGCTGCGGCAACATCCTCTGCTTGCTTGAGGGCTCCGCCGAGTGATTGCTCGCGCGTGGCAAGCTCCTCCTCGTGGCTGTCGAGGTTAATCTTCCGCTGCGCCAGCTCGCCCTCCTGCGCAGACAGCTTCTTAGTGGTGAGCCGCTGTTGCTCTTCGACGTCAGCCTTCTCGAGGAAGAAGGCCTTCTGCTCCTCGGCGAGTTGCTCCCGCTCCTCTGCCAGGGACCGGAGAGCTTCCTGGTTGAGACCCCGGAGCTCCTCTGCGCGCTTCACGATGTCCACTCCCGCCTTCGCGACGAGCGCCTCGCGGGATTCCAGCTTGGCTTGCCGGGCGCGGTAGAGCGACAACAGCTTCCACAGTAGCCGCTCCTCCTCAGGCTCGCCGCTGCTGCTGCTCGGCGCGTCAACCAGCGTCACCCCAGCGAAGGCGAGCACCTCTCCATCAAAGCTCTCTCCCTCGACCGACGCCCTGGAGCTTGATGCCCAGGGGAGTTTGATGAAGACGCCATCGCCGGCCTTCAAGTAGGCGCCTGGCTGGGGCTCTTCGGAGCCTGGCGCTGCGGCAGCGGCGGAGGGATCGGCGGTCGGCATAGCGCCTGGCGCTCCTGCGGCCCCAGGGTCGTCAGTACGATCGCCAGACCCCTCGCCAGCTGCTATGGCGGCAGCCTTGGCGGCCCCTGCGTCGGCGGGATCATCAGCGCTGGCTGCTTCTTCGGTGGCAGCGGCGTCGTCAGCAACAACCTCGGTCTCCATCGGCTCCGCAGCAGATGGGTCCGACAGGCGGCAAAAGGGAAGAAAAGTCAAGCAAATATCCAAAAAGAAGATCAAAAGAAGAAGAACCCAAGGGAAGTTTGAAGCAAGAAGATTACCTGTACCGGGTTCTGCGGACGTAGTCTCCGCCGCCGGGGGACCGCTGGTGCTGTCCCTTGCCGGAGAACTCCCCCTTGGCGGAGAACTCTCCCTTGCCGGAGAGTCCCTTGCCGAAGAACTCCCCCTTGGTGGCGCAGTCGAAGCAGATGGCTTGTCGGGGGCGGCCTCCGAGCGCTCCTGATGGGGCTGCTCTGCTCCTACACAAACCGACAGTTAGATATCAGCAAAGAAAGAGCACCCATGCGCGCCTAACAGCGGAAAGTAAACCATATACTTACGCTGGGGGCTGCGCTGGGGGCTGCTCTGGAGAATAGTTGCCGGGTCCGGCAAGGTGATCTCGAGCGCATCCTCCGCTGTCGCGGTGGGTTCGTCCTCGACGATAATCACCTCTCTCCTCGCCGGGACCTTAGCTCTCTTCGCTGCTCTCTGGGCCAGAGTCCTGAAAAGGGATAAGTTCGGAGTAAGGCAAATGAGATACAAGACAAAACAGCAAGAATTGAAGAAATGCAAGTACAACAAGAATCTTACTCTTCTTCTTCCTCGTCGGAGCTGAGCGCGGAGAAGTCGAAGTCCGGCTCGTGCCCGGCGTGAGGAGGCGGAGGAGTAGGCTCCCTTGGCCGCTTGGCGGGAGCAGTGGCGGTGGTCTGAGATGAGCCCGCTCCAGCTGCCGCCGTGGCGTGAGAAGCGGCAGGAGCAGAAGCGGTGGTCCGAGACGACCCCGCTCCAGTTGCCGTAGCAGCACGAGGTGCTCCCGCGGCAACAGTGCTTGCCGTGGAGGAGCGTGTCACGCGGCGCGGCGACTGTCGACTCGTCTGCCGCTCCGCTACGTCCCCGGCCTTGCGGAGACGCCTTCTTGGTGGAGCTGGGGGCTCGGCTTGCGGCGAGCTGTCTGAAGATGAGGAGGAAGAGGAGTCGATCTCCAACGAGCCGCTCTTATCCTCGGTGGGCTCGCTCGACTCGACATCATACCCGGCAAGCTCTTCCTCGCCGGCAAACTCCTCTCGCTCGGTAAGGCTTGCCGCCTCTGCTGCCTCTGCCTCCTCCTCGGTGAATCCAAACTCGCCCGCGGCAGCGGCTGCCGCCGCCTCTTCCAGCCTAGTGGCGATGCGCTTCATCTCCTCATCGGTGGTGTCGCGAGTGAGGCCTTTCTTTTCGTCGGAGCGGACCGGCTTTTCTACCAAGCCGTCAAAGAACTCCTGCACGACGACGTCTTCAGGCTCTTGCCAAGTTGGGACAATTCCATGCGAATCGCACAGTGGCATCATTGCACGGATGCGGTCGAGCGCGGAGTTGTTGCATAGCGGAACGACGTCCTTCGGCAACCTGAGCACTTCGGGATGTTGAGGGTCGTACTTGAACAGCTCCTGGAGCATCGCGTTAAGTTCCGGGACAGTGAAGTTGAACTTGAGGCCCGGGCGCAGCCTCATGATGTCCGCCGCATTCTCGAACTCCCAGGCGGGTCTCCTCCTCTCCTGCAGGGGGGCGATGCGGCGGCGAAAGAAATCTGCGCAAACAACGCCTACAGTGAGCCCGGCAAGCCTAAGGCGTTGGATCCGGGTGACGGCAATCTTCAGCCTGTCGTCTTCCGGGACCACGTTGCTCCAATCGCTGCCGCGCACTACTGGGGCTTGGCGCCGGGCGGTTAAAGGCTGCGGGTTCTCCTCGACAATCCAGCACCAGTCTGCTCTCCATTCCTCCCACTTGCCGCGGAGCTCTCCCTCTAGATAAGCGTCCTTCTTGCCGGCCCTCGAGATTCAGGAGACTCCGCCGGATAAAGGCTCTCCTCTCTCAACTCGGGGCATAAAGAAGTGGTGAAAAAGGGCTACATTTGGATAGACTCCGACAAAGTTTTCGCAGAGATGTGCGAAAACTGCCATGGTTAGAATGGCGTTGGGAGTGAAGTCAAGGAGGCGGAACCCGTAGGTGTTCATAATATCGCAGAAGAACTCAGAGAAAGGTGGGCAGAGCCTGCAGTAGAAGAACAAGGCGAAGAAAGGGTATCCATTCGGAGCCATTTTCCAAGTGACGGCTGGAAGTACCTTCGTGCGCGGGTGCGCCCGCGTCTCCCCCGACCAGAAGAGGTAGTAGTACTCCCTCAGCTCCCTCGCGACGAGCTTGGGGGGGAAGATTGCCCGCTCCTTTCGCAGCGCTGCGAGCCGCTGCGCCTCGGCCGACTTCACGACCTTCCCCTTCTCGGCTTTCGGAGCCATGACGGAAGTGGTGAGGGAGGTCGACGGCGTTGGTGGTTCTGGTGGCGATGGGGGGTGGAGCGCTGCTCTCTTTCAGCTTTGGGAAGAAGGGGAGCGGCGGTGGTTTTCGAAGTTGGAGTAGCAACTGGCGGATGGGCGAACTGCCCTTGTTTCCCCTGCTTATAAGGAGGGAGGGGGTGGACGTTCCGCCTTTCCGAATAAAGAAACCACCCACGATCTCTCCCACGACGCCGCAATCAACGCGTGCCGTTCGGGGAGGGTGCGGTGGATACGGAGTGAGATACGGCGTTACCCAGGCCGCGCGTGCCCGTGCCCTGTTTTGGGCCTGGCCCAACAGCGCTTGGCACCATGTATGGCCCAGGCCCGGGGGCTCCTGTCGGTGTACTAGAGTAGGGGTACCCTAGTATCCCGAACTTGTGCACGGGCAGTCGCAGCATCCCGCGGCAAGGCTTGCTGGGTGACCGCCAAGGTCCTCCGTGGTTCCTTTGGAGCCATTCAAGAACAAAGTATTTAAGCCAAGGAGACAAGACCCCGGCAAGAGGAGCTTGCTGGGAGGGCCAACCAAGGCATCTTAAGGAACTTGCTGCGATGCGCCACGCGTCCCGGCAATGCCCGGTGAGCGGCAAGCTCCCGGACGCGACAAGACAACGATCGTGGCAAGGCGCTTGCCGCGGCAAGCTACCACTCTGTACCTGCGCTCCAGCACATCCACCAACGTGTCGCTCTGGGACCCTTCCAGGCGTACGTGGTGGGAGGCTGTGCAGCCAGCGGTGCGTAGTGGGAAGCGGTGCTGACAAGATTTCCATCGTGGCAAGCGATGGCATCCCTGGCGGTCCCTTTTGCACTGTTTGGGCGACACAGACGGGCATTTAATGCCTTTGTCCCCTGCCGTCAGGGTTAGGTATGATACACTGTACAAGTAGTTGTACCAACTGCGACACCTTTCCATTTTTGCCCTTGTCTACGTTGCCACCTGTCGGTGACCCCTTGAACATATAAAAGGAGGCCCATGCGCAACGTAGAGGGGGGGGGATAGAAGAACACTCACGCTCGGTCTCGTTAGCAGCTGGTGTGTACTGTAGCACTCCGCGCTCCCAAGCAAGAACTCAATACAAACCACAAAGCAGGAGTAGGGTTTTACGCATCCGTGCGGCCCGAACCTGGGTAAACTGCTCGTGTGCTTCGCCTCGATCTGCTCTTCGTGCGATCTCCGCCCCCCCCCC
>LR738711.1:746075084-746166537 GCA_902687465.1 Secale cereale | reverse complement strand
CCCCCCCCCCCGCCGAACCGAAAGGGACTCGGTCCGCCGGTCCCATAGGTGTTCGTGGATCAGTTTCCCCGACAGTCCGTCTGGTTGCGCAGGACTCCTGTTGGCTAGTTGGCTAGTTTCCTTTTTCAGGACAAAAACAAGGAACGAGTTTTGGGATTATGCACCGGTACCGGTACGAGCGGAGTAGGACAGTTGTCAAGCAATACATTGAGCTCTTCTTATTGATAAAGCCAGTAATAATCAAACTAGAAAGGAAAAGAAAAAAGACAAATAAAAATATATGCACGAATCTTCGCGTAACATCAATGGCATAGGACCTAGATGTGCATTACTTAGAGCACATCTATATGTGCTTTAGCAATACAGTCAAACAAAACCCCTAATCATCATTGCAAACAGCGCATAGAACATGGCTAATGCAACAACCACAACTACACATGCTAGTTCCTTGTTGTCTCTTGCTTTCATCTGTTGCCTGTGATTGATTCTTTCTTGCTTCATCGTACTGATTGTACATTCCAAATCAGCTAGTTTCTTCTTCAGCTTTATGTTGTCTTCTGCGAGCTTGGTGAAAATACTCCGAGCCTTTCCATGCCATTCTTCATCCAGCCAGTTAACAAAGGCACAAGCCTCATATCCCTGCCAATGTTAAATAGTATTATGTATTAGCGTTGGCATTAACTGAAGTAAAATGATGAACTTAATTAGCACTAACCTCTAAGGGCAACTGAGAAACCTCCTGCCAATGTCGAATCCTTCCGTGCATACACGTCGAGCGGGAGTGTGCCCGTGCACACAACTCAGCTTTTGGTACTTCTCGGTGGCGCAAAACTCGGAGTCGAACTCGTGTTGCGGGAGTCTAAAGTCAAGCTCTGGATCCGGCATCAGATCACTTTCCTGGGGGGCATTCAGGACGGATTCAGCAAGGAGCTATACTTTGGACATGCTAAAAAAGATCGGGATAGATTGGAACCTGACAGGACAATTCGGATCCGTAGTACACCTGCCTTCTGATGACCTTAGGCAAGTGCTCGGCGGCGATACGAGCAGGAGCAGCCGCACCGAAACCATCAACACCATTCGTCCGCATTCCCCCAATGTCATCGCCACACGATGGAATATGGAGGCTATGTAGGGATTTGGGGGAAATGGGGAAACTGTGGAGATAAGCTAACAGTCGGTAACTACTAATGGCACTATATATATGTTGTATACGGCACACTGTTTATACATGTCGTTTGTGTTAGGTATTACAACATCACACACAATTTCCACACCAAACCGTGTGAGAAGACAATGTAGGTTAGACACGGTTGCCGCAACATAACCGTATGTGATGTACTACCATGTCCATACAATTGAGTTACAGTGAGATACTGTGTAAACAGCCGCTCTGTGGATACCCTAAAAAAATAGCCGCTCTGCTTATAGAGATAGTGGCGCCGGCCTAGGCAGCGGGTACCGGAGAATAGGTCAATCCTCGGTCGGTGGGCGGTGGCGACGTCATAGGAGGTCAATCCTTGGTCTGCGGCGGAGGATAGGAGGAGCTCAACCATCAAGGTCGGTGGCGGCGTGACTCAAGCACATCCATCGCGGTCGATGGCGGGATAGTGGAGGTCGAACTTCAGGCGGCAGCCACTAAGCTTTGCTCCTCGACCCTACTGTCTCGGCATGCCGCCGCATCGCGCTTGTCTGTTTGCTGGGTGGAGGTCGCCGCGTGGCTAATTAATTAAGGTATTCTTTTCGTGAGTGGCTTAATTAAGGTATTCAATTCCTAAGTGTAGTGTTGCTCTGCGTGTAAATTGACTGGCCATTAATTTTGTCATTGCACGTCTGGATAACAACATGGAGTGCCCTCAGTAAATATTAAAATAAAACCTTGTGATTTATGCACGCATCTTTGGGCAGTAGTTAATCCATGTATTAATGTTGTTGTTTTGTTTTTAGTTACCATTCATGTGCGACAGATGGAACGATCTCGATGGATGAAGAATCAGAAAACCGCAGTTTTTATCAGTGGCGTGATAGAGTTCATGAAATTGGCTGGAAGTACAAAGAGGAGAATTGGTGATGCGGATTACATCCTGTGTCCATGTACTAAGTGTGCCAACACAGAGTCACATGAAGTTGCAGATGTCCAAATGCACTTAGTCTCTAGGGGATTCATGGATGGATATACACGTTGGACCAGACACGATGAAGAGGAGGTCATGGATGAAGATACCCATGGCAGCGAGATGCCAAACCCCGATCAGTGTCACATGGATGTTGAATCTAACATTGGGGCAGATGCGTCAAGCTACCAATGGAACACCGGAAAGCCGAAACGCCCATTGCAAAACCAAGACGTCGACGCAGATGATGGCGATCATGATATGCCAGATTTTGCTGCTATGATTGCAAATTTCGAGGGACCGGAAAAGGATATGATTGGGTACAAGGATCTGCCAACCATTGATACAGACTCAAAGAAAGAATTGTATCCAGGTTGGAAAAATAAATATTCTAGGTTGAGTGCCACCCTGGCGCTTCTCAGATTTAAAGCTGCAAATGGTCTATCAAGCAAGGGCTTCACAGAGATGTTAGGTCTTCTCAAAAAATTCTTTCGAAAGATAATGTGCTCCCCAGAAGCACGAATGAAGCAAAGAAACTTGGTTGCCCATTGGAACTTGAAGTACAGAAGGTACACGTTTGTGTGAATGATTGTATATTGTACTGTGGTGAGTACAAATATTTGCGTGCATGTCCCACATGCAAGCATGCATGATACAAGCGCAGGAGAGCAAAGGACAAGTACAAATTGGACGATGAGATCATGACAGGAATCCCGTTCAAGGTTGTTTGGTACTTGCCTTTAATTCCAAGGTTGAGGCGTTTGTTTGCAAACCCTAGAGAGGCAAAGAGGTTTCTATGGCATCATGATGAGCGAATTGCGGATAGGTTTATGAGGCACCCGAAAGATGGGGCTCAGTGGGAATTAATCGACAAAAAGTTTGAAAAAAATGCTAAGGATCCTAGAAGTATAAGGCTCGGGGAGTGTACTGATGGGATGAATCCTTTTGGCGATACGAGCACCAATCACAGCACATGGCCGGTGCTTCTGTGCATATACAACCTAGCTCCTTGGTTGTGTATGAAGAAAAAAATACATTATGATCTCAATGATAATCCATGGCCTGAAGCAACCTGGAAATGACATCGACATTTACTTTCAGCTACTGGTAGAAGAACTGCTAACAGTGTGGATAGATGAGCCTGCTGTAAAATGTTATGATGCTTACAGAAAGGAGATTTTGGATCTACATGCGATGCTGCTACACACCATTCAAGATATGTCGGCATTAGGCCACACATCGGGGCAGAAAACAAGGGGAGATGTAGGGTGTGTCACATGCATGGATAGAACAGCTAGCAGAAGACTTCCCAACTTGTGCAAAATAGTGTATTTGCGTCATCGTAGGTTCTTACGGAAAAATCACCCATACCGAAAGATGACAACTGAATTTGATGGTACGGTAGAGGCAGGTGCGGGCCCAAGACCCTATAACGGGGAGGTGGTCCACAACATGGCTAAAAAAATAATGTTGTGCTTGCCAAGAACCACCCTTTGACGGTGAAACAAACACCCAAGGATCAAGTGCTTAAGAAGAAATCGGTGTTCTAGAAATTACCTTACTGGGAGATTCTACGTGTACGTCACTGCGTCGATGTCATGCACGCAGAGAAGAACGTATGTGAAAGCATCCTTGGTACTCTGCTCAAGATTAAAGGTAAAAGAAAGGATGGTGACGGTACACGGCTCGATATGCTTGCTGATCAATCACAACGCAAGAGTCAAGCAGAAGATGATGACAAATTCATCAAAGCTCGCCAGATTTACAATTTCAGTACAAAAGAAGCAACACAGTTCTTCACCTTTTTGTTGTCAGTTAAGACACCTTCTTCATATTGCGCAAACATCAGAAGTCTCGTGGATGTGAGCTCAGGTAAAATGAAGTTGGGACACATGAAGTCACATGATTGCCACGTAATGTTGACACAAATCCTCATAGTGGCCATCAGGAATCTGATGGACAAAGATATAAGAAATACACTCATTGACCTCTGTGATTTCTTCAACCAACTATGGCAGAAAGTTGTAGATCCTGAAGTGTTGGATCATATGCAAGATGATATTGCAAGAATATTGTCCAACCTAGAGATGTTATTCCCATCGTCATTCTTTGATGTCATGGTCCATCTCACTGTGCACCTTATCAATGAGAGAAAGTATTGTGGTCCTGTGTTTCTTCGCAACATGTATCCCTTAAAGCGGTTCATGGGAATACTGAAGCGCTTTCGTCGGAACTGAAAAAATCAAGAGGCAAGCATCCTACAAGGTTATACCGCAGAGGATGTGGTTGAGTTTTGCACCGAATACATGAAACAAAGACCTATAGGTTTGTCACTCCCTCGCCACGAGGGAAGTCTGAAAGGTAAGCCGGTCCTTGCTGGTACGCAAATGGCTGCACTCGGAGAATTGGCAGAGAAAGCCCATTTGATGGTACTGCTTAACAGCATAGTTCTCAACGCTTATGCCGAAGAACACTGGGTGGAGATACGTCAAAGCTTCTTACCAATGGTGCCTTCATCAGATGTGGAGATGAAGGAGCACATTAAGAACTATGCCGAATGGCTGAAGAATCGTTTGGCACAAGGATCCATCAATGACATTGCTACGTGGTTGGCACAACAGCCATCACCTATGGTGTTGACATACCAAGCATATGACATAAATGGATACACATTCTACACTGAGGAACATAATAATAAGACCTCGTATCAGAACAGCTCTATTCGAATATAATGCATGACTGTAAATGAAGCTGATAAAAGGGCATACTATGGAACTATCAAAGAGATTTGGCAGCTTGACTATGTGAAAGTTAAGGTGGCACTATTCAGGTGTGCATGGATCCCTCTTGGTCAGGTAAGGATTGTTGAGTATAGGAAGACCTGTGTTAACATGACAACGATGGCATATCATGTGGACCCATTCATTCTTGCCAGTGATGCTACCCAGATTTTCTTTGTGGAAGACCCCTTGCATAAGAACGACCATTTAGCAATGCATGGGAACAGAAGGTACTGGGTGTCGACGATCTTGCCGATGAGGACGAGTACGATGAATTTGATGAGTTGCCAGC
The DNA here is from genome assembly GCA_902687465.1 of Secale cereale. NCBI lineage: Eukaryota > Viridiplantae > Streptophyta > Magnoliopsida > Poales > Poaceae > Secale > Secale cereale. Next base: position 746,161,351 of record LR738711.1, on the reverse strand, counting down.
CAAGGGATCACGCACCCGTGTAACAGAGCAGCGTAAAATCATCAAAAACCCCAAGTTCATTCGGGGTGAACTTAATGATTCTAGTTCCCCCATGTACATGGGAATTTATGCCTACCCTGCAACTTAATTCGTTCAATTTAGAACTGTCACGTGTACTGAATTTGTGTGTTATGCCCGGTTTTCTGTTGATGTAAGAACCGTTAATATGTTGACCTTGATATGCTGTCAGCTCAGCCAATGAATATGAACTGTTTGATTATTATTATTATTATATCTACATTATGTGGAACAAAAATATGCAATGTGGTTTGCGAATAGCACATGGTTCGTTGATGAAAGTCGTGTGCTGACCAAACCCTGCCACTACTACTTCTCGAGCTTGAGTTGTATTCCCTCGAAGAATAAAGGGTGATGCAACACAGTAGCGTAAGTATTTCCCTCAGTTTTTTAGAACCAAGGTATCAATCCAGTAGGAGACTACGCACGAGTCCCTCGCACCTGTACAAACAAATAAGAACTTCGCAGCCAACGCGATAAGGGGTTGTCAATCCCTTTACGGTCACTTACGAAAGTGAAATCTGATAGAAATGATAGTTTGATATTTTTGGTATTTTTGGATATAAGAACAGAAAGTAAAAACGGAAAAGTAAAGTAGATTGTAGATAGATATGTTGAGAATAGACCCGGGGGCCATAGGTTTCACTAGTGGCTTCTCATGATAGCAGAATTCTACGGTGGGTGAATGAATTACTGTCGAGCAATTGATAGAAAAGCGAATAATTATAAGACTATCTAGGCATGATCATTATATATAGGCATCACGTCTGAGACAAGTAGACCGAAACGATTCTGCATCTACTACTATTACTCCACACATCGACCGCTATCCAGCATGCGTCTAGAGTATTAAGTTCATAAGAACAGAGTAACGCCTTAAGCAAGATGACATGATGTAGAGGGATAAACTCAAATAACATGATATAAACCCCATCTTTTTATCCTCGATGGCAACAATACAATACGTGCCTTGCTGGCCCTACTGTCACTGGGAAAGGACACCGCAAGATTGAACCCAAAGCCAAGCACTTCTCCCATTGCCAGAACTATAGATCTAGTAGGCCAAACCAAACTAATAATTTGAAGAGACTTGCAAGGATATTATAATCATACATAAAAGAGTTCAGAAAAGAACCAAATATTTCTCATAGATGATCTTGATCATAAACCCACAATTCATCGGATCTCGACAAACACACCGCAAAAAGAGATTACATCGAATAGATCTCCTCGAAGACCGAGGAGAACTTGGTATTGAGATCCAAAGAGAGAGAAGAAGCCATCTAGGTACTAACTATGGACCCGAAGGTCCATGGTAAACTACTCACAACTCATGGTGAGGCGATGATGATCATGTAGAAGCACTCCGTGATAGATCCCTCCTCCGGCGGAGCTCCGGAACAGGCCCCAAGATGGGATCTCATGGGAACAGAAGGTTGCGGCGGTGGAACTAGGGTTTTCTCTCCGTTTTCGATGGTTTCGGGGTATGTAGGTATATATAGGAGGAAGGAGGGCACCGGGGGCCAGTCGTGGGGCCCACGAGGCAGGTGCCGCACCCTGTAGGGGGGGCGCCCCCCACCCTCGTGGACGCCACGTCAGCCCTATTCCGTGGTTCTCAAGTCTCCGTGCGTATTTTGCTCCAAAAATATCTCTCCCGAAGTTTCGTTCCGTTTGGACTCTGTTTGATATTCCTTTTCTGTAAAACCTCGAAATAGGCAAAAAAAATAGCAATCTGAACTGGGCATTTGGGTTAATAGGTTAGTCCCAAAAATAATATAAAAGCGTATAACAAAGCCCATTAAACATCCAAAACATCATAAATAATTGCATGGAACAATCAAAAATTATAGATACGTTGGAGACGTATCACCACCCCGCCCACGATCTGAGTCGTGCTTTCTGATTGGCCAGAACCCAAACCCCACGGATCGTACGTCTGCACCGTTGGATGCTCCTAGATCGAACAACGATCCTCATCCCTTTCGGCAGCACTTGCAGTTCCGGTTGTAATTTTATTTTTATGCACAAAATGCACGTTAAGCTCAAAAAATGTCTTAAATATAGCTCACGATACCTGAAATGTGCCAGAAAATCAAACCCACGTTATAATGGTGATTGCGTATCGTGGAAATTTTTATGAGGCCAAACGATGAAGTCACCGACCACAGGAGTTTTAATTGACATGTCTCCTTTTGGAAAACCATGATCCTTCATGTGAGATGCTCCGGTTTGGAAGGAGCGGTCATCAAAACTTGTGCCAAACTTTACCAAAAAATTTCCACGGGGTCGTGAGAGCACGCCACGGGCACACATTGATTTTGATGATGTCTGAACTCCATCTGACTTTCCTATAATTAGAATACCATCTAGGCCTATGCTAGTGGCCGCACCTTGCAGCCGAAATGTTTGAAACTTCTCCCCGCTTCTCGGACAAACGGATGAAAATTAACTCACAAAGCGACGCACAAATGATCTGTACACCTTCGCTAGGTTGCTAGCAAAACAACCCCCAGTGGGAATAACATAGGTAGTAACATCACACATATGTAGATAAAATAGATGATGTGGCAAGCAATAAATGAAGAAAGAGAGGCATGTGGTAACATAGCTAGTTACTAGTAGTATGAGTAACATCACACATATCAAGGCAAGATGAGTCTATAGCCTAATAAATGAAGTGTTGCATGTTACCACACATATGTTACTCCCCACTATAGAGGTAGTAACATAGAGTAGTAACATGGGCATGTTACTACTCTATGTTACTACCCATTGTGGCTAGTCTAAGGGGGTATCATAGCTAGTATCATGCGTGCCAACTAGGCAATTTTGATGAGCTGTCATAGAATTAATTAAGTGAAGAAATAGAGTGTTAAGTATCATATCATGAAACCATATCATAATAAATTATATGCTACTATGTGTGATGCATGACAATATAAATAAATTACTACATATGATACTAGCTACTCTATGATACAATGCATTAGAGCAAGTACACAATAGAGTGACTTAGACTAGCCACAATGGGCAGTAACATAGAATGTTAGTAGTCTATGTTACTAGCTACCTCTACAGTGGGGAGTAACATATGTGTAGTAACATGCAACACTTCATTTATTACGCTATAGACTCATCTTGCCTTGAGATGTGTGATGTTCCTCATACTACTAGTAAGACTACCCACAGTGGGAGTAACATAGGTAGAAACATCACACATATCTATATAAAATAGATGATGTGGCAAGCAATAAATGAAGAAATGGAGGAAAGTGGTAACATACCTAGTTACTAGTAGTATGAGTAACATCACACATATCAAGGCAAAATGAGTCTATAGCCTAATAAATGAAGTGTTGCATGTTACCACACATAAGTTACTCCCCACTATAGAGGTAGTAACATAGACTAGTAACATGTGCATGTTATTAGTCTATGTTACTACCCATTGTGGCTAGTCTAACTAGCTATGTTACCACTTTCCTCTCTTTCTTCATTTATTGCTTGCCACATCATCTATTTTATGTAGATATGTGTGATGTTACTCCCACTGTGGGTAGTCTAAGCAGGCTATAAGGAACATAATAATATATATGTGCTTATTACTTGGAGGAAAGAGAAGAGAAGCGGGCTCTTGGTTAGGCTACTCATAGTGGGGAGTATCATACACTAGTATCATGCGTATGATAGTAGTGTATGATACTACCTTCATAGTGCATAGTATCATAAAGTAGTATCATAGATGGCCATATTTATTGCCATGCATGACACAAAGTAGCATAACATTTACCATGATACGGTATCTACCTATGTTACTTTAACCATCTCCCTCTTCTTTAATTGTGTGCCACATAAGTATGTTTGCTAGTACCAAGTGCATGTTAGCGGTTATGTTATTCCCACTATGGCCAGCCTTAGTAGAGCCAACTGCAACACGAGACCTAAGACACTTTGTGAGGATGTAAGGTGGACCAATTATTGATAAACTAGTAGTTATATAAAACTTATTATTGTACATGACTGCTAAGATGTTGGTTGTATATGACATGGCAACTTCTTATAGCCGGCCCTTGGCCGCATTATTAACCATGCTCTTAGTGAGGTAGCTAGCTAGTATATCATAGTGAGAGTAACTTCAGCACTAACATCGACTCCAACTCAGCAAACTTGCTTTATATGGCAATAAGTTAATGATGAGAGATATAGTTTCAGTAACTTAGCTAGTTACTGTAACATCACATGTCCCAATGCAATATGAGTCTATAACCTAATAAATGAAGCTTTGCATGACACCACACTTATGTTACTACCCACTGTGAAGGTAGTAACATATATAGTCTAGGGATATGTGTATGTTACTAGTGTATGTTACTCTCCATTGTGGCTAGCTAGTCTCAAACTCCCTCCTTTAAGGTTTAGGCTAGTTGTAATGGTATTATCATAAGCGATATCATGCATATGCCAACTAGACTTTTTGGATGATGTGGCACACATAATAAAATGAGGAAAGAGAGGATTTGGTATCAAAAATCTCACCAACCAAGGTAGATGGTGAGTGGTGGAATACTTTTTCTAGTTTGCAAAAACACCCAATTAATAATTTTGTTTTCCTCAAAAAATTATTTTTTCCAATGTATTAATTGCAATACATGCATGCATTTATAAAGTACATGCATTGGTCAACTTTCTCTTAATACTTGCATGCAATGATTTAATGCACCTTGGAATCTGGACATGTGATGGGGAACAACCAAATTGAGCCTTATAAAATGGAAACACTAAAATTTTGAGATAAGCCTATAAACTGGAAAGGAGGGAGTATATATGCATGATACTAGTATATGATCAGCAATACTTCCGTAATGCGCGCATGCATAGTATCATAAGTAGTATCTTAGGTTCCTTATTAATTGTCATGCATGACACAAAGTAGTACAACATTTAATATGCATGATAAGGTATCATGATATGATACCACACCCTCTCTTTCATCATTTAACTGTGTGCCACATCATCCAAGAAGTCTAGTTGGCATGCATCGTACCGCTTGATACTCCCATATTACGACCAGCCTTATTAAGGTGGCCATAGTGGGGTTATCATAACCGGCATCATGCACTCTGTAGCGTACAGACCACAAACAATCTGATCTCCGTGCATCAGTGTCATCCCTGGATCAGTAATGCTGACACGCACGGTACTTGAAGGATTTATAACAGAGTGGCAATCACACACTTATTACATCGATAGTCCAACGATGAATTTATTACAAATAATATGGCTGAAGGCCCTCTAATACGATAACAGCGGAAGGCTTGGAAGATAAGTGAGTCCATCAACTCCAGCGGCATCACTGAATATAGAACCACGACCTAAAAGGCATCTTACTCATCGTCTGAAAAGTCTGCAACATGAAACGTTGCAGCCTGAAAAACGGGTCAGCACATGGAATATGCTGGCAAGGTAACACAAGAGAATGCAATGAAAGTAAAGCTAGTCTATATGCAATATGGTTGGTGGAAAGCTCTATGGTTAAGTTTTTGCGTAAAGCCAATTTTTCCCTACTTCAAAGGAATGCATTTTAATTAACTATCATGGTAGTTGAAACATCGTTGAGAAGATAGACATCCTCTCAACCCCAATTAAAAGTAATCATTAAACCTAACAAAATTAAAATTAGAGTAACATGTTGAGATGCACATGAAAATCCAAGTACTAGATACTCAAGACGTCCATAACCGGGGACACGGCTAATCATGATTAGTTTGTACACTCTGCAGAGGTTTGTGCACTTTTCCCACAAGACTCGATCGCCTTCGTTTGGTTTCTCGCACTGCATGATGTTTGAGAAACGGATGACCGAGACATAGTCTTTCAGAAGCGCTAGCACCTTACGATCGGGCGGACCATACCAACCTACATCTCCTACATCTGCTAGTCCACCACTGTAAGAGTTTGCACAACTTACTCATACTATGCTAGAGCCCATAATAGCATTGTGGTTGCACACGGAAGTTTCTAGTATGAATAATCTCATGATCCCTTTGAGCCTGGGTGGCGGTCCAAAAGAAAAACAGGCAATCCTGGAATAACCGGATGCCTCAATCCACCGAGATGTGTATTAATGTTGCCACCTTAAGTTGAGCCATTAATTAAACAATTTCACATCTGTCATGGATTTCACTCACCCAATCCACGTCTACGAGCATAGCATGTCCTAACAGCAAACGTAGAAGTAACTCCCAAGGGTTTGAATGTAATGCAGGAAATAGGTACTACCTCAATCTACTTCCCAATCCCACAAGTTAGTTGATCCTACTCATGCAATGTGTGAGGGTTTGACTAATGCAATGAAAACTGGGTAATTGGAAAGCATGATCAAAGTGTTACTTGCCTTGCTGATGATCCGCAAAACCTAGAGACTCAAGGTAGCAAGCGGCGCACTCCGGGTACTCTATCGCAATCAAACAAACAAGCATACAATAAGTACTTAACTAATGCACGGGTAAAACTCAAATAAGAGATCTAACTAGAAAGTTCAACTTAAGAACTCCGGTTTGCAAAAAGAATCAACTCGAAAGAAGCAACGAAACTCAAACTGCAAAAGAAACGAGCTCCGAATTACTAGTTGGCCTAAAGTCAAATTTTACAGTAGCCAAAACCTTGTTCAAGTTGATCTAACGTAAAGAGGGCTTCGAGACGAAGATCTGGGATTTTGAATCACCTGATTCCGACTCTCGAGCGAAAAGAAAAACGAAAAACAAGATCGGGGCAGAAATCGCGATCAGGAAAATCGCGGATAAATACCCCGAAAAAGAAAAACGACGAACAGGCTAACGAACGAACGTTCGCTGTCTGCGGTTAACTAACGAAAACCGTTCGTTAAAATGAACGTACGGACGAACGTCTGCTATTTAATTAAACAGGCGGAAAATATAAAAAACCGAACCGATCTGTTAAAAAAACAGATCTAGGTTTTCCTAAACGAACCGATCGGTTAACCGTAAAAAAACAAAAACTACCTCGAACTTCGGCGAACTCCGGCGATCTCCGGCGAGGGGCGGCGGCGTCGCGGCACGGGCGAGGCGGCGGGCTGGCGGCGGCGCGGCGAGGCAGGGCGGCGGCGCCGCGCGGGCGAGGCGGCGGGGCGGCGCGGGCTGCGGGGCGGCGGGAGCCGGCGGCGGCGGCGGCGGAAACCGGCAGCGGCGAAAACCGGCGGCGGTGGCGGGAGGCTCGGGCTAGGGTTTGGGGCGCGGCGCGACGGGCTGTGGGGCGACTTGGGCCGGCGGCTGCGGCTTATAAAGCCCAGTCTCCCGGTCCGATACGAGACTAGGTCGGTTCCTTTTTTTTTCTAAAAGAGTCCCGGCGCAGAAAAACTAACGAAAAAAATACCAAACGGACTCCAAAATTCCCGAAATAAATTTTCACTGTCCTCTAATAATATTTAGGACAAAGTGAACATTTTTTCCGGACCTAAATGTAATTTTGAAAAACGCGTATTTTTCCTATGCAAATAAATTCGAAAATAAATCCAGAAAAATACCAAAAGTGATTTCAACATTTTTCTCCAATATTCCTGTTGTTTTGGAGAAGTCATATTATCTCCGCTCATATTTTGTATTTAGAAATATTTTTAGGAGGGAAAAATAATTAGAATCACACTGTCCTCGTACCGGTATTTGAGCGAACTCAAATACGAAAACGGTAAAATTCCCAACTCTCTCCATAGGTCCTTGAGTTGCTTAAAATTTCGAGGAACTCCACGAACAAAATGCAAAAACATGAAATGCAATTATGATCTCTGTATAACATTCCAAATTAAAATTTGGGATGTTACAAACCTACCCCCCTTTGAATGAATCTCGCCCTCGAGATTTGACTTGGCTAGAGAACAGGTGTGGGTGGTCCTTGCGTAGATCATCTTCTCGTTCCCAGGTGGCTTCTTCCTCGGTTTGGTGACTCCACTGAACTTTGCAAAACTTGATAACCTTACTGTGAGTAACACTTCGAGAATCTTAACAGGCTTCTCCTAGTAAGTCAGATCACTGTCTAACTGAATTGCTTCCAGGGGTACTGTGTCTCTAACCGGTATATCGGCCATCTTCGCGTGGCACTTTGTCAGGGATATTATTAGCAGGTATAAACCGGCTAGTGTAAACGGATTATGATAATATTGTGGTATAGTTATAATTCCCAGTAGAGGTTACGGCCCAAGAAGGCTTAGGGCCCATGTGTAGAGTTACGGTTTGTAAACCGCCTAATCATGTAACTTAAGAGATATGGGAGAAAGAGCAGAGACCGAGGCGGACACAAGTATGAGCCGGCCTCGGGACTCTGTAAACCGGACCGGGCATCGCCTCTATATAAAGGGACGACCCGACGACGGTTGAGGGACAAGAGACAACCCGTCGAGACACAGGCAAGCGATCCGCTCCCTGTTCATCGATGCCCAAGCAATACCAAACCAAACTAGACATAGGCTTTTACCTTCCTCGAAGGGGCCGAACTAGTATAAATCCTTTGTGTCCTTTGTGTGCTTTTAACCCCTTCAAGCTAACCCGTGCGATGGTTCCATCACTAAGTCCGTTAAACCGGACATCTACCGTGTTAATTCCACGATAGTTGGCGCCCACCTTGGGGCATACGCATGATGGTTTCAAGTTCTTGAAGGGCAGCTTTGAAGGGCTCAAGGGTTACGCGGTCGGCCGGATGACCAAGAGTCGCCGCGGCCGGATCTACATCGACGACGCAGGCTGGGGACCGGAGGCCGATTCAATCGAATACGGGTACCGGGTTCCCTTCGGCGGCATCCATGTCTTCATCGGCAAGATTGGTGAACCGGGACTTGAGCCGGACGTTTTCCCCAACATCGTCGAGCCGGCTCAGCGTGCGAGATCGGCCTGGATTCAGCACGCCATGAAGCGCGTTTTCGTTGGAGCAATTCACGGGGTTCAAGCTGAGGACGGATCGGATTCCGGTGGCGAGACAGTTATCTATTCCGACGATGAATCTTTATCCGGAGAGACTGAGTCTTTGTATCAGTTGCGGGATGGCCGGTCTGAGGGTATGTCCGACGGAGACAGTATTCCGGACCCCTTTGATCCGCCAAACCGGGTGGCTGTCTTTATGGCCGGTTCACAACCTACGCAGCAGTCCACGGTGAACGGGACGATGACAGCAGACGCTGGTGTAGGGGGGAGCGGCCAAGCCCTCTCGCCCTCTGACGCTCTATCCACCTTGATCGAGGAGTTCACGACCCGAGCCATGGCAGAGGTGGCTCCAGCAGACAAGGCGCAACACGATGCAGAGCTCCTTCAGCTGAAGGGCCGGATCGATCAAGCAAAAGAAAATCTGAAGGCGGAGAAGGCTATGATAGCAATGAGGCAAGCTGAGTTAGATGATCAGGCTTTTCAGCTAAGGATGGAACAGGCCTCTGCACAGGGAGTAAGGAGTTGGAAGTACCAGTCTTGTCTACCGCCGGTTTACGAGGCGATGAATCTTTTCAGGACACCAGGAGTGGGGACCAGCAATGATTAGGCGTTAAACCGGAGGGCGGCCCCGGTGAGGGATGAGCCGGTTCAGCAGCCCACTGCGAAGCAAGATCGGCAGGTTATATCTGCGCCTCACGTCCCTATCCCTCCGGGTCATTATTCAAACCCTTTGGATAATATTGTTGCTGCCGCTTCGCGCCTGGCCGCTTTACCCATTGAGGGGACATCCCCCGTAGCAGTGGAGACACGCAGGGTTAAGGATCTTCTTAACACGGCATTAACACAACAGCAAGCGTATTCTTATAGCAGGGAGAGGCTTCATTCAACACCACGCCACAGCCGGAGTTACACTAGGCATTGGGAGGAGCCAGAAGTGTCTAGTAGTGAACGAAGGCGACACCGTCACAGGCAAGATAATCCGGCGGGCGCAGATGCACAAGCTCAGTAGGCAAACCGGGTTAGATCTGCGGCTCGCGAGGAGGTCCGCCAAACGACGCCGGTTCACACAACTACAGCAGAAACAGGAGTCACGACGAGTTCTTTTGGGGTGCAGTGTCTTATCCCCGCTCTACGGAGCGTGAAGTTACCCAAGGATTTCAAGGGTCCGCGGGAAGTGCCTAATTACACAGCAGATTTAGCTCCAGAGGCTTGGGTGGAGAGTTACGAGATGGCTATGGAGATGCTAGACGTAGATGAAGCGGCTTGCGCGAAGTACTTCACCATTATGCTTGAGGGTACAGCCCGGACCTGGCTAAAGGGCTTACCACCTAACTCCATCGGATCATGGGGAGAATTACGTCGCCAGTTTATCAAAAATTTCAAGGATACGTGCAAGCAGCCAATATCAGTGGTGGATCAGGCAACCTGTATACAAGGAGAATAGGAGTCTACAAGTGCATGGGTACGACGAGTATCAGAAATCTTGCACTCTTCGAACGGTATCAATCCCAGTACGGCAATAGTAACACTGGAAAACAATTGCCGGTTTGAGTCTCTGAAGTTAAAACTGGGACGGCTCAAACGGGATTGTAATGACATGGGAACTCTCATGAGCGCTCTGGTGAAGTACGGGGACTCCGACAACACTAAGTATCCAGAAGTGGAGGGAGACAAAGCTGGAAAAGTTAATAAGCCTGGTAAACCGACGCAGGCTAGTCCGGTTGGTACAAGCTTCTTAGGCAAGTGAAAAGCGGAGGGCGGCTCTGATTTCGTGGCCAATACCCAAGTTCAAGGGGGCTTTCAGCGCAATAAGGGTAAGCCGCCTCCACAAACCGGCGGAGGGCCCGTTAGCTGGGAGCAAGAGTTAAATGAGCCTTGTCCGAAACACGGCTCAAGGGAACGTCCGGCAAAACACACTATAGGAGAATGCAAGGCCATGATGGAAGCCATGAGCCGGTTCAGCTCTAACAACGGGCCACCAGGCGGCGGTTCAGGCCCCGGGTTTTACGGTCCGGGTCACCAGGGGAACGGCTCTGGGTCAGGATACCGTGGCAACAACAGTGGTTATAATAACCGAGGCAATAACCAATATGGTCAAGGCGGTTATAATAACCAAGGCAATCAACAGCATGGTCAAGGCGGTTACAATAACCAAAACAACCAACAGCAGGGCCAGGGTAATCACAACAACCAAGGTAATCAGCAGCGTCACCAGCAGCAGCAGCAATCCGGCTATCAGAGTAATCCAAAGGAGTTGAGTAGTGGTCAGTATCATGTGTTCACTACGAGTTTGTGCAAACGGGATCAAAAAGTTTTAAAACGGGCGGTCCACGCGGTTGAACCGGCGACACCGCAATTCCTGCGCTGGTCAGAGCAGCCTATTGTGTGGAGCAGGGAGGATCACCCGTTACGAGTTGATAATCTGGGCCACTTGGCCTTGGTGGTAGCGCCACAGGTGGGTGGCTACAAATTCGCCAAAGTCCTCATGGACGGCGGTAGTAGCATCTATATCTTGTATTACGAGATTTTCCGCCGCATGGGGCTGACGGATAAGAAGCTAAGACAGTCCAACACGGTGTTTCATGGAGTGGTGCCAGGTAAATCAGCTTACCTAGTTGGGAAAATTGACCTAGAAGTTACCTTTGGAGATGAACAGGATTCCAGGTCAGAGATGATAACCTTTGAAGTTGTCAAGATCCGGAGCCCCTATCACGCTCTGTTTGGAAGAACGGTTTATGCCAAGTTTATGGCCAGGCCGTGTTATGTTTATTTGTAGCTCAAGATGCCGGGTCACAAAGGAACTATCACGGTTCATGGAAGTCGCAAGATTGCATTGGAGTGTGAAGAAGGAGACGCTGCTTACGTGGAGGCAGTGTGCGCTACAGAGGAATTGAAGTTTTACAAGGACAATGTTGATCCGGCAGATATGACCCCGTTGAAAAAGCTAACTACAGAGCATGATCCGGCGTTGAAGTTTAAGTCAGCGGAGCAGACCAAGCAAGTTGATTTTGTACCAGGCGATTCATCCAAGCAGTTCACTATCAGCGCTAACCTTGATCCCAAATAGGAAAGCGCGCTCATCGAGTTCATCCGTGAGAACCGGGATATCTTTGCATGGGAACCTTTTGACATGCCAGGTATACCGTGGGAACTCGCTGAGCACAGTCTTAACATTGATCCGAAGTTTAAACCGGTCAAACAGTATCTGCGCCGTTTTAACGAAGAAAGGCGCAAGGTTATAGGAGAGGAAGTGGCCAGGCTTTTGGCCGCAGGGTTCATAGTTGAAGTTTTTCACCCGGAGTGGTTGGCTAATCCGGTGCTGGTGTTAAAGAAGAATGGAAAGTGGAGAATGTGTGTGGATTACATGGATCTAAACAAGGCTTGTCCAACTGATCCTTTTGCTCTCCCTCGCATTGATCAGATCATCGATGCTACAGCGGGATGTGAGCGGCTAAGTTTTTTGGATGCATATTCTGGGTATCACCAGATCAAGATGGCAATTAAAGATCAGGAGAAGACGTCCTTCATAACGCATTTTGGTGCTTTTTGCTATGTTTCTATGCCCTTTGGGCTCAAGAGTGCCCAAGCAACTTATCAGCGTTGCGTACAGAATTGTCTTAAGGGGCAGATAGGGAGGAATGTTCATGCCTATGTGGATGATATTGTAGTGAAATCAAGGAAGGAGGAGACACTGATAGAGGACCTCAGGGAGACTTTTGACAATCTTCGAGCCTATAAAATGATGCTTAATCCGGAGAAGTGTGCTTTTGGTGTTCCGGCGGGCAAGCTCCTTGGATTCTTGGTGTCAAACAGAGGGATAGAAGCTAATCCGGAGAAGATCAAGGCAATCACATCTTTGACTAAACCGGTTTGCATCAATGATGTTCAGCGTATCACTGGCCGGATCACAGCGTTGAGCCAGTTCATCAGCCATTTGGGGGAGAAGGCGATTCCGCTTTATCAGATGTTGAAGAAGACGGACCGGTTTACATGGAGTGATGAGGCGAACGCTGCGTTTGAGGATTTGAAGCGGCAGCTGGCAAAGCCGCCGGTCCTGGCTGCCCCTATTGATAATGAGCCGTTGCTGTTATACGTCACCGCCAATGCACGGGCAGTCAGCGTAGCAATCGTGGTTGAGCGCAAGGAAGCAGGGAAGGAATACCCGGTTCAGCGTCCGGTCTATTACGTCAGTGAAGTTCTCATTGAGTCCAAGCAAAGGTACCCACATTGGCAGAAGCTGGTATATGGTGTGTTCATGGCAAACCGAAAGTTGAAACATTATTTCCAAGGCCACCCAATAACTGTTGTTAAGTTCAACACCATTGGGGGATATAATCCAGAACAGGGAAGCTATGGGCACAATGGCGAAGTGGGCCATTGAGCTCAGCCCACACGAATTGAAATATGTGCCACACACCGCTGTTAAATCTCAAGCATTGGTGGATTTCATCAATGATTGGATAGAACTGCAAACACCAGAGGAGAAGCCGGATCTTACATACTGGACGATTCACTTTGACGGTTCAAGGCAGTTAGAAGGTTCGGGGGCTGGAGTTGTTTTAACTTCCCCGCGAGGAGACAAGTTTTGTTATGTCCTCCACTTATTGTTTCCTTGTACTAATAATGCAGCAGAGTATGAAGCGTTGCTTCAAGGCTTGCGGATGGCCAAGGAGATGAACTTAAGCCGGGTCAAGTGCTTCGGCGATTCAGATTTAGTGGCACAGCAAGTATCTGGCAAGTGGGATTCAAGAGATCCTCTCATGGCAGCTTATAGACGAGAAGTTGAAGCAGTTGCAGGATGTTTCGAAGGGTATCAAGTGGATCACATAGACCGGCGAAGGAATGAAGCGGCCGATGCTCTAAGCCGGCTGGGTTCTCAACATAAACCGGTACCACCGAATACTTTTTTGGATGAGCTGCACAGTCCATCAGTTCAAGTACCATCGGAGGAAGACCTGGCCGTTCTTGATCCGGAGGCACAGCTGGTTGCAGCACTTCATGTTATTCCGGATTGGACGCTCCCATACTTGGCGTATTTAAGCCGGGGAGAGCTGCCGGACGATGAGATCGAAGCAAGACAGATAATCCGGTGCTCTAAGTCCATGACAATTGCAAACGGAGAACTTCATCATCGCAGCATTTCCGGAGCGTTTCAGTGGTGTGTATCAGCTGAGGAAGGTTGTGATATTCTTCGTGAGATCCATGAAGGGGATTGTGGTCATCACGCCGGTTCAAAATCTTTGGTGGCTAAAGCTTTTCGACATGGATTCTATTGGCTGACAGCCCATGCTGATGCGGCGGATTTAGTCCGGAAGTGTGATGCTTGTGAGAAGTTTTCGCGACGTGCTCTTGTTCCGGCACAGGAGCTCCGAATGATACCGATTACTTGGCCGTTTGTGACTTGGGGGCTTGATATGGTAGGGCCCTTCAAACGATCCCAAGATCAGAAAACTCATCTACTGGTGGCTGTGGATAAGTTTACAAAATGGATTGAGGCAGAGCCTATGAGCAAGTGTGATGCAACAACAACGGTTAAATTCATCAAAAAGGTAATTTTCCGGTTTGGCTTTCCACACAGCATCATCACAGACAATGGCACGAATTTATCTAAGGGAGAGATGGAAGAGTTTTGTCAACGCGAACATATTCGACTAGACGTATCTTCTATAGCTCACCCTCAATCCAATGGTCAAGCTGAAAGAGCAAATCAGGAGATTTTGCGAGGTATCAAGCCCCGGCTTATGACTCCCTTGCAAAGAACACCAGGGTGCTGGGTTGAGGAGTTACCTTCTGTCCTTTGGAGTATCAATACTACGCCAAACCGGTCCACATGTTACACACCTTTCTTTATGGTGTATGGTGCTGAAGCGGTCCTTCCAAGTGATATCCGTCATGATTCGCCAAGGGTGATGGCCTATGTTGAAGCAGCCAATGAACAGGCAAGACAGGACAGTTTGGACCGGCTGGATGAAGAGCGTGATATAGCAGCAGCACGGTCTGCAATTTATCAACAAGACTTGCGCAGATATCACAGCCGCCGGATCAAGACCAGGACGTTCCAGGAGGGAGATTTGGTACTCCGGCTCATCCAAGATCAAACAGATATGCACAAGTTATCCCTGCCTTGGGAAGGGCCTTTTGTGGTTAGCAAGAATCTGCACAACGGTTCATATTACCTGGTAGACGTTCGAGAACACAAGGACTCACGCACTTCGGAGGAAGAGACAAAGAGGCCGTGGAACATCGCCCTCTTGCGGCCCTACTATACCTGAGCCATGAGCTCTGCTGTATCCTATGTATATATTATGATTAATGAATAAACCGGCACCCTCGGTAAACCGGGGGATCAACCTTTTTTCCAATACAAGTGTCTTATGGTGATAACCATACATTTCTTATTATATGTCATATTTTAAACACCTTGATCAGTCTAACTGGTTATGCAGGGCAATTGCCGTATATGCATTCTGGAGCTGTGACCACTGAAGGGCTCCCGGTTCAAACATAGGTCGTATTCGAACCAAAGAGAACATAACCAAATCCACTGATGGGATTCCTGTTCAAACATAGGTCATATTCGAACCAAAGAGAACATACCCAAACTTATTGACGGGCTTCCTGTTCAAACATAGGTCGTATTCGAACCAAAGAGAACATACCCAAAGTTAATGACGCCATTCTGTTCAAACATAGGTCGTATCCGAACCAAAGAGAACATGGCAAAGGCCGGCAGGGGGCAGGATCGTATCCGAATCCTAGCTTAGCCCCTGTGGTCCGGTTTGTATGGTCGTATTCGAACCATAAGCTCAATGGATCGTATCTGAATCCATTGCTTGGCTAAATTTTTGGGCTAGCAGGGGGCAGGATCGTATCCGAATCCTAGCTTAGCCCCTGTGCTACGGTTCATATGGTCGTATCCGAACCATAAGCTCAATGGATCGTATCCGAATCCATTGCTTGGCTGAACCTTGCCTTTGGAGCCTGGCAGCTCGCAAAAAGCCTCGACTACATGGTTTTATTTGCAAATTTGCATTTCTGGTATTTCTGTTTTATGGTTCTTTGATCCGGAGTGGGACAACTCCAGAGTTGACTACGTATCTTCAAAAGTCTGGACAAAGCTCCAGCATGATCTAAACCGGTCGCTTCTATAAAACCCAGAAATTATTATTGGGTCTATCAAAGGCTCCCTCAGAAAATTGCAAATTTCGCCGGATTAAGAATATCAAGCATACTTGATCGCAGGTATGAAGTTATTTCTGGTACAAACAAACACTTGTTTGATATATTTTGTGAGCAATTTAATTGGTCCAACGGTAAACCGCTAGGACATATTTTAAATGTTATCTATGCAGAAACAGATAATATGCAAGATAAACCATATCGGACCAGATTTAAATTGGCAACGTCACAGCAAAAAGTTGGGACATCCGGATCAAGACGAACAATGTTTAATGCTATCCTATTACAAGGCATAACAAGCCTGAACAGATTAAAGATTGTCCAGCAAAATGAGACTGCAACTACAAAGATACACTATGGTCTACGCCTCCTCCTACTGTGACGGCTGGGGATCAACTTGTTCCGGAGTCTTTTCCTCTTCTTGAAGCGGCTGGAAGTCAGGGACGCACCAATCGATTTTCGTTAAAGCGCGGAAGTACATCTCTTCCGTGATAAGTTCAGACGGATCAATATCTGGGGCGAAAGTATGAGGGTGCACTGGTGGGATTAGATTCACGGTATCATAAACCGGCCGATCCACACGCTCGTTCTGTAAATCATACCCCGGATGATACCTGGACAAATCTGATTCGGCAGGAAGCTTGCTAGCGAGAGGACGCATCTCCTTAGTCAAAGCGTGAAGATCTTTGGCAGTGAAAGCTGATCCGTCTTCTTTAGTGCTGGGATACCCGTTCAAGGCTTCTTCCGGATCAAAATCTGGAACCCACGCTTTGGCTCTGGTGAGCGCCATGAGAGAACCGGCTCGAGCGGCAGACTTCTTCGTTTCCTCTAAACGTGCTGGCAAGACAGAAAGTTTCTCTAGTGTGCCTTGGATAGTAGTGGGGGCCGGTTTATTGAAGGACATTGCGCTTATAATCCATTGAGCGCCGGAATACAGCTGCTCGACCAGAGTATAAGATGCCTTGAGTTTCTTCCGTAAATCATCCCCAAGATGGGTAACACGACGCCCTACATGAGATCAGTACAGTTAAAACGGACCGGAATACAGATTGCAAGGATGAAAAGTATGCGCATAGAGTAAGTACTTACCAAAGACGACAGAAGTCATCAGTTCGATTTGCCGCTTTAAACCGGTTAACTCTTCAGTCACCGGATTAAGGGCTTCCTCAGCATCCTTTGCTCTTTTTTCCAGATCATTCTTTTGTACTTCAAAGGCTGTCCGCTCCTCTTCAAAAAAATTCTTCAGCTGCTCGGCAGTAGTTAAGCTCAGCGCCAAGTCTTTCTTGGCCTTAGCAGTAGCAGATTCAGTTTCAGCTAGTTTGTTCCGGAGTTCAGTGATTTCTTCAGCCCTCCGGTTCAAATCAGCCTGCAAGGAAAATCAAGTGGAATAGGAGCAAAATTCAGACAAGTCTCAAGCACATAACCAAGTTACAGACAAGTCTAAAGCTACAGATCTACAGCAAAGGAGAAAGGTTACCTGAGGCAGCAGGAGATGGCGGTGGAGTTATCTGGTCACGTTCGGGTTGATGCGGCGGCCGGACTTGCTGGCGACGGCGAGCTTGACGGACGACGGCGGAGGCTTGAGCTCGGGCGGTAGAGGAAGAAGACGAGCGGAAGGAGATGAGAAAGAGAGGTGGCAGTATTTATAAAGGGGGAGAGACGAAACGGCAGGCGCGAGATTTGAGGAAGAGAGAGATTGGATAAAGATTCCCTATCGCCTCGATTCTCGGGATAGCCTTTAAACAAAGATAATAGACAGCTGCGCACGTTAAATGCGGAAGTGATGTCATGGTCGAATTAAGTGATCTCCAAGGATGACCTCATAACCGGTTTACAAAATTGTGAAGATACAAGAAAGAAAATTATGCAAGACTGGGAAAGACTAATATGAACAAGTTCAAATCATTCTAGGGCCTAATGTTAGGGATATTACTAGCAGGTATAAACCGGCTAGTGTAAACCGGATTATGATAATATTATGGTATAGTTATAATTCCTAGTAGAGGTTACGGCCCAAGAAGGCTTAGGGCCCATGTGTAGAGTTACGGTTTGTAAACCGCCTAATCATGTAAATTGAGAGATAAGGGAGAAAGAGCAGAGACCGAGGCGGACACAAGTATGAGCCGGCCTCGGGACTCTGTAAACCGGACCGGGCGTCGCCTCTATATAAAGGGACGACCCGGCGACGGTTGAGGGACAAGAGACAACCCGTCGAGACACAGGCAAGCGATCCGCTCCCTGTTCATCGACGCCCAAGCAATACCAAACCAAACTAGACGTAGGCTTTTACCTTCCTCGAAGGGGCCGAACTAGTATAAATCCTTTGTGTCCTTTGTGTGCTTTTAACCCCTTCAAGCTAACCCGTGCGATGGTTCCATCACTAAGTCCGTTAAACCGGACATCTGCTGTGTTAATTCCACGACACACTTCTTAAGCTGCGAAACGTGAAACACGTCGTGCACTCCTCACAATCCTTCGGGCAATTCCAACTTGTAGGCAACCTCTCCCATGCGTTCCAAAACACGGTAAGGTCCCACAAATCTCGGGGCTAACTTCCCTTTAACTCCGAAACGTTTAACAACTCGCAGAGGCGATACCCTCAAGTACGCGCTGTCTCCGACCTCATAGGTTATCTCCTTACGCTTCGAGTCGGCATAACTCTTCTGCCTGGACTGAGCTACCTTCAGTCTATCTCGAATCAACTTCACCTTCTCCTTAGACTCTTTGATTAAGTCTGGTCCAAACAATTGTCGGTCTCCAACTTCGTCCCACGACAATGGTGCCCTACATCTCCTTCCGTACAATGCCTCGAACGGTGCCATCTTCAAACTGGCCTGATAACTGTTATTGTATGAGAACTCCGCGTAGGACAAGTTGTCATCCCAACTAGATCCATAATCTAATGCACAGGCTGTTAGCATATCTTCCAGAATCTGATTGACTCTCTCCGTCTGTCCATCTGTTTGCGGATGAAACGCGGTGCTAAACTCTAGCCTGGTACCCTAAGTTTCATGTAACTGATTCTAGAACTTTGAGGTAAACTGGGTTCCTCTATCTGATACGATGCTCCTCGGAACTCCATGCAGACATACAATTCTGGTCATGTATATCTTAGACAACTTTGCACTGGTATAAGTGGTTTTCACAGGAATAAAGTGGGCTACCTTCATCAGTCGGTCTACTACTACCCAGATTGAATCGTATCCTGCTTTGGTCCTGGGCAATCCGGTAATAAAATCCATGCCAAGCTTCTCCCACTTCCATTCGGGTATTGGCATAGGTTGTAACAATCCTGCTGGCTTTTGATGTTCTACCTTTACTCTCTGGCATACATCACAAACTGCTACATACTCCACAATATCCTTCTTCATACCGGTCCACCAGAAAATATCCTTCAAATCCAAATACATCTTAGTATTTCCTGGGTGAATCGAGTATGGGGAATCATGGGCCTCCTGTAAAATCAACTTCCTGATCTCCGGGTCATTGGGCACATAGATTCGATCCTCAAACCATAGGTTGTCATGTTCATCCTCACGAAATCCTTTAGCCTTTCCTTCGCTCATCCTCTCCTTTATAGAGACAACCTCTTTGTCCGCTTCCTCAGCTTCTCGGATTTTATCCATCAGGGTAGACTGGATTTCTAGTGTTGCTACATAGCCTCTCAGAACTATCTCCAAACGTAATTCTCATAGGTCCTCGGCTAACTCCTTTAGAAACTCCTCCATCATTAGGGTATTGACATGGCTCTTACGGCTTAGCGCATCAGCTACTATGTTAGCCTTCCCGGGATGATAATGCAATCTCATGTCATAATCCTTAATGAGTTCCAGCCATCTCCTTTGCCTAAGATTCAACTCCTTCTGAGTGAATATGTACTTCAAACTCTTATGGTCCGTATATACTTCGCAATGGTTTCCAATGAGAAAATGTCTCCACGTCTTCAATGCATGCTCTACGGCTGCTAACTCGAAATCGTGGGTGGCATAGTTCATCTCATGAGGTTTCAGTTGTCGTGAAGCATACGAAACAACTCTTCCTTCCTGCATAAGAACTGCTCCAAGTCCTCGACGTGAAGTGTCGCAGTACACCTCATAGTCCTTATGTTGATCTGGTAGAATCAACACAGGGGATGATACCAACCTTTTCTTCAACTCCTGGAAACTAGTCTCACATTCTTCGGTCCAACAGAACTTGGTGTCCTTCTTCAACAACTCCGTCATAGGCTTTGCAATCTTCGAGAAATTCTCGATAAATCTCCGATAGTATCCTGCGAGTCCAAGAAAACTCCGGATCTCTCCAACGGTCGTCGGTGCTTCCCAACTGGTCACAGTGTCCAACTTGGCGGGATCTACTGCTATTCTGTCTCCGGATATAACATGTCCAAGGAATCCGACTTCCTTCAACCAAAACTCACATTTGCAAAACTTGGCATATAACTGATGTTCTCTAAGCTTCTCCAATACCAAGCGCAAATGCTCTTCATGCTCCTCTTCATCTTTCGAGAAGATCAAAATATCATCTATGAACACTACGACGAACTTATCCAAATACTCCATAAACACTTTGTTCATCAGGTTCATAAAGTATGCCGATGCGTTTGTCAGACCAAACGACATAACAGTATACTCATACAACCCATACCTAGTGGTAAAGGCCGTCTTAGGGATATCTTGCTCTCGGATCTTCAATTGATGGTACCCTGATCGCAGATCGATCTTGGAAAATACCTTAGCTCCTTGCAATCTATCGAACAGACCATTGATCATTGGCAATGGGTACTTGTTCTTGATCGTTACTTCATTCAATCCTCGGTAATCAACAACCATTCTTAACGATCCATCCTTCTTCTCCACTAGAAGTACTGGCGAATCCCAAGGCGAAGAACTTGGGTGTATGAATCCTTTATCCAGTAACTCCTTAATCAGCTTCTTAATTTCCTCCAAATCCTTTGCGGGCATCCTATATGGTCTCTTAGAAATTGGCCCGGTGCCTGGCAAAAGTTCAATAAAAAACTCTATATCTCTATCCGGTGGCATGCCAGGTAACTCCTCTGGAAACACATCCAGATAATCCTTCACTACTGGCACTTTCTCCTGAACAACTCCCGACAGGGAATTTAATCTACTCCTCTTTGACTCATGCCGGGATACATACTTGATCCTTCTTCCTTCCGGCGTAGTAAGCAAAATGGTCTTACTGGTGAAAGTGCAACTAATCCCCGGGTGGTTTTGGTAATTAATAACAACATATATATCATTGAACTAATATTTACTTGAGAATCATTTCAGAGAAGTTCGATGATATGGGTATGGAAATGTCTGAAGAAGTGGACCCCTCAAAATGCTAAGACAAGCATTGGCAAAAGCTCAAGACTCTATTTTTGGTTTAGTGATCAAAGATCACATTGAGTCCATAGGAAAAGCCAATACTATTAAAAGGGGATGAGGTTGTGTTGATGATCTGGTTGCTCAAGTGCTTAGTGATCTAGCTCCCTCAACTATCAGCACTCTTCACTACTTAACACACTCATAAGTAATCTCGGACAAACCGATTCTGCAAACTCACTCCCACCGAGATGAACCACCTCAGTTATTCTTCCAAACCCTAATTTCTCGGTCCATCCGATTTTGAGTTTCGGTCTCACCGAAACTGGACTGCCAACCTTCTGTAACCGATTGACATCACTTCGGAATATCCGAGTTGTTAATTTCGGTCCCACCGAGAATGGCAAGCTCCCACCTTTGACTCACATCGGACACACCGAGATGGTATTTTCGGTCCCACCGAAAATCCCAACGTTCACTATATTTGAACTTTCGGTCTGACCGAGTTTTCACTTCGGTCTCACCGAGATTGCTCAAATATGTGTGTAACGGTTGGATTTTGTGTGGAGGCTATATATACCCCTCCACCCCCTCTTCATTCGTGGAGAGAGCCATCAGAAAGTCTACCACTCCTACCATACACTTTCTGAGAAGAGAACCACCTACCCTTGTGTTGAGATCAAGTCATTCCATTCCTACCATATGAAACTTGATTTCTAGCCTTCCCAAGTTGCTTTCCACTCAATCCTTTCTTCCACCACAGCCATATCAGTGAGGAGAGTTGAGTGTTGGGGAGATTATCATTTGAAGCACAAGAGCAAGGAGTTCATCATCATCAACAACATCTGTTACCTTTTGGAGGGTGGTGCCTCCTAGATTGGTTAGGTGTCGTTTGGGAGCCTCCGTCTTTGAGATTTGGAGTTGAACCAAGAAGTTTGTAAGGGCAAGGAGATCGCCTACTTCGTGAAGATCTACCCCGAGTAAGGCTAGTCCTCCGT
Organism: Secale cereale; assembly: GCA_902687465.1. Taxonomy (NCBI): domain Eukaryota; kingdom Viridiplantae; phylum Streptophyta; class Magnoliopsida; order Poales; family Poaceae; genus Secale; species Secale cereale. Next base: position 746,138,860 of record LR738711.1, on the reverse strand, counting down.
GGGCGTAGGCCATGATGGAATAGACAAGGTTGCTTCTTCGTGGACCCTTTGTGGGTGGAGCCCTCCATGGACTCGCGCAGCCGTTACCCTCCGTGGGTTGAAGTCTCCATCAACGTGGATGTACGATAGCACCACCTTTCGGAACCACGACAAAAATCTTCGTGTCTCCAAACTGCGTTTGATCTTCTCCACCTCTCTTTACTACATGTGCAATTTACTTTCCGCTGCTTATACTCTAGAATTGCATGTGTAGGGTGTTACTTGAATTGATCTTAATTGTGAAACTGCCAAAAACTTTGCATAATCAAAAGGCAGATTTTTATATTGTCAAGTAGTCTAATCACCCCCCCTCTAGACATACTTTTGATCCTACAAGTGGTATCAGAGCTTTGGTCTCCATTGTTTTGGTTTCCATTGCATTGGACTCCATAAGCTTGGTTTCACAACCTAGGAGAGTATGGCGTCTAGTGAGGGTAATTATCGTAGAGGTCCTTACTTTGATGGTACAAATTTTGCTAGTTGGAAGCATAAAATGAAAATGCATATTCTTGGTCATAACCCAGCCACATGGGGCATTATTTGTGTTGGTATGCAAGGTGATTTCTTCGAGGAAGGAAAAGTTCCGAATCGCGAAGCTACACCGGAAGAGTTGCGGATGTTGCAAAACAATGCTCAAGCTTGTGACATTCTCTTCAATGCTTTGTGTCCGGAGGAGTTCAACAAAATCAGCCGTCTTGAGAATGCTAAAGAGATTTGGGATACTTTGGTTGAAATGCACGAAGGTACTGAATCTGTGAAGGAATCAAAGCTAGATATTCTTCAAGGACAACTTGACAAGTTCAAGATGAAGGATGGTGAAGGAGTCGCTGAAATGTACTCTAGGCTTGCTCTCATCACAAATGAGATTGCCGGCTTAGGAAGCGAAGAAATGACCGACCGATTCATCATTAAGAAGATTCTCAGAGCTTTGGATGGAAAGTATGACACCGTGTGCACTTTGATCCAAATGATGCCAAACTACAAGACTCTCAAGCCAACTGAAGTCATTGGAAGAATTGTTGCTCATGAGATGACACTTAAGGATAAGGAAGAGCTTCACAATAAGTCAAGTGGTGCTTACAAAGCTACAAGTGATGCTCCTACTACCTCAAGTGACAAGCTAATTTCCAATGAAGAGATAAGCCTAATGGTCAAGAACTTCAACAAGTTCTACAAGAATAGAGGCAAAGAAAGAAGCTCAAAATCTAGATCATATGATGAAAAGAGATCTTCTAGTCGTGATCGAAACTGCTACAATTGTGGAAGACCCGGACACTTCTCAAATGAGTGTACGGCTCCCCACAAGAGAAGAGAAGAATCTCCAAGAAGAAGAGCAAGAGATGAGTCACCTCGGAGAGAGAGAAGGAGTAGAGATGATCGTTATGAACGAAGACCCTCTCGGAGAAGCAAGGATTCGGAGAGGAAAGACAAGTCATCAAGGAGCTACACAAGAAGAAGACATCAAGCTCATGTAGGTGAATGGGTCTCCGGCTCCGACTCCGACAATCAATCCGATGGAAGCTATCACTCCGACTACAGTCAAGATGAAGGTGTTGCCGGACTTGCACTCGTATCCTCCAACTCCAACTCCTACGACTTATTTGATTCACCAAATGAGGGAATTGGAAGATGCTTCATGGCTAAAGGCCCCAAGGTAACACACCCTGAATTCATTGACTTTGATAGTGATGAGGATGACTTGCTTGGTGAAGATGAGCTCTTGCATGATAAATCTAGTGAGCTTAGTAATGATGAAAATGCTAGTAGTCTTTATAGTCGAGAAGAGTCGAATGACAATGCTATGAAGGAGATTGAGCGTCTAACTAAAGAACTAAACACTCTTAAGTTAGCTCATGAAACAACTCAAGAAGATCATAGAGAGCTCCTAAGATCTCATGAGAAGCTACGCTTCAAGAAGCTCACTCTAGAGCAAGAACATGAGTTTCTAAAAGCGATCAATGACGATCTTCGAAAGAAGAGTTCTTCATATCTTGCCAAACGACTTCTCTTGTCTAATTTCTTGCCACCTATTAAGACTAAGCATGACAAGCATAAGAAAAATTCTTCCTCTAGTAGTAACAATAACAATGTTAAATCCAATATTGTTGCTTCTAGTAGTTCTCTTGATTCCACTAACAATGTTTCAAGCCAAGTTACACTTGAGCAAGAAAATAGCTTATTGAAGGAAATCATAGAGAAAGGTGTCTACAAGAGTCTTGCCGGAAGCAAGAACTTTGAGGAGATTGTTCGCAAACAAGGAAGACACCGGAAGAATCAAGGGATTGGTTTTGAGCAAAAGTTCAACGCCGAAGGAGTTGAGTGGGAAGAAGGTCAATACCCTACTCCACAGTTTGTTTCACAAAAGGAGAAGTATGATCCTACTTCTTCCAATGTGGAACAAGCTCAAGATGACCTTCCACCACAAGACCACAAGCTAAAGGCCAAGGACAAGCTTCAAGAGGAGATTGATGCATTCATTGAAGCACCTCAAGCCATGGTCAAGTGGGTTCCCAAGGACACATCAAGTTCTACTTCGTCAAGCTCAACTACAACCCCAAGGATTCCCATCAAGATGATGTGGATCCCAAAGAAGAAGAACTAGAAGGTTCTTGAGGGTGACTCCGCCAACATACTTCACTCATATTCATTTTGGCAAGAACTTGTGCAATCAACTTCCACATCAAGCACTAGTTCATGGAGTCACAAACCCTCTTGTTGGTAAGTCAAGGGACAAGGTAATCATTGCTTTCATGGACATCATCTTTTGTGAACTTCAATCTATGTCTATGGATATTCTTGTTTGTTCCTTGTGGGACTAACCCATGTAGGTATTGAAAGTGCCCTAATCCAAAGGATAGCTCCCAACTCTTGATGATCAACATCAACATTGAGCATCCACATCTTCAACATCTACATGAAGTCTTCTACGACAACCCAAGGTTAGTTTGACCCTTTAAAAGGGGTTCTCACATCTAGGGGGAGCTTTGCTCTAAAATATTGAGCTAAAGCATCTCCAAATGATGTGAACACATAAATGCTTTATGTAAAAGTGGTAACCCCACTTGTGCTTAAACGATGAGTATGACCTATGATCAAATGTTCTCATTTGGCTCCTAAGTCAAAATACTCATATATAGATGACCTAGTCATCGACAAATTGTGTGCTAGTAGCTAGAGTGTTGGTTGTGCATGTTTGACACATATTTCAGTTGCTATCTTATTGTGTGAGCATGTTGAATGCATGATTTTATCCATTCAAGGACATCCATTTGTTGTTTTGATTGTTTTGATTTTTCTGGCCAAATGGATGGACAAGAATGCCTAAGCACCTTCCCTAGCTATCTATGCTTTCTTGTCTCAAATTCTATTCATGCTCATATCACAACTTTGAACAAGTCATTTTCGGACTCTCCGAGTGAGGAACACTCGGAGCCACCGATCCGTCTAAGGCTGACTTCCAAAACCTTCTAAGTCCATTTCGGTCTGACCGGCTTTTCCATCTCGGTCCAACCGAAACGCTTAGACTGATCTAGGTTTCATCTCGGTCTGACCGATATGCGTAACTGCACAGCAGTTATACATCTCGGTGACACCGAGTTTTTCAACTCGGTCCCACCGACAGCATGGGGATATATATACCTGAGGGCTGCGCGTGATTTAACTCTTCAAACCGTTCGCCCCCAATTCCCCTGCTGCCGTCGCCCTGGTCTACGGATCGTCGCCGTCATCACCTGTGCGCCCTCGCCGCAGGTCTCCGCCGCCGTCAACGGTAATCCTCTCTGCGCCGTTGCCGCCGTAGAGGGACTCCACCAAGTTAGGGTGAGTCCCGATCCCTTTCGTGCTCCCCATCTGACTCTTGCATGAATGGTTTGCCATGAATCTATCCACGTTTGAGATATTCCCTAAACATTAGATCAGATCCTCTAGTTTCGAGCGAAATTCTTAGGTTTAGGTTTCCACGGAACGCATCTCGGTGAAGCCGATTTTGAAACTCGGAATGACCGATTTGGCCTCTGGCCATTGCACTGCATCATTCGGTCTAACCGAGTTGTGCAAATCAGTGTGACCGAAACTTAGTTTCAGTGAAACCCTAGGTTATCGGTAGGACCGAAACCCATTTCGGTCTGACCGAAAGTGGTGTGTAGGCCTCTGTATACACTTCGGATTCACCGAAACTTAAAATCGGTTTGACCGAAATACATTCTGTGAAAACTCAAAACTAAGTTTTGAACTCATTTTTTTTGCAAAAACCTCTGCAGTTGTGATAACTCTTCTACTCTGCCTATAACTTATCTTTTCATAGGTTGTCAGCCATGTCAGATGTCAGTGACAGCCAGAACAGCTCTGAGTCACCTTTTGCTGAGATTCCAGAGGCAGATACTAGTCCCGAGGCTAGCAGTTCCAGTGATGATGGTGAGAGGAGCACCCCTAGTGGTTTGCCTCCTGCAGCCACCAGGACCAGGAAGAAAAGAAATTCTGATGATGAGGACTCTGACTTCGTTGCTGAGGAAGTTACCTCCAAGCCAAAGAGGAATGTGGTTGCCAAAGAGCACCAAGGGCAGCAGTCAAGGAAAGGCACAAGCAAGGTAAAGCAGTCAGCTGTTGCAAAGAAGCTCAACTTGGAAGAGCCAGCTCCAAGTAAGGTGAAGAAAACTTCCAAGAGGAAGAGGGTAGTATATGCTGAACCTCAAGTTGATGCAGCTGCTGAAGAAGAAGAAGAAGATGCACCCCAGCCTCCACCTCAGAAAGCTAAGTTCATGGGTGATGCTATTCGGGCTCAAGCCTCCTCTAAGCCCAAGAAGCCTGCTCAAGCCAAGGCAGCTCCAGCCAAGCCCAAGAGAACAACCAGGAGCATTCCAGCTTCTGAGAAGAACAAAGGTGAGATGCCACCGTCTGAATCAGATGAAGAGCATGTGTTGCTTAAGCTCCGTCCTAAGTTGCCACTCCACAATGATGCTCATCCTCAAGCTGAGGACATGAAGGCAAGGAAGGATAAAGGTCTCAGGCTATGGAGACAGTCTGATCCATATGCTGTGAGGAGAAGGACTGCTGTGGACCCCAGATTCCACACCAGAGAGCAGCAGGATTTCTATGAGACCGTGCTGATGGATAAGAAGCCCATTGTTGCTGACACTAGGTATGTTGACTGGGAGTACATTGACAGTGAAGAGCACCGAGACTTCTTTCCCCATGTTCGTGAGAGCTTTACTGCATGTGGAGTTGCTGATTTTGTGGGTCAAGAGCTGACAGCTTGGAATGACGAGATGATCATGCAGTTCTACGCCACAGCCCACTTCTATCCTGATGGCAAGATCACCTGGATGACTGAAGGTCAAAGGTTTTCTTCGTCTGTTGAAGAATGGGCAGAACTTCTGAATGCTCCGGTGCAGAGAGAGGACGACATTGATGTCTATGGGATTCCTAAGAAGAGTCATGATTCCATGAAGAACATGTACAAGGAGATCCCCGCTGCTGATTTGGAAGGGTGGAAGCTTGGCTCAGTGTACTATCTCCAGGCAGGTCTGACCACCACTAACACTATTTTGAGGCATACATTGATGCCCAAGTCTGGAGACCACCGCATGATTCGAGGCTATTCTATCAACATGCTGCACATTCTTGATGAGAAGGCACCTTTCAAGGTGATGGACTTAATGGTAGAGACCATTAAGAGGACTGCAGCTGACCAGAAGAGGTCGTGTGGGTTTGCCCCGCAGATTCAGATGCTCATCAATGCCAAGTTTGGCACGGGCAAATTCATGTTGGATAGGAAGCACTTGCTACTGCAGCCAGAGCATGAGGACAACGTAGTTGTGATGGATGAGGAGGATCCAACCTCAGTTGAAGGACAAGCCAAAATTGAAGCTGCAAAGAAAGCTAAAGCTGACAAAGAGGCAGCAGCAGCAGCAGCTAAGCCAAAGAGCTTTGGAGAACAAATTCTTGAATCTACCCAGAGGATTGAACAACGCCTGGCCAGCATTGAGCAATCTCAGGAAAGCCTAGAGAGGATTGTTGAGGACAAAATCCACGCTCTGGACGTGAAGCTGACTGAGATTTAGGTGTCCGTCAACAAGCTTGAGACAGACATGGAGGAAGCAAGGCAGGAGAGAGCAGAACTCATGCAGGATGATCTAGTCCAGGACTCTCATCGCCAGACTACTCCGGTTCCCAGAGGATCCCGATCTGCAGCTATTCCAGTGACTGACTCCAGGGCTACCACTTCAGCACCAGCTACAGCTCCAGCAGTTACTCCAGCTCCAGCATCCACTCCTCCAGCGCAGACATCAGCAGAAGTCTTCGCCGATGCAGTCATCTCTACACCGACATCTACCCAGACGGGAGCCGCCAGCAGAGCCCGCAGCGACGCTTAGCTCTATACCTTTTCAAACTTTTTGGTAACTTGTTGCCAAAGGGGGAGAAATTGTATAGATCATAGGGCTTCGAGAGAGAGAGTGCTCTTTCGTTCTTTTGCCGGTTTCTTTGAGATACATTGGTTTCTTTTGGTCTTTCGAAACTCTCAGTGTGCTTGCTACTACGTTTGATGCTACCTTAATGAGTGCTTGGTCATACTATGCTTTAATGTGTGCTTAATGCTTATCATATGCTATTCCTTATTGTATGGCTATTTACTCTTGTCTTGGTGATTGAGTGCATGTTATTCATTCTTATCATTTTGTGCGCTCCACCAAGATGTATGTGACATGGAAGAGTGATCCATAATCCTAATCGATTGTGCATTTGCATTCAAACGCAAATTTTAAATAATGCACAAATTTAGGGGGAGCTCTTGTTTATCACATACTTCTCAAAGCGACGATATTATTCATTGATTATATCTTTTGTCGAAGCTTTGATCTATATGTTGTCATCAATTACCAAAAAGGGGGAGATTGAAAGTGCAACTAATCCCCGGGTGGTTTTGGTAATTAATAACAACATATATATCATTGAACTAATATTTACTTGAGAATCATTTCAGAGAAGTTCGATGATATGGGTATGGAAATGTCTGAAGAAGTGGACCCCTCAAAATGCTAAGACAAGCATTGGCAAAAGCTCAAGACTCTATTTTTGGTTTAGTGATCAAAGATCACATTGAGTCCATAGGAAAAGCCAATACTATTAAAAGGGGATGAGGTTGTGTTGATGATCTGGTTGCTCAAGTGCTTAGTGATCTAGCTCCCTCAACTATCAGCACTCTTCACTACTTAACACACTCATAAGTAATCTCGAACAAACCGATTCTGCAAACTCAGTCCCACCGAGATGAACCACCTCAGTTATTCTTCCAAACCCTAATTTCTCGGTCCATCCGATTTTGAGTTTCGGTCTCACCGAAACTGGACTGCCAACCTTCTGTAACCGATTGACATCACTTTGGAATATCCGAGTTGTTAATTTCGGTCCCACCGAGAATGGCAAGCTCCCACCTTTGACTCACATCGGACACACCGAGATGGTATTTTCGGTCCCACCGAAAATCCCAACATTCACTATATTTGAACTTTCGGTCTGACCGAGTTTTCACTTCGGTCTCACCGAGATTGCTCAAATATGTGTGTAACGGTTGGATTTTGTGTGGAGGCTATATATACCCCTCCACCCCCTCTTCATTCGTGGAGAGAGCCATCAGAAAGTCTACCACTCCTACCATACACTTTCTGAGAAGAGAACCACCTACCCTTGTGTTGAGATCAAGTCATTCCATTCCTACCATATGAAACTTGATTTCTAGCCTTCCCAAGTTGCTTTCCACTCAATCCTTTCTTCCACCACAGCCATATCAGTGAGGAGAGTTGAGTGTTGGGGAGATTATCATTTGAAGCACAAGAGCAAGGAGTTCATCATCATCAACAACATCTGTTACCTTTTGGAGGGTGGTGCCTCCTAGATTGGTTAGGTGTCGCTTGGGAGCCTCCGTCTTTGAGATGTGGAGTTGAACCAAGAAGTTTGTAAGGGCAAGGAGATCGCCTACTTCGTGAAGATCTACCCCGAGTAAGGCTAGTCCTCCGTGGGCGTAGGCCATGATGGAATAGACAAGGTTGCTTCTTCGTGGACCCTTTGTGGGTGGAGCCCTCCGTGGACTCGCGCAGCCGTTACCCTCCGTGGGTTGAAGTCTCCATCAACGTGGATGTACGATAGCACCACCTATCGGAACCACGACAAAAATCTTCGTGTCTCCAAACTGCGTTTGATCTTCTCCACCTCTCTTTACTACATGTGCAATTTACTTTCCGCTGCTTATACTCTAGAATTGCATGTGTAGGGTGTTACATGAATTGATCTTAATTGTGAAACTGCCAAAAACTTTGCATAATCAAAAGGCATATTTTTATATTGTCAAGTAGTCTAATCACCCCCCCTCTAGACATACTTTCGATCCTACAACTGGCACATTCAATATTCCCTTCATACTTAGATAACCAATCCATGTCTAATATCACATCAAGTCCTTGAGATTCCAATACTATTAGGTCCGAAGGCAACTAATCACACCATGACTTAGCCATATACTCTGCTCCTGGTGAGGTTACTAACATGGGCGATCTAAGGGCTTGGGTCGGCAGCTTATACTTATCCACGAATCCCCTTGAAATATATGAATGCGATGCACCAGTATCGAATAGAACGAGTGCAGTAAAGGACTTAACTAAGAACTTACCTATAACTGCATCTGGTTGCTCTTCTACTTCCTCCACAGTCACGTGGTTCACTTGTCCTTTGTTGAACGGGTTGGGCTTCTTCCCGGCGCTTCCATTGTCGTTCCCATTCTTAACTTCTGGGCATTCATTAGCATAATGTCTAGTCTTCCCACACTTATAACAAGTGACATGGCTAAAATCCCTCTTGGTGGGTGTGGACGGTGTAGGGCGGTTCTGGTTTCCATTGGCTCCATTCTCGTTTCCATTCCCATTTCCATTGTTGGTGTCAGTGTGGTTGTGCGAGCTACTTCCTCCATGGGTATGTTGAAACTGTCCTACCGCTTTAGGGGTAAAGCGAGGCTTCTGCTGAGCTCCAGAGTTATACTTTCCTTGCCCACACTTCCTCTTGCGACTCTCAATCTACTGATGCTTCCTTTCAATCATCAGGGCGCGGTCAACCAACTCCTGATAGTTATTGAAAGTTGCCACCATCAACTGTACACTCATCTCATCATTCAACCCTTCCATAAATCTCTCCTGCTTCTTGGCATCTGTGGCCATATCATCTGGGGCATAACGAGATAGGGTACTAAACTCATCCACGTACTGAGCCACAGTACGATTTCCTTGGCGCAAGTTGCGAAACTCCTGCTTCTTCATACTCATGGCTCTAGTTGAGACATGGGAGGTACGAAAAGCTTGCTGAATCTGATCCCAAGTGACATTGGCTACGGGGTAAGTGGTTGTGTAGTTCTCCCACCATGCTGCGGCTGGTCCAGACAACTGGTGTGCGGCAAATCGCACCTTCTCAGCATCCGAGCAATTGGCGGTGGTCAAATCCCTTCCAATCTTGCGTAGCCAGTCATCAGCCACAATTGGTTCGATGCTGCTAGCAAACACGGGTGGTTGCAACCTTAAGAAACGTGTCAGGTTGTCCACGGGTGGTGGTGGTGGAGGGTTGATGTTGTTGTTGTTCTGGTTGTTCTGAGTGTTCTGGACAAGAAGTTGCATCAGGGTGTTCTGCTGCTGGATCAACTGGGTGAGCTCAGGGGGAAACTCGAATTCCCGTCTTGGAGGCATCTGATGGGTGTAGAGGGAAGAGATTAGAATAGAATAGAGGTCTAAGGGAAAATCACTACCCATATGCACATGAGACAAACACACAATCATATCACACCAATCAATTTCAGACAAGGTCTTACAAACTAACGATCGTTACAAAAGGTGTTCTAAATCTAGTATTTTGTGGTAAACTACTAGTCACAGGGTGGTCATCTAAAAATATTGATCGGCAGAGGATTCCATAATATCTGCTCCAGCTTCATCTTCATAGTCTTCGTCCTTGCTATCCTCAGCTTCCGAATCTGTGTCATCTATGATGATATAGTCTTCCGGTGGAATCTCCTTGGGTTCTTCTTCCTCGTCTTCTTCTCCCATGAGTATCCCTAACTTCCGGGTCAAGTCGTTATTCTTCTCCACAAGTATTTTCATCTCCTCCTCATATCCGTCGCGTGTAGACTTGAGTTCTTCCTCTAGCTCCAAATTCCTATTTAGGGCCTTCTTCAAATCTATCATCCCAGCACACATCTGGTGCTCCTGGCGACGAATGTGGTGGTTCAACTCCTGGATGAATGCTGCAATGGACATACCCTTTCGAGTGCTGATCATATCCCAATTCTCATATCGGCGTACACAAATCTGATAGATAGTGTCCTTTAGCTCCTGCTTGTAGACTTCTCCAATCCTTCCCATAGCAATGTGGGCTGCCATACTCCTTCCTAGGCTCCATGTAGGTGCATTAAAGGAAAATGATATGAGTGAGGTGACGGGTGCGAACGTCCTTCCTGGAACTTGCTTGAATCAACCAACTCTCCTCCTCAGGTAGAGTGGCATTGTAGGTTACAGTGAAACTTGGTAATCCAATGTTGAGATATCTTGTGACTTCCTTCAGGTGTCGTCCAAAGGGTGTATCATCATCCGGTTGCATGAACTTGTGCTTTGCTTCCACCATCCTAAAGAGTAGAAAAGATGAGGAGTCAGAAAAGAGAAGAGTGAATTGTGCTCTAGGGCTTGTCTTAGTGGTCGTGTCCTATAGTCAGCGTGTGCTCTGATACCATCTTGTAGCGACCAGACCTCAAACAGTCTGATCTCCGTGCATCAATGTCATCCCTGGATCAGTAATGCTGACACGCACGGTACTTGAAGGATTTATAACAGAGTGGCAATCACACACTTATTACATCGATAGTCCAACGATGAATTTATTATAAATAATATGGCTGAAGGCCATCTAATACGATAACAGCGGAATGCTTGGAAGATAAGTGAGTCCATCAACTCCAGCGGCATCACTGAGTATAGAACCACGACCTAAAAGGCATCTTACTCGTCGTCTGAAAAGTCTGCAACATGAAACGTTGCAGCCCGAAAGACGGGTCAGCACATGGAATATGCTGGCAAGGTAACACAAGAGAATGCAATGAAAGTAAAGCTATTCTATATGCAATATGGCTGGTGGAAAGCTCTATGGTTAAGTTTTTGCGTAAAGCCAATTTTTCCCTACTTCAAAGGAATGCATTTTAATTAACTATCATGGTAGTTGAAACATCGTTGAGAAGATAGACATCCTCTCAACCCCAATTAAAAGTAATCGTTAAACCCAACAAAATTAAAAATAGAGTAACATGTTGAGATACACATGAAAATCCAAGTACTAGATACTCAAGACGTCCATAACCGGGGACACGGCTAATCATGATCAGTTTGTACACTCTGCAGAGGTTTGTGCACTTTTCCCACAAGACTCGATCGCCTCCCTTTGGTTTCTCGCACTGCATGATGTTTGAGAAACGGATGACCGAGACATAGTCTTTCAGAAGCGCTAGCACCTTACGATCGGGCGGACCGTACCAACCTACATCCCCTACATCTGCTAGTCCACCACTGTAAGAGTTTGCACAACTTACTCATACTATGCTAGAGCCCATAATAGCATTGTGGTTGCACACGGAAGTTTCTAGTATGAATAATCTCATGATCCCTTTGAGCCTGGGTGGCGGTCCAAAAGAAAAACAGGCAATCTTGGAATACCCGGATGCCTCAATCCACCCAGATGTGTATTAATGTTGCCACCTTAAGTTGAGCCATTAATTAAACAATCTCACATCTGTCATGGATTTCACTCACCCAATCCACGTCTACGAGCATAGCATGTCCTAACAGCAAACGTAGAAGTAACTCCCAAGGGTTTGAATGTAATGTAGGTAATAGGTACTACCTCAATTTACTTCCCAATCCCACAAGTTAGTTGATCCTACTCATGCAATGTGTGAGGGTTTGACTAACGCAATGAAAACTGTGTAATTGGAAAGCATGATAAAGTGTACTTGCCTTGCTGATGATCCGCAAAACCTAGAGACTCAAGGTAGCAAGCGGCGCACTCCGGGTACTCTATCGCAATCAAACAAACAAGCATACAATAAGTACTTAACTAATGCACCGGTAAAACTCAAATAAGTGATCTAACCAGAAAGTTCAACTTAAGAACTCCGGTTTGCAAAAAGAATCAACTCGAAAGAAGCAACGAAACTCAAACTGCAAAAGAAACGAGCTCCGAATTACTAGTTGGCCTAAAGTCAAATTTTACAGTAGCCAAAACCTTGTTCAAGTTGATCTAACGTAAAGAGGGCTTCGAGACGAAGATCTGGGATTTTGAATCACCTGATTCCGAATCTCGAGCGAAAAGAAAAACAAAAAACAAGATCAGGGCAGAAATCACGATCGGGAAAATCGCTGATAAATATCCCGAAAAAGAAAAACGACGAACAGGCTAAGGAACGAACGTTCGCTGTCTGCGGTTAACTGACGAAATCCGTTCGTTAAAACAAACGTACGGACGAACATCCGCTATTTAACTAAACCGGCGGAAAATAAAAAAAACCGAACCGATCTATTAAAAAAACAGATCTAGGTTTTCCTAAACGAACCGATCGGTTAACCGTAAAAAAAAACAAAACAAAAACTACCTCGAACTCCAGCGAACTCCGGCGATCTCCGGCAAGGGGCGGCGGCGGCGCGGCACGGGCAAGGCGGCGGGGCGGCGGGCGGGCGGCGGCGCGGCGAGGCAGGGCGGCGGCGCGGCGCGGGCGAGGCGGCGGGGCGGCGTGGGCTGCGGGGTGGCGGGAGGCGGCGGAAACCAGCGGCGGCGGCGGGAGGCTCGGGCTAGGGTTTGGGGCGCGACGCGACGGGCTGTGGGGCCACTTGGGCCGGCGGCTGCGGCTTATAAAGCCCAGTCTCCCGGTCCGATACGAGACTAGGTCGGTTCCTTTTTTTTCTAAAAGAGTCCCGGCGCAGAAAAATTAACGAAAGAAATACCAAACGGACTCCAAAATTCCCGAAATAAATTTTCACCGTCCTCTAATAATATTTAGGACAAAGTGAACATTTTTTCCGGACCTAAATGCAATTTTGAAAAACGCGTATTTTTCCTATGCAAATAAATTCGAAAATAAATCCGGAAAAATACCAAAAGTGATTTTAACATTTTTCTCCAATATTCCTGTTGTTTTGGAGAAGTCATATTATCTCCGCTCATATTTTGTATTTAGAAATATTTTTAGGAGGGATAAATAATTAGAATCACACTGTCCTCGTACCGGTATTTGAGCGAACTCAAATTCGAAAACGATAAAATTCCCAACTCTCTCCGTAGGTCCTTGAGTTGCTTTGAATTTCGAGGAACTCCACGAACAAAATGCAAAAACATGAAATGCAATTATGATCTCTGTATAACATTCCAAATTAAAATTTGGGATGTTACAAACCTACCCCCTTTAGAATGAATCTCGCCCTCGAGATTTGACTTGGCTAGAGAACAGGTATACTATGCCATATAAGTAGTATATCATATATTAAATGCTATACTACTTTGTGTCATGCATGGCCATAAATACGGTCATCTATGATATATACTCCCTCCATAAATTAATATAAGAGCATTTAGGTCACTATTTTAGTAATCTAAATGCTCTTATATTTGTTTACAGATGGAGCTGGTACTACTCTATGATACTATATATGCACTATGAAGGTACGTACGTAGTATCATACACTAGTATCGTATGCATGATACTATATATATATAGTATATGATACTCCCCACTATATAAGGCTGACCATAGTGGTGGTATCATAGCCGACGATGTCATGCACTCGGAAATATAACAAGTATGCTGATGTGGCAAATAATTAAATATATATAAAGAGGGTTAGAGTAACATATAGGTAGATATTGTATCATGTTAAATGCGATGCTAATTTGTGTCATCCATGGCAATAAATATGATCTATATATGATACTATACTCTATGTATTATACTATGCGCTATAATTAATTAAAGGTACTATCATACACAAGTATCATATATATTGTGTATTCATGATACAAAAATATGATGTTAGGTAATGTAAATGTTTTCAATTAGCACACGGTTCACACACGAAAGTTGTCGTGGTTTTGTCAGGGCAGATGTCTTAGCAAAAGGACTTAGTCGTGAGGCCATCGCTACGGGTTAGCTTAAAGGGGTTAAAGCGGACAAGGACGCAAGGATTTTCATATTAGTTCGGCCCCTTCGATGAAGGTAAAAGCCTACGTCTAGTTTGGTGTAGTATTCCTAGGGTTTCGATGACCAGGGAGCGAATCCGCTTTGCGTGTGTCTCGAGTTGTTGTTCTCTCCTCTAAACCGTCGCAGGGTCGTCCCTTTATATACACGACGTGACACCCGGTCCGGTTTACAGAGTCCCGAGGCCGGCTCATAAATGTGTCCAGCTCGGTCTCTATCCTTTCTTCCTTACATCACAAGTTACACACCGTATGGCGGTTTACAAATCATGGGCCCTAACACCTCTTGGGCTCTAAACCTTTCTGGTACAAAGCATCACGCTCCATGCTCCGCTGGGCTTGAATAGAAATAATCTTGACAGGCATAAACCGGCCCCACCTGGGCGGTTTATACCCAATAGTAATATCCCTGACATTAGGCCCTAGATTGATTTGAACATGTTCATGTCAATCTCCCATGTCTTGTAAAGATCTTCACCTTTCACAGCTTCAAGTGCTTCATAAACCGTCGTGACATCATCTTCCCGGATCGCATTAAACCGTCGTGACGTCATCTGCCCACTTAAATACTTTTACCTGTTTTTTATCTTTTATTCATTAAAGGCTCCGAAGATCGAGGCAACAGTATCTTGCCATATATACTTTTCTGGCTCATTGATTCCCGCGCCTGCTGTTTCATTTTGCGGTTTATAAATTGGGCAGAGGGGTATCTCCTTTTCCCCCCTTGCTCCCTTGCCTCTTCTTCTTCCTCGCGCCCGTTCGTGCTCAAGCTCCGCCGCCGCCGTCGACCCTTGGTTCTTCGTCAAGCTTGGCCGTTGCATCAACCTAGTCGGACCAGAAAAACGTCGGCGCGCCTCCGCACTCTTTTGCTCCGGTAAGTTCCTTCTTTGTCCTGTATATAGATCTCATTAGGGTTTTCCCTGTAGGTTCATAAATAGAGCGTTGTTCCTCATCGTTCTTCGCCATGGCCTGATAGTTAGTGTAGATCTGACCCTCCTGTTTGATAGCTGTAGGAGTAACTGTCAGGACCCCGATCCTAAGTCACACATGTCTAGCCTGTAACACACCATATCACTTTGCGGCCTCACGCACGGTATCCCCACGGGTGCCACCTTACCTGGCCCGGGACCGTTTGCGTATTTTGGCACACGTATATGATAGTGTCGCTAGCATCCATATGACAGAGAACCCGGGCCGACATGACCAGTTATAAACCAAAAGTGCAAAAGTGGCACTAAATTACAGAGACAGGCATACATGACCCAGCAACGAACGTGTCGGTCATCAACGTATGAACCCAAGTCGTAGCAAGCTACAAGGACTTAAAGGAACAACGCATGACATTTCCCCTAAGGGACAGACACAGGAACGAAGAAGGACACATGCCGGCCAGCCTAAGTGTTCCGGAGCAGTAGCAAGTTACCAAGGCTCGGTGGAAGCACTAGGAGACATTTCCCTGTAAGATAGGCTACCAAGGGTAAACAACTAGGTGTCGGATCCCACACATAGCAATACACATTACACGTACGCATAACATGCAAGTATGTGTTGTACAACATGGCATCACAACTTAACTCAACAACTCATATAGATAAAGGCCCAGAAGAGCCATCATAGCATTTATTACAAATAGAGGTCACATGACCCAACATACAGACCATACAGGCAACGGAAGCATAACATGTCTGAGTACAGACAACTACAAATGAAAAAGGCTGAGAAGCCTGACTATCTACAAGACCCTCCCAAGGGTACAAGATCGTAGCTGAGGTAACAAGCTAAACGTCGAAGTCCACGCAGAACCACTAGCGAGACTGAAGTCTCTCTGCAAAAACATAAATTAAGCAAACGTGAGTACAAAGGTACTCAACAAGACTTACATCAGAACTAGCTACATATGCATCAGTATCAACAAAGGGGGTGGTGGAGTTTGACTGCAGCAAGCCAGCTTTGACTCGGTGGCTATCCTAAACTACGACTGCAAGTAACTCTTTTGAGGTGGCGCACACGAGTCCACATATTCACCAATCAATACACCACTATGGATCCGCTCCCGTCTCCCTACGAGAAGGCCATCCATAGCACTCACGCTTATCTTGCGTGTTTTAGAGTATCCACTTTCACTTGTCTATGAACTGTTATAGGCAACCCAGAAGTCCATTTCCGCGGACACGGCTATTCGAATAGATTATATATATAACCCTGCAGGGGTGTACTTCTTCACACACGCTCTCACCACTTACCGCCGTTTACACGACATGTACTCGGCAACCTTCAAGCGGAGGCCCAGCGAGGGTGTCGGCCACGACCTGACTAACCACACAAGTCTCTCGTCCAGGTTTATCGCCTATTTGGGTTCCATCCGTGGGAAGATCCGGCCGGGGTGTCGCTGACGGCCCCAAACGATGTGTACAGGGTTCCCGCATCACCAAACGGGCGATCGGTACACCGTGCCACGTACCTGCCGCGTCACAGCCCACCCCGAGGGTGAGCGCTGCGCACGACCTCCAGTAAACTACAAACACCAGAAACTAGTTGCAACTCCTGGACAGAGAACAAGGGCAGTTAATAAGTCGAGAGGGTCCATTGGTTTCGGGCCCAATGCATGGTAGTAACTGGTCATGGATCAACCAACACAGAACTCAGTTCCTGAGGACGGCTGCAATGAGACAACCCACCATGTACTCCTACATGGCCTCTCATCGCTACCTTTACCAAATCATGCTCACACACTTAGCTCACACACATTAGGACATGTTCATCACCATTCCAATTCATCCCTGATGAATCAGACCTGACACAACTCTAAGCAATAGCAGGCATAACCAGAAAGCATGAATGAGTAGGCACAACATGGCTCAAACAACTCCTACTCATACTAGTGGGTTTCAACTATTTACTGTGGCAATGACAGGTCATGCAGTGGAAAGGGGTTCAACTACCGCAGCAGGTATCAGTTGAAGCGTTGTTGTCCTAATGCATTAAAAGAGAGCAAGAGCGAGAGAGTGGGATTGTATCGGAATGCTCAATGGGGTTTTGCTTGCCTGGCACTTCTGAAGATATCAATGAGTCTTCATCGGTGTCATCGAACTCATCGTCGGAATGTCGTCTACTGAGAGGGGACAAAACCGACAAACAGACAAAGAACACAATCAATGCAATGCGACAATATGATGCATGACCATGACATGGCAATATGCTGTTGATTGAGCTAATGCAACTAGAAATACAATTAAATGAAGTTGGTTTGAATCCAAGGTTCAAATTCAAACTCCATATGTGGTTATTCAAATGCCAATTATTCAAATTGTCCTAAACAGTGGTTGTAAGTTATTCAAACATGCATGAAAATGCCATCAACAGATTCCTTATATTTTTCTGATCATTTGTCATATATAAATTATTTTCGTCTGAGCTACGGTTAATTTTATATGATTTTTAGAAGTTTTGGCTATTTTCTGAAATAAATAAATCATTCTGATTTATTTAAAATTCCAGAAAACACTTATTGCATCAGCACTAGGTCATGCTGACATCAGCAAGTCAACAGGGGCTGGTCCAGTCAAACCTGACCAGTGGGGCCCACTGGTCACTGACTAAGGGCTGGTTTGTGTGCATGACAGGTGGGACCAGTCAACATTGACTTGACCAAAGTCAAAACTGGCACGTGGGGTCCACTGGATTAGTACTAATCTAAACAGGAAAATTTAGACTAACCTAATTAGGCGCAAGGGCCCACACGTCAGTGTCAGAAGGGTTAATTAAGCTTAACAGAAAACTTAATTAAAATTAGCAGGGGCCAGGGCCCACTTGTCAGCGACTCAGGGGAGGTCAAACCCCCGGTCAGAGAGGCCAAACGACCGGCGGCTAGCCGCCGGCGAGGCTGAACACGGCGGAGGACGTTAGAAATCCGCCTCCGGCGACGAAAAGAGTGGCGGAGGGGCTTGGCGTGATGCTGGTCCTCGTCCACATCCAACGGAGCCATCAGCTCGCGCCGGGGAGGACCAGATCGATGGTGGCGAGGGAAGTGCGGTGGCCGGAGTTCGGGTCTGTGCGGGTTTGGGGTTGTGGTGCGCGAAGTTACGAGCTGGTGGCGGCGTTAGCTTGCTGCGGGGCTGCTGAGGACGGTGACGTGCTCGGTTCTGAGCTTGCGCGTCTGTGGCCACGACGGCGACAAGCTCAGCGGCGGCCGGGGTTCTGTCGCGGCGGAGCTATGGCCTAGAGGTCATGCGCGGCTAGGGGAGAAGGGGGAAACGGCTCGGGGGCTCACGGTGGGTGCAGAGGCGTCGACGTGGGCTCGGGGGAGGCTCGGAGCAGAGCAGGGCGTCGAGGGGGATCTCCGGCGGCCGGAGCTTCAAGACGAGGTCGGGGAAGACGCTAAGAGGCTCCCGAGCTCACGTGCGTGGGCGTGTAGATTCACGGGTCTGTGGCGGAGCTCGTAGACATGTCGAGGGGACGAGGGGGAGGCGGTGGCTGCGGCTACGGCCGTCGGTGCGCTCCGGCTCTCGCGGGTGAGCTCGGAGAAGGAAGCTAGCGGAGGGGAGGGGAGGAGTGGATGGCCAGAGCGGTCGGGGGAAGGTGTGTGGCGTCGTTTGGGACATCCAGGGCGACGAGGGGGCATGCAGGCAGGCTGGAGGTGGCCGGCGCGTGGCTGCGGGCGCCGGGCACATGCCCTCGTCCTTGTGGCGAGAGGAGGAGGATGACTGGCACTGGGCCAGCACAGTGCTGGGCCGGCCCATGGGTTTCCAGGTGAGCGCCAGGTAAGTCTCTAACCTTTCTAATTTGTTTTCTTTTCTATTTTTGTTATTTTGTTTTGATTTAGTTTAAAGCCCAAATCATTTTAATAAATCCTCAAAATAATTGTGGGCATTAAATAAATTATTACAGGGGCCCTCAACTATTTTCAGAATTGTTGGAGCATTTAAAGACATTAAAAATATTTAAATGCCCCAATTTAAATACAATATGGGTTATTCAAAAATCCAGAATGGTCCTAGAAATATGTGCAACATTTTTGGCAGAGGTTTTTAATCAATCCAAAAATGATGGACTTTTCCAAAGGGCATTTTGGGTTCATTGAAAAAGATTTGAATTTGACCCTAGTTAAATTCATTTAGTGCTAGGGTTTGAACATCCCCATTTCAAGTTTAACAAAATTTTAAACATGATGCACATGCAAAAACTATCCTAAGGCAAAGTAAAGCTAGGGATGTGACAACTCACCCCTACTAAACAAGAATCTCGTCCCGAGATTCAAGACGTGAGATAAGAAATCAGAGGGGACACTAACTAACACAATCTTCTCGATTCAACTGTCCTCCTCGAAGTTGCTGATTCATTGCATCATGTTGATCCTGACATCCTTGATTACCAGATCTTTGTCCAACGCAGTGATAACAGAAGAAACTCTATAGTAATCTATCTTGCCAAAGATCGAGCAACTCAGATCAACTCATGGAGTGAGACGTTGAGACATCTCTTGAGCTGAGACACAGAGTACACCTCCAGGGGGATGGAGTGAAACAAATGATGAAGGTTCACCTAGTGGCAATAATTCCACACCTAAGAATATGGTGATCGATGTCACTAAACGGGGCACCTTTAAAGAAGATGACTCGTAGAGTTATTCCCTTAAGTGGCAAAAAGAATTACTTTTGATATAGAGATCATTGGAACTCTCTATACCAGCCTAAGGCAAACACAATCAATCATTTGACGGAGTCCGAAGGAATGACATTCTCGGGCCAAAAATGGATGATGTGGACTACCTTGTATAAGACAACACAAGGGATGATTTTGGTTATCATCGGAAATGGATGGGACCCATGGTAGGACCACTTTTGAAGATAATCCTGAACAGCAGTGATTGAGAACGGTAACCCATGGAGAATTGGCACATTGGCGGTGCAAGCTGGGAACAAAATGCAAATGCTGGGAATGATTCTGGTAACTGGGATGAATCCCAACAGTAGAGGGAATCTACTTCTAAGGGGTTATAGCATAACCAAGAACACTGGGAGCAATCCTGGTTAGAGCCAGAGATAACACCTAGTGCTTGTGCGTGCTCTCAAGAACTTGAGCATTCCCATATTCATCAAGTTTTTACCAATATCCGTGTCAAGGATCCCGTCAACATCACATACTACCATGATGAATAATGATGGATGATGCAGATGCAAAGGAAGATAACACCTTCTCGGATTTCACCTTGGCGAAGCCAAGGGGATGAAATCTGGATGATCGACCGAGAGACATTTAGCACTCCGCTTCTAATGTTCTCCTTGATGTGCTAGCGCAACCCATTTATTAAAATGGTTTGATACCTAGAACGTCAAGTAAAAGGTCGAACTTCAGGAGCACAAAATCCATAGGGAACAACTAGGGAGTAAATCCTACGAAATCCTTATGGGGAGGTGGCCAACTTCTTCAATCAAGATTCTACAACAATAGGTCTTCCAGCTGCGTGTGTTGGCCACGACATCCACTTTACCGGTCATCGAGAGACCAATATTATAGTTCTTGGGAAAAGGCTCCAACCATCATATCTGCCCGAGATTCAGTTCTGGTTGGTGTCAGGACATTCCAGACTCATCGAGTCTAGAAAGAAAAATGAAAGTTTACAACACAAATCAATGAGATGGTGTTGCGAGATTCTCGGGGAGTGAACTACGATAGCAAGCTCCAAAACATGAGCTGGTTCTGCTACATACATGTGAACACATTGTCCAAGACAAACATGACCACGTAGTAGTCTTACAATGAAACACTACCAAGTTCGGGTTGGGGAACCATCATCGAGGATATCAAAGTCCTTGATTAAGCATGGGTTAGCTCTTAAGAAGGAACTCCTTCTCCTTAAACAAATCAATCAGTGGCTTGGTGTGCTAGGGATACATATAGAGTGAAGGTTGCAAGGCTCCAAACCACAAAATACTTCGCACGTATGCATGACTGACTTGGGATGATTCCACGGAAGAAAAATAACTTTCTCAAACTCACGGTGGCAACTTACATCAATTACACATGAATTAGGGAAAGTCTCTTCTCTCATCCAACATATACCTCATGAACGAGACACGAAGGCAATGCTTACAAAGTTTCCAACACTAGCTTAATGTCCTACAAAATCATGGAGAAGATAGCAGTGTTGCTGATGGGCTCAACAACAATTCATCCAGGTTTCCATGGAGATGGAATTCCATAATTATGTGAACAAGTGATAGTATTGGTCAGACCCAGAAGATATAATGGTGTATGCTCGAGGAATCAACCACGAGTAGGACAACATTATGAACAACGTTGGTTCTGATTTGATTTGAGGATAGCCCATACTCAAATCAAAGTTTTGATATGACAATAGGTCCAACAATTGATCACATGGATCAACCGATCAAGATATCATCTTTCTTCAACACACACACACCAAAGATATCCCTTAGAAGGAACTAAGTCAGGCAAGCTCTTATCTTCCAACTCTCCAGGTTGTTGTTTAGCTTAACTAACCAGTTCAGGGTATCCAACACAGATTCTTGGAGAAGTGGTGGTTTATAAGGAACCAACTTGATCACGAGCTCAACATAACGGCCAGGAAACAACCTGGTAATACTTCCGAGAAGATATTCGGAAAACCACGAACCACCGATATGTTACTAAGCTTGAGAACAATCTTGCTTTTCAGGGCAAAACGATATGATCAAATGAGCGAGGACTTAACAAAATCCTAACTCATCAATCAAGGAGTGCACCAGGAAAGTGGACTAGGTAGCACGATCAACCTTAGGGTGATGATTCAATAATCAACTCGCTAAGGATGAGGTTATTGTCCATTTAACTACCAAGCAACAGAGTTGCTAGGAGTATTGATTTCACACATCGCAATTTACTTGTCGGTATTCCGGTTACCATAACACGGAGACCGAGAAATAAACGATGATGGCGAGAAGTATCACCTTATCAAAAGTTCATAGGAGGTGGTGCAATTCCCATGACATTCTTGACATAAAGATGGTAGTACTCCAGGATAGAACAGTTTAGAAGCTGGATCAGCATTCTTCACCTGCGAAGTACAACTTCTTCGTCCCAATCCTGAATATGAATAAGGTACTGGAGTTTGGTTCTCCTAGTCATTCCAGAATAGAATGGCTTGACAGACCACAAGAGTAAAAGGCATCGATGAACACGGGTGCACAACTACTCCTGACTATCAACTGATAGACGGGGGTCATGATACAACTAACAAAAAGACAACTCAAGGAACAAATAACTTCTGAGTTGTGGATGCATAGATTAACATGTCGAACGAGTTCAACATATTTCTTCCGGATAACCCATGCAGAAAATAGAATTGGCAGAGTCACCATAGGAATGGAGTACTACTCAGGAGCACTCTGGTTGTGATCTTTTGGTTCGGAAGAACTTCTGCCATAATGGTTCATGGTATTGGAAGAACGATAACCACAGACCTCGAGGACTATCACAAGGTTACTAATATCCTAAAGGGACGAGCAAATACTACCAACATGAAGTAGGTAGAAAGAATCTTGGGTTCAAGAACCCAGGAGTAGAATGCCTACTAACTAAATGGCATCACGGGATGCTTTCGAGAATAATGGCCAGAATCATCACACTGAGAATATAAAGCATTGCTGGATTACTTGGTGATCTTCTAAGACAGCTAGGGTCATAATAATAATTCCAACATATATGTCGAGGTAACAGAGTACCTCAACACACTGACTAGTGTGATTAATCTGGCCTAAAAGGACATCAGAATAGGGAGGAAAGGTTTGCAAATGCATCAGATTGTTTAGAGACCTAGGATGACTCGGACAGCATAACGGCTGTAAATGCTCGAAAATACTTTTGAGACTCGTGCACAAGATAGCATAACCACTCAACATCATAATGTCAAGGTTCTGAGATCAACAATTGATCACACAGAAGTAGAATAAACTGAACTGAGAGTTGAATCCACAATTAACGTGATCCTGATAGACATAAGACAAAGCCTAGTTCTTAATCCCCGTAGAAAGAAGAAGGTGACTCAGATCAGAAGGTCATAAGGTAAAGGAGTAAAAAGAGCCTTACGTTCCCTTTCACAATCAATTCCCTTACATAACTAAAGAATTTCTAGACACGACTTCGACCAGTTTGGCTTACTAATCCTACAGGCAGTCAGGCTCTGATACCAAAGCTGTCAGGACCCCAATCCTAAGTCACACAGGTCTAGCCTGTAACACACCATATCACTTTGCGGCCTCACGCACGGTATCCCCACGGGTGCCACCTTACCTGGCCCGGGACCGTTTGCGCACTTTGGCACACGTATATGATAGTGACGCTAGCATCCATATGACAGAGAACCCGGGCCGACATGACCAGTTATAAACCAAAAGTGGCACTAAATTACAGATACAGGCATACATGACCCAGTAACGAACGTGTCGGTCATCAACTTATGAACCCAAGTCGTAGCAAGCTACAAGGACTTAAAGGAACAACGCGTGACATTTCCCCTAAGGGACAGACACAGGAACGAAGAAGGACATATGCCGGCCAGCCTAAGTGTTCCGGAGCAGTAGCAAGCTACCTAGGCTCGGTGGAAGCACTAGGAGACATTTCCTTGTAAGATAGGCTACCAAGGGTAAACAACTAGGTGTCGGATCCCACACATAGCAATACACATTACACGTACGCATAACATGCAAGTATGTGATGTACAACATGGCATCACAACTTAACTCAACAACTCATATAGATAAAGGCCCGGAAGAGCCATCATAGCATTTATTACAAACAGAGGTCACATGACCCAACATACAGAGCATACAGGCAACGGAAGCATAACATGTCTGAGTACAGACAACTACAAATGAAAAAGGCTGAGAAGCCTGACTATCTACAAGACCCTCCCAAGGGTACAAGATCGTAGCTGAGGTAACAAGCTAAACGTCGAAGTCCACGCGGAACCACTAGCGAGACTGAAGTCTCTCCGCAAAAACATAAATTAAGCAAACGTGAGTACAAAGGTACTCAGGAAGACTTACATCAGAACTAGCTACATATGCATCAGTATCAACAAAGGGGGTGGTGGAGTTTGACTGCAGCAAGCCAGCTTTGACTCGGTGGCTATCCTAAACTACGACTGCAAGTAACTCTTTTGAGGTGGCGCACATGAGTCCACATATTCACCAATCAATACACCACTATGGATCCGCTCCCGTCTCCCTACGAGAAGGCCATCCATAGCACTCACGCTTATCTTGCGTGTTTTAGAGTATCCACTTTCACTTGTCTATGAACTATTATAGGCAACCCAGAAGTCCATTTCCGCGGACACGGCTATTCGAATAGATTATATATATAACCCTGCAGGGGTGTACTTCTTCACACATGCTCTCACCACTTACCGCCGTTTACACGACATGTACTCGGCAACCTTCAAGCGGAGGCCCAGCGAGGGTGTCGGCCACGACCTGACTAACCACACAAGTCTCTCGTCCAGGTTTATCGCCTATTTGGGTTCCATCCGTGGGGAGATCCGGCCGGGGTGTCGCTCACGGCCCCAAACGATGTGTACAGGGTTCCCGCATCACCAAACGGGCGATCGGTACACCATGCCACGTACCTGCCGCGTCACAGCCCACCCCGAGGGTCAGCGCTGCGCACGACCTCCAGTAAACTACAAACAACAATAACTAGTTGCAACTCCTGGACAGAGAACAAGGGCAGTTAATAAGTTGAGAGGGTCCATTGGTTTCGGGCCCAATGCATGGTAGTAACTGGTCATGGATCAACCAACACAGAACTCAGTTCCTGAGGATGGCTGCAATGAGACAACCCACCATGTACTCCTACATGGCCTCTCATCGCTACCTTTACCAATTCGTGTTCACACACTTAGCTCACACACATTAGGACATGTTCATCACCATTCCAATTCATCCCCGATGAATCAGACCTGACACAACTCTAAGCAATAGTATGCATAACTAAAAGGCATGAATGAGTAGGCACAACATGGCTCAAACAACTCCTACTCATACTAGTGGGTTTCAACTATTTACTGTGGCAATGATAGGTCATGCAGTGGAAAGGGGTTCAACTACCGCAGCAGGTAACAGTTGAAGCATTGTTGTCCTAATGCATTAAAAGAGAGCAAGAGCGAGAGAGTGGGATTGTATCGGAATGCTCAATGGGGTTTTGCTTGCCCGGCACTTCTGAAGATATCAATGAGTCTTCATCGGTGTCATCGAACTCATCGTCGGATTGTCGTCTACTGAGAGGGGACAAAACCGACAAACAGAGAAAGAACACAATCAATGCAATGTGACAATATGATGCATGACCATGACATGGCAATATGCTGTTGATTGAGCTAATGCAACTAGCAACACAATTAAATGAAGTTGGTTTGAACCCAAGGTTCAAATTCAAACTCCATATGTGGTTATTCAAATGCCAATTATTCAAATTGTCCTAAACAGTGGCTGTAAGTTATTCAAACATGCATGAAAACGCCATCAACAGATTCCTTATATTTTTCTGATCATTTTTCATATATAAATTATTTTCATCTGAGCTACGGCTGATTTTATATGATTTTTAGAAGTTTTGGCTATTTTCTGAAATAAATAAATCATTCTGATTTATTTAAAATTCCAGAAAACACTTATTGCATCAGCACTAGGTCATGCTGACATCAGCAAGTCAACAAGGGCTGGTCCAGTCAAACCTGACCAGTGGGGCCCACTGGTCAGTGACTAAGGGCTAGTTTGTGTGCATGACAGGTGGGACCAATCAACATTGACTTGACCAAAGTCAAAACTGGCACGTGGGGTCCACATGATTAGTACTAATCTAAACAGGAAAATTTAGACTAACTTAATTAGGCACGAGGGCCCACACGTCAGTGTCAGAAGGGTTAATTAAGCTTAACAGAAAACTTAATTAAAATTAGCAGGGGCCAGGGCCCACTTGTCAGCGACTCAGGGGAGGTCAAACCCCCGGTCAAAGAGGCCAAACGACCGGCGGCTAGCCGCCGGCGAGGCTGAACGCGGCGGAGGACGTCGGAAATCCGCCTCCGGCGACGAAAAGAGCGGCGGAGGGGCTTGGCGTGATGCTGGTCCTCGTCCACATCCAACGGAGCCATCAGCTCGCGCCGGGGAGGACCAGATCGATGGCGGCGAGGGAAGTGCGGTGGCCGGAGTTCGGGTCTCTGCGGGTTTGGGGTTGTGGTGCGCTAAGTTACGAGCTGGTGGCGGCGTTAGCTTGCTGCGGGGCTGCTGAGCACAGTGACGTGCTCGGTTCCGAGCTTGCGCGTCTGTGGCCACGACGGCGACAAGCTCAGCGGCGGCCGGGTTTCTGCCGTGGCGGAGCTATGGCCTAGAGGTCATGCGCGGCTAGGGGAGAAGGGGGAAATGGCTCGGGGGCTCACGGTGGGTGCAGAGGCGTCGACGTGGGCTCGGGGGAGGCTCGGAGCAGAGCAGGGCGTCGAGGGGGATCTCCGGCGGCCGGAGCTTCAAGACAAGGTCGGGGAAGACACTAAGAGGCTCCTGAGCTCGCGTGCGTGGGCGTGTAGATTCACGGGTCCGTGGCGGAGCTCGTAGACACGTCGAGGGGACGAGGGGGAGGCAGTGGCTGCGGCTACGGCCGTCGGTGCGCTCCGGCTCTCGCGGGCGAGCTCGGAGAAGGAAGCTAGCGGAGGGGAGGGGAGGAGTGGATGGCCAGAGCGGTCGGGGGAAGGTGCGTGGCGTCGTTTGGGACATCCAGGGCGACGAGGGGGCAGGCAGGCAGGCTGGAGGTGGCCGGCGCGTGGCTGCGGGCGCCGGGCACACGCCATCGTCCTTTTGGCGAGAGGAGGAGGATGACTGGCACTGGGCCAGCACAGTGCTGGGCCGGCCCGTGGGTTTCCAGGTGAGCGCCAGGTAAGTCTCTAACCTTTCTAATTTGTTTTCTTTTCTATTTTTGTTTTTTTGTTTTGATTTAGTTTAAATCCCAAATCATTTTAATAAATCCTCAAAATAATTGTGGGCATTATATAAATTATAACAGAGGCCCTCAACAATTTTCAGAATTGTTGGAGCATTTAAAGATATTCAAAATATTTAAATGCCCCAATTTAAATACAATATGGGTTATTCAAAAATCCAGAATGGTCCTAGAAATATGTGCAACATTTTTGGCAGAGGTTTTTAATCAATCCAAAAATGAAGGACTTTTCCAAAGGGCATTTTGGGTTCATTGAAAAAGATTTGAATTTGACCCTAGTTAAATTCATTTAGTGCTAGGGTTTGAACATCCCCATTTCAAGTTTAACAAAATTTTAAACATGATGCACAGGCAAAAAATATCCTAGGGCAAAGTAAAGCTAGGGATGTGATAGTAACTCCGCTTCCTCATAGCGCCTTTATTTTCCCCAATAGTACTAGTTTTAGATTGCATCTGCTAGAGCCTTCGTCGCGTCTGTTGACTATAAACTGAATATTTCTGAATTTCCAACATGATGTAGATCCATAGCTTCATCACTATTTGTACAAAAATTGTTTCTTCATAACTTCATATCTGCATCCTATATATTCTCATTGGCGGTTTAGCTATCTCAAAAACTATAAACTGGTAGATACCATTAGGCCCTGCCTAAACCGCCGTTAGATAAGCACCTTTGAAAATACTGCCGGTTTGAGTTTGCTTAGATCGTAAACCGGCTCTTCATTATATTTTCAACCTTCCCTTCCAAAATGGCGACTCAAGCCAAGCAGTTTACTTCTTGCAATTGGGTCCAGTCCCGGGTTACTGAGGAAGATTTGCAGAAACTGGCTGAAATTGGCGCTTTAGGTCCACAAAATGTCCTTCACTGGAGAGCCTCCGGATCAGAGTATCCTCCAGAGCCCAAGGAGGGAGAATTTATTGTTTTTCTTTATCATTTAGCCCGGGGATTCAGTCCTCCCGGGTCGAAGTTCTTCCGTGATGTGCTAGCTAATTTTCAACTTCACCCGCAAGATATTGGGCCCAACTCTGTGTCAAACATTTGCAATTTTCATGTTTTTTGCGAAGCTTATCTGCAAGAGGAGCCGTCGGTTGATTTGTTCCGGGATTTCTTCCATCTAAACTGTCGGACAGAATTCTCTGACGGTCCAAACACTGAACTTGGCGGGATGTCCATTCAGAAGAGAAAGGACATTAATTTTCTTCATGCCAGTCACCACAGTCACCCCAAAGACTGGAATCAAACTTGGTTTTACTGCTTAGACACTTCTCCTGAAGATAAAAATCCTCTACCTGGTTATCGCTCCCACCGGCTCTTCGAGAACCATCCCTTTCCACACGGCTAAGTGCCCAGGAACGGGCTAGATATGCTCCTCAACTTTCGAAGCTCGGGGCCTTCACTGCCAATGGCTTGACAGGGGTTGATTTTGTTCGTTGTTGGATTTATTGGAGTATTATCCCAATAAGCCGGTGCGCCGGTTTAATGTGAGAATATACTGGAGACCCAAAAGATCCTTTGCGCCATACTGAAGCTGTGTTAGCAGAAAATGAGGTCAACGAAGCTGTTAAGAAACTGCTGAATGAGCCAGTAGAGACTTGCAGCCAAACCGGATTGGCTCCCTTCTGTGAGCTCAACAAACCATCAGCGGTAAATATTTCTTTCATATTGCTTTGCTCTGTCACAATCCATCTTATTACTTGTCTTGAATGTCTTCATAATCTTTAACAGGGCAATGACCCATTCTGGAAGAGGAAGGTTCAAGATAAACCGGCGAAGGTGCCTCGCCAAAAGACCAAAACTGTTAAGAAGGCCACCAAGAAGAAAACCACTGATGTATCTGAATCCAACCCGGAGGATGATGATCCGGCCTCCGAGGTACTACTTGACTCTCTTGATTCATTTGGCTATCTTTACTTGTAATTCATTAGCAATGGTTGTACCCAGGGACACGCTGAAGGCAATAAAGCGGATGATGTTGAGGTAATTACTCTTTCCTCTGGTTCAGAACCTCTGGCAACACCAAAAATTCGTCGAGCAAGCTGGAAAGTACAGTTTTCTCACCCTTCCGCTTACTTGGACCCAAACTTTCTTTTGAAGAAACAGCAACACGAAGCTCACCGCACCACGCGGCATACTGGCCATGCCATTGAGTCCACCGGTTTAACGCACACACCAGCCCGGAGGCGTCGCTTAGAGGTTTCATACGCTCCAGATACTCTTTATCCCAAAGCAGGTCATATTCGACAGCCTCTTAATCCGTCTGACTCAATTTACCAAGAAACTCCTCATTCATCTTCTGGCGAATCAACAGCCACGCAGATTCCTCCCCTCAAGACTGTTCCTGGGTAAGTTTTTTTTTCACTTGGCCGGTTTAACTTCTGTCTTGACTCTTTTGATTTTCACCATCTTTAACTTTCGCAGTAAACCCAGGCCTAGCAAAAAATGCTAAGCTAAATAAGCTGGCAGGTGATAACACAATTCCTGAACCGGCCAAAGACCCTAAATTTGTTGAACCTGCTGAAGACAATGTTGATATTCTGCATGACGATCCTCCTCTCATGGATCACGAAGTCTTTGTTGATCAAGGGAGTGATCCCATGGATCGTGATCTTGAACTAGCCAATCATGTCCAAGCCAGTACTACTCCTGCTAGTTCGGCTAAACACACGGTCGCTTCAACTAAAGATGTTGAAATCACTGGGATCGGCTACACTACTCCTAGTGAACCTGACGCTTTGTCCAAGCATATTGCAAAGGATGAAATTCCTAGCAAGGACAAAGGAAAATGGAGTATTGACTTGTCCAATTATGCTCAGCTCAGTGCCCAAGAACTCCATTCCGGCTATCTAAACCGGCTGTACACTAGCCATGATCATGAGGCCGGTTTGGTAAATATGATGAAGGAGCATTATGAGGCAATTTTTTATGCTTTTAACTTGTTCTCTATTCTTGCTTTAAGTCTTGTAGCTTGCCTTTACTCCATCGTAGCCCCCAAGGGCCGGTTTTATCCTTTAGGATGAACCGGGACTTTAGAATATCCAGTAGATAGTTTGTTTTTCACATGTGTAGTCCCCAAGGGCCGGTTTACTCCTTGAGGACGAACCGGGACTTCAGTTTGCCTTCTGCTCTGAACAATGTCACATTAGCCCCAAAGTGCCAAGTGTATAACTTGTTATGTGGTTGGGACTTGAAAAAATAGATGTTTAACTGCAAATACACATTAGCCCCCAAGTGCCA
Source organism: Secale cereale (assembly GCA_902687465.1). Classification (NCBI taxonomy): domain Eukaryota; kingdom Viridiplantae; phylum Streptophyta; class Magnoliopsida; order Poales; family Poaceae; genus Secale; species Secale cereale. The sequence goes on along the minus strand of LR738711.1, from coordinate 746,108,334 downwards.
AGTGTATAACTTGTTATGTGCTTGGGACTTGAAAAAATGTCTTATGAATATGTAATGTGCTCTCGTCTTGGCAGACTGACTTAAACCGGAAAAATTATGAAGTGATCGAGCTCCGGGATACCCTGAAGTTTCAAGAATCCGCCGCTTCCAAAGTCAAAGATGAGTTGACACTTGCTTTAGCGAATATAGAAAAGCTGAAGAAGGACTTTGAAAAGGAACGATCAGATTGGGAAGGTGAAAAAGCTATCTTGGAGAAAAGAGCAATTGATGCAGAGGCTGCTCTTAATCCGGTGACAGAGGAGTTGTCCGGTTTAAAGCAGCAGATAAACGCCATGACAACTGCTATCTTTGGTAAGTGTTGTTGACATAATCCTGAATATGGTAGTCATGTACCTTCCGGTTTAACTCATACTCTTAGCAGGAAAATGTATTGGTCATCTCGGCAATGATATGCAGAAAAAGTTGAAGGTTGCATACACTCTGGTAGAGCAGCTGTATTCCGGTGCCCACAGAATTGTCTGCACTGCCTCTCACAATAAACCGGCTCCCACGATGATCAAGGGCACTTTAGAAAAGTTATCCATTCTACCTGCCCGCCTCATAGAGCTGAAGAAATCTTCTGCAAGGGCGGGTACTCTGATGGCCTTAACTCGAGCGAAAGCTTGGGTGCCTGACTTTGATCCAGCGGAAGCAATGAATGGCTATCCCAGCATGAAAGAGGATGGGTCGGCATTCGCAGACAGTGATTTGCGTGCTCTGACTAAAGAAATGCGACCTCTGGCCAGCAAGCTATCTAATGAGGCTGATTTGTCTCGTTATCATCTGGGTTACAATGTTGAGAACGTGCGGGTCGACCCTCCGACTTACAAGATTGAAAATCTCATCCCGCCCGTCCGTAAGCACACTTACGCTCCTGATATTGATCCGGGTTACAATAGTCATTGATTAGGATCACCGGACTATCTGTTTGGCCAAGACTTCGTCCTCTGGTAACTCACCTCGGTTCATGTACGCCAGGTAAGGGAGCGTCCAATCCGGAATAATATGAAGCGCCGCCACCAGTTGAGCCTCCAGATCAGGAACAGTCAAGTCCTCTTATGAAGGTAACTTCACCGACGGGCTATGCAATACGTCCAGAAAAATATTGGGTGGAACCGGTTTACGCTGAGAGCCGAGCCGGCTTAACGCATCAGCTGCTTCATTCTTTCGCCGGTCTATATGGTCCACTTGATAACCCTTGAAGTGTCCAGCAATAGCGTCCACCTCTTGTCGATATGCTGCCATGAGTGGATCTATGGAATCCCACTTACCCGACACTTGTTGGGCCACCAGGTCTGAATCGCCGAAACATTTAACCCGGCTTAAACTCATCTCCTTAGCCATTTGCAGACCATGGAGGAGAGCTTCATACTCAGCTGCATTGTTAGTACAAGGGAACATTAAACGGAGGATATAACCGAACTTATCACCTTGTGGGGAAGTTAATACGACTCCAGCCCCCGAGCCCTCCAATTGCCTGGATCCATCAAAGTGAATAGTCCAATACGTGTGGTCCGGCTTTTCCTCTGGTGCTTGCAACTCTGTCCAATCGGTGATGAAGTCCACCAGTGCTTTGGATTTGATTGCCGTACGGGGCACATACTTCAATCCGTGGGGGCTAAGCTCAATGGCCCACTTTGCAACCTGACCAGTTGCCTTTCTGTTCTGGATTATGTCTCCCAGAGGAGCTGAACTGACCACGGTGATTGGATGGCCCTGAAAATACTGCTTCAGCTTCCGGTTTGCCATGAAGACCCCCCGTACACCAATTTTTGCTAATGCGGGTATCTCTATTTTGATTCAATGAGTACTTCGCTGATGTAGTAAACCGGCCATTGAAACGGATATTCTTTTCCTGCCTCCTTGCGCTCTACCACGATGGCCACGCTTACTGCTCGGGCATTAGCAGCCACGTATAACAACAGCGGCTCATTGTCCACCGGCGCGGCACGGACCGGCGGTTCTGCCAATTGCTTCTTCAAATCCTCAAACGCAGCATCAGCAGCATCATTCCAGACAAAACGATCTGTCTTTTTCATCATCTGATAAAGCGGGATGGCCTTCTCCCCCAAACAGCTGATAAACCAGTTGAGCGCCGCAATGCGGCCCGCCAAGCGTTGGACATCGTTGATGCATGCCGGTTTAGCCAAGGATGTAATCGCCTTGATCTTCTCCGGATTAGCTTCAATTCCTCTGTTTGATACCAGGAATCCCAGGAGCTTGCCTGCCGGAACACCAATGACACATTTGTCCGGATTAAGCATCATTTTGTAAATACGTAGATTATCAAAGGTTTCTTTCAAGTCTGTTATTAATGTCTACTCCTTCCTGGATTGCACCACAATGTCATCCACATATGCATGTACATTCCACCCAATCTGCCCAACAAGACAGTTCTGCACACAACGCTGATAGGTTGCCTGGGCACTCTTAAGTCCAAATGGCATAGATACGTAGCAGAACGCTCCAAAGGGAGTGATGAAGGCCGTCTTCTCTTGGTCCTTAACTGCCATCTTGATCTGATGATAACTTGAGTACGCATCCAAAAAACTTAAGCGCTCACAACCCATCGTAGCATCAATGATTTGATCAATACGGGGGAGGGCAAAGGGATCAGCCGGGCAAGCCTTGTTCAGGTTTGTGTAATCAACACACACTCGCGAAGTGCCGTTCTTTTTAAGTACCAACACCGGATTGGCCAACCACTCCGGATGAAACAGCTCAATTATAAAACTTGCCGCAAAGAGCCTAGCCACTTCTTAACAGATAGCTTTGCACCTTTCTTCATTGAAGCGACAGAGAAATTGTTTATCCGGTTTAAACTTGGGATCAATATTAAGAGTGTGCTCAATGAGTTCCCTCGGTACACCTGGCATGTCAGAAGGTTTCCATCCGAAGACGTCCCGATTCTCACGGATGAACTTGATGAGCGCGCTTTCCTATTTCGGATCCAGGTTAACACTGATAGTGAACTGCTTGGATGAATCACCAGGAACAAAGTCAACCTGCTTGGTCTCTTCAGCTGATTTAAACTTCAAGGCTGGATCATGCTCCGTGGTTGGCTTCTTCAACGGAGACATGTCTGCCAGATCAACATTATCTTTATAAAATTTCAGTTCCTCGATTGCACAAACCGCATGTGCATAAGCTGCACCACCTTCCTCGCACTCCAAAGCAATCTTGCGGCTCCCATGGTCCGTAATGGTTCCCTTGTGACCCGGTATCTTAAGCTGTAGATAAACATAACAAGGCCTCGCCATGAACTTAGCATAAACCGGCTGCCCCAACAGGGAGTGATACGGGCTCTTGATCTTTACCACTTCAAAGGTCAAAGTCTGAGACCTAGAATCATGCTCATCTCCAAAGGTGACCTCCAAGTCTATCTTACCTATTGGATATGCCGATTTACCAGGCACCACATCGTGAAAAACTGTGTTGGACCACCGAAGCTTTTTATCTGTCAGCCCCATGCGCCGAAAAGTCTCGTAATATGGAATGTTGATGCTGCTACCTCCGTCCATAAGCACTTTGGTAAACTTATAGGCCCCCACCTGAGGTGCCACAACTAGAGCCAGCTGACCCGGATTATCAACACGGGGCAGATGATCCTCTCGACTCCACACAATGGGCTGTTCTGACCAACGCAGGTAGCGTGGCACCGCCACTTCAATGGAATGTACTTCCCTTTTGTAAACCTTCTGATCACGTTTGCATAGGCTTGTGGTGAAGACGTGATACTGCCCACTACTCAACTGCTTCGGGTTACTCTGATACCCAGATTGCTGTTGTTGATTAACCTGATTATTATAACCACCCTGGCCATGCTGCTGGTTATGCTGATTGTGCCCGTTTTGGTTGCTGTGATTATTCTGGTTACCTTTGAACCCTGAACCGGATCCGCCGCCTTGATAACCCGACACGTGAGAACCAGGGCCTGAACCGCCGGACGGTCCATGGTCATACAGGGACCGGTTCATGATTTCCTTTATAATAAAACAGTCCTTCCAAAGGTGCATAGCTGGCTTTTCCTGCGTACCGTCCCTCGGGCAATGTATGTTCATCCGGCGTTCCAGATTGATAGGCGGTCTCCCATTTCGTGGGGGCGGTCTACCCTTGTGGCGCTGGCCGTTCTCCTGAGCATTGGTGGTGGCCATGAAATCTGAATTATTATCCGCTTTACGCTTACCGTTATATCCTTGATTCGTCGAGCCAGGTTGCGGCGCTTTACCGCTCTTCTTTGCCTTCCCTGACTTTTCATCACCAGAATCTGGATATTTGGTACTATCTGAATCCGCATACTTCACCAAAGCACCCATGAGCGTCCTCATGTCATCACAATTACGTTTAAGTCGTCCCAACTTCAGTTTCAGAGGCTCAAATCGGCAATTGCCTTCCAAGGTTATGACTGCTGTGTCCGGGTTGATGCGGTTGGAAGAATGCATGATCTCCGATACTCGACGTACCCAATGGCTCGTTGAATCGTGCTCTCCTTGTACAAATGCAGCTAAATTGATGATAGACATTGACTGCTTGCACGTGTCTTTGAAGTTATTAATAAACCGGCGGCGCAATTCGGCCCATGACCCGATGGAGTTGGGTGGTAAGCTTTTCAGCCAAGTGCGAGTTGTACCCTCCAACATCATGGTGAAATACTTGGCACACGCCGTGTCATCCACATCAAGAATCTCCATCGCCATCTCGTAGCTTTCAACCCAGGCCTCAGGAGACAGGTCCATAGTATAGTTGGGCACCTTGCGCGGTCCTTTGAAGTCCTTGGGCAGTTTTACGTTGCGTAAGGCAGGAGTAAGGCACGGTACTCCCAAAGAATAGGACATGACCCACGGTTCAATCGTGGTAGATGGACGAACCAGTGTTGGCTGACGATTTTCGTATTGTGCTGCTAACTTGGCCTCCCGGTGCTGCCGGCCCTGATCCACCACATCTTAAGCGTTCGCATCTCCCCCCGCCGGATTATCCCTCCGCGGCAGGTTACATCTTCGCGCGCTGCTTGACACGGCCGGTTCCTCCAGGTGCCTACTGTAGCTCCGGCTCAGGCGAGGGGTGGAGTGAATCCTCTCACGGCTGTGAGAATAAGCTTGCTGTTGGGTTAGGGCCGTCTCCAAAAACTCCCTAGCCTGCCGTGCCTCCACTGCTATGGGGGATGCTACTTAAATGGTAAGAGCGGCGAGTCGTGAAGCGGTGGCAACTATGTTATCCAAGGGGTTAGAGTAATGACCGGGAGGGGTAGGTACATGCTATGACGGAACGACCTGGCGGGTTGGCTCTGCGGCCGGTGGCTGGACTAATGCTCCTGTGCCAGGAACTCCTCCCTGTTTTACCTCTTGTTGATTACTGGTTCCTGCTCCTGGCGTGTTCAAAAGGTTCCTCGCCTCGTAAACCGGCGGCAGGCGGGATTGTTGCCTTCTCCTCATTACATCACGCAAAGCTGTTTGATCCAACATGAGTTGGTAAGCCTGAGCATCTAGCTCGGCCTGCCTCGCAACCATCCTGGTATCCTCAGTGGCTAAGTCAGCTTTGCCTGATCTATGTGGCCCTTCACCTGAGCCACTTCTGCATCATGTTGTTCCTTATCGGCCTAGGCCACCTCTGCAGTTAACAGCGCCGTCAACTTGTCAACTAAGGCGGTTAATACCTGAACCGGTGACTGAACCGAGCCACCGGCCCTAGCCGCCGCTGCCGCCAGATCCGATGTTAGCGTCGCCGCAGTTGAAGACTGTTGACGGGTTGCGATCCGGCCATGAATACTGCGACCCGATTTGGCGGATCCAGGGGATCCGGAATACTGTCACCGTCGGAACAGCCCCTAGACCGGCCATCATGTAGCAAGTATAAAGATTATGTTTCTCCAGAGGACGACTCATCGCCGGAATAGACAACGGTCTCACCGCCAGAGTCCGATCAATCTTCAGCTTGCACTCCATGAACCGCTCCGTCGAAGACGTGCTTCACGGCGGTCCGAATCCGGGCAGATCTCGCACGCTGAGCCGGCGATGATGTTGGGGAAGATGTCCGGCTCAGGGCCCGGTTTGCCGATCTTGCCTATGAAGATGTGGATGTCACCAAAGGGGACCCGGTACCCGTATTCGATTGAATCTGCCACGGGGCCCCAGCCTGCATCGTCGTTGTAGATCTTGCCGCGATGACTCTTAGTCATCCGGCCCACTGCGTAGCCCTTGAGTCCTTTAAAGCTACCCTTCAAGAACTCGAAACCATCGTGCGATAGCCCCACGGTGGGCGCCAACTGTCGTGGTTTTGTCACGGCAGATGTCCTAGCAACAGGACTTAGTCGTGAGGCCATCGCTACGGGTTAGCTTAAAGGGGTTATAGCGTACAAGGACGCAAGGATTTTTATACTAGTTCGGCCCCTTCGATGAAGGTAAAAGCCTACGTCTAGTTTGGTGTAGTATTGCTAGGGTTTCGATGACTAGGGAGCGAATCCGCTTTTCCTGTGTCTCGAGTTGTTGTTCTCTCCTCTAAACCATCGCCGGGTCGTCCCTTTATATACACGAGGTGACACCCGGTCCTGTTTACAAAGTCACGAGGCCGGCTCATAAACGTGTCCAGCTCGATCTCTATCCTTTCTTCCTTACATCATAAGTTACACACCGTATGGTGGTTTACAAATCATGGGCCCTAACACCTCTTGGGCCCTAAACCTTTCTGGTACAAAGCGTCATGCTCCATGCTCCGCTGGGCTTCAGTAGAAATAATCTTGATAGGCATAAACCGGCCCCACTTGGGCGGTTTACACCCAATAGTAATATCCCTGACAAGAGTCGTGTGCCTACCAAACCGTGGCGGATGCCCCCCCTGCTGCGCGCGCGATCTGAGTCGTGTGTTCTGATTGGCCAGAACCCAAACCACATAGATCGTACGTCTGCACCATTGGATGCTCCCAGATCAAACGGCAATCCTCATCCCTTTCGAAACAAAATGAAGTGTGCCTAGGAATTGATTTATATGCCAACATGCACGGTAAATGCCAAAAAATGTCTTACATATAGCACACGAGACCTGAAATGCACTAGCAAATCAAACCCGTGGTAAAATTATGATTGGTTTACGTGGGAAAAATTTAGAGGCGAAACGTTGAACTCACGTCTTCATTTAAAAATTAGTACGTCTTCATTTTAAATGAAATTATTCTGTTTGTGGACACGAGCGCTTAGAGGCAACCGTTTGCATAGGCCATTCCGTGTGTGCGGCGACCGGGGGTATTTTTCACCCTTTTCACCTAGGTCGCCAACACCCGGAGTCCTCAACACCCCCCACCGTTCGCTTGCGTTTCACTCAACTAGTCCACCCAATCTCCATCGCCAGCCCCCCTCCTCCAGATCACAGTAGAACCCTCTCTGGCACCACCGTGCTCACCCTGGCTGTGCGCCCACTCTTCGGCGTCAAGCCTACCACCACTGATGTTCCCAACATGCGGTGGCCCGCGCCTCGCCGTCTTCGTTTGCTCGCCAGCCACCCTCGAGCATATCGATGCAGTAACCCTCGCCTCTCCTGTGGCCCGACCGGGTTTGCATTAAGAAGCATGTTAGTTACTGCTCTCCATCACGGTGAGGCATATTTCCTCGCAATCCCACTTCCAATTTCGTTCCGTATGTTCCCAAATTGGCTATAAAATAATGGAGAGCATATATATACATTATCTACCTTCCTTACTACATATAGGTTGTATTTGTTCCAATAAGTTACTGCATATTTACAGATCGCGGGCGCCCGAGTCACACAAACTTAACAAATTAGCCATACATTTTCTAAATTATTGCAAGACATGTTTAGAAAGCTTGATACCAAGTTGTTAGTTTTATGCTTATCCTCCTTTCCTGAGTTTTGCATGTGTTCTCTGTAGATGTCGAGTAGCAGTGACATCACTCATTCAGGCCATGTATCTTCATCTGATTCGGACAACCCTAGGTCTTCAGCAGATTGTGAGGGATCAAGTAGTCTTGAATGGGATAGACCTGCAGCAATTACCCATCCAGTCAGGACACGGAGGCACGCTCCAAGGAAGCCCACACACCAGCCTAAAGGTGTATATCAAGTAATCGAGATTGATTTTAAGTCCTGGGCTCCAACTAAACCAGATAAAGCACAGACTAGGTTCAGGAGTGTGTGTGGATTTGTTGGCAGGGCAAGGCTCAACATTAATCTGCCGGGTTTCGGAAGGCTGACACAGAAACACGACGAAGAATAGTCCGGGAGATCATGGATCACTTCAATGTTCTAGAGCATTGGAGAATGCAGGTGGAACACACTGCACTAAAGAAGGTAGGGATGCTTGGAGAAAATAGAAGCACGTGCTTTACAAGAAGTACTTGAGTGAAGGTAAAGACCCAATCCCCGCATACCCCCAAATTACAAAGGCGGACTGGGCAGAATTCAAAAGGGTCAGGGCAACTAAAGAGTTTGCTGAGAAGAGTTTCAAGCAATCGGAACTTCAGAAGACGAACATACACCCCCACCGTATGGGTGTGGCAGGATACTACGGCATGAAACTGATATGGGACCAGGAGGACAAAGAAGCAGTAGTGGCGGGTGGGAATCTGGCCTTTAGTGAAATCAGGGGTGAACGCGCCAGAGACTACTTATGGGCACGTGCAAAGAGGCATGATGATGGAACTTATTACTTTGAAAACTCAAGTGACGTCGAACTGTATCAAGTGATGCTAGAGGCTTCCAACATCCCTGGAAGGTTCTACAGGAACTCAGGGCCATGTGACATTCTGTCCATTGCTCTGGACACAAAAGAGCCACCTGGACGTGCAAGGGGTATAGGTGTTAATGTCCCGCATAAGAGGGCTTTCACACTCAGCAAAGAAGAGAGGCTCCGCATGAAAAAAGCAAGGAGTGAAATGAAGCAGAATGCATTGTATGAAAGGTTGAGGAAGGATATCTATCCGGCTGTTCGAAAGGATGTTGAGGAGTCAATGATGATGCAAAAGACACTAACACTGACAGATAGCCACCAGATGGGAGGGGAGGCAGGCATGGAGGATGCTTCTAATTGCGCGACAACACTGCACAAGAGTATATGTGCATCAGCTGACCCCAGCGACACTGAGACCGCAGCTGCTCGGGATGATGCTATATCTGATCTATCTGGAATGAAAGACAGACTGAAGGGCGTGCTTACACATTATGAAGGTACATTAAAATGTGCAACAGCCTGGGTTTGCCCACCCTTCTTGGAAGATGGCCTCTTCTTGGACAATGTGCCATTGAAGTCGGGCTGTGTGAAGTGCTACGTGACTGAAGTAATGCCTGGATTCAATGAATTTGCCCTGAAGAATGTCCTAGGAGACTTCGATGAGCAAAGGACCTTGGGAGAAACATTGTTACATCACATCTAGTGGCCACGAAAGGAAATAGAGTTCATCGATGAGATTCTTGAAGGCCCGCCAAGAGAAACCACTGTCGCCCCTCTACTGGCGACCCTCTCCTTGCCACAGCAGCTCTCCCGGGCTGATGCATCAACCTGTGATCAGCCGCCCCGACTTTGTGGCATACATGCCATGTCATCCTCCGGCGCAAAGCAGCCAATGACAAGGCCTACAACTATTGATGACGCACCACCGGTTCAGATGCCGGTCGCTGAAGCAGCGGGGGGAGACTGTCGGTGTCCTGGGAACCAGGGTACCCAGACTTGCCTGTCTGCGGGCCGCAACGCGCTCCTACTACGGCCTGGTACGGACTAGCTGATTGACCAGCTGCCCAAGACCCTCACGAGGGGGATAGGCCTCGTGAGGAGAACGACATCAAGACCCCCTCAGGAGCGGCCTCAGCTAGGTTGCTCCGGAGGGGTGGAGAATCCAAGGCCAAGCCTGCCTCGGGAGGAGGCAATGACGCAAGTAGTGACGCATCGCGCCAGCGGGTGCCAGCGCAAGCCAGTGGCGCAGTTGCCATTTTGGTGCAAAGGAGACAGCGCAGGCGCAGGTTCCCGAGGAGCGGGACAAAGGTTTCCCCTTCGGTGAACAAGACCGAAGACCGCAAGGATGGTAGGGAGGATGTCACCACCGAGCCCACCACCGCGTCACTGCATGATCCCTTTGCAGGCAAAGACCGTTTTTGTCAGGATAGGAACGTCCTTGTGTTCCCGCTCAAAATGGCCGTTGTGGGATCCCTTCCTGCCTAAACATTTCGGGGGAAGAGGGCCCTGGCCGCCTATATAAGTAGCTAGGATCTCCACTATGGAGGCAAGTCGGATTAGACCCAGAAACTCTGCTCTCGCACAAAGGAGCAAGAGCCATTGCCTCCTGACCCTCCTGAGCTCAGGAACTACTGTACTTATTCATACTCAAGCCCTCCTGAGGCCAATCCACCAAAGCAGGAAGTAGGGTTTTACACCGCAAGGTGGCCTGGACCTGGGTAAATTCGTGTGTGCTTTACTTGTTGTTTGCTCGAATCTCTTCACTGGATGAGGGCGAGACGCTAGGTAGACATGAGTGGGAGAGATCTTCATTCACGCCCCTGTGTTCGAACTTCTTGGGTTTGCGGAGCCCGTAATCCGACATTTGGCGCGCCAAGTTGGGGGCGTGTCAAAATCTCGCCTCTCCGACGACCTCATCCCGCTCTCGTCGTCGACCTCGCTCCACTGCCATGGTGGACACACGCCGAGTGCGCGCCGCCCGCCGCGCCGGCAACGTCGCTCAGACAGTGCCCGTGGGCAATGGTGCGCCGCCCCGCCCCAAATCGTGGGTCGCCAAAGCCGCCACCGACCCGGCCATTGATGGGCCTCGAACCCCTCGTTGGTTACCCCAAGTGGAAGGTGTAAGATGCAGTAAGTAGAAGTGTTTTCCCCTAGCAAAGATGCCAAGGATCGAATCCCCAGAGACTCCTAGGTTCAACAGGTAGGTGTCAACTGCTAACGGCGCAATTAGCAATCAACGTGGACCTGCACACAGATACAAATAACTTTGCTCCCAACGAGTAAAGAGAGGTTGTCAATCTCTCCGGCCTTGTAGTTCACAAAGGGTTAAAAGCAATATGATAGTAGTGATAGATAGTGTTTTGCAATAGTAAATAAAATAGCGGAAAGGTAAATAGTGTATGTGATCAATGATGGTAATATGGACCGGAGTCTCATGATGTTAACTAGTGATGTCTCTCTCTCAAAAGACGATAAAACAGCTATGTGAGGTAAACAAATTACAGCTGGGCAATTGACAGGACCACGAATGCAAACCAATGCTGACTACATTGCAAGAAAGGTTGAGGTTCAAAGCATGGGCGGTACGCCAAAGTAAGTAGACCAAAATCCATCAATATCTACTACTAATCATCCACCTTGAGATATCTATCCAGAACATCTCGCTGGTATTAAGTTGCGAGTCCCACCCATAGTGTAAACTCAATGCAACAGACAACTGCATTAAAAGAACTTTGCGTAAAGTAAACAATCCTTGCACCCGCGGGCACAAGCACCGTTGTTTTCCCCCTTGTGGCAACAGCACATCCCCTAGACTCATGTTTCTGTCACTCAAGCTAGTCATCGAGGGGCATGAACCCACAATCGAGCATAACGTTCCCTCTTGGAGTCACTACCTACTACTTGGCCAAAGCAATAAATAAAAACGGAGAACATGCAAGAATTACTTATGAACTAAAATATAAAAGAGGTGAATCAAATATATTACTCAAGATCAATCTGAACATAATCTCATAATCCATCGGATCCCAGCAAACTCAACATAGCAACAGCATAAGGATTACATAGGTGCCTCGATCATGTAGGGCAGCTCACGAGGACTAATTAGTGAAGCACAAGAACGGGAGGAGAACATCACATAGCTACTGGTCATGGACTCATGGTCCAAGGGAGACTACTCACGAGTCATCCGGGAGGCGTCCATGGTGGTGGAGAAGCTCCCGGTGGTGATCCTCCCCTCCGGCAGGGTGCCGGGAAGAGTTCTCCTGGTGCTCCCGATCTTGCAAGCGGCGGCGGCGGCGGAACAGAGATGGGATCGCAAAAAGAAGTCCTGTACTGAGGGTTTCGGAGGTCCCTCTAAATATATGCCAAAGGGGGGCACCGGACGGGCTTCAGGGGGCCCAGGCGCCCCCCCCCCCCCCGGCGCGGCCCAGGGGGGGCGCGCCCACAGGGCGCCTGGAGCCCCTGTGGCCCCCCAGGCTGCCCTTCGGAGGTAGTGTCGTTCCCGGATCGCTGATTTTTTATATAATTTTTCTGGATTTTTCTGGGCAGTTCTCGAAACGTGAAAACCTGAAATACAAAAACAGCCGAAAACAGAAACTGGCACTGGGGTGCACTGGATTAGTAAGTTAGTCCAAATATGATCAAAAGTGTATAGAAGTGTATGAATATCAAAGCAATATCACCCAAAAGTGGCATGGAGCAAGCAGAAATTATAGATACGTTTTGGACGTATCAACATCCCCAAGCTTAATTCCCGCTCGTCCTCGAGTAGGTAAATGATAATAAGAATAATTTCTGTGGTGATATGCTATTAACCATATAAGACTTTCTCATAGTCATATGACAAAAGCTTACTGAGACAATGATTCTAAAGTAATTAAGTTGTCTCAAGAGAAAATCACAAATGACTGAAAGTTTTACAACATGAAACTGAAACATCAAAAAGATTTGCAATGAACATGATGTGCAAATATGATAAAGTGATATCTAGCTTGCCCCCTTTAGTGATGCAAAACATAAGTGCAAGGGCACCTTCAAGGTTTAAGTGATGACTAGATACAATCATTTCAGAATAAACGATATCACAATCATGCAAAAGACAATGCTACTTTGGGACAATGCACATTACACTTAGAATGAAAATCATGCTCTCAGTAGTTGGTGCTTCAACATAAAGGTAAAATAAAGGTTAAGTGCTAAAGCTTTTTATTTGAAAACATGGAAGCAATTGTGTCAACGGTAGTAGTACTTCATATGTGTCATGCATAAAACATCCTATAAGTTGCAAGCCTCATGCATCGAATACCAATAGTGCTCGCTCCTTGTCCTAATTAGCTCGGATCACCATGGGTTATCATTGCATTGCATATGTTTCAACCAAGTGTCACAAAGGGGTACCTCTATGCCACATGTACAAAGGTCCAAGGAGATAAATCGCATTTGATTTCTCGTTTTTGATAGATCTCAAATTGAGGACATCCATACCGGGACAACAAAGAAAATAGATGACGGACTCCTCTTTAATGCATAAGCATATTCTCATGAGAGATTGAGGATTAAGGTCCAAGCTACAACTTCCACCATGATGCATGGCTTTGGTTGGCGGCCCAATGTTCTTCTCTAACAATATGCATATTAATTCAACCCACGGTGAATCACCCTTACTTCAGACAAGACGAACATGCATAGCAACCCACATGATATTCAACAAAAGTGTGACAGTTGATGGCGTCCCCAGAAACATGGTTACCGCTCAGCAAGCAACTTATAAGAAATAAGATACATAAGCAACATATTCTTTACCACAATAGTCTTTAGGCTACTTTCCCATGAGCTATGTATTGCATGGTTAGTTTTCTTAGTACAGGTGGAGGTTAGCAAAAGACTGGGAGCGACCAACTAAGAGAGCAATGACGGTCATAATCATGCAGAGCGACAAAGCAATATTGAATCAGGCATGGTAGTTATATCGCTACTTAGAAATAAGAGATCATCAAGGCTTGACAGACTTTCTTTACAGTCTTAAATATGCGTGAGCATACGCCAAGTCAATCAAAATAAATTCTCGAAGGAAGATATTACTAAAACATACCATATCATAGGCAAACAAACCAAGTTGGTACTCCAATAACACATTGGGAACCCCCCAGCTATTTGAGATTAACCATAAGAAACCTGAACTACTAAGCACCATCATGAAAGTAGCATCTTTATCATAGACACATTAACCCATGCAACGGAAGCAAACTCTCTTAATAAGGTGAGCATGGTAATTAAAGAGAGTTCAAGCAACCAACTAAATAAAAGCTCTTGAAAAGATAAGCATGAATACTAAGAGCAGAGCACGATAGTAGCTATTAAAAGACAAAGAACACACACAGCATAGATAGACATGAAAATTCTATGTTATTGATGGGCCTCGAACCCCTCGTTGGTTACCCCAAGTGGAAGGTGTAAGATGCAGTAAGTAGAAGTGTTTTCCCCTAGCAAAGATGCCAAGGATCGAATCCCCAGAGACTCCTAGGTTCAACAGGTAGGTGTCAACTGCTAACGGCGCAATTAGCAATCAACGTGGACCTGCACTCAGATACAAATAACTTTGCTCCCAACGAGTACAGAGAGGTTGTCAATCTCTCCGGCCTTGTAGTTCACAAAGGGTTAAAAGCAATATGATAGTAGTGATAGATAGCGTTTTGCGATAGTAAGTAAATAACGGAAAGTAAAATAGTGTATGTGATCAATGATAGTAATATGGACCGGAGTCTCATGATGTTCACTAGTGATGTCTCTCTCCCAAAACACGATAAAACAGCTATGTGAGGTAACAAATTACAGCTGGGCAATTGACAGGACCACGAACGCAAACCAATGCTAACTACATTGCAAGAAAGGTTGAGGTTCAAAGCATGGGCGGTACACCAAAGTAAGTAGACCGAAATCCATCTGCATCTACTACTAATCATCCACCTTGAGATATCTATCCAGAACATCTCGCTGGTATTAAGTTGCGAGTCCCACCCATAGTGTAAACTCAATGCAACAGACAACTGCATTAAAAGAACTTTGCGTAAAGTAAACAATCCTTGCACCCGCGGGCACAAGCACCGTTGTTTTCCCCCTTGTGGCAACATCACATCCCCTAGACTCATGTTTTTGTCACTCAAGCTAGTCATCGAGGGGCATGAACCCACAATCGAGCATAACGTTCCCTCTTGGAGTCACTACCTATTACTCGGCCAAAGCAATAAATAACAACGGAGAACATGCAAGAATTACTTATGAACTAAAATATAAAAGAGGTGAATCAAATATATTACTCAAGATCAATCTGAACATAATCTCATAATCCATCGGATCCCAGCAAACTCAACATAGCAACAACATAAGGATTACATAGGTGCCTCGATCATGTAGGGCAGCTCACGAGGACTAATTAGTGAAGCACAAGAACGGGAGGAGAACATCACATAGCTACTGGTCATGGACTCATGGTCCAAGGGAGACTACTCACGAGTCATCCGGGAGGCATCCATGGTGGTGGAGAAGCTCCCGGTGGTGATCCTCCCCTCCGGCAGGGTGCCGGGAAGAGTTCTCCTGGTGCTTCCGATCTTGGAAGCGGCGGCGGCGGCAGAACAGAGATGGGATCTCGAAAAGAAGTCCTCTTCTGAGGGTTTCGGGGAACCCTTTAAATATATGCCAAAGTAGGGCACCGAGGGAGCCTCGGGGGGCCCAGGCGCCCCCCCGGCGCGGCCCAGGGGGGGCGCGCCCACAGGGCTCCTGGAGCCCCTGTGGCCCCCCACCCCCCCAGGCTGCTCTTCGGACACAGTGTTGTTTCCGTATCGCTGATTTTTTATATAATTTTTCTGGGCAGTTCTCGAAACATGAAAACCTGAAATACAAAAACAGCCGAAAACAGAAACTGGCACTGGGGTGCACTGGATTAGTAAGTTAGTCCAAATATGATCAAAAGTGTATGGAAGTGTATGAATATCATAGCAATATCACCCAAAAGTGGCATGGAGCAAGCAGAAATTATAGACACGTTTTGGACGTATCAACATCCCCAAGCTTAATTCCTGCTCGTCCTCGAGTAGGTAAATAATAACAAGAATAATTTCTGTGGTGACATGCTATTAACCATATAGGACTTTCTCATAGTCATATGACAAAAGCTTACTGAGACAATGATTCTAAAGTAACTAAGTTGTCTCAAGAGAAAATAACAAATGACTGAAAGTTTTACAATATGAAACTGAAACATCAAACAGATTTGCAATGAACATGATGTGTAAATATGATCAAGTGATATCTAGCTTGCCCCCTTTAGTGATGCAAAACATAAATGCAGGGGCACCTTCAAGGTTTAAGTGATGACTAGATACAATCATTTCAGAATAAACGATATCACAATCATGCAAAAGACAATGCTACTTTGGGACAATGCACATTACACTCAGAATGACAATCATGCTCTCAGTAGTTGGTGCTTGAAGTGCTAGAGCTTTTTATTTTGAAACATGGAAGCAATTGTGTCAATGGTAGTAGTACATCATATGTGTCATGTATAAAACATCTTATAAGTTGCAAGCCTCATGCATCGAATACCAATAGTGCTCGCTCCTTGTCCTAATTAGCTCGGATCCCCATGGGTTATCATTGCATTGCATATGTTTTAACCAAGTGTCACAAAGGGGTACCTCTATGCCACCTGTACAAAGGTCCAAGGAGATAGATCGCATTTGATTTCTCGTTTTTGATAAATCTCAACTTGAGGACATCCATACCGGGACAACATAGAAAATAGATGATGGACTCCTCTTTAATGCATAAGCATATTCTCATGAGAGATTGAGGATTAAGGTCCAAGCTAAAACTTCCACCATGATGCATGGCTTTGGTTGGCGGCCCAATGTTCTTCTCTAACAATATGCATATTAATTCAACCCATGGTAAATCACCCTTACTTCAGACAAGACGAACATGCATAGCAACTCACATGATATCCAACAAAAGTGTTACAGTTGATGGCGTCCCCAGAAACTTGGTTACCGCTCAGCAAGCAACTCATAAGAAATAAGATACATAGGCAACATATTCTTTACCACAATAGTTTTTAGGCTACTTTCCCATGAGCTATGTATTGCATGGTTAATTTGCTTAGTGCAGGTGGAGGTTAGCAAAAGACTGGGAGCGACCAACTAAGAGAGCAATGACGGTCATAATCATGCAGAGCGACAAAGCAATATTGAATCAGGCATGGTAGTTATATCGCTACTCAGAAACAAAAGATCATCAAGGCTTGACAGACTTTCTTTACAGTCTTGAATATGCGTGAGCATACGCCAAGTCAATCAAAATAAATTCTCGAAGGAAGATATTACTAAACCATACCACATCATAGGCAAACAAACCAAGTTGGTACTCCAATAACACATTGGGAACCCCCCCAGCTATTTGAGATTAACCAAAAGAAAACCTGACTACTAAGCACCATCATGAAAGTAGCATCTTTATCATAGACACATTAACCCATGCAACGGAAGCAAACTCTCTTAATAAGGTGAGCATGGTAATTAAAGAGAGTTCAAGCAACCAACTAAATAAAAGCTCTTGAAAAGATAAGCATGAATGCTAAGAGCAAAGCACGATAGTAGCTATTAAAAGTCAAAGAACACACACATCATAGATAGACATGAAAATTCTATGTAATGTTCTAGGTAGAGGTGGAGCGTGTTTCTCTCCCACATAAAGGAATGCTGGGTTCCGACTCGTTATGAAAAACTAAGAAGAAAACTAAAAGCAAGACGCTCCAAGCATAGCACATAACACATGAAGTGATAAAAATATAGCGGAACGAAAGACGAACTGATAATGTTGATGGAGAAGGGGATGCATGGGGGGCATCCCCAAGCTTAGACGCTTGAGTCTCCTTGAATATTTCTTGGGGGTGCACGGGGGCATCCCCAAGCTTGAGCGCTTGACACTCCTGAATCTTTTTATCATCTTCCCTCGCACACTTGAAAACTCCCTTCATACACAACTCATCATAATCTGATTAGCGAGGTTAGTACCCTTAATAAAATAATTATACCTTGCTGGAAATAAGGATATTCTTGAAGTTCTACTGTTTCTCAAGATTGCCAAAAGGTTTTTGCAAAGAAAAAGCAAGTTCTTAATTTGCAAAGTGAAGGTAAGGCAAAACAAGACAGAATCTGTGAAAAACAGAACAGCAGGCAGTAATTGACCTGTTCGGGATACTTCTGCAACTCAAATAAAAAAACTCAGAACTGACGCACGAAAGACAATTATGTAGAGAACGCTGTCGAAAAAATTCAGACCAAAAAGATGATCTGGTGATTTTATACAAATTTTTCTATCCAAGGACAGAATCTGTTTCCTGGACAGCACCTCACAACTTTTGAACTTTCTAGCAATCAGAGGCTATACTTGGCACAAATATGAAAAGCAAAGATACAATGATGATGCTACAGAAGTAAACAACATCAAGACACAACAAAAGCAAAAAAAATTATTCATGTGGGCTGCCTCCCAAAAGCGCTTTCTTTTATGCCTTTAAGCTAGGCATAAGACTTTAATGATGCTCTCGTAGGAATAAGAGTTGAAGAACAAAAGAGAGCATCAAGAAGCAAATACCAAACACATTTAAGCCTAACATGCTTCCTATGCATAGGAATATTGCAATAGAATATTTCATTGAAGCACAAAGCAATAAGCACAGGAAGACAAAACAAGTGCAGCTTCAAAACCTTCAACATAAAGAGAGGGAACTTGATATTATTGAAATATCTATAAGCATACGTTCCCTTCTCATAATAATTTTCAGTGGGATCACGAATAAACTCAACAATATAAGCATCACATAAAGCATTGTTACCATGATCCACATGCAAATAGGTACTCTTACTCTCCACATAAGCATCATGAAGAGCATAAAACTTAGTATAAAAGAGAGACATATGCTCCTGCCAGTCCAGCAAGTGTGAGTTATCGAGAAGCCCATACCAATCTGAAGCTTTATCTATAAATGATACGACAAACAATTTCCTCATGACAAACTCCCTCGATACACCTGCAAGCTTAAATAATGAACATAGTTGTGACAGATATAGCAAGTGTTCACCGGGATGTCTGTCTCCTGCGTAACGATTAGCCAAAACATAATTGATAATACTAGCTGGTATTTTATAAGGCACAATTTCAGTAGGGGGAGGATCAACCACCACAGGTGTGGGGCGTCTTCCCACAAGCAACGATCCAATAACAGGGTTGTCCATAAGCATAACTAGTGAAAGACATAAAGAAAACTGAAAGGTAAACTAACAAGACTAAAAAGCAAAGGTAAAAGATAGCATGCAACTCCCCTATCCTGAAGAGTGGAGTCCCTGGCAACGGCGCCAGAAAATACTCCTTGATGGGCCTCGAACCCCTCGTTGGTTACCCCAAGTGGAAGGCGTAAGATGCAGTAAGTAGAAGTGTTTTCCCCTAGCAAAGATGCCAAGGATCGAATCCCCAGAGACTCCTAGGTTCAACAGGTAGGTGTCAACTGCTAACGGCGCAATTAGCAATCAACGTGGACCTGCACACAGATACAAATAACTTTGCTCCCAACGAGTACAGAGAGGTTGTCAATCTCTCCGGCCTTGTAGTTCACAAAGGGTTAAAAGCAATATGATAGTAGTGATAGATAGTGTTTTGCAATAGTAAATAAAATAGCGGAAAGGTAAATAGTGTATGAGATCAATGATGGTAATATGGACCGGAGTCTCATGATGTTCACTAGTGATGTCTCTCTCCCAAAAGACGATAAAACAGCTATGTGAGGTAAACAAATTACAGCTGGGCAATTGACAGGACCACGAACGCAAACCAATGCTGACTACATTGCAAGAAAGGTTGAGGTTCAAAGCATGGGCGGTACGCCAAAGTAAGTAGACCGAAATCCATCACTATCTACTACTAATCATCCACCTTGAGATATCTATCCAGAACATCTCGCTGGTATTAAGTTGCAAGTCCCACCCTTAGTGTAAACTCAACGCAACAGACAACTGCATTAAAAGAACTTTGCGTAAAGTAAACAATCCTTGCACCTGCGGGCACAAGCACCGTTGTTTTCCCCCTTGTGGCAACAGCACATCCCCTAGACTCATGTTTCTGTCACTCAAGCTAGTCATCGAGGGGCATGAACCCACAATCAAGCATAACGTTCCCTCTTGGAGTCACTACCTATTTCTCGGCCAAAGCAATAAATAACAACGGAGAACATGCAAGAATTACTTATGAACTAAAATATAAGAGAGGTGAATCAAATATATTACTCAAGATCAATCTGAACATAATCTCATAATCCATCGGATCCCAGCAAACTCAACATAGCAACAGCATAAGGATTACATAGGTGCCTCGATCATGTAGGGCAGCTCACGAGGACTAATTAGTGAAGCACAAGAACGGGAGGAGAACATCACATAGCTACTGGTCATGGACTCATGGTCCAAGGGAGACTACTCACGAGTCATCCGGGAGGCGTCCATGGTGGTGGAGAAGCTCCCGGTGGTGATCCTCCCCTCCGGCAGGGTGCCGGGAAGAGTTCTCCTGGTGCTCCCGATCTTGGAAGTGGCGGCGGCGGCGGAACAGAGATGGGATCGCGAAAAGAAGTCCTCTTCTGAGGGTTTTGGGAAACCCTTTAAATATATGCCAAAGTAGGGCACCGGGGGAGCCTCGGGGGGCCCAGGCGCCCCCCGGCGCGGCCCAGGGGGGGGGGGCGCCCACAGGGCGCCTGGAGCCCCTGTGCCCCCCCCCCCCAGGCTGCCCTTCGGACGCAGTGTTGTTTCCGTATCGCTGTTTTTTATATAATTTTTCTGGATTTTTCTGGGCAGTTCTCGAAATGTGAAAACCTGAAATACAAAAACAGCCGAAAACAGAAACTGGCACTCGGGTGCACTGGATTAGTAAGTTAGTCCAAATATGATCAAAAGTGTATGGAAGTGTATGAATATCATAGCAATATCACCCAAAAGTGGCATGGAGCAAGCAGAAATTATAGATACGTTTTGGACGTATAAGCCATCCATGAGCAGCAAGACTCGTCGCTGCCGCTGTCCGTGCGGCGTGATGACCGCACGGCGACACCGTCACCCTCGCCGGCCGCGGCGTCGTCCTCGCTAATCCGCCGCGGGCCGGTCTACCAGCAGCTTGCACTACTGATGGCGCGGGAGCTCCTGCGCTACCGCCCTGCGGACGATCTCTACGACGAGTGGCTCCACCGCATCACCGAGCACGTCAACGCCGCCGGGGAGGTACCTGCGCCAACTCACTCCTCCCGTCCTCCGTCGCCCATGGCGGGGAACGAGGGCCACGCTGTCCCGGCTCCACCTCCCCTCTACGGCGCTGGCCAGGGGGTCAGGCGCGAGGCTCCACAGCGTGAGTCGCCCCGCAGGGCCCCCGCGCGCGACGAGGAGAGCTGCCAGGTGATTCCGCATCCCCAGGCAGAAGCTCGCGGGCCCCCCATCCCGCAGCACCAAGACCGTGCACCACAGGAGGTGATGGCGCCTGCGCCCCAAGAACCAGCACCGCAGGCGCAGGGGGCGCCTGCCATCATGAGCGTGGCTGAATGTCGCGCCTTAGCTCCCGAGCTGCGGCGCCTCGTCTGGCTTGGCAAGTTCAAGCCGGATCTGCCTCCGCGCTACGATGGCACCACCGACCCCACGGAGTTCTTCCAACTCTACGAGCTGAGCATCGAGACGTCCAACGGCACCGAACAGGTCATGGCGAACTGGTTCCCCATGGTCCTCAAGGATAGCGCCCGCTCCTGGCTCCTGAATCTCCCCGTGGGATCCATCTCCTCGTGGGGGAGCTTCGTCAGCGTTTTGTCGCCAACTTCCAGGGCACCCACGACCAAGCCCCGGCGGCCGCGGATCTGCGTCGCGTGAAGCAGCAGCCTAGGGAGACCCTGCAGAAGTCCATCCAGCGTTTCAACACCATGCGCCTCAAGATCCCTAGGGTCTCGGACGAGGCCATCATCTCGGCGTTCTCCGACGGTGTACGTGACGTCAGGATGAGGGAGGAGCTTGCCATCCATGAGGATATGTGCATAGCCCTCGAGATGTTCAAGCTCGTGGCAAAGTGTGCCAGGGCGGAGGAAGGACGCCTCTCCCTCCAGGAGCTGCCAGAAATGGAGGCTGACAACAAAAAGGCCAAGGTCAAAGAACCAAAGCGCAAGGGACCCACTGTGCTGGCTGCAGAGACAGAAGTAAAGCATGGTTGCGGCTACAACGACCCCCCCAGAGACAACCGTCTGTATTGCGTCTTCCACAATGTCCACGCCCATAACACCAACGACTGTCACGAGCTCAGGGCGATGCGCGGCGGGCGCGTCGGGCAGCGCCCTGAGCGCGACAACCGCGGCTACGGCCGCGGAGGAGTCCGTGGTGGAGGAAGCTACGACGACAGGAACTCGCACCAAGGGTGGCGTGACCAGCCTCGTGAAGACCACAGGCAGGAGCAGCCTCGTGACGACCCCTGGCACGACCAGCCTCATGAGGGTCGCCCTCAGGGAAACGGAGGTTTGCCTCCACTGCTACCACTGCCAAGAAGGAACGACGACGGTCGCCAGGGAGATGGAGCAGGGGGCTTTCAGGAGCCGCGTGCGGTTGCATGCATCTTGGGAGGAGCCCATGCTCCGGATTCCCATTGCATCTTCAAGCAATTCGCTCGCGAGGTGAACGCGGCGCTTCCTAGGCCTGACGTTGCGCACAACCTCAGGTGGACCAAGCAGGTTATCGCCTTCGACCCCAAGGACCAGCTCAAGTGCACCGCAGCCCCAGGCAATCTCCCGATGCTCTGCACTCTTACCATCAGCAATGTCCTCATGACCAAGACCCTCATCGACGACGGAGGAGGGCTCAACGTCCTCTTTGTCTAGACCTTCGAGACGCTCCAGGTCCCCTATGACTAGCTCCACCCGACCAAGCCATTCTACGGAGTCACGAATGGCTCCACACTCCCGATGGGGCAGGTCCGCCTCCCTGTCACCTTTGGTGACCGCAACAACTATCACACCGAGCTCATCGACTTCTACGTCGCCAACATCCACCTCCCATACAACGCCATCCTTGCGTATCCTGCCCTCGCCAAGTTCATGGCAGCGACCCATCACGGCTACAACGTCCTCAAGATGCCTGGGAGTGGCGGAGTCATCACGATCGCCTCCGACAAGAAGGAAGCAGTGCATTCCCTGGAGCGTGCCTACCAGACCGCGGGGGTCGAGAGCTCCGACGAGGATGGAGCCATCTTTGCCCTGCAAACCGCGCCTAAGAAGAAGAAGAACCTGCCCGCCAACGGACCTCGGGACACGGGGGCTCCTGGTGGCCTCGCCTCAGGACCCGCGCCTACCGACGAGGCGCCCTCCACCCTTGCATAGGGAGGCGCGCCCGACGCCCCCCTCACGACGAGCTCGGGGGCTCTCCTCTGGAGTGTCTCGGGCCTGACCAGCGTCTAGAGGGAGGTGTTCGGGCACCACCTGTAGGCGTTTCTCGATGCGCGTTTTTGTGAGCCCAGCGTGAGCCGTACAGCGCTGGGGGCTCAAGACTTCATCAACCAGGTTACCGAGGAACTTCAGTACGCAAGGCTCATACGCGGTGGGCGTAATCGCACGATGCCAAGATCGCCTACTCGCAACCCGAGCAACCACTTTCGCGTCTGCATCGACGTCGCGGGTCTCAACCGAGCCGCTTCTTTGGAGCCCTTCTGGCCGACGGCAGTGGGCTGGAGGAGGGCTCTCCCCTTCAGCTACGTTCGCACGCTCTTCGGCTTCCGCAATGCAGCTGCCACGTTCCAGCGCCTCGCGCGGTAGGCTTCGGGGGCTCGGGAGGCTCAGTTGAGGGCAGTCCAGACGGAGCGAGAGCCGGACCCCCGTGACCACTGAGGGCCTCCGGAGCCCCTGGGCCTCAGGAGCCCGATGATCCTCAGGGGCGACCGACACGACTCGCGTCTTCAGCTACCCCAACTCTTCTTCAACAAGTGTCAGGTGATGTTTCAGGTATTCAATCGAGGGCGCCCCCCGGGCTGCATCATCTTCGAGCTGCTGGGGGCTCACCCCCCGCAGCTGTCTCTTGCTGCATCATCTTCGTCCTGAGGAGGGCCCATATACACCTTGGCTGTCCTGCCGTGCAAGCCACGTGTCAGGACGGGGCTGTACACGCCCCGGAGTCTCTCCTGATGGGAGGCTCCCTCCCATGGTCAAGTGGAAGTGACATGCTCCGCGCTGGCAGAACCAACCGAGGAGCGGTTACGCCCACGAACCAGTGGAAGCACCAAGCTCCGCGCTGGCCGCTACGACCGAGGCGCGGTTATGCCCACACTCCGCGCAAGTGTGGTAGCTCTATGCTCCATGCTAGTTATAAACAACTGAGGGCGGCCCCCAGCGATTGCACCAACCTGAGGGAGCTTTTCAGCTCACGACGCTCACAGCTTCTCCTTGGATAGGTGTCGCGAGGGGGGCTAGGCACGGGGGCTATGCTCGGGTCACGCCTGGCAGACGCCACCCTACCAGGTGCCCAGACACCTGGCTTTCTCATGCCCCCATCCTAGGCGAAGGCTCGTGACCAAGGTATGGTGCTCGTTCTCCCTCATGAGAACCGTTCGTACGTCAAGGGGGACCCCTGGGCATCGCGACCCAGGGGCCTCACTAGTCACGTAGCCCCTCACTCCTTGAGCCCGGTGCTCAACGGCGGTCGAGGTATGCGCGGGGATGGGCCCTGCCGACGCAGAACGCAAACGGGATCGCTTGAACGTCAAGGGGGACCCCTGGGCATCGCGACCTAGGGGCCTCACTAGCCACGTAGCCCCTCATTCCTTGAGTCTAGTTATTACGATAACCCCGGTCACCCGGAGGGCTCAATGGCGATCCAGGTATGCGCGGGGTTGGGCCGTGCCGACGCAGAGCACCTAAGCAAACATGAAAGGATGCAAGCATGGAAATCATCAAGTTCAAATCTAGTTATTACAATAATACCAAGTTCTCCAAATTAAAGCGAGTTCTTACGCCTCCCCAAGGCACTTGCATTTCTCTCATTTGGACAGGAACAGGCCAGGCATCACCAAGCGCGTCATCACCAGTCTCCGCCTCCTCGGTCGCGGCAGCAGCAACCCGGAGGAACGCCTCCACCAGTTCCTTGACCTTCGCCTCCAGGGCCTCAGTAGTCGTGCCCTCTATGCTCGCGGTCACGGGCTCGGACAGCGAGGCCAGGTCAAGAGTGGGATCACAGAGACTTAGGTGGCCGCACACCTGCATTAGGGCCAAGGTAAGGAGCGTGCAGCTTTCGACGTCTGCTAACTGGCCGATCGCGGCCGTAACCTCGCGCATGGACTTCACAAGCGCGGTGAGGAGCCCGGCGGGGCCATCCTCTGGGGCGGCCACTGGCTTCTTGAACCCTTCCCCATAAGCAACCCGCAGCGCCGTACGGGCCTCGAGCTCGAAGGCGGCGAGGGCCTCGCAACTCACCGCTGCTGAGGCCGCAAGGGCATCTTCCTTCTCGCGCGCAACTTGGGTCGCCCTGGCCTGCTCGGCCTCGGCCTTCAGCTTCTCCAGGCTCGCGCGATCAGCAAGCTGCTCCTGCTGCAGCTGGGACGTCTTAGCCTTCTGTGCCTTGAGCTCCTTCTCCAATTTTTCAAGCTCCAGTGTGCGCTTGGCGCCTTCCTTGCGAAGGGCCTCCAGCTCGCTCTCCGCCTTGAGGCAGCGCTTCTCGGAGGACGCCGCGTCGGCTCACGCAGTGTCGCATGCCCGCGTGGCTATCGCGGCTTCCTCTTGACCCTTGGCGGCAACCGCCGAGGCCTGGCTCCAGGAGGCCCACGCAGACTCGTCTGCCAGGAGCCACCCAGAGATCAGGCCCAGGCGTCCTTCCATCGCACGGCCATCACCACCCTGAAGTTCGGCATGGAGTCGACCCAGCATAGCGGAAGCGGCTTCCAAGGTCTCAGGGCCAGGCTGCATCAGCTGGCGGATGGGTGCCGCTGAGATCGGCTGCTCGAGCAGGGGCTCGGGGGCTCTGGCTCCCCTCGCTGGAGCAGCCAGAGCAGGAGCCGCAGCGGCCTCGCAAACAGCAATGACACCCTCAGGCGACGTAGCAACCACGCGCTCGGTGGCCCGGCTAGCCGAGGCGCGCAAAGCTGCGGCACCCCTCTCCACGGCGACAGCAGCGGCAGGTGGAGTGGGGTACCGCGATGTGACATCCCCCTTCACCTTCTTCATCACGCCACCTAGGCTGATGCGCCAAGGGAAGTACGTCAGGAACACAACGACCGAGGGATAATAGGAGATTGCACACTTACTCATCGGAGGCGAGGCGCGCCCTCCTCTTCATCAGCAGGTCGGCCGCAGCCGCTGGCGCTACGGGTGTGCCGGCAGTCCGGATCCTGGCAAGGCGCGAGCCCACGGACTTGGGCGCGGCCGTGGTCACCAGTTTCGCTGGCACGGTGCTTCTCGACGCGGTCGCCGCATTGCTCCCCCCGGACGTAGCACGTCCGTATCGGTGCGGAGTGGTCGCCTGGGGCCGTCCGGCAGTACCTGCACCTGACGCCACTTCCTCAGTGGACGCCTCAGAGGAGTCCCCCTCGTCAACCCGGTCCTCGTCACCCAGGGTCTCCTCCGAGTCCTCCTCGTCGCTCTCCTCGTCGGCACCGGAGGACACGTCAACCGTGGGCAGAGCAGCCACAGGCACCCCAAAACCTGACACGGCCTTGAGCAGCTCGGCCTTGTCAGGACGGCTGTATAGTGGCAGGTGGACCCCCGAGAGGTCCTCAGGAACCATTCCCAGGAGAGTGATCGAGACAAGGTCCAGGTCGACCTCGGCCAGCGTCCCCGAGCGCAGCCGAAGTCTGTCGTCATCTCCCATCAGCTCCCACATGAGGCGCGAGTGTGCCTGGAGCGGCGCCAGCCGCTGCCTCAAGAACTCCTTCACGATCTGGGGCCCTTCAAGCCTCGAGCCCAGGTCGGCTTCTATCCTTGCCAAGACAGGCTTGACAAGGGGGTCGTTGAGCTTCGCGTAGCTCCAGCCAGCGCGTTTCACCGGATGGGCTGTAGGCAGCACCAGCAGCGGGTGAGTGCGCTGGGCATCCAGATAGACCCACCTCTTCCGGTGGGAGTCTATCTTCTTCCCGGCTGTCATCAGCCGGCGGCCCTGGCGCTGGAAGACGAAGGAGACACAGCCCGAGCACAGACCCTCGTCGTGCCGCCGCATGGAGAAGAAGTGGCGGAAGAGGGCGACAGTCGGTTTCACCCCCACAAACGCCTCGCAGTAAAAGGCGAAGAGCGACAGGACGAAGATGGAGCGAGGCTGGATGTGGAGGGCGTGCACCTGGTAATGGTCCAGGATGGCATAGAAGAACTCCGAGAAGGGCGGCACGAGCCCGACGGAGATGCTGTGGAGGAAGAAGGGGTAGCAAGACTTCGGCAAGATTCGTGCCGCGGTGGATCCAACCCAAATCTTCGTCGAGCCATGCTCCTTGTGGACGCTCGACAAGAAAGGCTGGACCTCCGAGTAGTCCCCCTCCTTGGTGATGGTGGACTCCTCGAGCGCCGCCTCAAGGGATGAAGCAGATCCGGACGCCTGCGCGGCACCCTTGCTTTTCTTCGCCATTCCTGGAAGTGCCGGAGGATGCAGTCGATTTGGGAAGGCCGGAGGCGAAGGAGAAGGGAATCTGAGCAGGAAGTAAAGGAGGCGATAACTCCCCTGCAGCAAAGATAGCCCATTTTGTCAAGTTACACGATTGCTGAGACTGCGTGGGAAGCAGAGTCGCCCACGTCCCATCCAACCATCACGCGCCAGCCTAGCCCGCAGCGCTTCGTCCTCGACTAAGGCTTCGCCCCGAAGCCAACTCTGCGCGCACCTTGGGCCCGGGGGCTACTGTCGGCGTCCTGGGAACCAGGGTACCCAGACTTGCCTGTCTGCGGGCCGCAACGCGCTCCTACTACGGCCTGGTACGGCCCAGCTGATCGACCAGCTACCCAAGACCCTCGCGAGGGGACTAGGCCTCGCGAGGAGAACGACATCAAGACACCCTCAGGAGCGGCCTCGGCTAGGTTGCTCCGGAGGGGCGGAGAATCCAAGGCCAAGCCTGCCTCGGGAGGAGGCAGTGACGCAAGTAGTGACACACCGCGCCAGCGGGTGCCAGCGCGTGCCAACGGTGCAGTTGCCATTTTGGTGCAAAGGAGATAGTGCAGGCGCAGGTTCCCGAGGAGCGGGACAAAGGTTTCCCCTTTGGTGCAACAAGACCAAACACTGCAAGGACGGCAGGGAGGATGTTAGCACCGAGACCACCAGCGCGTCACCGCCTGATCCCTTTGCAGGCGAAGACCGCTTTTGTCAGGATAGGAACATCCTTGTGTTCCCGCTCAAAATGGTCGTTGTGGGATCCCTTCCCGCCTAAACATTTTGAGGGAAGATGGCCCTAGCCGCCTATATAATTAGCTAGGATCTCCACTATGGAGGCAAGTCGGATCAGAGCCAGAAACTCTGCTCTCGCACAAAGGAGCAAGAACCATTGCCTCCTGACCCTCTTGAGCTCTCCTCCTGAGCTCAGGAACCACTGTACTTATTCATACTCAAGCCCTCCCGAGGCCATCCACCAAAGCAATAAGTAGGGTTTTACACCGCAAGGTGGCCGGAACCTGGGTAAATTCGTGTGTGCTTTACTTGTTGTTCGCTTGAAACTCTTCATTGGACGAGGGCGAGATGCTAGGTAGACGTGAGTGGGAGAGATCTTCGTTCACGCCCCTGTGTTCGAACTTCTTGGGTTTACGGAGCCCGTAATCCGACAGAGACCCAGCTGCAGCACATGCTTAGTAGACCAACCTGGTGGAACAGACTACTAAGTAGTCTGATACTTCGGAACCGCCTACTAAGCAGTCTGTAGGTCCAGAACCGACTGCTCGTCAGTTTGTCGGTCTGAAGGCGCGTGATCAGCATACCAATGCATCAGCACTTCCTGCTCAGCAAACCAACGCGTTGGCATGGCCTCCTCAGCACACCGACAAGTTGGCACCACCTGCGTAGAAACCCGACATAGCTTCAATGCATGGTCAGTAGTCTGATGCCTCTGCTCCTACAGCCAAGCAGTCCATTACAGTAGCACCGCCAGCTCAGCGGTCCAGCATAGATAAACCGTTTGCAAAGCAGTCCGTCCAAGCTTCACCGTCTGCTCGGCAGTCTACCTTGCAGCCAACTAGGCATTCTACCAGAAATGCTTAAAGTACCAAGAAGGAAGTGGCCAAAAAGTCTACACCCACGACCATGAGGAAGCGCAGCGAGAGAGGGAAGAGGAAAGAGAATGATTGCCTCTTACTTAAAGCACTCATCGCCCATAACCAAATTAACAGTAGCTTGTTCGAATCGGGGAGTAATATTATTTCTGACGACATGGATGATGAAGAAGTAGAATTGTTGCTTGCTAAAAGTAAAGCAGACGTACTTGAAGCACGCAATTACATCCGTGGCAACCCATTTCTTGTTGGCGAATACTTTGATGAGTGCAACTCCAGTTGCCGCGAGTTACATGAATATTGCATGGATCAAATGTCAGCAGGTCATCATGCTTTGCTAGCCCACTAAATAGAGATCATTTCCGACACGATGTTGGTTCCATCAATGTGAGTTTCGAGGACTTTCATCTCTTCTTCAACTTCAACGTGCTCAATGCCACTCTTGTTAGATGCCTGATTTTGTAAGTACTTAACAAACTCTGATCAAATTCTCCATACAAGGCTGTAAATGATAAAGAGCTAACTACATTTTATTCCTCTCAGGGGATTGAACACACAGAGAAGAAAAAGGGAGAGTGTGTATTTCATAGATCATGCATTAGCAAATGACACAACATTAGATGGTAAGGACCGACGGGATTGGGTCATTAACACGGTCGTCCATATCTTTGAAAACACGTCCCATACAGAATCATTTCTCTAGCCATATCATGAACGGTAAGTCAAGTAAACAACCATGCATACACTAATTGTCTTTAAGATTTCGACATCATTCATAAGTTCATGGCTTTCTTAATATGTAGCAATCACTGGATATTGGTATTCATTGTTCCGAACAAGAACACAGTTTACTACATCAATTCTCTCAGAGAGTCAACAAACGCTCAGGATCTGACGCATGTTCAGCAATTCTTGGATAAGTATTGAATTCTATGATGTTGAAATTAATTTGCATTCATATCTGGTTCAATAATTGATGTTTTCAAAATTCATCATCATTTGCAGTGTGCTCGCATTGTGGAAAACTAAACCAGAGATCATGTTCAAGATGGAACAACCTTCGCAGCACGAGATCGTTTCTCCGGTAACACACCGAAATCCGTTATTTTTGGAAAATTTATCCAATAGTCTGCAAATACCTTTCCTTACACTAGTCAAATGTTCAAGCTTCTAAATAAACCTCTTTCTATTTTGTCCAAGGAAAAAATAATACATCTAACACCGGTTAGGTTGTTCCTAACAGGACAAATACATTACTAATTTTGTACAAACAACTTCAGTGTCCTCAGCATGAAGCAGGGACCAACCTTTGTGGATACTATGTTTGCAGACACATGATCACCATCTACAAATCTGTTGATAGTTGTGACGATCCACGCAAATTAGTACCAGTAAGTCTATCTTAATTAATATCTTCTACTCCACTCATATGGCACATTCTGATCTTAAAATTATTGTAGCTCATCTTAAAACTGAGGACCCCTGAACTGCTCCCGGCTGGTGAATTGCTGATGGTTCGGAGATTTAGCAGCGAGTTCTTCCTGGCCACTACATCAATCCCACTAGTGATAATAAAGATTTCAGCATGTGTTCTCTTGAAACATTGAGTAAGAGTTAGCCGCTAAACATATAACGCATGGATCCATTGTTTTCCTTCTGATGAGGTCTTTGTATTTCGTACACTATGATTAATTATGTAATGCATCTACGTGTGGACAAATCATTCGAATTTAGCTACCATATGATCAATTGCAATTGTTGGGAAATCTGATGAATGTTCTTCATGTGGACACTATTTGTTCAATTGAATACTGTCGCAAATTTGCTTTTTGCGTGCCGATTCAAAATGGGATATTTTGTTTATTTGTTCAATTGAATATTGTGGCAATTTGCTTTTTGCGTGTCGATTCAAAATGGGATAATTTTGTTTTAACCTGGCAATTGCTTCGCACACGGTTCAACTAAATGAGTGTGTGTGATCCACATCAGAAAGCATATGTCAATCGTAGCGGAACCGTCGGTGATACATAGCAGATCGCAAACGATTTGCAGTGCTACTACATGTGCGTAGGGTCTCCGGAACCGTTTGTGATATCGCGTTATCGCACACGAGAACTGGGAGTAAACCGTGCCCAATGCAAAATACAATCCCATTCGTAATTTTTTCAGGAAACGTGTGGGCTCCCAAACGAAAAGCACACGTCACTCTCGCGGCAACCGTCGGTGATACCCAACAAATCACAAACAGTCTGCAGCACTTGTATGTGTGCGAAGGGGCTCCTAAACCGTTTGTGATAGAACATTATTGCAGATAATAATTGTTGGCAATCGTGTGCGATGGAGTCTAGCATGGCAGACGGGTTACGCAGAAAACTCATGTGCGATGGGGCACAAATCGCACATAGTTCATATGTTGGCACATGTGCCTTACATATTGTTTCCAAAATGGTTAGTTACGACAGATCATATGGTTTCACTGCGTCATTAGAAACGCTTAATCACCGATACCACACGTGCAGCACAACTACGGTAGGTATTTCCCTCAGTGATCAGACCAAGGTTATTGAACCAGTAGGAGGACCAAGCAACACTATGTAAACGGTATCTGCACACAAATAACAAATACTTGCAACCTGACATGTAAGAGGGTTGTCAATTGATACGTCTCCAACGTATCTATAATTTTTTATTGTTCCACGCTATTATATTATCAACTCTGGATGTTTCATATGCATAATATTTTTGGGACTAACTTATTAACCTAGAGACCAGTGCCAGTTTTTGATTTTTCCGTGTTTTTGAGCTTCAGAGAATAGGAATATCAAACGGAGTCCAAACGGAATAAAACATTCGCGTTGATTTTTTCTCGACAGAATCACACCTACATGACTTGGAGTAAGGGCCACGAAAGCCACGGGGTGGCCACAAGCCATAGGGGCGCGCCCTAGGGGGGCACCCCTGGGCTTGTGGGCCCCCCATGACTCCCCTGCACCGCCTCTTTGCCCTACATATTCTCAAATATTCCAGAAACCCTAGAAGGAGCAATAAAAATACTTTTCCACCGCCGCAGGTCTCTGACTTCATGAGATCCCATCTGGAGGCCTTTTACGGTATTCTGTCGGAGGGGGATTCAATCACGGAGGGCTTCAACATAAACCTTGCTGCCCCTCCGATGATGCATGAGCAGTTTACCACAGACCTACGGGTCCATAGCTAGTAGCTAGATGGTTTCTTCTCTCTCTTTGATCTTCAATACATTGTTCTCCTCGATTGTCTTGGAGATCTATTCGATCTAATCTTCTTTTGCGGTGTGTTTGTCGAGATCCGATGAATTATGGATTTATGATCAGATTATCTATGAATATTATTTGAATCTTCTCTGAATTCTTATAAGCATGATTTGATATCTTTGTATTTCTCTTCGAATTATTGGTTTGGTTTGGCCAACTAGATTGGTAGTTCTTGCAATGGGAGAGGTGCGTCGTTTTGGGTTCAATCTTGCGGCGTCCTCACCCAGTGACAGAAGCAGTAGCGAGGCACGTATTGCATTGTTGCCATCAAAGATAAAAAGATGGGGTTTAAATCATATTTCCTGAGTTTATCCCTCTACATCATGTCATCTTGCTTAAGGCGTTACTCTATTCATATGAACTTAATACTCTAGATGCATGCTGGATAGCGGTCGATGTGTGGAGCAATAGTAATTTATGCAGGCAGGAGTCGGTCTACTTGTCAAGGACGTGATGCCTATATTCATGATCATTGCTTTAGATATCGTCATAACTTTGCGCTTTTCTATCAATTGCCCGACAATAATTTGTTTACCCACCATATGATTTATTCAAGAGAGAAGCCTCTAGTGAAACCTATGGCCCCCGGGACTATTTTCTATCTCATATTTTCAGATCTATAAAACCAAAAACCCAAAGATATCTTGATGCAACTATTTTGTGTTTACTTTATTTAGCTTTTTACTTTAGTTTTAAATCTATCTCTATCAGATCGCACTCTTGTTCGTGACGTTGAAGGGATTGACGACCCCTTTTCCACGTTGTGTGCAAGTGTTTTGTTAGTTTGTGCCAGTGCATATATTGGAAACTTGCTTGTACCTCCTACTAGATTGATACATTGGTTCTCAATTGAGGAAAATACTTATCTCTACTTTGCGGCATCACCCTTTCCTCTTCAAGGGAAAAATCAACACAAGCTCAAGAAGTAGTAGGAAGAATTTCTGGCGCCGTTGCCGGGGGGGG
>LR738711.1:745942736-746075041 GCA_902687465.1 Secale cereale | reverse complement strand
TACATCAAGCCTGCCAAGTACTTGCCATAAACTCTCATCTATTGCATTTACATTATTTTCCATTTGCCCCTCGTTTTCATCTCCCCCACTTATAAAATGTTTTCAAAAAAACACAAAAATATTTGCCTTTTTATTCGCCCTTTTTCCGTTCGTCTCTTTGTTTGCTTGTGTGCTAAATCTCTCTGCTACCATGTCTGAATCCGGGGAGGTTGTCATTGAAAAGGATGGTGATGATCTTAGAGGAATGTTTGATGATTTTGCTAATGCTTATCTTTATGAAAAAGAGAATACTATCATAAAAACAAAAAAATCGTATGGGTAGTGGCAATATTATTGGAAAAGGTGTTATTCAAGATTTCTTTACTTGTGTCGGTGCACTACCTACGCTAGGAGGATTGATACGTCTCCAACGTATCTATAATTTTTTATTGTTCCATGTTGTTATATTATCATTCTTGGATGTTTTACAATCATTTTATAACCATTTTATATCATTTTTTGGTACTAACCTATTGACATAGTGTCAAGTGCCAGTTGATGTTTTCTGCATGTTTTTTACATCGCAGGAAATCAATATCAAACGGAGTCCAAACACCGCGAAACTTTTTGGAGATCTTTTATGGGCCAGAAGACACCCAATGGGCCAGAGTTGCACCTGGGGGGTGCCCCGAGGGGGCACGACACACCAGGGCGTGCCAGGCCCTCCTGGCGTGCCCAGGTGGGTTGTGCCCACCTCGGTGGCCTCCTGCACCGCCTCTTTACCCTATAAATTCACAAATATTCTGAAACCCTTCGGGGTAGACCTAGATTAGAAGTTCCATCGCCTCAAGGCTCTGTACTCCATGAGATCCAATCTAGAACCCTTTTCGGCACTCCGCCGGAGGGGAAAATCATCACCGGTGGCCATCTTCATTATCCCAGCGGTCACCATGATCAGGTGGGAGTAGTACACCCTCGGGGCTGAGGGTTTGTACCAGTAGCTATGTTTTTAATCTCTCTCTCTCTCTCTCTCTCTCTCTCTCTCTCTCTCTCTCGTGTTCTTGAGATGCACAATCTTGATGTATCACAGGCTTTGTTAATATAGTCGGATCAGATGGTGTTTTCCCCTCTCTATGTTGTGATGAATTAAGTTTTCCGTTTGAGATTACTTTGGATTGAATACTTTTATGGATTTGAGAACACTTGATATATCTCTTGCAACTGAATACTCGTGGTGACAATGGAGTATCGTATCGATTCACTTGATATATGTTTTGGCACTCAACTTGCGGATTCCCGCAGTGACATTGGGGTAATATATGCATAGGGGTTGATGCACGTTCTTGTCTTTGTTTCTCCGGTAGAAATCTTGGGGCACTCTTTGAGGTTCTTTGCATTGGATTGAGTATTACAAATCTGAATATGTTTTGGTGTTATCTTAGTACGAACTCTTGATAGATCGATCGAGAAAGATAACTTAATGTTATGTTAGTACGAACTCTTGATAGATCGATCGGAAAGGATAGCTACAAACAACTTCTTATGTTCTCCTCTAGATAGGAACTTTGGATTGATTCTTCATCACACTTTGAGGGATGGTTATATGATCCAATTATATTAGTATTGTTGAGAGATTGCACTAGCGAAAGTACAAATCCTAGGCCTTGTTTTCAAGCATTGCAATACCGCTCGAGCTCTGTTTTTATCAATTGCTACCTTGCTGTTTTTTATTGCTACTATTACAAAAATCAATATCTACTATCATTACTACACTTGTATCACCATCTCTTCGCTGAACTAGTGCACCTATACAATTTCCCATTGTATTTGGTGTGTTGGGGACACAAGAGACTTTTTATTATTTGGTTGCAGGGTTGTTTGAGAGAGACCATCTTCATCCTACACCTCCTACGGATTGATAAACCTTAGGTCATCCACTTGAGAGAAAATTGCTAGTGGCCTACAAAACTCTGCGCTTGGAGGCCCAACAAGTGTCTACAAGAATAAAGTTGGGTAGTAGACATCAAGCTCTTTTCTGGCGCCGTTGCCGGGGATATGGGTTCCTGAAGGTATATCTTTAGATCTTGTAGTCGAATCTTTTAGTTTCTTGTTTTATCACTAGTTTGGTTTTGTAAAAGAAAAATAAAAAAATGGAATTGAGGTTGCATCATATTATTGATCATCTTTATAATATCTTTCTTAAAAATGATGGATCGGAAAATTGTGCTCAATTGTTAGAAGAATAAGTCAATAAAATGGTTGGCACAAACTATTTGAATGATGAGCATGATTGCAATGTTGTTAGTATGAATTCTTTGAATATCCATGATGCTAATGATATGCAAATCTATAAGCTTGGGGATGCTATATTTTGAGGAATATGATATTTTTAATCCCCCAAGTTTTGATGAGAAAATTTATTATGATGATTGCATGCCTCCTATTTATATTTATATTGATAAAAGTGGATTTGGAGAGGTTATGACTTTATTTAGTGATGAATCCACTACTTTGAAGGATGTTTCAATTGATTATGATAACAAAGTTGCTATCTATGATGATTATGGTGATGGCATGTATGCTATATTGAATAATGATAACCATGAAACTTCTCATCATGACTTTAATTTTCAATCTCATGATAGTTATTTTGTTGAGTTTGCTCCCACCACTATTCATGAGAATAAATTTGCTTATGTGGAGAGTAGCAAAATTTCTATGCTTATGCATCATGAAAAAAATGCTTTATGTGATGGATATATTGTTTAATTCATTCATGATGCTACTAAAAATTATTACGAGGGAGGAACATATTCTTGTAGGAATTGCAATAATATCAAGTTTTCTCTCTATGTGTTGAAAGTTTTGAAGTTTTGCTTGTTTTGCCTTCCTATGCTAGTTGATTCTTGCTCCCAAAAGTTGTTTGCTCACAAAATCCCTATGCATATGAAGTGGGTTAGGCTTAAATGTGCTTTCCATATGATTCATGATGCTCTCTTTCATGGTACAATTCTTATCTTTTATGTAAGCATCATTGAAATTAGCATGCCTAGCTAAAAGACATTAAAGAAAAGCGCTTGTTGGGAGACAACCCAACACTTATACCTATTGTTTTTGTGTGTTCACATGATTATGCTACTGTAGTAATCATGTTTTATAGCTTTTGTTTCAATAAAGTGCCAAGCAAAGCCTTAGAATCATGTTGGGTGTTAGTAGATTTGACCTTGCTAAAAAACAGAAACTTTTGTGCTCACGAACAAAATTCTCATTTTTAACAGAAGAGTGCTTTTAAGTTGATTCTTTTTGCAGAATATTAATATACAAATTTCCATGTGGTCCTACTTTTTTCAAGATTTTTCAAGTTGCACAAGTATGGTGAATGTTCAAATCATTACAGACTGTTCTGTTTTTGACAGATTCTGTTTCTATGCATAGTTTGCTTGTTTACTAGTTTATATGGCTTATATTGATCAATATAAATTGTAGAATATGCTATAGTAGGCATTGTGTGAGAACAATTATGAATCTTGTCTTTGACAGTGCCCAAAGTGAATGATTTGTTTTATCATACTAACCCATCTCACGAAGTTTTGTTAAGTTTTGTGTGATTGAAGTTTTCGAGTTTTGGGTGACATGTCGATATGAGGAGAATAAGGAGTAACAAGACCCTAAGCTTGGGGATGCCCAAGGCACCCCAAGGAAATATTCAATGAATACCCAAGCAACTAAGCTTGGGGATGCCCCGGAAGGCATCATCTCTTTCGTCTCCAACATTATCGGTAACCTCACTTGGAGATATATTTTTATTCATCACATGATATGTGTTTTGCTTGGAGCGTCATTTTATTTTGTTAGTATTTGCTTGCTGGTATTTAGAATAATGTTTTGCATCTCTTATTCCAATAAAAGTGTCAAGGATAGCTTTTACCATGCTTATTTTGCAAGTCTATATGTTGCTGTTTGAAGACAGAAAGTTTTCTATAATTGTCTGAATTCTTCTGGATAGTCAGAACGTGATAAAATCTTGAAATTGTTACAAAGTTAGCATGGATAAGTTCTCTATGATGTGGTAATTTTTACCAATTTTTAGAGCTAGGGAAGAAAGAGAACAATTCCTCTCTTTACAGACTGTACTGTTTTGACGGATTGCTGTTATGTTTGCATTGTTTGCATATACATCATGCCAACCTGCTTAAGGTGTTACTCTGCTCATATGAACTTAATACTCTAGATGCATGCTGGATTGTGTACGATATGTGGAGTAATAGTAGTATATGCAGGCAGGAGTCGGTCTACCTATCAGGGACGTGATGCCTATATTCATGATCATTGCCTTAGATATCGTCATAACTTTGCGCTTTTCTATCAATTGCCCGATAGTAATGTGTTTAGCCACCATATGCTTTATTCAAGAAAGAAGCCTCTAGTGAAACCTATGGCCTCGGGTCTATTTTCTATCTATAAAACCAAAAACCCAGAAATATCCGCAATTATTTTGTGTTTACTTTATTTTGCTTTTAATTTAGTTTGAAATCTATCTCTATCAGATCTCACTCTTGTTCGTGACGTTGAAGGGATTGACAAGCCCTTTTTCTGCGTTTTGTGCAACTGTTTGTTAGTTTGTGCAGGTGCATATATTGGAGACTTGCTTGTACCTCCTACTGGATGATACCTTTGTTCTCAACTGAGGGAAATACTTATCTCTACATTGTTGCATCACCCTTTCCTCTTCAAGGGAAAAATCAGCGCAAGCTCAAGAAGTAGCATCAATCCTCTCGGGTAGTTGATTGGTAAATAGATAGATTGGTAATGGCAAATGGAACAACGGAAAATAAAATTCAGCGTGGTATTTTTGGGTTTTTGATAATACAGATCTGAAAAATAAAGGTTTCAAATAAATGAAAAAGCAAATGGCAAAATAGATCTAAAAGTATATGATAGGAAAATAGACCCAGGGGCCGTAGATTTCACTAGTGGCTTCTCTTGAGAAATACCAAATGGTGGGTGACAAATTACTGTTGGGAAATTGATAGAAAAGTGAATAGTTATGACGATATCCAAGACAATGATCATGTATATAGGCATCACTTCCAAGATTAGTAGACCTACTCTTGCTTGCATCTACTACTATTACTCTACACATCGACCGCTATCTAGCATGCATCTAGTGTATTAAGTTCATGGGGAAACAGAGTAATGTAATAAGAACGATGGCATGATGTAGAAAAGATCTATTCATGTAGGAATAGACCCCATATTTTTATCCTTAATTGCAATGATACATATGTGTCTTGCTGCCCCTTCTGTCAATGCGAAAGAACACCACAAGATTGAACCCATCACAAAGCACCTCTTCACATTGCAAGATAAATAGATCAAGTTGGCCAAACAAAACCCAAATATTGGAGAATAAATACAAGGCTATAATAATCAATTATGGATATTAAATGAAAGCAAATCTGATCATAAACTCACAATTCATAGGATCCCAACAAACACACCGCATAAAGTCATTACGTCAAATAGATCTCCAAGAGACCATTGTATTGAGAAACAAAGAGAGAAGAAGCCATCTAGCTACTTCCTACGGACCCGTAGGTCTGAGGTGAACTACTCATGCATCATCGGAGAGGCACCAATGAGGATGATGGACCCCTCCGTGATCGTGTTCCCCTCCGGTGAAGTGCCAGAAAAGGGCTCTAGATTGGATCTCGTGGTTCTGGAACTTGCGGCGGCTGGAACAAAATTTCTTCAACTCCCCTAGGGTTTCTGGAATATTGGAGTATTTATAGAGCGAAGAGGCGGTGCAGGAGGCCACCGAGGTGGGCACAACCCTCCAGGGCGCGCCTGGGGGCCTGGGCGTGCCCTGGTGGGTTGTGCTCCCCTCGAAGCACCCCCGAGGTGCGTCTTTGGCCCATTCGGTGTATTCTGGCCCAGAATGATTCTCCAAAAAGTTTCGCTGTGTTTGGACTCCGTTTGGTATTTATTTTATGCGATGTAAAAAAACAAGCAAAAACAGCAACTCGCACTGGGCACTATGTCAATAGGTTAGTCCCAAAAAATGATATAAAGTTGCTATAAAATGAACGTAAAACATCCAAGAATGATAATACAACAACATGAAACAATAAAAAAATATAGATACGTTGGAGATGTATCAGCATCCCCAAGCTTAATTCCTGCTCGTCCTCAAGTAGGTAAATGATAAAAACGGAATTTTTGATGTGGAATGCTGCCTAACATGTTCATCACATATTCTTATTCTTTTGTAGCATGGGCATTTGGACTTTTATATGGTTCAAGGCAATAGTCTAGTTTTTACATGAAGACTTTAATACTCAAGCATACCAACAGGCAACCATTTCTTTCAAAATATCAATACTAAAGCAAGTTATCCCTAGCCCATCATGCTCAATCATTGATCCATTCATGAAACACACTCATATATTAGCTACATCCAATGCTCAAGTACGATCATAGTGCCCCTTAGTTGGTGCTTTATAAGAGAAAATGGAGACTCAAATAAAAATAAAAATTGCATAAAGTAAATAGAAAGGCCCTTCACAGAGGGAAGTAGGGATTTGTAGAGGTTCCAAAGCTCAAAGCTTAAATTGAGAGATTTTTTACAGGCATACTTTTCCCATCAATGAAAACGACTTAGAGTTTCCAATACTTTCCATGCTAGATACATCATAGGTGGTTCCCAAACGGAAAATAAAGTTTATTCCCTTTTCCAGCATTCTTTCACAATCCATGGCTAACCGTATCCACGGGTGCCCTCCATACCAACACTTTCCAAGGAATTTATTATTTGACAACATAAAGTAAATTTCTTTTTCACTTCGGGACTGGGCATCCCTATTACCTCCGCACTCTTGTGCAATGAAAAGTGAATAAACACTCATGTTGAGAATAACACATCTAGCATGGAAAAATTTCGGCCACCCCTCACCACCTCATGAGCGGTATGGGCAAGAAAAAGATGAGTTTATTTTGAAATTTAGAGATGGCAATGGCATGGAAATATCGCATATAGTTTGATATGGTGGACTCATATGGCAAAACTGGTTTTAAAGATTTTGGATGCACAAGTAGTATTTTTACTTAGTACAAGTGGAGGCTAGCAAATAGATTGAGAAGCAACCAACCAAGAAACGAAAAATCACATAAGTGAGCATTGAGCATAACTAACACTGAATAATGCACCACAAGTAGGATGTAATTTCATTGCATAACTATTGACTTTTGTGCTTGCATAGGGAATCACAAACCTTAACATCAATATTCTTACTAAAACATAATTACTCATTAAGATGAATCACATATCACTATCATCATATCTCAAAACTATTACAAAGAACCAAGTTTTTTTCCAATGATCTTCATGAAAGTTTTTATTATATCCCACTTGAATATCTATCACTTTGGGACTAGTTTCATATGTTACTTTTGATAAGCTCAAACAAATCTATGTGAAGAACATGAGCATAAAATTTTATTTCTCTCAAAATAATCTAAGTGAAGCAAGAGAGAATTTCTTTTAAAAATTACTAACTCTCAAATAAATCTAAGTGAAACAAGAGAGCATTTATTCAAAAGCATTAAAGCACACCGTGCTAAAAAGATATAATTGAAGCACTAGAGCAATTCCATAGCTCTCAAAAAAATTAAGTGAAGCATAAAGAGCAAACATAGCATCAATTGGCTTTCTCAAATAAGTGTGTTTAGCAAGGATAGATAACACAAACTAAAAATAAAAACAAGAAACACTCATATCATACAAGACACTCCAAGCAAAACTCATGATATGTGGCGAATAAAAATATAGCTCCAAGTAAAATACCGATGGTCATTAGAAGAAAGAGAGGATGCCACTCAGGGGCATACCCAAGCTTAGTTGCTTGATACTTCTTAAATATTATCTTGGGGTGCCTCGGGCATTCCCAAGCTCAGCCTTTTGCTACTCCTTATTCCTTCATCCATCGTGATCTCACCCAAAACTTGAAAACTTCTATCACACAAAACTCAACAAAACTTTGGGAGATCTGTTAGTACAGGAAAACCAACCTTTACGTTAAGTACAATAGCGAACCAATTCATATTTTTTTTATTATATCTACTGTATTATAACTTTTCCATGGCAAAAATTCTTCAGAATAAATCATGGATTCATTAAAACAAGCACATAACACAATGAAAACATAATCTGTAAAAACAGAACAGTCTCTAAGGACGCAATTTTTAGTCATACTTCTGTAACTCTAAAAATTCCGAACAATTAGGAAAACATGTGAGATTTGTATTCTAATAACATGTAAAATTATCAATAATTGATCACGTTCCAGTAGCCGTCAACAATTCTGGCACTGATGCAAAAGGTTTCTTATTTTCAACACAATTAAATCAACTATCAACCAAATCATCCCAAAGGCTTTGCTTGGCACAAACTCTAATTTAAACCACAAAAACACATCAAACCAGAGGTATATTTGTGTAATTATTGGAAAACAACAAGAAAACTAAAAAGCAAAAGATACAAGTTGGGTTTCCTCCCAACAAGTGATATCGTTTTATGCCCCTAGCTAGGCATAACACATAGATCGCAAGTGTTGTCATATTTGGTTCTAGATCCATAAGATGCCCTCATGATTGATTCATACGGTGGCCTAATTATTGTTCTAGGGAAGTGTTCCATACCCTTTCTCAAAGGAAATTGGAATTTAATATTCCCTTCTTTCATATCAATCACGACACCTATAGTGCATAAAACGGTATACCAAGTATAATTGGACAAGATGGATTGCAGTCAATATTAAGCACAATAAAATCAATGGACACATAATTCCTATTTGCAAGAATAAGAACATAATTAATTCTTCCTAGAGGTTTTGTAATAGTGGAATCCGCCAAGTGCAAATTTAAAGAACACTCTTCAATATCGGTAATACCAAGCACATCACATAAAGATTTCGGAATTGTGGAAACACTAGCACCCAAGGTCACACAAAGCAAAACACTCATAGTTTTTAATCTTGACTATGATAGTAGGTTCCCATTCATCATGTAATTTTCTAGGAATTGAAACTTCTTCTCCAACTTTTCTTCTAAATCTTTCATCATGGCATCAACAATATGTTTAGTAAAAGCTTTGTTTTGTTCATAGGCATGAGGTGAATTTATCATGGATTACAACAAGGAGATTCAATCAATCAAAGAGCAATTATCATAATTAAAGTCCTTGTAATCCAAAAGAGTGGGCACATCACTAGTTAAAGTTTTGACCTCTCCAAACCCACTTTTATCAATTTTCGGAACAAGATTTTTACCCTTCGAATTATTGGGACGCCTTCTAGCTAAAATTGACTCTTCTTCAGTCCCTTTATCGTCAATTTTAACTTTACTAAACAAAGAATTAACAGAAGAAACACCAATCATTTTAAGATCTTCATCATTTTTGTCCTCTAAAGAGATGGTTTAGCGGACATTTGATTCACTAGGGTAGCTTGTGTAACACATATTTTTCCTAACAAACTTTCAGCAAAAGCATTTTAGATTGAAGATTGCAAACTTCTCTAATAATATCATCAAGTTGTTTTGTTATGGCATCTAGCACCACAGTGTGTTCCTTAAGTTCTTTAGTAAAATGTTTATTGTGCTCAAATTATGTAGTCATATATTCCTTGGTACTTTTCTCAATTTCAACCAAGATGTTGGGATAAGGAACATCATAATGTTTTCATTGAGGTATCATGACTACACAAACAAGATTGCAAACAAAAACAGATCTGACGAGAAAACGGCGAACGAAAAAGATGGCGAATAAAACGGCAAATTTTTGTGAAGTGGGGGAGATGAAAATGAGAGGCAAATGGCAAATAATGTAAATTGTAAGGTGATGACATTTGTGATTAGGAACCTGATAGATGTTGATGATGCCTCCCCGGCAACGACGCCAGAAATTCCTATTGATGTCGCTTGAACTACGTCGGTATTTCCGCAAAGAGGAAGGGATGATGCAGCACAACTATGGTAGGTAATTCCCTCAGTGATGAGACCAAGGTTAGCTAACCAATAGGAGTACCAAGCAACACTATGTAAACGCTAGCTGCACACAAATAACAAATACTTGCAACCCGACGTGTAAGAAGGGTTGTTAATCCCTCCCGGGTAGTTGATTGATAAATAGATATATTGGTAATGGCAAATGGAACAACGGCGAATAGAATTCAGCGAGGTATTTTTGGGTTTTTGATAATATAGATCTGAAAATAAAAGTTGCTAATAAAGGAAAAAAGCATATGGCAAAATAGATTTGATAGGAAAATAGACCCGGGGGCCGTAGATTTCACTGGTGGCGTCTCTCGAGAAATAGCAAATGGTGGGTGACAAATTACTGTTGGGAAATTGATAGAAAAGCAAATAGTTATGACAATATCAAGACAATGATCATTATATAGGCATCACGTCCAAGATTAGTAGCCCGACTCCTGCCTGCATCTACAACTATTACTCCACACATCGACCGATATCCAGCATGCATCTAGTGTATAACGTTCATGGGAAAACGGAGTAATGCAATAAGAACGATGACATGATGTAGACAAGATCTATTCATGTAGGAATAGACCCCATCTTTTTATAGCAATGATATATGCGTCCTTGCTGCCCCTTCTGTCACTGGGAAAGGGCATTGCAAGATCGAACCCATTACAAAACAACTCTTCACATTGCAAGATAAATAGATCAAGTTGGCCAAACAAAACCAAAATATTAGAGAAAAATACGAGGCTAAATGTCGGTGTACTAGAGTAGGGGTACCCTAGTATCCCGAACTTGTGCACGGGCAGTCGCAGCGTCCTGCGGCAAGGCTTTCCGGGTGACCGCCAAGGTCCTCCGTCGTTCCCTTGGAGCCATTCAAGAACAAAGTATTCAAGCCAAGGAGACAAGACCCCGGCAAGAAGAGCTTGCCGGGAAGGCCAACCAAGTCATCTCAAGGAACTTTCCGCGACACGCCACGCGTCCCGGCAAGGCCTGGTGAGCGGCAAGCTCCCGGACGCGGCAAGACAACGACCGCGGCAAGCTTCCACTTGCTAGGCTTCTCGCCCCTCGTTGGTTACCCCAAGTGGAAGGTGTGAGATGTAGTGTTGCGGAAGTTTTTCCCTTGGCAAAGATACCAAGGATCGAATCCCCAGAGACTCCTAGGTTCAACAAGAAGGTGTCAACTGCTAACGGCGCCAGATATTAGCAATCAATGTGGACCTGCACACAGATACAAATAACTTTGCTCCTAACGAGTACAGAGAGGTTGTCAATCCCTCCGGCCTTGTAGTTTACAAAGGATTAAACGCAAATGATAGTAGTGATAGATAATGTTTGCAATAGTAAGTAAAAGCGAAAAGTAAATAGCGGATGTGATCAATGATGGTAATATGGACCGGAGTCTCACGATGTTCACTAGTGATGTCTCTCTCCCAAAAGACGATAAAACAGCTATGTGAGGTAAACGAATTACAGCTGGGCAATTGACAGGACCACGAACGCAAACCAATGCTGACTATATTGCAAGAAAGGTTGAGGTTCAAAGCATGGGCGATACGCCAAAGTAAGTAGACCGAAATCCATCAATATCTACTACTAATCATCCACCTTGAGATATCTATCCAGAACATCTCGCTGGTATTAAGTTGCGAGTCCCACCCATAGTGTAAACTC
This sequence comes from Secale cereale, assembly GCA_902687465.1. Lineage (NCBI taxonomy): Eukaryota > Viridiplantae > Streptophyta > Magnoliopsida > Poales > Poaceae > Secale > Secale cereale. The sequence goes on along the minus strand of LR738711.1, from coordinate 746,063,350 downwards.
AATGCAACAGACAACTGCATTAAAAGAACTTTGCGTAAAGTAAACAATCCTTGCACCCCGCGGGCACAAACACCGTTGTTTTCCCCCTTGTGGCAACAGCACATCCCCTAGACTCATGTTTCTGTCACTCAAGCTAGTCATCGAGGGGCATGAACCCACAATCAAGCATAACGTTCCCACTTGGAGTCACTACCTACTACTTGGCCAAAGCAATAAATAACAACGGAGAACATGCAAGAATTACTTACGAACATAAATATAAAAGAGGTAGATCAAATATATTACTCAATCACAATCTGAACATAATCTCATAATCCATCGGATCCCAGCAAACTCAACATAGCAACAGCATAAGGATTACATATGTGCCTCGATCATGTAGGGCAGCTCACGAGGACTAATTAGTGAAGCACAAGAACGGGAGGAGAACATCACATAGCTACTGGTCATGGACTCATGGTCCAAGGGAGACTACTCACAACTCATCCGGGAGGCGTCCATGGTGGTGGAGAAGCTCCCGGTGGTGATCCTCCCCTCCGGCAGGGTGCCGGGAAGAGTTCTCCTGGTGCTCCCGATCTTGGAAGCGGCGGCGGCGGCAGAACAGAGATGGGATCGCGAAAAGAGTTCCTGTTCCGAAGGTTTCTCGAAACGCTTTAAATATATGCCAAAGGGGGGCATCGGAGGAGCCTCGGGGGGCCCAGGCGCCCCCCGGCGCGGCCCAGGGGGGGCGCGCCGCCAGGGCGCCTGGAGCCCTGGTGCCCCCCCCCCCCGGTTGTCCTTCGGGCGCACGGAAGTTTCTTGAACGCTGATTTTTTATATAATTTTTCTGGATTTTTCCTGGCAGATCTCGTAATGTGAAAACCTGAAATACAAAAACAGTCGAAAACAGAAACTGGCACCGGGGTGCACTGAGTTAATAGGTTAGTCCAAATATGATCAAAAGTGTATGGAAGTGTATAAATATCATAGCAATATCACCCAAAAGAGGCATGGAGCAAGCAGAAATTATAGATACGTTTTGGACGTATCACCACTCTGTACCCGCGCTCTAGTACATCCACCAATGTGTCGCCCTGGGACCCTTCCGGGCGTACGTGGCGGGAGGCTGTGCAGCCAGCGACACGCGGTGGCAAGCGGCGCTGACAAGATCGCCATCGTGGCGAGCGGTGGCGTCCCTGACGGTCCCTTTTTGCACTGTTTGGGCGACGCCGATGGGCATTTAATGCCCTTGTCCCCTGCCGTCAGGGTTAGGTATGATGCACTGTACAAGTAGCTGTACCAACCACAACACCTTTCCATTTGTACCCTTGCCTGCGTTGCCACCTGTCGGTGACCCCTTGAGTATATAAAAGGAGGCCCATGCGCAACGTAGAGGGGGGTTCGAAGGAGAAGAACACTCACGCTCGGTCTCGTTAGCTGCGGGTGTGTACTGTAGCGCTCCGCACTCCCGAGCAAGAACTTAATACAAACCACAAAGCAGGAGTAGGGTTTTACGCATCCGTGCAGCCCGAACCTAGGTAAACTGCTCGTGAGCTTCGCCTTGATCTGCTCTTCGTGCGATCTCCGCCCCCGCCGAACTGAAAGGGGCTCGCGACGCTGCTGAATTGAAGCCAATCCGAACAAGATCAGGGCCATTGAGCAGATTGAAGCACCAAAGCGCGTCAAGGATGTACGAAGACTTGTCGGTTGCGTGGCTGCTCTCAGCAGGTTTATCTCTAAGTCTGCTGAGCGCGCCCTGCCGTTTTTCAAAATTTTGAAGAAGGCGGGTCCAATGAAATGGACTCCGGAAGCGGAGGCTGCGCTGCAAGACTTGAAGAGATACCTGGCCTCCACTACAATACTTGTCGCACCTAAGCCACAAGAGAAGTTGCTGCTGTACATAGCGGCAACCAACCAAGTGGTTAGTGTTGCGTTAGTAGAGGAGAGGGAGGCGGATCATGAGCCAGCAACCATGGCAAGCGCATCCAGTGACAAGCAGGGGGCTTCCCCGACAAGTTCTGGTCCCGACAAAGATAGATCTGCGCAGGCGTGCGAAGAAATACAGAAGAGAATGGTGCAGCGCCCAGTTTACTTTGTCAGTTCCCTTCTGCAGGGGGCTAGGTCAAGGTATTCTGGTGTGCAAAAATTGCTTTTCGGCCTTCTCATGGCCTCGAGAAGCTGCGCCATTACTTCCAAGCACATGAGATCACGGTTGTCACTCGCTTTCCGCTGAAGAGGATACTGCAGAATCCGGAAGCAACAGGCAGGATTGTTGAGTGGGCACTCGAACTGTCAAGCTTTGGCCTCAAGTTCGAGAGCACTTCAACTATCCAAAGCAGAGCATTGGCAGAATTCATAGCAGAATGGACGCCAGCACCAGATGAAGAAATTCCAGAGACGAGCATCCCCGTCAAGGAAGCAAGCAAAGAGTGGCTGATGTACTTTGATGGTGCCTTCTCGCTGCAAGGCGCCGGTGCTGGCGTGCTGCTTGTCGCACCCACCGGAGAGCACCTCAAGTACGTAGTCCAGATGCACTTTCCCAAGGAGCAAGCAACAAACAATACCGCGGAGTATGAAGGTTTGCTTGCCGGTCTCAGGATCGCGGGAGACCTTGGGATCAAGAAGCTCATTGTCAGGGGTGACTCGCAGCTTGTCGTCCGCCAAGTGAACAAGAATTACCAGTGTCCGTTGATGGAAGCCTACGTCGATGAAGTGAGGAAGCTAGAAGAGCACTTTGATGGCCTACAGATGGAGCATGTTACAAGAGCTCAGAACGACATTGCCGACGGCCTGTCGAAGTGCGCCGCACTTAAGTTACCTGTGGAACCAGGGACCTTTGTGCGCAAGCTGACTCAACCATCTATAACGCCATCAACTGGACACAGCAAGAAGAGGAAGTTGATTTCTGGTGACTATTTTCCGGCAGAGCTTCCCAAAGCCGCCGCCAAGAAGGTCCCCAAGATCAACACCAAGAGTGCTGAGGAGCAACATGCTCCGGCAAGCCCTAGGGTTTGTTCCGTTGAGGCAGAAGCTCCCGACAAGTTTTGCTCCGGCAAGCTTGCCGGGGAATGTCAAGCTCCGGCTGAGCCGTAGGTTCTCGCCGTAGAAGCGGATGTTCCCGTAGCAGCAGATGTGCCTTTAGTCCTTGTTGTCGAGCCACAGGCTCCAGCATGGGCACAGCAGATTGTCCGTTTCCTTCAGACAAGAGAACTTCCCGAAGAGCAAGAAGAAGCGGAAAGAGTAGCCCGGCAGTCAAGTATGAACCAGTTTGTCGACAACACACTGTACAGAAGAAGACTCAACGGTGTGAAATTGAAGTGTATTCGCCGGGAAGACGGACAAAAGCTGTTGGCAGAGATACATGGAGGCATATGTGGTCACCACATTGGCGCAAGAGCACTTGCCGGCAAAGCATTCCGGCAAGGTTTCTTTTGGCCGACAGCCCTCCAGGATGCAACTGCACAAGTAACCAAGTGTGAAGCGTGCCAGTTCCATTCCAAGCAGATACACCAGCCAGCTCAAGCTCTCCAGACGATCCCTTTATCATGGCCATTTTCGTTCTGGGGGCTCGACATCCTCGGCCCCTTTCCCCGCGCAGACGGGGGCTTTGAGTACTTGTACGTTGCAATCGACAAGTTCACAAAGTGGCCGGAAGTGGAAGCAGTGAGGAAGGTGACAGCACAGTCAGCAGTCAAGTTCTTCAGGTCGATTGTTTGCCGCTTCGGGATCCCTAACAGGATCATCACCGACAACGGTACGCAATTCACGAGCCGCACCTTCATGCAGTACGTCCAAGATCTTGGCGCCAAGGTCTGCTTCGCTTCTGTTGCTCACCCGAGAAGCAACGGTCAAGCGGAGAGGGCAAATGCTGAAGTGCTGCGTGGACTCAAGAACAGAACTTTCGAAAGGCTGCACAAGTGCGGAAGAAACTGGATCGAGGAGCTGCCGGTGGTTCTTTGGTCGATCAGGACGACGCCAAATCGAGCCACTGGCCAGACACCTTTCGCTCTAGTCTATGGAGCAGAGGCAGTTCTCCCCACGGAACTCGTATACGGGTCACCTCGAGTGCTCGCTTATGATGAGCTTGAGCAAGAGCAGCTGCGACAAGACGACGCGCTGCTCCTTGAGGAAAACCGTCTTCAGGCTGCTGTACGAGCTGCTCGCTACCAGCAAGCTTTGCGCCGCTACCATAGCCGCAAAGTTAACGCCAGAAGTCTCGAGGAAGGCGACCTTGTTCTTCGGCGCGTTCAGTCCGCCAAGAATTCCAACAAGTTGACGCCAAAGTGGGAAGGCCCTTACCGGGTGAAACGAGTCACTAGGTCTGGCGCTGTCCGCCTTGAGACCGAAGATGGCATTCCGGTGAGCAACTCCTAGAACATCGAGCATCTTCGTAAGTTTTACCCGTAAGGCGCGGTTGCCGGAACCCGTTTCCGGCAACCACCTTTTATACAAGTCTTGCCGCTGTTGCATGTAATCCTTTGTACAAAGCCGGGCACAGACCCCGTGCATAAGTAAAGCTCATGTGCTCCGCACATCTTGTCAATTTCATGCTTTCTATTTTTTGCATGCGTTATCTGACACTTTGTGCAGCATCTACCCCCGGTAAGCAATAACGAGCCGTAAGGCTCCATATCGTTATTTTCTCTTCTTTCTTTTTCTCAAGGAAAGGAAGGTTCCCTCGCCCACAAGTTTGCCGGGAGAGAGGAGAAGACAATGGTATGGACCAGGCGTCGTTCAAGAAAGTTTCGCCTTGTCGGGAAGCAAACAAAAGAAAAGCTAAGTTGCCAAAGTTTGAGCAATCAGATTTTTAAATTTTTAAGTTATCTTCCTTGAACGACCGTGCTTTGTATGGAAAACCTATGCGCGGAGGAACCAACTCGTAGCTAGTTGCTCCCTTACTTTGTTTCGAGTCTGCTCAACAACTTAAGTGAGCTGCGACTAGAGTTGCGCCCTTACTTTGTTTCGAGTCCGCTCAACAACTTAAGTGAGCTGCAACTAGTTGCGACAAGGTTTCTTGTTGGTAGCGGCACCGCCAGCAGGCTGCTGACGTCCCGCACTCGGCGCTCGCGGCTTAGGTGCCTGCGCCGGCAAGTTCCCTAAAAGCGTAGGGCTAAGACATACAAAGGAAGGGATCAAGTCAAGGAAATAACATAGCAATCATCACCCAAAATAGAGTTATAATACAAGATAGCTTGTCGCGGCTCTAACAAATTGTTCTCATAACATGGCCAGCTGCGACAAGGAAAGGAAAAAAAACGGGCAGCCTAGTCTACACGATCGCCCTCAACCCTCTTAATCCCACTCACCTTGTCCACAATGGGTGCGACAAGGGTCTTGAGTGCCTCCAGATCAGCATCCGGCGGCAGGGACTTAAGGACGTTGGTGAGGTTGAGGCCTGGGTTGCGGAAGGCCACCTTCACCAGCACCTTTTGAAGAGCCCCCACGCAGATCTTGCGCGACTCGTCGGCCAGCCACTTTGGAGTCGTCTCTCGGAGCCGCTGGAGGGTCGTCGCCACGCCTTTGAAGAACAAGGTGAGCTTGGCGCTGGGCTGGAGGTTCTCATCGGAGGGAAACCCGAGATCCTCCACCCCTAGCTGTGCCAGCTCCTTGTCAATATCTATGGCAGCGTCCACGAGACCCTCCGTCCAGTGCTCGACGGTCTCCCTTAAAGTGTTCTGGACGGCAGCAGCACTCGCCAGCAGCGCCTTCTCGGCCTTGATCTCCTCCTTCAAGGCCGACTCCCGCTCCCTGGTGCCGTCCAGCGTCTTGGTCAAAGTGGTCAGCTTCAACTCAAGATTGGCGTTGGACTCCTTGGCGGCGCTGAGCTCCTTGCCCTTCTCGGCGAGACGAACCTGCAGCTCTGAGTTGCTGTGGGCGTCCTTCTCCCGATCACGCTTGAGCGCGGCAATCTCCTCACCGCTCGCCTTGAGATCGGCCTGTAGCTGCGCCACTTTCGTCCCCAGCTCCTTCTTGGCGGCCTCGGCAGCTGCGGCAGCGTCCTCTGCTTGCTTGAGGGCTCCGCCAAGTGATTGCTCGCGCGCGGCAAGCTCCTCCTCGTGGCTGTCGAGGTTGATCTTCCGCTGCGCCAGTTCGCCCTCCTACGCAAATAGCTTCTCAGCGGCAAGCCGCTGTTGCTCTTCGACGTCAGCCTTCTCAAGGAAAAAGGCCTTCTGCTCCTCCGCAAGTTGCTCCCGCTCCTCTGCCAGGGACCGGAGAGCTTCTTGGTGAAGACCCCGAAGCTCCTCCGCGCGCTTCTCGATGTCAGCTCCCGCCTTCGCGGCAAGCGCCTCTCGGGACTCCAGCTTGGCCTGCCGAGCGCGGTAGAGCGACAACAGCTTCCGCAGCAGCCGCTCCTCCTCAGGCTCGCCGCTGCTGCTGCTCGGCGCATCGACCAGCGTCAGCCCAGCGGAGGCGAGCACCTCTCCATCGAAGATTTCTCCCTCGATCGGCGCACTGGAGCTTGACGCCCAGGGGAGGTTGATGAAGACGTTCTCGCCGGCCTTCAAATAGATGCCTGGCTGGGGCTCTTCGGAGCCTGACGCTGCGGCAGCGGCGGGGGGATCGGCGGTCGGTGTAGCGCCTGGCGCTCCTGCGGCCTCAGGGCCGTCAGTGCGATCGCCAGACCCCCCGCCAGCTTCTGCGGCGGCAGCTTTGGCGGCATCTTCGCCGGCAAGATCATCAGCGCCGGCTGCTTCTTCGGTGGCAGCGGCGTCGTCGATGTTGCCGCTCGTATTCTCCTCGCCGGCAACCTCAGTCTCCATCGGCTCCGCAGCAGATGGATCTGACGGTCGGAAAAGGGAGAAAAGTCAAGCAAATATCCAAAAAGAAGATCAAAAGAAGAAAAGCCCAAGGGAAGTTTTGAAGCGAGAGGATTACCTATGCCGGGTTCTGCAGCTGTAGCCTCCGCCACTGGAGGACCGCTGGTGTTGCCGCTTGCCGGCATCCCTCCTGCGCGAGCCGGCTCCTCGGCAGAGTCCCTCGCCGGAGAACTCTCCCTTGTCGGCGTAGTCGAAGCAGATGGCATGTCAGGGGCGGTCTCCAGGCGCTCCTGGTGGGGCTGCTCTACTCCTACACAAACCAAGATCAGATGTCAGCAAAGTAAAGAGTATCCATGCGCGCCTAACAGCGGAAAGCAAACCATATACTTACGCTGGGGGCTGCTCTCGAGAACAGTCGCCGGGTCCGGCAAGGTGGTCTCCGGCAAGGTGGCCTCCGGCACGGTGGGGCGCATCCTCTGCTGTCACGGTGTATTCGTCCTCGACGATAATCACCTCCCGTTGACACGCCGGAACCTTGGCTCTCTTTGCCGCTCTCTGGGCCAGAGTCCTGAAAAGGGATAAGTTCGGAGTAAGGCAAAAGAGATACAAGACAAAACAGCAAGAATTGAAGAAATACAAGTACAACAAGAATCTTACTCTTCTTCTTCCTCGTCGGAGCTGAGCGCGGAGAAGTCGAAGTCCGACTCACGTCCGGCGCGAGGAGGCGGAGGAGTAGGTTCCCTTGGCCGCTTGGCGGGAGCAGTGGCGGTGACCCGAGACGACCCCGCCCCGGCTGCCGCCGCGGCGTGAGAAGCAGCAGGAGTAGAAGCGGTGGTTCGATAAGACCCCGCTCCAGTTGCCGCAGCCGCGCGAGGTGCCCCCGCGACAACAGTGCTTGCCGCGGTGGAGCGTGCCGCGCGGCGCGGCGGATGTTGGCTCGTCTGCCGCCCCGCTACGTCCCCGACCTTGCGGAGACGCCTTCTTGGTGGAGCCGGGGGCTCTGCTTGCGGCGAGCTACCCGAAGATGAGGAAGAAGAGGAGCCGATCTCCAGCGAGCCGCTCGTATCCTCAGCGGGCTCGCTCGACTCGACGACATGCCCGGCACGGCTTGCCGCCTCTGCTGCATCTGCCTCCTCCACGCCGGCAAGCTCCTCTCGCTCGGCAAGGCTCGCCGCCTCTGCTGCCTCCGCCTCCTCCACGGTGAATCCAAACTCGCCCGCGGCTGCGGCTGCCGCCGCCTCTTCCAGCCTAGCGGCGATGAGGTCCATCTCAAGATCGGTCGTGGCGCGAGTGAGGCCTTTCTTCTCATCGGAGCGGATCGGCACTTCTTCCAAGCCGTCAAAGAACGCCTGCACGGCGTCATCTGCAGGCTCTTGCCAAGTTGGGTCAATCCCATGCGAGTCGCACAGCGGCATCATTGCGCGAATGCGGCTGAGCACGGAGTTGTTGCACAGCGGAACGACACCATGGGGCAACCTGAACACTTCGAGATGTTGGGGGTCGTATTTGAATAGCTCCCGGAGCATTGTGTCAAGTTCCATGATAGTGAAGTTGAAGTTGAGGCCCGGACGCAGCCTCATGATATCCGCCGCATTCTCGAACTCCCAGGCGGGTCGCTTCCTCTCCTGCAGGGGGGCGATGCGGCGGCGAAGGAAATCTGGGCCGACAGCGCCTACAGTGAGCCCGGCAAGCCTGAGGCGTAGGATCCGGGCGACGGCAATCTTCAGCCTGTCGTCTTCCGGGGCCACGTTGCTCCAATCGCTGCAGCGCACTACTGGGGCTCGGCGCCGGGCGGTAAATGGCTGCGGGTTCTCCTCGACGATCCAGCACCAGTTTGCTCTCCATTCCTCCCACTTGCCGCGGAGCTCTCCCTCCAGATAAGCTTCCTTCTTGTGGGCCCTCGAGATCCAGGAGACTCCGCCGGATAAAGGCTCTTCTCTCTCAACTCGGGGCATAAAGAAGTGGCGGAAAAGGGCTACGTTTGGATAGACTCCGACAAAGTTTTCGCAGAGATGTGCGAAAACTGCCATGGTCAGAACGGCATTGGGGGTGAAGTCAAGGAGGCGGAACCCGTAGGTGTTCATGATATCGCAGAAGAACTCAGAGAAAGGCGGGCAGAGCCTGCAGTAGAAGAACAAGGCGAAAAAGGGGTATCCATTTGGGGCCATTCCAGAAGTGACGTCTGGAAGTACCTTCGTGCGCGGGTGCGCCCGCGTCTCCATCGACCAGAAGAGGTAGAAGGTCTCCCTCAGCTCCCTCGCGGAGAGCCTGGGGGGAAGATTGCCCGCTCTTTCCGCAACGCCGCGAGCCGCTGCGCCTCGGTCGACTTCACAGCCTTCACCTTGTCGGCTTTCGGAGCCATGGCGGAGGTAGTGGGGGAGGTCGACGGCGTTGGTGGTGCTGGTGGCGATGGGGTGCGGAGCGCTGCTCTCTTTCAGCTTTGGGAAGAAGGGAGAGCGGCGGAGGTTTCCGAGATTGCAACGACAACTGGCGGATGGGCGAACTGCCCCTGTTTCCCCTGCTTATAAGGAGGGAGGGGGCGGACGTTCCGCCTTTCCGATTAAAGAAACCACCCACGATCTCTCCCACGATGCCGCAATCAATGCCTGCCGTTCGGGGAGGGCGCGGTGGATACGGAGAAAGATACGGCGTGAACCAGGCCGCGCGTGCCCGTGCCCTGTTTTGAGCCTGGCCCAACAGCGCTCGGCACCGTGTATGGCCCAGGCCCGGGGGCTCCTGTCGGTGTACTAGAGTAGGGGTACCCTAGTATCCCGAACTTGTGCACGGGCAGTCGCAGCGTCCCGCGGCAAGGCTTGTCGGGTGACCGCCAAGGTCCTCCGTGGTTCCCTTGGAGCCATTCAAGAACAAAGTATTCAAGCCAAGGAGACAAGACCCCGACAAGAGGAGCTTGCCGGGAAGGCCAACCAAGGCATCTCAAGGAACTTGCCGCGACGCGCCACACGTCCCGGCAAGGCCCAGTGAGCGGCAAGCTCCCGGACGCGGCAAGACAATGACCACGGCAAGGCACTTGCCGCGGCAAGCTTCCACTCTGTACCCGCGCTCCAGCACATCCACCAACGTGTCGCTCTGGAACCCTTCCAGGCGTACGTGGCGGGAAGCTGTGCAGCCAGCGGTATGTAGTGGCAAGCGGCGCTGACAAGCTCGCCATCGTGGCGAGCGGTGGCGTCCGTGACGGTCCCATTTTGCACTGTTTGGGCGACGCCGATGGGCATTTAATGCCCTTGTCCCCTGCCGTCAGGGTTAGGTATGATACACTGTATAGGTGGTTGTACCAACTGCAACACCTTTCCATTTTTACCCTTATCTGCGTTGCCACCTGTCGGTGACCCCTTGAGCATATAAAAGGAGGCCCATGCGCAACGTAGAGGGGGGTTCGAAGGAGAAGAACACTCACGCTCGGTCTCATTAGCTGCGGGTGTGTACTGTAGCACTCCGCACTCCCGAGCAAGAACTCAATACAAACTGCAAAGCAGGAGTAGGGTTTTACGCATCCGTGCGGCCTGAACCTGGGTAAACTGCTCGTGTGCTTCGCCTCGTTCTGCTCTTCGTGCGATCTCCGCCCTCGCTGAACCGAAAGGGGCTCGGTCCGCCGGTCCCCATAGGTGTTCGTGGATCAGTTTCCCCGACACTAAAATAATCAAGTATGGATATTAAATCAAAGCAAATCTGATCATAAACTCACAATTCATCGGATCGCAACAAACACACCACATAAAGTCATTACATCAAATAGATCTCCGAGAGACCATTGTATTGAGAAATAAAGAGAGAAGAAGCCATCTAGCTACTGCCTACTGATACGTCTCCATCATATCCACATTTCCAAAGTCTTTTGCCGTTGTTTTGGACTCTAATTTGCCTGATTTGAATGGAACTAACTCGGACAGACGTTGTTTTAAGCAGAATTGCCTTGGTGTCATTTTTGTGCAGAAATAAAAGTTCTCGGAATGACCTGAAATTTCATGGAGAATATTTTTTGAATATATAGAAAATACTGGAGAAAATAACTATCGGACGGGGCCCACACCCTGGCCACAAGGGTGGGGGGCGTGCCCCTACCTTATGGGCCCCCTGGACCTCCACCGACGTCAACTCCAACACCATATACTGTTATTCGGGCAAAAATGAGAGAGAATATTTCATCACGTTTTATGATACGGAGCCGCCACCACCTCCTGTTATTCCTTGGGAGACCTGATCTGGAGTCCGTTCGGGGCTCTGGAGAGTGGAGATCGTCGCCGTCGTCATCATCAACCATCCTCTGTCACCAATTTCATGATGCTCACCGTCGTGCGTGAGTAATCCCATCGTAGGCTTGCTGGACGGTGATGGGTTGGATGAGATTTATCACGTAATCGAGTTAGTTTTGTTAGGGTTTGATCCTTAGTATCCACTATGTTCTGAGATTGATGTTGCTTTGACTTTGCTATGCTTAATGGTTGTCACTAGGGCCCGAGTGCCATGATTTAAGATCAAAACCTATTATGTTTTCATGAATATATTTGTGTTCTTGATCCTATCTTGCAAGTCAATAGTTGCCTACTATGTGTTATGATCCGGCAACCCCGGAGTGACAATAGCCGGGACACTTCCTGATGATGACCATAGTTTGAGGAGTTCATGTATTCACTAAGTGTTAATGCTTTGTTTCGATAATCTATTAAAAGGAGGCCTTAATATCCCGTAGTTTACATTAGAACCCCGCTGCCACGAGAGGGTAGGACAAAAGATGTCATGCAAGTTCTTTTCCATAAGCACATATGATTATATTCTGAATACATGCCTACAATATGTTGATGAATTGGAGCTAGTTCTGTGTCACCCTAGGTTACAACTACTAAATGATGAATATTATCCGACACCTATCACTGTTGATCCATTTGCTACGAGTTTGTTCCATGTTGATACTTGCTTTGTTACTTTCATTACTGCTGCTGTCACCATCACTACAAAACTGCTACTATTACTTTTTCCACTGTAACCGTTACTTCCATACTACTTTGCTACTAAATACTTTGCTGCAGATATTAAGTTTTCCAGGTGTGGTTGATAAATCAGCTGCTAATACTTGAGAATATTCTTTGGCTCCCCTTGTGTCGAATAAATAAATTTGGGTTGAATACTCTACACTCGAAAACTGTTCAGATCCCCTATACTTGTGGGTTATCAAGACCTTTTTTGGCGACGTTGCCGGGGAGCATAGCTCTATTCTATGTGTTACTTGGGATTTGTATCTGTTGGTCACTATGAAGAACTTGAAGGATGATAGAACCAAGATCGTTCCCTCTAGATCGAGGGGAGGTAAGGAACTACCTTCTAGGTCTGCACTTGATTCTCCTTCTGTTTTAAGTAAACTTGCGTCACCTACACCTTCTATTAAATCTGATACGTCGCATGATATTGATGATGCCACTTCTGCTATGAATGATGCTTATGATGTTACTGCTATATTTGATAAAACTGTGACATTGGGCGAATTACTTGATGTGCATCTTGCTAGAGCTAGAACTATTGAATATGTCGAAGAAGATGATATTTCTAAAACTGAAGACATTGAAACTCCTGTTAAATCTAGCTCTCCTAAATATGAATTACCTGTTGTGCCTGAGGGATATGTTATGGAGGGAGAAGTAGCTAGAGACTTTCTTGCTTGAGAGGATAGGATTGATCCTAAAAAATTAATACGCAAGTGGAAAGAAAAATCTTTGAATGCTAGAATGCAATATGATCCTGAATTTTCTACTTCACGTATCCGTGTTACTAATAAGGATTGTGAATTCTCTGTTGATCCTGAGTTAATTACCTTGGTTGAATCTGATCCTTTTCATGGTTATGAATCTGAAACTGTTGCGGCACACCTTACTAAATTAAATGATATAGCCACCCTATTTACTCATGAGGAAAAAAATCGCTATTACTATATTCTTAAATTGTTTCCTTTCTCATTAAAGGGTGATGCTAAGTTATGGTTTAATTATCTTGCTCCTGGTTGTGTGCGTAGTCCCCAAGATATGATTTACTACTTCTCTGCAAAATATTTTCATGCTCATAAGAAACAAGCTGCCTTACAGGAAATATTTAATTTTGTGCAAATTGAAGAAGAGAGTCTCCCACAAGCTTGGTAGAGGCTTCTCCAATTACTTAATGCTTTGCTTAATCATCCTCTCAAGAAAAATGAAATACTTGGTATCTTTTATAATGGACTAACCGATGCTTCTAGGGACCACCTAGATAGTTGTGTTGGTTGTGTTTTCAGGGAACGAACTGTTGAGCAAGCTGAAAAATTATTGAATAATATATTAAGTAATGATAATGATTGGACTCTTCATGAACCAACTCCGAAGCCAACTACTAAGAAAAGAGGTATTCTATTTCTCAATCCTGAAGATATGTAAGAGGCAAAGAAATCAATGAAGGAAAAAGGTATTAAAGCTAAAGATGTTAAGAATTTACTGCCTATTGAAGAAATACATGGTCTTGATAACCCAACACAGGTAGTAGAGGTAAATTCTCTCTATAGATTTGATGAAGGTGATATTCCTCATAATAGGTCTGCTAGTTAATGCTTGGATGAGTTTGATATTTTTATTGTTAAACAAGAAAACTTCAATGCTTATGTTAGTAGACAATTGAAACGTAATGCTCATACGCTTGAATACTTGGGTGATTATATGACTAGAACTATTAATTATCTTAAGCTTATTAATAAACATGCTTCCATGGTTACCACTCAAGTAGAACAAGTACTTAAAGCACAAAATGATTTGCTTAATGAGTTGAATAGTAAGAACACTGATAATGATGTTACGGTCGCAACTAGAGGTGGTAAAGTGACTCGGGAACCTTTGTATCCTGAGGGCCACCATAAGAGAATTGAGCAAGATTCTCACGGAGTTAATATTGATAAACCTCATCCTAGTAATAAAAAGAAAAAGAAAACGGATAGGACTTTGCATGCCTCTAGTGAACATGTTATAGACACACCTGAGAATCCCGATAATATTTCTATTTCTGATGCTAAGACACAGTCGGGTAATGAACATGAACCTAGTGATAATGTTAATGAATATGTTCATACTGATGCTCAACCTAGTAATGATAATGATGTAGAGACTGAACCTGCAGTTGATCTTGATAACCCACAATCAAAGAATCAACATTATGATAAGAGAGATTTCAATGCTAGGAAACATGGTAAAGAAAGGGAACCATGGGTTCAGAAACCCATGCCTTTCCTCCTAAGCCATCCAACAAAAAGGATGATGAGGAATTTGAACGCTTTTGTGAGATGATAAGACCTATCTTTTTGCGTATGTGTTTGACTGGTATGCTTAAAATGTCTCCTTATGCCAAGTATATGAAAGAAATTGTTGCTAATAAAAGAAAGATACTGAAAGCTAAAATTTCCACCATGCTTGCTAATTATAATTTTAAGGGTGGAATACCAAACAAACTTGGAGATCCGGGAATACCTATTAAACCATGCTCCGTTAAAGGAAGTTATGTTAAAAATGATTGATGTGATCTCGGAGCCGGTGTTAGTGGTATGTCTTTCTCTTTATATCATAGACTTGATTTGAATAAGTTGACACCTACTAAAATCTCTTTCCAAATGGCCAATAAATAACCTACTATTCATATCGGTATTTGTGAGGATGTGCCTGTTGTGGTTGCAAATGTTACTATCTTAACGGACTTTGTTATTCTTGATATTCCCGAGGATGACAGTATGTCGATTATCCTTGGTAGACCCTTTTTGAATACTGCAGATGTTGTTATTGATTGCAACAAAGGCAATGTCAGTTTTCATGTTAATGGTAATGAGCATATGGTACACTTTCCGAAGAAACAACCTCGAGTTAATAGCATCAATTCTATTAGAAAAAATTCAACTATCGCTATTGGAGATCTTGAATTCCTTCTTCCTACTGTCAAGAAGAAATATGATATTCTTATTGTTGGGGACATGCATATCCCCATCGAGGTAACCTAGTGTTATTCAAAGATTCACCGGTTTTCTGTTATTTGAAAGAAGTTTGTTAATGAGACTTGATCAACCTCGTTGACGGATTCCTTTTGATGAGCATGAGATGGACGAATTTAGAGAACACCACCTTCTGTACCCATCTTTTACTTTCTATTATTTAGATCGAATAAAGCAAAAATAGTATTATTTGTCTGTTTTCTGAATTATCTGTGCAATAAAAAAAGTCCCAAAAATAAAATTTCTCCAAATGCCCTGAAAATTCAATATGATTTATTCTAGAATATTTTAAGATTTTTGGCGGTGAGTATGCACCAGGGGGCTGCACCAGGGGGCCACAAGGGTGGAGGGCGCGCCCCGTGTCCTTGTGGGCCACACATGGCCCCTCCACTTATTCCAGCACCCATTCTCTCCTTCTTCCTCTAGAAAAAAATCATCCACCAGCTCAAACCCGTTTTCTAGCTCATCTTGCTGCCATTTTCGATCTCCTTGCTCCAATCATCATTTGCAAAACAGTTTTGGGGGATTGTTCTTCGGTATGTGACTCCTCAAATGGTCCAATTAGTTTTGTTCTGGTGCTTTATTTATTGCAATTTTTTGCTGTTGTGGTGACCTTGTTCTTGAGCTTGCATTGCATGATATAGCTTCTAGACACTTGTAGGAGTAGTTGCTATCAATTTTGTTGAGTTTGGTTCACTTTTATTTTGAGTCACTAAAAATTTCAGAATTGTTCAGAGAAATAAAATGATGAGGAGATTATTGAGAGGCTCCTTGAGCCGGGGTTCGAAGGAAAAGGAGAATGAGGAGAAGCAGAAGCCCAAGTACAATCGTCCTCGTGCCACGGAGATTCGAGCGTGTGAATGGCCATGTGATGCATTCTTACAGGCGGCCAGAATTTATGATGATTTCTATTATTTGGCCAGGAATGCGGGCATCACCGACTTCCTCCGCGACCAGTGTGATCAGTATCTCCTCCTAACTAATACTTTCATGCAAAATTTTCATTTTCATGCTAGGAGATCACCACCCATGGTAGAATTTGATTTATATGATGAGCATAAGGAAATGATGCTTTATGACTTTTGTGAGGTGTGCAAACTACCTTATGAAGGCATCATCGAAGAACCACGTCTTAGAGATGTGGAAGATTTCATTGATGCAATTACCGTAGGGGAAAGGAGATGGGTGTCGGAAGCGAGAGTGGCCAGTTTACATTTTCCTGTCTTAGGCTATTATTCATTATTTGTCGAGGGATATTTGATTGGTCGCGGAGAGAGTGGAGGCCTTAGTGCTCCTAACCTTGCCATTTTGCGACATGCTTTACTTCATGATAGAACTTTTAGTTTGGGTGATATGGTTGCTCAATGGTTGAGTTTAAACCATACTAAGGGTCCTATTTTGGGAGGTATGTTCGCCTCTCGCCTTGCTCGATGCTTTGAGATACCTATTAGGCATTATGAAAAGGAGGAGAAATTGCTACCCACTATTTATTTAGATTATGATAGCATGGTAGGACATAAATTTATTCGTTCTGATGAGGAAATGAGGCTTATTTATAATTTGATATTCAGTCAGAATACTTTTCAGACTATCACTTTGCTTACACCTTCTTTGTTTGATATTCATTCAGGCAAGTACACTATTTGGCCCGAGGACATCTATAGATTTTGGGGACTTCCACAACCTTCAGTACCTGAGCCAGCACCAACCCTTGATCCTTATCATGAGCCTATCTTTCAATGGGAGCCGCAGGAGCTCGCAAACTGGTGGAACCCTCATGATCCACCTCAGTACCCAGGAGAGGGATACTTTGATCCATGGGCATAGACCAACTTAGGCGAAAGCCTAAGCTTGGGGGAGTACGTATTTCTCATCGATGTTACATTCATGATCACACATTCATTCCAGATGTCGGTGTTCATACTTTTTCATTGTATTATCCATGTTAGTTTATTTTTCTCGCTTTCTTCTTGTGTGTTTGAAAAACTTTTAGAAAACCCAAAAATATTTCTCGTTACTTTTTGTCTTTTCTTTCTTGCTTGTTCTTTTAGTAGTTGTTAGTATTAATAGAAAATCCAAAAAGATTTCTCGTTCTTCTTTTGTTTCTTGGGAGCTTTCCCGTGTAAATACTTTTCCTCATTCTTGTTTGCTTTCTTCAGAAAAACAAAAAATCCAAAAAAAAATAAGTGTGTTTCTTTGAAATTCTTTTATTTTTCTTTGGGGTTCGAGAGGAGAAGACCACGATGAAAATGATGAGTGGCTCTCATATGAAGTATTAATTATCTAACAAGAGCCCATATTACCTTGTCTTCTCCTTTGAATAAATGTTTGCAGATCCCGGCTTAGTCCAATGCACGTGCACTATTATTATTATTCACATCGTCCGGTCATGCAGGTGAAAGGCAATAATGACGGTATATGATGGAGAAAAGCTGGTATGAACTCGACCTGTTTTTTGTAAATATGATTAGCTTGTCATTCCCGATTCACCCTATTATGAATGAAACATGGTTGCAATGACAATTAGAGATTATAGTTACTCATGTCATGCATAATTAGCTAGGAGTTTATACTGGTTTACCTTGCATGTCAACATGCTTTTAAAATGGTTGTGATGTAGTATGATAGGATGGTATCCTCGTTTGAATGATTTAAGTGGCTCGACTTGGCACATGTTCACACATTTAGTTGAAACAAAATCAACATAGCCTCCACGATATTTATGTTCATGGTAATTTATATCCTACTCATGCTTGCACTCAATGTTGGTTAATCTCAAGGCATGTTTATGATTGTTGTTGCTCTCTAGCTGGTCGCTCCCCAGTCTCTTTCTAGCCTTCACCTGTTCTAAGCTGGAATACTGCTTGTGCATCCACTTCCATAAACCCAAAGTTGTTCCATATGAGTCCACCATACCTACCTATATGTGGTATTTACCTATCCTTCCAAGTAAATTTGCATGTGCCAAACTCTAAACCTTCAAATAAAATTATGTTCTGTATGCCCAAATCGCTCATGCGGCAACTAGGGGTTGTCTTTATCCTCCATGCTAGGTGGGTTATTCTCATGATGAGTGGACTCCGCTTGTCATTCATGAGAAAATGGCTGGTAGTCGGGATGCCCAGTCATGTGTTTAAAAGATAAAAAAACCGCAAATAATTAAACAAAGCTCCCCCAGGATTGTTGTTGGTTTGGACGGCACTCGTTGTTTCGGATAAGCCGTGGAGTGTGTTTGATGGTGGAGGGGGATAAAACTTTACCGTTCTGTTTGGAAATCGCCTGTAATGTATGTAGCATGGAAGATATAGAGAACTCTTGGTCGTAGCGTTGACAAAGAAAGCATACCGCTCAAAATTATATTCATCTCTAATTTAAAAACTTGAGCTCTGGCACCTCTGCAAATCCCTGCTTCCCTCAGTGAAGGGTCTATCTAATTACTTTTAATTGATGAGTCATCATCCTCTTATAATAAACACCAGTTGGAGAGCACCTTTGTCATTTATATGCTTTGTTATTAATTCATATTGAGTATGAGTGTGACAGAATCTCTTTAACCATGAATTACAATGTCTACTCAGTCCTTGATCTTCTTAGGTGCTCTGCATTTATGTTTTGTGGTCTCGGAAAGGGCTAACGAGATACCACTTTGTCATATTATATCATGATTGTTTTGAAAAAGTGTTGTCATCCGAGATTCATTATTATTGCTTGCTAGTTGATTATGTTATTGATATGAGTAAACACGAGACCTAAACAATATTGTGAATGTGGTTAGTTCATAATATTTGCTGAAAACTTGAATGTTAGCTTTATATATTTGCAACAACAAGATCAAACAGAGTTTGTAAAAGTTTTTCTTTATCAACTGAATTGCTTGAGGACAAGCAATGGGTTAAGCTTGGGGGAGTTGATACGTCTCTGTCGTATCTACTTTTCCAAACTCTTTTGCCCTTGTTTGGACTCTAATTTGCATGATTTGAATGGAACTAACCCGGACTGACGCTGTTTTCAGTAGAATTGCCTTGGTGTTATTTTTGTGCAGAAATAAAAGTTCTTCGAATGACTTGAAATTTCACGAAGAATATTTTCAGAATATATAAAAAATACTGGCGAAAAAAACTACCAGAGGGGGCCCACACCCTGGCCACAAGGGTGGGGGCGCCCCCTAGGGGGGCGCGCCCCCTACATTGTGGGCCCCCTGGACCTCCACCGACGTCAACTCCAACTCCATATATTCTTATTTGGGGGGAAATGAGAGAGAAGATTTCATCACGTTCTACGATACGGAGCCGCCGCCGCCTCCTATTGTTCCTCGGGAGACCTGATCTGGAGTCCGTTCGAGGCTTCAGAGAGTGGAGATCATCGCAGTCGTCATCATCATCCATCCTCCATCACCAATTTCATGATGCTCACTGCCGTGCATGAGTAATCCCATCGTAGGCTTGATGGACGGTGATGGGTTGGATGAGATTTATCATGTAATCGAGTTAGTTTTGTTAGGGTTTGATCCCTAGTATCCACTATGTTCTGAGATTGATGTTGCTATGACTTTGCTATGCTTAATGCTTGTCACTAGGGCTCGAGTGCCATGATTTCAGATCTGAACCTTATGTTTTCATGAATATATTTGTGTTCTTGATCCTATCTTGCAAGTCAATAGTCACCTACTATGTGTTATGATCCGGCAACCCCGGAGTGACAATAGTCAGGACACTTCCCGATGATGACCATAGTTTGAGGAGTTCATGTATTAACTAAGTGTTAATGCTTTGGTTCAGTACTCTATTAAAAGAAGGACTTAATATCTCTTAGTTTCCATTAGGACCCCGCTGCCACGGGAGGGTAGGACAAAAGATGTCATGCAAGTTCTTTTCCATAAGCACGTATGACTATATTCGGAATACATGCCTACATTACATTGATGAATTGAAGCTAGTTCTGTGTCACCCTAGGTTATAACTACTACATGATGAATATTATCTGACACCTATCATTGCCGATCCATTGCCTACAAGTATGTTCCATATTGATACTTGCTTTGTTACTTTCGTTACTGTTGCTATCACCATCACTACAAAACTACTACTGTTACTTTTGCCACTGTTACCATTACTTCCATACTACTTTGCTACTAAATACTTTGTTGTAGATATTAAGTTTTCCAGGTGTGGTTGAATTCACAACTCAGCTGTTAAAACTTGAGAATATTCTTTAGCTCCCCTTGTGTCGAATCAATAAATTTGGGTTGAATACTCTACCCTCGAAAACTGTTGTGATCTCTTATACTTGTGGGTTATCATCTACGGACCCGTAGGTCTGAGGTGAACTGCTCACACATCATCAAAGAGGCACCAATGAGGATGATGAACCCCTCCGTGATAGTGTTCCCCTTCGACGGAGTGCCGGAAAAGGGCTCTAGATTGGGTCTCGTGGTTCTGGAACTTGCAGCGGCTGGAACAAAGTTTTGTCGACTCCCCTAGGGTTTCTGGAATATTGGGGTATTCATAGAGCGAAGAGGCGGTGCGTGAGGCCACCGAGGTGGGCACAACCCACCAGGGCGCACGTGGGGACCTAGGTACGCCCTGGTGGGTTGTGCTCCCCTCAGAGCACCCCCGAGGTGCTTCTTTGGCCCATTGGGTGTCTTCTGGCCCAGAAAAGTTCTCCAAAAAGTTTTGCTGCATTTGGACTCTGTTTGGTATTGATTTTTTGCAATGTGAAAAACAAGAAAAAAACAACAACTGGCACTAGGCACTATGTCAATAGGTTAGTCGCAAAAATGATATAAAATTGGTATAAAATGATCGTAAAATATCCAAGAATGATAATATAACAGCATGGAACAATCAAAAACTATAGATACATTGGAGACGTATCAGGGACCCACTCTCCCCACATATGTTCTTGTTGTGTTCGGAAGGCCTTTCAAGTATGATTGCCTATGAGGAGGAAGTTGGGGAAATTGAAGGTATAAAAGTTTGCAGAAATGCTCCCTCTATGTCTCATCTTTTATTTGCGAACGACTCTTTGATATTAATGAGAGAAAAGTCACAAAATATTATTATTCTAAAGAAGGTGTTGGATACATATTGTAGTAGTTCTGGTCCACTGGTGAGTACACAATAATCTAGCATCTTTTTCAACCCTAATAGCAGTGTTATAGTTAGAGAGAATGTTTGTACAGAATTGAAATTTTTGACAAAAGCTCTACCACATAAATACATGCGTCTACCCACCATGGTTGGGGCGGACCATAGTGATTGTTCCCAACACCTCATTGGTAGTATGCTAGACACTAATGTCTACTACGCAACCTTCTTCTTGTAGACGTTGTTGGGCCTCCAAGTGCAGAGGTTTCTAGGACAGTAGCAAATTTCCCTCAAGTGGATGACCTAAGGTTTATCAATTCGTGGGAGGCGTAGGATGAAGATGGTCTCTCTCAAACAACCCTGCAACCAAATAACAAAGAGTCTCTTGTGTCCCCAACACACCCAATACAATGGTAAATTGTATAGGTGCACTAGTTCGGCGAAGAGATTGTGATACAAGTGCAATATGGATGGTAGATATAGGTTTTTGTAATAAGAAAGTATAAAAACAACAAGGTAACAAGTGGTAAAAGTGAGCGTAAACGGTATTGCAATGCTAGGAAACAAGGCCTAGAGTCCATACTTTCACTAGTGCAAGTTCTCTCAACAATAATAACATAACTGGATCATATAACTATCCCTCAACATGCAACAAAGAGTCACTCCAAAGTCACTAATATCGGAGAACAAACAAAGAAATTATGGTAGGGTAAGAAACCACCTCAAAGTTATTCTTTCTGATCAATCTATTCAAGAGTCCATAGTAAAATAGCACGAAGCTATTCTTTCCGTTCAATCTATCTTAGAGTTCGTACTAGAATAACACCTTAAGACACAAATCCACCAAAACCCTAATGTCACCTAGATACTCCATTGTCACCTCAAGTATCCGTCGGCATGATTATACGATATGCATCACATAATCTCAGATTCATCTATTCAACCAACACAAAAGAACTTCAAAGAGTTCCCCAAAGTTTCTACCGGAGAGTCAAGATGAAAACGTGTGCCAACCCCTATGCATAGATCCGCAAGGTCACGGAACACGCAAGTTGATCACCAAAACATACATCAAGTAGATCACGTGATATCCCATTGTCACCACAGATAAGCACATGCAAGACATACATCAAGTGTTCTCAAATCCTTAAATACTCAATCCGATAAGATAACTTCAAAGGGAAAACTCAATTCATCACAAGAGAGTAGAGGGGGAGAAACATCATAAGATCCAACTATAATAGCAAAGCTCGCGATACATCAAGATCGTGCCATCTCAAGAACACGAGAGAGAGATCAAACACATAGCTACTGATACATACCCTCAGTCACGAGGGTGAACTACTCCCCCCTCGTCATGGAGAGCACCGGGATGATGAAGATGGCCACTGGAGAGGGATTCCCCCCCTTCGGCATGGTGCCAGAACGGGTCTAGATTGGTTTTTGATGGCAGCAGAGGCTTTCGGCAGCGGAACTCTCGATCTAGGTTATTTTCTAGAGGTTTCAGTATATATAGGAGGTGTTGGAGTCGGGGACAAGTAAAGGGAGTCTCCGGGCTGTCCACGAGGCAGGTGGCGCGCGCCCCCTACCCTCGTGGGCAGCCCGGGAACCTTCTCGTCCCCCTCCGGCACTTCCTGGGCTTCTTCTGGTCCAAAAATAACATCCGTGGAGTTTCAGGTCAATTGGGATCCGTTTGATATTCCTTTTCTGTGGTACTCTAAAACAAGGGAAAAACAGAAACTGGCACCGGGCTCTGGGTTAATAGGTTAGTCCCAAAATCATATAAAAGTGTATATAAAATCCCATAAAACATCCTAGAAGGGTAATATAATAGCATGGAACAATCAAAAATTATAGATACGTTGGAGATGTATCAAGCATCCCCAAGCTTAATTCCTGCTCGTCCTCGAGTAGGTAAATGATAAAAATAGAATTTTTGATGTGGAATGCTACCTAACATAATTCTCAATGCAATTTTCTTTATTGTGGCATGAATGTTCAGATCCGAAAGATTCAAGACAAAAGTTTAATATTGACATAAGAATAATAATACTTCAAGCATACTAACAAAGCAATCATGTCTTCTCAAAATAGCATGGCCAAAGAAAGTTATCCGTACAAAATCATATAGTCTAGCTATGCTCTATCTTCATCACACAAAATAATTAAATCATGCACAACCCCGGTTTTAGCCAAGCAATTGTTTCACACTTCAATTCTTTCAAACCTTTCAACTTTCACGCAATACATGAGCGTGATCCATGGATATAGCACTATGTGGAATATAGTGGTGGTTGCGGAGAAGACAAAAGAAGAAGATAGTCTCACATCAACTAGGCGTATCAATGGGCTATGGAGATGCCCATCAATAGATATCAATGTGAGTGAGTAGGGATTGCCATGCAACGGATGCACTAGAGCTATAAGTGTATGAAAGCTCAACAAAAGAAACTAAGTGGGTGTGCGTCCAAACTTGCTTGCTCATGAAGACCTAGGGCATTTTGAGGAAGCCCATCGTTGAAACATACATGCCAAGTTATAATGAAAATTCCCACTAGTATATGAAAGAGACAAAACAAGAGACTCTCTATCATGAAGATTATGGCGCTACTTTGAAGCACAAGTGTGGAAAAGGATAGCAGTATTGTCCCTTCTCTCTTTGTTTTTTTATGGAGGGGCGTTTTCTCCTCTCTTTTTTAGCCCCCTCTCTTTTGGCATTCTGACTGGGATAGCGTCCTAGTTCGCATGTTCATCTCCAAAGAACTCTTCCTCATAATCCTGTTCTTCCATGCCTGGCCAATTAAATAACCAGTGGCAAGCCAATGAGTACTTTGAATGTACTCGCAAGCAACCCATTATGTGGTTCAAAGTAACAGTGCACTTGAATAATAATGATCAATCTAGCAAGGCTAGAACAAATATTCTACCATCAAGTTAATGCATCAATAAACTTGCGTAACCTCGAAGACAGGTTACCGATATCAACATGAATAAGATTCAACTCTCCGAGTCAAGTCACCACCTTGACTCACAGACGCATGGTTTCACAAACATTGGACGTAGCCCAAGAGCGGTCTGTGGGGACCCCGACTTAGAAGTCGAGATCACCGAATGCACGTGTACAGTGATCCCAGAGATCAATGCTCACTGAACACACAGAAGCTGAAATAACAAGAGTCTTACATCCAAACAAATAGTCTTACACAAATTAAGGCCATTATGACCAAGTCTTACATAGATAGAGCCTCACGGCTGAATAGCGAATAACTCAAATAGCATAAGTCTTCGGTAACGGGTAGAACCCATGCCATCTGTCTTAACCCTACAGGCATTCTGACTGGGATAGCGTCCTAGTTCGCATGTTCGTCTCCAAAGAACTCTTCCTCATAATCCTGTTCTTCCATGCCTGGCCAATTAAATAACCAGTGGCAAGCCAATGAGTACTTTGAATGTACTCGCAAGCAACCCATTATGTGGTTCAAAGTAAAAGTGCAATTGAATAATAATGATCAATCTAGCAAGGCTAGAACAAATATTCTACCATCAAGTTAATGCATCAATAAACTTGCGTAACCTCGAAGACAGGTTACCGATATCAACATGAATAAGATTCAACTCTCCGAGTCAAGTCACCACCTTGACTCACAGACGCATGGTTTCACAAACATTGGACGTAGCCCAAGAGCGGTTACCCAACTGTCCATGACCGTGGACATGGCTATTCGAATAGTTTAACACTCTGCAGAGGTTGTACACTTTACCCACAAGATCCGGGGAACTTCCGTGTCATCCACGACCCGCGGTACCTCAAGTACCCGGGGTAAACACCCGGTCATTATCTATCCTTAGACGACACTAACATAGAGTCCACTCGTTGGTACACGGCCCTCGGGTACCAACAATAGATCACGGGACTCGCCCTAATTTTCAATGTCACGCGTACCCGAAGGGATCAACGGTGTGTCCGGTGCCCTGTAAAAACAGTCATGGCCGTCTATCCAAGCACGACCCCGTCCCGGGAAAGACCTCAAGTCTTCCCGTCACTTGTAATGCGGGCACCATGCTAGTATCGACCTAAGTAATCAATAAAGCCCCGTCCCATAAGGGGTAGTGTGGTTGCACATGTATGGTTGGAATAACGGTCGCAACTTAAACCAATCCATTTGAAAAACACTCACACTTGCCTCGGTACACCACTTCGTCATCAAGTGGTCACCCAACTCATCATCATCTCCCTCGGGCATGAATGGCACCCGACGGGGTTTTATGTAAAGACTTCAACCACGATGGTTCATGTCACACATGCATCACTTATTCACTACTACTACCCATATGCAAGTTATCTAGCACATAGCAAGATCAAGATCATGGCATGCATCATATGGTGAAATCAACGAGGTCACTATCGTAACCCTAACATCATGCATCGGAAACATACGGGTTCCGAAGAACAAGTGTATCATGGTCAAAGGGCTGCTTGCCTGGATTGGCTTGGTCTTCAAAGTCTTTGAATCCTTCTCCTTCTTCTTCCACAGCAACTTCGTCAAATACGGGATCTATACGTCGCATAATAACCACGGGAAAATAAGAATACAAACAAAACAGAAAAATCAAAGTGCTCAGAAAAATGTCAACTCATTTTTGTAAAATACTAGAGGGATTTCTAAGGTGGGGAAAAATCTTGGTTGGAGTTTTGGAGTAACAGAATGGAATATATTGATTTTAGAACAGGGGTTTCACTGCTCAAATTTGAATTTAAATTTGAACAGAACAGAAAAGTTTCATGGATTTGAATGAAAGTGGTACCATTAAATAGGTTGGAATATTACAAGATTTTAGGAGTTGGAATTATTTTATTTGGACCATTATTCTTTTCTGTAGAAATGTTTAAAACAATTACACAAAAGAAAAAGAATAAAAAGACCTGTGCAACTAGGCCAGAGAGGCCACAGTGCACGGCCCAGGGCGGTCCAGCCCAGCCGCACGGGAGCCTGCGCGCGCACGTCAGGTTTTTGAACCTGACGGGCGGGGCCCGTGGGTCAGTGGCAGAGAGGAGGGGGAGAGAGGTGTGGGGATGACAGGCGGGGCCCGCCTGTCATCTCCAACCTTGCGGCCACGGCGACGGCGAGCTCACCGGCGAGGTTTCCGGCCACGGCGACGGCGACGGAGGGTGGGAATGGGCCCAGCGTCGAGTGGCGGTTGCAGTGGTGGTGGTGCGGCATGCCGGGGAGGTCAGGTTCGCCGGCGGCGAGGTGGGACGGCGGAGGCTCGTCGGGAGGTTATTGTTGTGGCTGTTTCCGACTGCAAACGGAGGGGGAAACAAGGGGAAAAAGGGTCAGTGGAGCACGGCGGTTCCGAATCGGGTGAAAGGAGGGGCAGGGAAGGCCCGTACCGCAAGATCACCGGCGGCCCGACGCGGCGGTGCTCCGGTCGATCCCGAGTACTGGGACCTCTTGGGGTCGAACTGAAGGTGCTGGGGGACTCAGTGGAGTGAGGTGAGGTTGTTGGTGCTGCTAGAGAGGCTCGGGAGGGGCTTATATAGCCGCGCCCACGGTCCACCGTGGACCCGTGCGCCGGCGAGGTTGCAGGCGAGGCTAGGAGAGGTTCTGGAGCCTGGGATCAAGCCGGGGAGGACCGTGGACTTGCTCCACGTCTAGCTGAGGGAAAAAGAGGAGCGGGGAACCTTCCAGTCGATGCGCGCGTGCGAGGCAGAGGAGTGGCCATTGCGGGCGGCCAGCGCGCGTGCGACGACGTTCACTGGAGGGCGCAGGAGGAGGGGGGACAGCGCCGGGGAGGTTGCGGACGTCGAGAGGCCTCGACTGGCGCGACGGGGAGGCCCGAGGCTGTCGGGGAAGGCTGATAGGCTGGAGCCACCGTGCGGAGGTGCACTGTTGCGCGCTCCAGAGCGTGTGTATTGCTGGCATCATCGCGCTCTCGCCGTTCTGGTCAAAACCAACGTGCCACAGGGTGTCTAGAAGGTTGAGGGAGGAGTAAAGAAATGGCCTGAGGCCTTGGATGCCCTGGAGATGCTGAGAGAGAGGGAGGAGGCTGGTGACTTGGTGAAAACCTGCTGTCCAGCAAGGTAAAACAGGGTTCTTACCCCTCAATCATGGAGCTGGGGTGCTGGGGAAGTTACTGGAGGTAGCTAGTAACTCAATGATCAGGTGGTAAAAAGTTGAGGCCATGGAGAAGAGTAAAAGTGATCAAGTTGGAGGTTTTAGTAAAAAGCCAGAAGGTGTTTGATCAGTGTTTGGTCAAGTAAATGACCTCCACTTGACATGGCACTTAACAGGGTTGAAAGACATGAGAAAATAGGGTGCTTCTCTAAATTTGGGCTCATTTGAAGAAACTAGCCAATGTAACTTTGGTGAACCCTAGAAATCAACAGAAACAACTTCATCTTGATTGAGTCAAGCTAATCATCTCCCCTTGATGCACCACTTGGTGAAGCATCATTATTTGGGGTATTGATCATGCCCACAAAGTTTGAAGCTCTAGGTAAAAAGTTGGTAATGTAAAGTTGTTCAAATTTGCATTTGAACAGAAAGGGTTTTGAGGTGATCTGATCAAGTTTCCCTATTCCAAATCTTGTGCCATTTGGTCTAGATGCCTTATTAGGCCATTCTAGCATGTGCATCAAGTTTGAGAGCAGTAGGACAAGTTTGGCAATGTAAAGTTGCTCAAACTTCAAATATGGACAGAATGGTTATGAAGGGGTTTGAGGATGTTTTCTTGCTTCCCAAGGCATGGGACTTGGCAAGATCATCACATATGTCATATATGACATGATAGAATTTCCCTGGAATTTTTGGAGAATAATTCCTTTGTAAATATTTCAAAAGCTTGAAATATCCAGAAAGGGTTTTGGAGGGTTTAGCCCATTATTTTGAACATGACCAAGTGTTGAAACTCTTATATATGGACAATATATGTCCTCTGAGTCTCTCTGAATTTTGGCAAATAGTTTTGAAACAGTTAAATAATTTTTCCCTATTAAAGACCATTTCTGGCTTTAAGAAAAAGCTTTTAAATAAAATAGGAAAATAACTTTTAAAATTATACCTTTGTGGTTTCTGGAAGTCCTATGACTACTAGGTCTCAAATAAACCTTTTGAAATAATTTTCTCACCCTAAATCAAGTACTTGCAGTGCAAATCTCAATTCAGGGGTTTTTGGAAAACTAAATTTATAAAAATACATTTTGGCCAAATTAATTTTGTAATAAAATACTATACTGTTATATAACACTTGGCATGATCATTGGGCAGAAGTTTTGGGTATGGAGATGAATTCTACAAGAGGTCATAGTTGACTTTAATGAGCACATGAAAAAGCACATGAAGAAAACTCAATTCCAAATAAGAGCCAAATGATGCTAAAAAAATTTGCTGGTCCAAATTTTCATGCTTCAAGATACAAATAACATGTTACAAAGTGCAGGGTGTGACAGACCTACCCCCCTTACAAGAATCTCGTCCCCGAGATTCCTAAACTAGGTCTTAAAAGAGGTCGGGAAACTCGGATCTAAGATAGTCTTCTCGTTCCCAGGTTGCTTCTGCTTCGGTGTGGTTGCTCCACTAGACCTTGAAGTACTTGATGGTACGGCTCCGCGTACGTCATTCTGCTTCGTCCAGAATGCGAATGGGCTTCTCGCGGTAGGTCAAATCAGGCTGTAGATCAATGGCTTGGTGATCCACATCCTTGTAGAGATTGGGCTTGTCCGGAACTTGGAGACATTTCCGGAGTTGTGACACATGGAATACATTGTGCACATCGGATAGCTCAGGTGGTAGTTCCAGCTGGTAAGCCACTTCTCCTCGTCGGTCGGTGATCTTGAAAGGGCCAATGAATCTTGGCGCAAGCTTCCCCTTGACGTGGAAACGCTTGGTTCCCTTCAGAGGAGTTACCCGTAGGTACACATGATCTCTGACACGGAAACTCATGTCTCGGCGTCAAGTGTTAGCATAACTCTTTTGCCTTGACTTGGCTGCCTTTAGTCGCTCTCTGACTAGTTGGACTTGCTCTTCTGCTACGCGGAGAATATCCGGTCCAAAGACTAGTCCTTCTCCAGTCTCCGACCAATTGAGGGGTGTGCGCATCTACGTCCGTACAACACCTCAAATGGTGCCATCTGAAGGCTTGACTGGTAACTGTTGTTGTAGGAGAACTCGGCAAAAGGGAGACAGTCTTCCCACTTGGCTCCATACGCCAGGACACAGGCTCGGAGCATGTCTTCGAGAATCTGATTAACTCGCTCTGTTTGACCTCCGGTCTGTGGGTGGAAAGCTGTGCTGAAAGACAACTTGGTTCCCAAGGCTTCTTGGAATCTTCCCCAGAACCTTGAAGTGAACTGGGTTCCTCGATCTGACACAATCTCCTTGGGAACACCGTGAAGACTTACGATTCGGTTGATATAGAGAGTTGCCAGCTGGTTGCCTGAGTAGGTGGTCTTGACAGGAATGAAATGGGCCACCTTGGTCAAATGGTCGACTATGACCCAGATAGAGTCATGTCCTTTATTCGACCTTGGTAATCCAGTAATGAAGTCCATTCCGACTTTATCCCACTTCCACTCAGGAACCTTGAGTGGTTGAAGCAATCCAGCAGGTCGTTGATATTCAGCCTTGACCCTTTGGCACACATCACACTTTGCAACATAGGTTGCAATCTCTCTTTTCATCCCGTGCCACCAGAATCGTGCCTTCAAGTCTTGGTACATCTTGGTTCCTCCGGGGTGGATGGAATATGGAGAGTCGTGGGCTTCTTGCAGAATCAGCGTCTTCAGCTCAGTGTTGTTTGGTACGCAGATGCGACCTTTGTACCAAACAATCCCGTGCTCGTCTTCGGAGAATCCTGGGGCCTTGCCCAGCTTCGTCTTCTTCTTGATGCCTTCGATGCTTGTGTGTCCATCTTGCGCCTTCTTGACGTTGTCCATCAGGGTCGGTCTGACTTCCAAATGATCCAGAAATCCAGGGGTGACCAATTCCAAACTGAATTGCTCGATCTCCTTAAACAAGGCTGGCTGCCTTTCTTGAATAACGGCATTCAATGAGCAAGCCTTCCTGCTTAAGGCATCGGCCACCACGTTAGCCTTCCCAGGGTGATATTGAACACTGAGGTCATAGTCTTTGATGAGTTCCAACCATCTCCGCTGCCTCATGTTCAATTCCTTTTGGGTGAAAATGTACTTCAGACTTTTGTGGTCTGTGTAGATCTCACACCGCTTCCCTAGGAGGTAATGCCGCCATGTCTTCAAGGCATGAACTACTGCCGCTAGCTCAAGATCGTGAGTAGCGTAGTTCTCCTCATGGGGTCGTAGCTGCCTGGAGAGGTATGCTATGACGCGGCCTTCTTGCATCAGAACGCTTCTCAATCCGGTTCGAGAGGCATCACAATATATCACGAACTCCTTGTGAATATCAGGTGTTGCCAGAACTGGGGCGGTGGTCAATCTCTTCTTGAGCTCTTGGAAGCTCTCTTCGCATTTTGGCGTCCACTCAAACTTCTTGTCCTTCTTGAGGAGCTGAGTCATTGGTCGTGCAATGCTAGAGAATCCTTCCACGAACTTGCGGTAATAGCCCGCTAATCCGAGGAAGCTTCTGACTTCCTTGACGGTCGTTGGAGATTGCCATTGGGTCACAGCTTCGATCTTTGCAGGATCAACAAATAATCCTTCCTCGGTCAAGACAAGACCTAAGAATCCGACTTTATGCAGCCAGAACTCACACTTGCTGAATTTGGCATACAGTTGGTGCTCACGAAGCTTGTCTAGGACCATCCTCAGATGTTGTTCGTGCTCTTCCTCCGACTTCGAGAACACAAGAATGTCATCAATGAAGACAACAACAAATTTGTCCAAATATTCCATGAAGACTTTGTTCATGAGATACATGAAGTAAGCTGGGGCATTGGTCAACCCAAAAGACATGACCGTGCACTCGTACAGGCCATATCTGGTTACGAATGCCGTCTTCGGAATATCTTGGGGTCTGATCTTCAACTGGTAGTACCCAGATCTGAGGTCGATCTTGGAGAATACCTTGGCTCCGCTGAGCTGATCAAACAGATCTTCGATCTTGGGAAGTGGATACTTGTTCTTGATTGTAACTTCATTGAGGGAACGATAGTCGATGCATAAGCGGATGGTACCGTCCCTCTGGCCACAAACAGAACAGGAGATCCCCAAGGGGAGGCACTTGGGCGAATAAATCCCTTCCTTAGCTGCTCTTCTAGCTGCTTCTTCAACTCAGCTAATTCTTCCGTCCCCATCCTATAAGGCTTCTTATAGATGGCTCCTGCTCCGGGCACGAGCTCGATGATGAACTCAATGTCACGGTCAGGGGGCATTCCCGATAGTTCATCCGGAAAGACATCAGGATACTCACATACCACCGGTACTTGATCTAGCCCAACTTCAGACAGACAGTTGACTTTAGCGGCTTGAGCGGAAGAGGAGTTGGAAGCAAACTTGACTTCGACTCCCTGGTCATTGGTCACAGTGACTGTCCGATTGGCACAGTCTAACAAGCCTTGGTGCTTGCTGAGCCAATCCATGCCTAGGATCACATCCAAGCCTTGCGATCTCAGGACGATAAGGTCTGCTAGGAAGTCTACACCGTTAATGGTAATACCGACTCCTTTACAGCCTATCTTGGCTCTCATCTCGGCTCCGGGGGTTTGTACCACCATAGGGTTATTCAGGGGTGTAGGGGTCATGCCACTTTTTAATGCAAATCTTTGAGTGACAAATGAATGCGTTGCTCCAGAATCAAACAAGACAGTTGCAGGTGCTGAGTTGACAAGGAACGTACCCAGCACGACGTCCGGGTCTTCCTGGGCTTCTTCAGCAGTGACGTGATTCACACGCCCCTTCCCATGGTTCGGTGGATTGCGAGGAGCTCGGTTCCTTGGTGGCATTCCACGGCCTTGTCTCTGGTTCTGCGCATTGGGGCACGGGGCATCAGGCTTCTTGTTGGGGCACACCCTTGAGATGTGTCCGGACTGACCACATCCAAAGCAAGTGACTTGGTTTGGATTGATCTTGTTGCCACCACTGGTATTGGGGTTGAAAGCTGGCCTGGGGTTGGCATACTGCTGAGGCTGAGGGTTGGCACGAGGTGCAGGAGCTCTTGGTTGCTGATAGGTTGGCTTGGCCGGGCTGACTGCCACGGACGAGGCTTCTGGTTGCTGGAACTTCCCTTACTGACCAACTTGCGCTTGCGAGTGTCTTCCAAAGCACGTCGCTTGTCTTCAAGCATAAGTGCCTTGTTCACCAGGTCAGGGAAAGACGGGCAGTCGCACACGACAAGCGAGTATTGCAGAGTCTGATTGAGGCCTTCCATGAAGCGCTCCCTTTTGGCAGCATCAGTGCTGACATCTTCAGGGGCATACCTTGATAGAACACTGAACTTCTGCATGTACTCCTTGACAATGCCACTTCCTTGCTTCAGGGCTCGGAACTCACACTTTTTGATAGCCATGATTCCGAAAGGAATGTGGGCCTTGCGGAATTCTGCCTTGAAGTTAACCCAAGTGATGTCTTGTTCAGCATGCATGACCTTGAATCCATCCCACCAAGCTCTAGCAGTCCCGCCGAGGCAGTGGGCTGCATAAGCCACCTTCTCGCGATCTTCGGTGCATCCGACTAGTTCCAGTATCTCCTCAATGGAACGGACTTAGTCGTCTGCATCCAGGGGTTTAGCAGTCTCGATGAAGGTTGGCGGTGCATGCTTCTTGAACTCTGCCAACGTGGAACGTCCGTTGCCATTTCCCGCCGGCTGGCGGTTGTTGGTGACAGCTTGAGCGATCAGCTGAAGAGCTGCAGTGTTGGCTTGGCGTTCCTCTCGGAAAGCTTGGAGAAGCTGAGCCATGTCCATGCTTGGAGGAGGTGGTGGTGGTGGAGCTTGGTCGTTGGTTTGGTCGTGGCCTGCCTCTGGCTGAGAGGTTGTTCCGGCTTCGGGCTGCTGGGTAGAGGTACCAGTACGAGTTACAACAGGCATCCTGTTGGAGCGGTAAAAGGTCTCATGACTCGGAAGAGGGAAAGCAAGATAGAGGGGTGCCTAGTAAGGGGGTGGGTGTGACACTAAATCAAATCATGCAAGGGCCAAAAGGCCAAAACACATTCATAAAAATTCAAATGGGTGATGTAGTCGTTTACACATTCCCGAAGGAAGAATACGACTTACATCCAGACACAACAAAAGCAAACACTAGTTGGTTTCATATGAACCATACAAGGACTCGACTGCGCACAGGGGCTACACGACCTATCCTACCGTAGAGGTTACAACTGGCATATCTGAGTAGCGAATAATGCCTAAGCAGCGGAATGCTCGGTCGCGTATTCCGGCTCTTCTGGGTCTTCCTCCTTGTCTTCGTCTACCTGGGCCCCCTTGTCACTTGAGGGTGTGGGTGAGTGGAGAAGTTGGATACGACGGTGCTTCGTCGGTGGTGCAGGGAAAAGCTTGCGATATTCCCTTGCTGTCATCCGGCGTCGCCGAGGTGGTTCTTCATTCTTGGAAGATACATCCTCGGAGGGCCTTCCGCCTCGATATGCGATAGCGGATTGTCCAGAATGTGCTCCTTCCTTCTTGATCCTACTTGCCTTCTCTTGAGCTCGACGAAGAAGTGCCTTGGTCTTGCGAAGCTCTTCTCGAAGCTTCATTGTTTCCGAGGCCAAGTCTTGTGCCAAGCTGTCGGCACACAGTCTGAAGTAGGTCTGGAACCGAAGCGTGAGTCCTTCCTTCAGTGGAGGGGCTAGTGCGCTGCTTTCTTCTTCACCTTCCTTCCGGTAAGGTAAGAAGCGAGTTGTCATCTTGGCTGCCATCTCCGGAAGAAGCTCGCGGAGACGGGTTAATGCCTTGAGTGCAGCAGCCTCGACAGCGAGTGGTAGAGTTGCCATCTGGGGTCCCTCAAAGAACCAACTTGTGGGAGGATCATTTGCCTTCACGATCACTTCCACATGGTACTCCACCTCAGTATCGCTCACCCAATGCTCAAGGTAGGTGAGGATGGGTGCTCGGTGGAACTGACACTCCTGGAGGCTATCCTCGAGAAGCAAGGGAAACCCAGTGGTCAGGTGCTCTTCGGGTACAGCGGCCATCTACAAAGGTGGAATAGGAGGGGTTAATAAGCTGATGAAATCTCAGGTTTAGAAAAGAAGAGAGGTTCAGAAGGTTTTTGAAAAAGGGGGTCGCATCTAACTAACGCCCATGCTAACTAAGGCTTCCTACAGTCAGGATGGCTCTGATACCAGCTCTGTGGGGACCCCGACTTAGAAGTCGAGATCACCGAATGCACGTGTACAATGATCCCAGAGATCAATGCTCACTGAACACACAGAAGCTGAAATAACAAGAGTCTTACATCCAAACAAATAGTCTTACACAAATTAAGGCCATTATGACCAAGTCTTACATAGATAGAGCCTCACGGCTGAATAGCGAATAACTCAAATAGCGGAAGTCTTCGGTAACGGGTAGAACCCATGCCATCTGCCTTAACCCTACAGGCATTCTGACTGGGATAGCGTCCTAGTTCGCATGTTCGTCTCCAAAGAACTCTTCCTCATAATCATGTTCTTCCATGCCTGGCCAATTAAATAACTAGTGGCAAGCCAATGAGTACTTTGAATGTACTCGCAAGCAACCCATGATGTGGTTCAAAGTAACAGTGCAATTGAATAATAATGATCAATCTAGCAAGGCTAGAACAAATATTCTACCATCAAGTTAATGCATCAATAAACTTGCGTAACCTCGAAGACAGGTTACCGATATCAACATGAATAAGATTCAACTCTCCGAGTCAAGTCACCACCTTGACTCACAGACGCATGGTTTCACAAACATTGGACGTAGCCCAAGAGCGGTTACCCAACTGTCCATGACCGTGGACACGGCTATTCGAATAGTTTAACACTCTGCAGAGGTTGTACACTTTACCCACAAGATCCGGGGAACTTCCATGTCATCCACGACCCGCGGTACCTCAAGTACCCAGGGTAAGCACCCGGTCATTATCTTTCCTTAGACGACACTAACATAGAGTCCACTCGTTGGTACACGGCCCTCGGGTACCAACAATAGATCACGGGACTCGCCCTAATTTTCAATGTCACGCGTACCCGAAGTGATCAACGGTGTGTCCGGTGCCCTGTAAAAACAGTCATGGCCGTCTATCCAAGCACGACCCCGTCCCGGGAAAGACCTCAAGTCTTCACGTCACTTGTAATGCGGGCACCATGCTAGTATCGACCTAAGTAATCAATAAAGCCCCGTCCCATAAGGGGTAGTGTGGTTGCACATGTATGGTTGGAATAACGGTCGCAACTTAAACCAATCCGTTTGAAAAACACTCACACTTGCCTCGGTACACCACTTCGTCATCAAGTGGTCACCCAACTCATCATCATCTCCCTCGGGCATGAATGGCACCCGACGGGGTTTTATGTAAAGACTTCAACCACGATGGTTCATGTCACACATGCATCACTTATTCACTACTACTACCCATATGCAAGTTATCTAGCACATAGCAAGATCAAGATCATGGCATGCATCATATGGTGAAATCAACGAGGTCACTATCGTAACCCTAACATCATGCATCGGAAACATACGGGTTCCGAAGAACAAGTGTATCATGGTCAAAGGGCTGCTTGCCTGGATTGGCTTGGTCTTCAAAGTCTTCGAATCCTTCTCCTTCTTCTTCCACAGCAACTTCGTCAAATACGGGATCTATACATCGCATAATAACCACGGGAAAATAAGAATACAAACAAAACAGAAAAATCAAAGTGCTCAGAAAAATGTCAACTCATTTTTGTAAAATACTAGAGGGATTTCTAAGGTGGGGAAAAATCATGGTTGGAGTTTTGGAGTAACAGAATGGAATATATTGATTTTAGAACAGGGGTTTCACTGCTCAAATTTGAATTTAAATTTGAACAGAACAGAAAAGTTTCATGGATTTGAGTGAAAGTGGTACCATTAAATAGGTTGGAATATTACAAGATTTTAGGAGTTGGAATTATTTTATTTGGACCATTATTCTTTTCTGTAGAAATGTTTAAAACAATTACAGAAAAGAAAAAGAATAAAAAGACCTGTGCAACTGGGCCAGAGAGGCCACAGTGCACGGCCCAGGGCGGTCCAGCCCAGCCGCACGGGAGCCTACGCGCGCACGTCAGGTTTTTGAACCTGACGGGCGGGGCCCGTGGGTCAGTGGCAGAGAGGAGGGGGAGAGAGGTGTGGGGATGACAGGCGGGGCCCGCCTGTCATCTCCAACCTTGCGGCCACGGCGACGGCGAGCTCACCGGCGAGGTTTCCGGCCACGGCGACGGCAACGGAGGGTGGGAATGGGTCCAGCGTCGAGTGGCGGTTGCAGTGGTGGTGGTGCGGCACGCCGGGGAGGTCAGGTTCGCCGGCGGCGAGGTGGGACGGCGGAGGCTCGTCGGGAGGTTGTTGCTGTGGCTGTTTCCGACTGCAAACGGAGGGGGAAACAAGGGGAAAAAGGGTCAGTGGAGCACGGCGGTTCCGAATCGGGTGAAAGGAGGGGCAGGGAAGGCCCGTACCGCGAGATCACCGGCGGCCCGACGCGGCGGTGCTCCGGTCGATCCCGAGTACTGGGACCTCTTGGGGTCGAACTGAAGGTGTTGGGGGACTCAGTGGAGTGAGGTGAGGTTGTTGGTGCTGCTAGAGAGGCTCGGGAGGGGCTTATATAGCCGTGCCCACGGTCCACCGTGGACCCGTGCGCCGGCGAGGTTGCAGGCAAGGCTAGGAGAGGTTCTGGAGCCTTGGATCAAGCCGGGGAGGACCGTGGACTTGCTCCACGTCTAGCTGAGGGAAAAAGAGGAGCGGGGAACCTTCCAGTCGACGCGCGCGTGCGAGGCAGAGGAGTGGCCGTTGCGGGCGGCCAGCGCGCATGCGACGACGTTCACTGGAGGGCGCAGGAGGAGGGGGGGACAGCGCCGGGGAGGTTGCGGACGTCGAGAGGCCTCGATTGGCGCGAAGGGGAGGCCCGAGGCTGTCAGGGAAGGCTGATAGGCTGGAGCCACCGTGCGGAGGTGCACTGTTGCGCGCTCCAGAGCGTGCGTATTGCTGGCATCATCACGCTCTCGCCGTTCTGGTCAAAACCAACGTGCCACAGGGTGTCTAGAAGGTTGAGGGAGGAGTAAAGAAATGGCCTGAGGCCTTGGATGCCCTGGAGATGCTGAGAGAGAGGGAGGAGGCTGGTGACTTGGTGAAAACCTGCTGTCCAGCAAGGTAAAACAGGGTTCTTACCCCTCAATCATGGAGCTGGGGTGCTGGGGAAGTTACTGGAGGTAGCTAGTAACTCAATGATCAGGTGGTAAAAAGTTGAGGCCATGGAGAAGAGTAAAAGTGATCAAGTTGGAGGTTTTAGTAAAAAGCCAGAAGGTGTTTGATCAGTGTTTCTTCAAGTAAATGACCTCCACTTGACATGGCACTTAACAGGGTTGAAAGACATGAGAAAATAGGGTGCTTCACCAAATTTGGGCTCATTTGAAGAAACTAGCCAATGTAACTTTGGTGAACCCTAGAAATCAACAGAAACAGCTTCATCTTGATTGAGTCAAGCTAATCATCTCCCCTTGATGCACCACTTGGTGAAGCATCATTATTTGGGGTATTGATCATGCCCACAAAGTTTGAAGCTCCAGGTAAAAAGTTGGTAATGTAAAGTTGTTCAAATTTGCATTTGAACAGAAAGGGTTTTGAGGTGATCTGATCAAGTTGCCCTATTCCAGATCTTGTGCCATTTGGTCTAGATGCCTTATTAGGCCATTCTAGCATGTGCACCAAGTTTGAGAGCAGTAGGACAAGTTTGGCAATGTAAAGTTGCTCAAACTTCAAATATGGACAGAATGGTTATGAAGGGGTTTGAGGATGTTTTCTTGCTTCCCAAGGCATGGGACTTGGCAAGATCATCACATATGTCATATATGACATGATAGAATTTCCCTGGAATTTTTGGAGAATAATTCCTTTGTAAATATTTCAAAAGCTTGAAATACCCAGAAAGGGTTTTGGAGGGTTTAGCCCATTATTTTGAACATGACCAAGTGTTGAAACTCTTATATATGGACAATATATGTCCTCTGAGTCTTTCTGAATTTTGGCAAATATTTTTGAAACAGTTAAATAAATTTTCCCTATTAAAGACCATTTCTGGCCTTAAGAAAAAGCTTTTAAATAAAATAGGAAAATAACTTTTAAAATTATACCTTTGTGGTTTCTGGAAGTCCTATGACTACTAGGTCTCAAATAAACCTTTTGAAATAATTTTCTCACCCTAAATCAAGTACTTGCAGTGCAAATCTCAATTCAGGGGTTTTTGGAAAACTAAATTTATAAAAATACATTTTGGCCAAATTAATTTTGTAAGAAAATACTATACTGTTATATAACACTTGGCATGATCATTGGGCAGAAGTTTTGGGTATGGAGATGAATTCTACAAGAGGTCATAGTTGACTTTAATGAGCACATGAAAAAGCACATGAAGAAAACTCAATTCCAAATAAGAGCCAAATGATGCTAAAAAATTTTGCTGGTCCAAATTTTCATGCTTCAAGATACAAATAACATGTTACAAAGTGCAGGGTGTGACATTTTTGGGCCTTCTCTTTTTTTGGCCTTCCTCTTTTTTTGTTTCCTCACACGGGACAATGCTCTAATAATGAAGATGGTCACAATTTTATTAACTTACAACTCAAAGATTACAACTCGAAGCTAGAACAAAATATGACTCTAAGTGAATGCCTCCGGCGGTGTACCGAGATGTGCAATGAATCAAGAGTGACATGTATGAATGAATTGTGAATGGTCGCTTTGCCACAAATACGATGTCAACTACATGATCATGCGTGGCAATATGACAATATGAAGCGTGTCATAATAACGGAACGGTGGAAAGTTGCATGGCAATATATCTCGGAATGGCTATGGAAATGCCATGATAGGTAGGTATGGTGGTTGTTTTGAGGAAGGTATATGGTGGGTGTGTGGTACCGGCGAAAGTTGCGCGGTACAAGAGAGGCTAGCAATGGTGGAAGGGTGGGAGTGCGTATAATCCATGGACTCAACATTAGTCATAAAGAACTCGTATACTTATTGCAAAAATCTACGAGTTATCAAAACAAAGTATTCAACGCATGCTCCTAGGGGAAGGGTTGGTAGGAGTTAACCATCGCGTGATCCCGACCTCCACACAAAGGATGACAATCAATAAATAGCTCATGCTCTAACTTCGTCACATAGCGGTTCACCATACGTGCATGCTACGGGAATCACAAACTTTAACACAAGTATTTCTTGAATTCACAATTAGTCCACTAGCATGACTCTAATATCACCATCCTCATATCTCAAAACAATCATCAAGTATCAAACTTCTCATAATATTCAATGCACTTGTATGAAAGTTTTTACTATACTCAACTTGGATGCCTATCATATTAGGACTAGTTTTATAACCAAAGCACATTACCATCCTATTCTAAAAGACTCTCAAAATAATATAAGTGAAGCATGAGAGTTCATCTGTTTCTTCAAAATAAAACCACCGCAGTGCTCTAAAAAGATATAAGTGAAGCACTAGAGCAAACTACAAACTACTCCGATAGATATAAGTGAAGATCAATGAGTAGTTGAATAATTATGTAACTATGTGAAGACTCTCTAACATTAAAAAATTTCAGATCTTGGGATATTATTCAAGGTTTATCAATCCGTGGGAGGCGTAGGATGAAGATGGTCTCTCTCAAACAACCCTGCAACCAAATAACAAAGAGTCTCTTGTGTCCCCAACACACCCAATACAATGGTAAATTGTATAGGTGCACTAGTTCGGCGAAGCGATGGTGATACAAGTGCAATATGGATGGTAGATATAGGTTTTTGTAATAAGAAAATATAAAAACAGGAAGGTAACAAGTGGTAAAAGTGAGCATAAACGGTATTGCAATGCTAGGAAACAAGGCCTAGGGTTCATACTTTCACTAGTGCAAGTTCTCTCAACAATAATAACATAATTGTATCATATAACTATCCCTCAACATGCAACAAAGAGTCACTCCAAAGTCACTAATAGCGGAGAACAAACAAAGAGATTATGGTAGGGTACGAAACCACCTCAAAGTTCTTCTTTTTGATCGATCTATTCAATAGTCCGTAGTAAAATAGCACGAAGCTATTGTTTCCGTTCGATCTATCTTAGAGTTCGTACTAGAATAACACCTTAAGACACAAATCAACCAAAACCCTAATGTCACCTAGATAGGCCATTGTCACCTCAAGTATCCGTGGGCATGATTATACGATATGCATCACACAATCTCAGATTCATCTATTCAACTAACACAAAAGAACTTCAAAGAGTGCCCCAAAGTTTCTACCGGAGAGTCAAGATGAAAACGTGTGCCAACCCCTAAGCATAGATTCCCAAGGTCACGGAACCCGCAAGTTGATCACCAAAACATACATCAAGTAGATCATGCGATATCCCATTGTCACTACAGTAAGCACATGCAAGACATACATCATGTGTTCTCGAATCCTTAAAGACTCAATCTGATAAGATAACTTCAAATGGAAAACTCAATTCATCACAAGAGAGTAGAGGGGGAGAAAGATCATAAGATCCAACTATAATAGCAAAGCTCGCGATACATCAAGATCGTGCCATCTCAAGAACACGAGAGAGAGAGAGAGAGAGAGAGAGAGAGAGAGAGACAGAGAGAGAGATCAAACACATAGCTACGGATACATACCCTCAGCCCCGAGGGTGAACTACTCCCCCCTCGACATGGAGAGCGTCGGGATGATGAAGATGGCCACCGGAGAGGGATCCCCCCCCCTTCGGCAGGGTGCCAGAATGGGTCTAGATTGGTTTTCAGTGGCAACAGAGGCTTTCGGCGGCGGAACTCCCGATCTAGGTTATTTTCTAGAGGTTTCAGTATATATTGGAGGTGTTGGAGTCGGGGACAAGTAAAGGGGTCTCCGGGCTGTCCACGAGGCAGGGGGCGCGCCCAGGGGGCACCCGCCCCTACCCTCGTGGGTAGCCCGGGAACCTTCTAGTCCCCCTCCGGCACTTCCTGGGCTTCTTCTGGTCCAAAAATAACCTCCGTTGAGTTTCAGGTCAATTGGGCTCTGTTTGATATTCCTTTTCTACGATACTCTAAACAAGGGGAAAACAGAAAGTGGCACTGGGCTCTGAGTTAACTAGCACAAATGTCTGTGCGTTGCAACGGGAGAAAATAAATATAATACATACCTAACTCAGTAAGCATGTCATCTTCGGCAGTGTCCGGTAACAGTGTTATACCAGCCAAATCCTTCCCATACGTCCGGAAGAACAGTCCATTCACTGTCCACAAAGAAGAGAGAGAAAAATAAAACAACCAGGCCCCACTTTGTCCTCGTATAACCGTACGGTTGCAAATCGCCATTTCAGTAAATATGGGCTTCTTCTCTTCGTTCCCTTCCTTTGGGCTGGGTTAATTCATTTTTCGCTTCCTTTCCTTTGGTACCTTTTGTTGATCCTCCAAACAGCTTACATTTATGATGAATTGGGAATCTCAAAAAAATGATGAACTGGTTGGATTGTATCTAAAATAGCGAGGTGGGACAGGACAGGAGGTTGTGAGTTTGACGGAAGCAGCTAGTGTACAATTTTTTAGGAAGCGTGTGTACATCTGATTCTGAAAAGCCCACTCACGTGGTCCAGTAGAAAGCCGACGGACGGCCTGGAGGCCCAAGTCCAAGGCGAAACGCCTTTGACGTTTGACGTACAGGCTGGTATATAGATTAGTACCATGTCAGATAGAAGAAAAAATAGATGAAAAATGATGGACGGACGATGGACGATAAACGGACGAAATTATGATGGTAAGAAATGCTTCTCCCTTTATTAGTAAAAAATAAAAAATATGCTCGTGCGTTGCAACGGAAGAAACTCGTATAGCACTTCTCTAGAAAATAGACACCCACGTCAATTCTTCGAAACATGATACTGGTTTTGGAGAGTTAATCTAAAGCTTATATGTCCTTTAAAAAAACTCATATGTGGTTCTCAACTTTTTTGTGGTTCCTTTGTCCTTTGCCTGGCTCTGCTGAGTTCTTAGCCTGAAGCTTATTGTCTTTGCTCCATTCAGTTCCACTATTTTAGGATTTTCGGTAGCAAAAAAAATTATGGTACCATTGAGAATCGTTTATTCATAAGAAAATGTGCAAGTCAAAATTCAGTCGCTCTTTAAATTTATCTGGTTGATACAAAAATTTCTGATGTGTGCAAAAGAATAATACATATTAAAATCTTCCTAAAAGACGGTGAGGTGCAAAGTGGGTAGAAGAATTGTTTTCTAATAAATTGTATAGTCGTGTGTGTAGTGTACATCTCTATACAGAAGAAGGTTCATAGTTACAAGTCCATACATCCATTTCCGCCTTCCTTTTATGTGAGACCATTTCAGCTCCAAATTTGGTTCCATGATTGTGGAAAATAGTTTTGACATGTACCTGGTCGCGTTCAAGAAAAGGCATATTGTGTCGTTTTAAAGTTTTGTTGAATATACTTATGCCACGGAGGGCAGCAGATTTTGATTTCTCCGAGCATAGTCCATCCTAGTCTACCTGTTCCTAGAGCTACCATGACTAATAATCATAACTTGTTTCATCTACAAACCTTTCTCAGTATAGATACAACACAACTCTATGTTCTGTCCAGGTTTGTGCTCCTTTCCTACGAACTACAGTATAATATTTAATTTGTTTCCAAGATCACAGTAACATGAATATCGGCAGATGACATAAGTTGGAATTGTTGCCATCAACGTGCAAGTGTGCCAGCTTGGTACAGTCAAATAATCAAACAGCGCCATAAACGATCGCACATAAATCCAAAGGATGAGCACCAGATATATTTTTTGTGCTAGCACGCATAGCATCCATCAGCTTCCAGTCGGTGTACATCAACAACAATTGATTAAAAAATCAATAGCAAGCAAAAAATCCCACTGAGCACCCAGTGACTGCCCCTTTTACACTTCGACATTCCTCTCATCCTCACCACCCAGCGCTGCTCCGCCTGGATCTTCCTCCTCCTGCTACCTCACCATCAAGCGCTCCTCCTCCTCCTCCTCTTCTCCATCCACCTCACCACCCAGCCACTTCCCGGCTGGCAAAGGTGGCGCGGGAAATTCTGGCAGCGTCGGTGTGTGTTTGCTGCTGCAGCTGGGGCGGCGGCGGCCTACTCGTCGGCTCACAGGGGCCGGAGCGGAGCACCGGTGCCGTGGTGGTGGAGCCCCTCCAGGTGGGTGGCTAGGAGCGATGACGGGCTGCAGGGCTGGCATGCAGTGGTGGCTCGGTTGCTCGCTAGATCTGGCGGCCGACCAGCATGCTCGGGGGCTGGTTGGACCTATGGCAGAAGCGAGGGAGGAGGCCTGGTGGTGCTGCTCGTCTACCGATGGCAGAAGGATTCTCGGGCGGCTCGGGTGAAATCACCAAGTTTTCTCTTCCGTGAGCTCTTCTCTATATCATCTTTGGCCATCTCTGTCTGAATCAATATGGCAAAATTAGCTCGACCTATCTATTAGGCTGGGCACACCATGGCTGCACCAATTGTTTTCTGTATCTCCAGATAGGCTCTTCTTCTTCTTTAAGATTATTATAGCTCAAGTGGCATCTCCAATTTTTTCTGTGTATCTTCGGATCGGCTAATTTGTTTTGTGTATCTTCATATCAGCCCTCTCTCCTTCTTTAGGATTATTAGGACTTGGGGTAGGCGCTGGGACCGACGGTGAGTGGCGGCTTGGTAAGGGTGCGGCGCGCTAGAGGTGGAAGATGGGATTGGATCGTGAGTCGTGCAACTAGGTGAGCTCGTTTTTTATGTTCTGTCACTCGTATGTTTTGGTCATCTGGACTGTGCGGTTTGGTTCTCATCCTCGCTTCTCTCTCTATTTTTTCAGGGAGCCTCCATCCTCCCGGCAAGGCTAGGACCGGCGGAGGCCGAGCGGCGGACTGGTTTGGTTTGTGGGGGTCGTCGACTCGCCCGAGAGGGAGGGGGAGGAGGAGGAGTTGCGGCACGTCCTGTCGGGTGATGTGGTGCGATGGTGGCGGTTGAGAGGACAGGATAAGGAATGGACGTGTGGCTAGTGTTTTGGCTAGCGAATCATTTTTTACTTAGGTGTGGATTGCGGGTTGATTTCATGTAAACCGAGTGGCTTTTTTGAAAAACTGCCACGATGACGGATGACCAGAAACCCAATTTTCTTTAGG
This sequence comes from Secale cereale, assembly GCA_902687465.1. NCBI lineage: Eukaryota > Viridiplantae > Streptophyta > Magnoliopsida > Poales > Poaceae > Secale > Secale cereale. The sequence goes on along the minus strand of LR738711.1, from coordinate 746,019,225 downwards.
AAAACGTTTCAGGCCGGGGCGCCGGCCGAACCTTTGGCCGGTCGCGAGCCACGCTGGCGCCCCGTGCCCGTCCAAAACGCGCCCCACCCGAGATGCTTGTTTATTATTGAGCCCCACGTGGACCACCCCTTCTCCTTTTATCTTTCTCCTAACTGCTGCCTTCATCCCCTACCTTCAGACACATCCTTTCCCGTGGCCATTTTTCTTCTTCCTTTTCCCCGCGCTGCTGCCTACCGACGGCCACTGCCGGCCGTGTTCTTCGCCGAGCCAGGAGGACTACCTGACCGTTGCTTGTCCTCCTCCTCCACATATCTTCTCCCCCAAAACATCTCTCTCCTTCTCTCTCAAATAAGCCATGGTTCAAGATGAGGCAAGGTCTGGGAAGGAGGTTGCAACTGGTGCCCGGGGAGGCTGTGACCGACCATGAGACGGCGAGCATGGTGACCTTAGGACGGCGAGGATGGGGCGATGCTCCTCCGAGAAAACAATCAACGTCGTTATTTTTGCTACATGCTTCAACCAGCGTCGGAATTTGCTACAACCGGCATACCATTTTTCTACAACCAGCGTCACGTTTTGCTACAACACACAGCCAGCGTCGTGGTTTTGCTACAACTAGCGTCGCTTTTTGCTACAACCGGCATTATGTTTTGCTATATCCATCACGACCGGGCTGGAACCCGCGGCTGTGGCGGAGGCATTGCAGAACCTGCAGCACGCGCTCATGCTACAACCGCTAACCAAAAAGCTTCAAACGAGATGAAAAAAGCTTCAACCAGATATATGAAAAGCTGCAAGCAGTCATTGCTATGGCGGAATGCTACAACCATTGACATAAAATGCTACAAGCCTTTATGAAAAAAGTTTCAACCGAAACGATAGAGAAAGCATTAACCAAGACTGCTACAAAGAAAAATAGATGCAACCATTGATAGAAAAGTTTCGACCGTAGATGAAAAAAGCTACAACCATTGAAAGAGAAAGCTACAACCATACACTGCATAATCAGAAAAGTTGCATCCGTTGTAGAGAAAGCTTCGATCGTACGCGCGAAAAGCTTCAACCGGCGTGCATTGCCACCGGAGCTGCAATCACAGTTCATGGCCTGGTGGCCGTCGTCGACGCAATTTCGTGCAGCGATGGGCATCAATGGCGAGGGGCGGCGGCGGAGCTACAACCGGGGAGAGCTACAAGCGTCTCCGCTGTAGGCTGCAACCACATATGCAGTTGCTTCATGCGTCGCAGCGACGATAAGGACGGTCGGCGATGGTTGGAAGCGGCGAGGGTGGGGACCAGCGACGGAGATGGCTGGTGAGGGTGTGGACCGGCGACGAGGACGGCTACGGAAGGGATAAGAGGCGCGGCGCCGCGCAGCCCGAGCGAGGGGATCGAGCCCAAGGAAGAAGAAGCTGGGGCAAGTTTTTTTTGCTTCAGATCCAATCATCACGTGGCTCGCATCGAACGACTAGGGCTGGACCGGCCAAAAATATTCGGCCGGCGTGCCGGCGCCTAGCGGTGCCCTTTTCTTTATTTCCCGTGCGTTTGCAACGGGAAAACAACAGCCTATGAACCATGTTTCCCAAGTCAAGAAACTGTGTCATGGGACAATGGCCACTAACGAGAAAAATACCTCCTAAACTGGGAGGTCCATGTATTGGTTTAAACAAAAAATCAATGAAACTGATTTTATGTTTTTTCTAAATGAATGAAACTGAATTACCAATATATATTTAGTAGTCCTTCTCGACAAAGTAATAGCAAAACACAACACGTCCTGTACTTCAGCACTATATTTGTTTGAAGTGAAAATGTGGTCCAAGCATTGAATTATTCTTCACCCGATAGTAAATAGGTTGCATGGTTCAGTAAGAGATGTCAAAACTTTGCAACATCAACCGCTTACCAATGACACGATCCTCACTAAGGTTACATGCATTAAAAATTGTTTTACCGTATAAATAAATAACTAATTGTTGGAGATATGCCCTAGAGTCAATAATAAAAGCATTATTATTATATCTCCTTGTTCATGATAATTGTGTGTTATTCATGCTTGAACTATATTGTACGGAAACAGCGATACATGCGTGAATACACAGATCACAATGAGTCCCTGGTAAGCCTCTAGTCACCAGCTCGTTGATCAACAGATGGTCACAGTTTCCTGACCATGGACATGAGATGTCAGTGATAACACGAGATCGTTTAGTTCGTAATGCATAAGCTTTTCGGTGTCAAGTATTTATTCCTTAGACCATGAGGTTGTACAACTCCCGGATACCGTAGGAGTACTTTGGGTGTGCCAAACGTCACAACGTAACTGGATGGCTATAAAGGTACGCATCGGGTATCTCCGAAAGTGTCTGTTGAGTTGGTACGAACCGAGACTGGGATGTTGTCACTCCGGATGACGGAGAGGTACCTCTGGGCCCACTCGGTAAGACATCATCATAATGAGCTCAATGTGATTAAGTAGTTAGTCACGGGATGATGGATTACGGATCGAGTAAAGAGACTTGCCATGACGAGATTGAACAAGGTATCGGGAATACCGACGATCGAATCTCGGGCAAGTACCGTACCGATGGACAAAGGGAATAACATACGAGATTGAGTGAATCCTTGGCACGGTGGTTCATCCGATGAAGATCATCGAGGAACACGTGGGAACCAACATGGGTATCCAGATCCCGCTGTTGGTTATTGACCGGAGAGTCGTCTCGGTCATGTCTACGTGTCTCCCGAACCCGTAGGGTCTACACACTTAAGGTTTGGTAACACTAGGGTCGTAGAGATAAATGCACGTGGAAACCCGAAAGTTGTTCGGAGTCCCGGATGAGATCCCGGACGTCACGAGGAGTTCCGGAATGGTCTGTAGGTAAAGATTGATATATTGGAAGTCCAGTTTCGGCCAACGGGTGATCTCCGGGGGTCACCGGGAGTGTCCCGGGACCACCGGAGGGGCCCCGGGGGTCCACCGGGTGGGGCCACCCATCTCGGTGGGGCCCCTAGGCCGCAAGGGGAAGTGTCCAGCCCTCTGGGCTGGCGCACCACTAGGGGGCCCACCTCCCCATGCGCCTAGGGTTTAAACCCTAAGGAGAGGGGGGCCACCACATGCCTTGGGGGGCAAGGACTCCCCCCTGGCCGCCGCCCCCCCTTGCAGATTGGATCTGCAGGGGGATGGCGCCCCCCTGCCCCCCTATATATATGTGGGGGGGGAGAGGGCAGCCGCACCCAAGCCCTGGCGCCTCTCCCCCTCCCGTCACACCTCCATACTCCCACGCAGGGCGCCCGGCGAAGCCCTGCTGCGATCTCCACTGCATCCATCATCACGCCGTCGTGCTGCCGGATCTCTGACGACTTCTCCTCCCCCCCTTGCTGGATCAAGAAGGAGGTGACGTTGCTGCGCCGTACGTGTGTTGAACGCGGAGGTGCCGTCCGTTCGGCGCTAGATCATCGGTGACGAAGAACGTGAAGAGTACGACTACTTCATCCACGCTTCGTTGAAAGCTTCCGCTCGCAATCTCCATAACGGTATGTAGATGCACTCTTATTTGCTCGTTGCTAGATGTCTCCATAGTTGGATCTTGGTGAAGGCGTAGAAATTTTTTGAATTATGCTACGTTACCCAACAGTGGCATCCGAGCCTAGGTTTTATGCGTAGCATCTTGCACGAGTAGAACACAAACAGTTGTGGGCGTTTGGTTTTGTTCAATTTTCTTACCGTTACTAGTCAATCTTGATTCGGCGGTATTGTGGGATGAAGCGGCCCGGACTGACTTTACACGTACGCTTACGTGAGACTGGTTCCACCGACAGACATGCACTAGATGCATAAGGTGGCTGGCGGGTGTCTGTCTCTCCTACTTTAGTCGGATCGGATTCGATGAAAAGGGTCCTTATGAAGGGTAAATAGAAGTTGACAAATCACGTTGTGATTTTGGCGTAGGTAAGAAACGTTCTTGCTAGAAATCCTATAGAAGCCACGTAAAACTTGCAACAACAATTAGAGGACGTCTAACTTGTTTTTGCAGCATGTGCTATGTGACGTGGTATGGCCAAAACGAAGATGTGATGAATGATATATGTGATGTATGAGATTGATCATGTTTTTGTAATAGGGAATCACGACTTGCATGTCGATGAACTTGACAACCGGCAGGAGCCATAGGAGTTGTCTTAATTATTGTATGACCTGCGTGTCACTGAATAACGCCATGTAATTACTTTACTTCGTTGCTAAACGTTAGCTATAGTAGTAAAAGTAATAGTTGGCGTGACGACTTCTTCAAGACACGATGATGGAGATTATGATGATGAAGATCATGGTGTCGAGCCGGTGACAAGATGATCATGGTGCCCCGAAGATGGAGATCCAAGGAGCAAGATGATATTGGCCATATCATGTCACTTTAAATTGATTGCATGTGATGTTTATCATGTTTATGCATCTTGTTTACTTAGAACGACGGTAGTAAATAAGATGATCTCTCACTAAAATTTCAAGTATTGTGTTTCCCCTAACTGTGCACCGTTGCTAAAGCTCGTTGTTCCGAAGCACCACGTGATGATCGGGTGTGATAGGTTCTAACGTTCACATACAACGGGTGTAAGACAGATTTACACACGCGATACACTTAGGGTTCACTTGACGAGCCTAGCATGTACAGACATGGCCTCGGAACACGGAAGACCGAAAGGTCGAACACGAGTCGTATAGAAGATACGATCAACATGAAGATGTTCACCGTTTTTGACTAGTCCGTCTCACGTGATGATCGGACACGGACTACTCGATTCGGATCGTGTATCACTTAAGTTGACTAAAGAGATGTCATTCTGAGTGGGAGTTCATTAAATTTTGATTAAGATGAACTTAATTATCATGAACTTAGTCTAAATTCTTTACAATATCTCTTGTAGATCAAATGGCCCACGCTCCAGTTTCCCTCAACTTCAACGTGTTCCTAGAGAAAACCAAGCTAAAAGACGATGGTAGCAACTATACAGATTGGGTCCGTAACCTAAGGATTATCCTCATAGCTGCCCAGAGATCATATGTCCTAGAAGCACCGCTAGGTGATGCACCTGCTCCCGATGCGGCCCAAGACGTTTTGAACGTCTGGCAGTCGCGTAGTGATGATTACTCCCTGGTTCAGTGCGGCATGCTTTACAGTTTAGAATCGGGGCTCCAAAAGCGTTTTGAGCACCACGGAGCATATGAGATGTTCGAAGAGCTGAAAATGGTTTTCCAAGCTCATGCCCGAGTCGAGAGATATGATGTCTCCGACGCATTCTACAGCTGTAAGATGGAGGAGAACAGTTCTGTCAGTGAGCACATCCTCAAGATTTCAGGATTGCACAACCGCTTGTCTCAGCTGGGAATGAATCTCCCAGATGAAGCGGTCGTTGACAGAATCCTCCAGTCGCTCCCACCAAGCTTCAAGAGCTTCGTGTTGAACTTCAATATGCAGGGGATGGAGAAGTCCATTCCCGAGGTGTATTCGATGCTGAAATCAGCGGAGATGGACATCAAGAAAGAACATCAAGTGTTGATGGTCAATAAAACCACTAAGTTCAAGAAAGGCAAGGGTAAGAAGAACTTCAAGAAGGACGGCAAGGGAGTTGCCGCGCCTGGCAAGCCTGTTGCCGGGAAGAAGCTAAAGTATGGACCCAAGCCTGAGACAGAGTGCTTTTATTGCAAGGGAACGGGTCACTGGAAGCGGAACTGCCCCAAATACTTAGCAGACAAGAAGGCCGGCAACGTCAAAGATATATATGATATACATGTTATTGATGTGTACCTTACCGGCACTCGTAGTAGCTCCTGTGTATTCGATACCGGTGCAGTTGCTCACATTTGTAACTCAAAACAGGAGCTGCGGAATAAACGGAGACTGGCGAAGGATGAGGTGACGATGCGCGTCGGGAATGGTTCCAAGGTCGATGTGATCGCCGTCGGCACGCTACCTCTACATCTACCCTCGGGATTAGTTTTAAACCTCAATAATTGTTATTTAGTACCAGCTTTGAGCATGAACATTGTTTCTGGATCTCGTCTTATGCGAGATGGCTACTCTTTCAAATCGGAGAATAATGGTTGTTCTATTTATTTGAGAGATATGTTTTATGGTCATGCCCCGCTGGTCAATGGTTTATTTTTGATGGATCTCGAACGTAGTGATACACATATTCATAGTGTAGATGCCAAAAGATGTAAAGTTGATAATGATAGTCCCACATACTTGTGGCATTGCCGCCTTGGTCATATCGGTGACAAACGTATGAAGAAGCTCCATTCGGATGGACTTCTAGAGTCTCTTGATTATGAATCATTTGACACGTGCGAACCATGCCTCTTGGGCAAGATGACCAAGACTCCGTTCTCCGGAACAATGCAGCGAGCAACCAACTTGCTGGAAATCATACATACCCATGTGTGCGGTCCAATGAGTGTTGAGGCTCGCGGAGGCTATCGTTATGTTCTCACCCTCACAGATGACTTGAGTAGATACGGGTATATCTATTTGATGAAACACAAGTCTGAGACCTTTGAAAAGTTCAAGGAATTCCAGAATGAGGTTGAGAATCAACGTGACAGAAGAATAAAGTTCTTGCGATCGGATCGTGGGGGTGAATATTTAAGTCATGAATTTGGCACACACCTTAGAAGCTGTGGAATTGTTTCACAATTGACACCGCCCGGAACACCTCAACGTAACGGTGTGTCCGAACGTCGAAATCGTACTCTGTTGGACATGGTGCGATCTATGATGTCCCTCACCGATTTACCGCTATCTTTTTGGGGTTATGCTTTAGAGACTGCCGCATTCACTTTAAATAGGGCTCCGTCAAAATCCGTTGAGACGACTCCGTATGAACTTTGGTTTGGCAAGAAACCGAAGCTGTCGTTTCTAAAAGTTTGGGGTTGCGATGCTTATGTCAAGAAACTTCAACCTGAAAAGCTCGAACCCAAATCGAAGAAATGCGTCTTCATAGGATACCCAAAGGAAACAATTGGGTACACCTTCTACCACAGATCCGAAGGCAAAGTCTTTGTTGCCAAGAATGGATGCTTTCTGGAGAAAGAGTTTCTCTCAAAAGAAGTGAGTGGGAGGAAAGTAAAACTTGATGAGGTGACAGTCACCACTCCTGTACCGGAAAGTAGCGCAGCGCAGGAAACTGTTCCTGAGGTGCCTGCACCGACAAGGGAGGAAGTTGATGATAATGATCATGAAGAAACAGATCAAGTTACTACTAAACTTCGAAGGTCCACAAGGGCACGTTCCGCACCAGAGTGGTACGGCAACCCTGTCCTAGAAATCATGTTGTTAGACAACGGTGAACCTTCGAACTATGAAGAAGCGATGGCGGGCCCAGATTCCAATAAATGGCTTGGAGCCATGAAATCCGAGATAGAATCCATGTATGAAAACAAAGTATGGACTTTGGTGGACTTGCCTGATGACAGGCACGCCATAGAAAACAAATGGATATTTAAGAAGAAGACAGACGCGGATGGTAATGTGACCATCTATAAGGCTCGGCTTGTCGCTAAGGGTTATCGACAAGTTCAAGGGATTGACTACGACGAGACTTTCTCTCCCGTAGCGATGCTGAAGTCAGTCAGAATCATGTTAGCTATTGCCGCATTCTATGATTATGAGATATGGCAAATGGACGTCAAAACGGCATTCCTTAACGGCTTCCTCAAGGAAGAGTTGTATATGATGCAACCGGAAGGTTTTGTCGATCCAGAGAACGCTAACAAGGTATGCAAGCTCCAGCGCTCGATTTATGGGCTGGTGCAAGCATCTCGGAGTTGGAATATTCGCTTTGATGAGGTGATCAAAGCGTTTGGCTTTATACAGACTTATGGAGAAGCCTGTATTTACAAGAAAGTGAGTGGGAGCTCTGTGGCATTTCTCATATTATATGTGGATGACATATTGCTGATGGGAAATGATATAGAATTCTTGGAAAATGTAAAGGCCTACTTGAATAAAAGTTTTTCAATGGAGGACCTTGGAGAAGCTGCATACATATTAGGCATCAAAATCTATAGAGATAGATCGAGACGCCTCATTGGTCTTTCACAAAGTACATACCTTGACAAAATATTGAAGAAGTTCAATATGGATCAGTCAAAGAAAGGATTCTTGCCTGTTTTGCAAGGTATGAGATTGAGCAAGGTTCAGTCGCCGACCACGGCAGAAGATAGAGAAAAGATGAGTGTCATTCCCTATGCCTCGGCCATAGGTTCTATCATGTATGCCATGCTGTGTACCAGACCTGATGTGAACCTTGCCATAAGTTTGGTAGGGAGGTACCAAAGTGATCCCGGTACGGAACACTGGACAGCGGTCAAGAACATCCTGAAGTACCTGAAAAGGACTAAGGATATGTTTCTCGTTTATGGAGGTGACGAAGAGCTCGTCGTAAAGGGTTACGTCGATGAGAGCTTCGACACAGATCTGGATGACTCTAAGTCACAAACCGGATACGTGTATATTTTGAATGGAGGGGCAGTCAGCTGGTGCAGTTGCAAGCAAAGCGTGGTGGCAGCATCTACATGTGAAGCGGAGTACATAGCTGCTTCTGAAGCAGCGCAGGAAGGAGTCTGGATGAAGGAGTTCATCACCGACCTAGGAGTCATTCCAAGTGCGTCAAGCCCGATGACTCTCTTCTGTGACAACACTAGTGCTATTGCTATTACCAAGGAGCCCAGGTTTCACAAGAAGACCAAGCACATCAAGCGTCGTTTCAACTCCATCCGGAATTATGTTCAGGATGGAGACATAGATATTTGTAAAGTGCATACGGATCTGAATGTCGCAGACCCGTTGACTAAAGCTCTTTCACGAGCAAAACATGATCAACACCGGAACTCTATGGGTGTTCGATTCATCACAATGTAACTAGATTATTGACTCTAGTGCAACTGGGAGACTGTTGGATATATGCCCTAGAGGCAATAATAAAAGCATTATTATTATATCTCCTTGTTCATGATAATTGTCTGTTATTCATGCTTGAACTGTATTGTACGGAAACAACGATACATGTGTGAATACACAGATCACAATGAGTCCCTGGTAAGCCTCTAGTCACCAGCTCGTTGATCAACAGATGGTCACAGTTTCCTGACCATGGACATGAGATGTCAGTGATAACGGGATCACATCATTAGGAGAATGATGTGATGGACAAGACCCAAACTTGAGCATAACACGAGATCGTTTAGTTCGTAATGCATAAGCTTTTCGGTGTCAAGTATTTATTCCTTAGACCATGAGGTTGTACAACTCCCGGATACCGTAGGAGTACTTTGGGTGTGCCAAACGTCACAACGTAACTGGGTGGCTATAAAGGTACGCATCGGGTATCTCCGAAAGTGTCTGTTGAGTTGGTACGAACCGAGACTGGGATGTTGTCACTCCGGATGACGGAGAGGTACCTCTGGGTCCACTTGGTAAGACATCATCATAATGAGCTCAATGTGATTAAGTAGTTAGTCACGGGATGATGGATTACGGATCGAGTAAAGAGACTTGCCATGACGAGATTGAACAAGGTATCGGGAATACCGACGATCGAATCTCGGGCAAGTACCGTACCGATGGACAAAGGGAATAACATACGGGATTGAGTGAATCCTTGACACGGTGGTTCATCCAATGAAGATCATCGAGGAACACGTGGGAACCAACATGGGTATCTAGATCCCGCTGTTGGTTATTGACCGGAGAGTCGTCTCGGTCATGTCTACGTGTCTCCCGAACCCGTAGGGTCTACACACCTAAGGTTCGGTAACGCTAGGGTCGTAGAGATAAATGCACGTGGAAACCCGAAAGTTGTTCGGAGTCCCGGATGAGATCTCGGACGTCACGAGCAGTTCCGGAATGGTCCGGAGGTAAAGATTGATATATAGGAAGTCCAGTTTCGGCCAACGGGTGATCTCCGGGGGTCACCGGGAGTGTCGCGGGTCCACCGAAGGGGCCCCGGGGGTCCACCGGGTGGGGCCACCCATCCCGGTGGGGCCCCTAGGCCGCAAGGGGAAGTGTCCAGCCCTCTGGGCTGGCGCACCACTAGGGGCCCACCTCCCCATGCACCTAGGGTTTAAACCCTAAGGGGAGGGGGGCCACCACATGCCTTGGGGGGCAAGGACTCCGCCCCTGGCCGCCGCCCCCCCTTGCAGATTGGATCTGCAGGGGGCTGGCGCCCCCCTGGCCCCCTATATATATGTGGTGGGGGGAGAGGGCAGCCGCACCCAAGCCCTGGCGCTTCTCCCCCTCCCGTCACACCTCCATACTCCCACGCAGGGCGCCCGTCGAAGCCCTACTGCGATCTCCACTGCATCCGTCATCACGCCGTCGTGCTGCCGGATCTCTGACGACTTCTCCTCCCCCCTTGCTGGATCAAGAAGGAGGTGACGTTGCTGCACCGTACGTGTGTTGAACGCGGAGGTGCCGTCCGTTCGGCGCTAGATCATCGGTGACGAAGAACGTGAAGAGTACGACTACTTCATCCATGCTTCGTTGAAAGCTTCCGCTCGCAATCTCCATAACGATATGTAGATGCACTCTTATTTGCTCGTTGCTAGATGTCTCCATAGTTGGATCTTGGTGAAGGCGTAGAAATTTTTTGAATTATGCTATGTTACCCAACACTAATATATAGGACGGAAATTAACATTAACCTTGTCAGATGCAAAACCTAAAGAAAGTCGCCAACTCTTGCAGACCGCACCATAAATCACTGAAAGAAAGAACTCTGAACTAAAAAAATATAATTAAAACATGGATATAAAGCAGGCAATGGTAATCTCATGAAATAATCAACATGTGTATATATTAGAACACATTGCCGGAGGAGCGGTCATTAGTTATCCAGCCAGACGCGAGCGTTGCATTGGATCTGGATCATTTCATCGCTCCCTATCACGCCACTTATTCACCTTATCCCTTCCCCTCTTAACAGCTCGTCCACTCCTTCCCCCGCAAATCTTGTTCTTCTTTCTTGTGTCGCTATGGAGCGCCATGCCTCGATCCCACCATCTCACATGCCCTCCGCCTCTCATGCCACCTATGGAGTGCCACGCCATTCTCATCCAATCCCCGCTCATCTGTTCCCAGTAGCTACGAGGGAGGGGGGCTCTCCGAACCTGGTGCTGCAAGGAGGGGAGGACGACGGCAGCGGGATTTTTGCTACAACCATCTTTGCGTGATGCTACAACCAGCATAGCAGCCTGCTACCACCGGCGTCTGGTTTTGCTACAAGCAACCACCAGCGTCCATTTTTTGCTACAACTTCATGCTTTTGTGCTACAACCAGCCTCTTGTTTTGTTACAACCCATCACCCGTGTCAATTTTCTTGCTACAACCATGTCACCTTTCTGCTATTTTTGCTTCAACCGGCAACCACAAAAGCTACTAACAGGCGAGCGTTTTTTGCCACGATGGCGATGGATGCGGCGGCATCGACGAGTTTTTTTCCTTGAATCGGCATTTTTTTTGCTGCTACCGGCAACCCGAGAAGAGTACATTTCACGAGCACGACGTCAGGGGTGCTGCTACCAGGGACCGTCTTCACTGGAGTTGTGGAGTCGCGCTGGAGTTGCACCTGTCGTCATGGGGAGATACAACCACGGACGCATGTTGCTTCACTCGCATAGTCGGAGACGCTGGCGGCGAGGGACGACGACCAGCGGTGAAGGCAATTACATGCGAGACGCGTCGGGGACGGTGCTTCAAGGCGGGACATGTCGATCGTGCATGGCGGCGCGGTTGGAGTTTTTTCTTAAAGAAGAAGGCGTCGGGGGGAGGAAAAAAGGAAGAAGATCATGTGGTGTGTGTGCATGGTTTGATTAATTGTACCGAATCGGGCAGCCGGGGCGACCGGCCAAAAATTGCGTCGGCCGGCTAGCACATAGTTGTCATCTTTAATAATTAATTGTTTGTCTAAAAATATTAATTAAAGGGACAAACGCACTTTTTGAACCAAAAAATGGCAAAACACATTGTACCATACATATCACATAATCCGTTAGACCCAACCAAAGCACTGATCCAACTAAAAAAACAGAGAGAAGCATGGTCCATATCCTCGTTTTTTATAGGAAAAAAGATGCCAATGGCGTGGCGAGCGTCCAGCATGCCACAAGAAAATATAACGTGCCGTTCCACAAAAAAGATGTCGGCTAGCACATTGCTCCTCTCCCTCGTTCCGTCCTCCTAATCTCCTCTCCCTCGTTCCGTCCGCCCATTCTCCTCACTGAGAAAGCACTCCCCCTGACGCCTCCTCTCCTCTCCTCTTCTACTCCGCCGGCTCGTCCGGCCGGAGTAGAAGGAGACGGGCTTGGCGCCGCCTCCTCCCCTGTACCATGTAAGGCTGGATCTATTTCCTTCTCTTGTGATTTGGCCAGCGGATCACGTTCTTCTCTCAGATCCACTTCAATCTCCAGTTTGGAGGCCCGCTCAGGTTGGTTTGGCACATATACTTTGATTGATTTGTATTGTCTTGGAGGGCCATCTCCCCCTCTAGTTCTTCTTCTGCATTCTGAAATTGTCGATTTCGTCCTCAGTCTGCTTGTTCTAGGCTCCCTACAGATCATGTGACCTGTAATCGATGCTGGCACAAGTGCTTCAACCTCGCTGGAATAGTTTGGGTGGTAGGCTGCGCAGTCAAGTAGGCTCTGGTCAGCGGAGGTCTGCTCATTGTCCCTCGATGTCTGACATGGGGATTCCTGAAGTTTACTATCAGATGTATATATATGCATGTGTCATGTGCGTGTGGCCAGGTGTTTCTTTGGCATGGATCTAATATTTACATCTGCCTCATCGTCGGTTAGCCTTCGCCTTCCTCCATCTCTCTTTTCTCTCTCCCGTCCTTCTTTTCTCTAAGAGCTCTCTCTGTCTTCTATTTTTCTTCACATAGATGGCCATGGCCGCCGGGTACCCGAGCGCCGTCGGCGTCCAGACCCCCTCCACGCCATCCCCATCTCGCCGGAGACCTGCGCCAAGTCCCATCCAGCGCCTGCGCCACCCTTCGGCCCCGGCCCCATAGCTTTGCAGCCCGAGCGCTTTAGCTGCCTCATGCCGGAAGCAAAGGAGAGGAGCTCCCTGCGATGAGTCTCTCCAGCGCCAGTAAACCAGCAGTTCGATCCCGCATCCTTCTCGCTTCCCTCCTTGGCTCCTGTGGTGCGGACGCCGACGGCAAGCGGCGGCCTATGGCCGGTGGTGTAGAATGATAAGCAACGGTGGTGCCCGGTGGTGTAGTACAATTAAGGGTTGCGGGTAAAATTGTAACTAATACAAGTGTGCTTTTGCAAAAATGAAGCGTTTTCTCAGACACCCACTTGAAATAGGACTGCGGGTTGAATTGTGAAAAACGAAGGGGCTTTTTTGTGAAAATGCAGATGACGTACGACCAGAAACCATATGTGCTTTATTATTAGGTAGAGATAGGTTAGTCCCCAAAACCATATAAAAGTGTATATAAAAGCCCATAAAACATCCTAGAAGGATAATATAATAGCATTGAACAATAAAAAATTATAGATATGTTGGAGACGTATCAGAGGCTGAAAGTATGGAAGGAAACGGTATTATCCTTCCATGTAAAGAAATTTTGTTGAAGTCGGTAGAACAAGCTATTCCCTCATATGACATTTCAGTCTTTAAACTGCCCAAAGGAATTTGCAAATCGATAACTGATGAGATGTCAAGATTTTGGTGGGAGATAATGAAGATAAGAAAAATATGCATTTGTATGTATGGTGGAAAATATGCATCCCAAAGAAGAAAGGGGGCGTGGGATTTAGAGACTTGCACAGCTTTAATCTTGCTATGTTAGCAAAGCATTGTTGGCGTCTAATCCAGAACCTTAATTCATTATGTGCACAGGTATTAAGTGCAACATATTATCCTGATGGAAATAGATTATTGGCTAGCCCCAAGAAGGATCTTCATATACTTGGCAAAGTATAGTCTCGGAGATCCAAACTTTCAATAGGTGGTGTTTGTGGAGAGTTAGGAATGGCTCAAAGATAAATATATTACATGAACCTTGGATTCCATCTAGTGTTTCAAGGAAGATGATCACACCAAGGGGACATAATTTACTATCGAAGGTGGAGGAATTGATCAACCCACATACAGTTCAATGGGACGAGGAACTCATATGTTCTATTTTTAGCTCAATGCATGCTAATAGAATTCTGCAAATCCTTCTCCGAGTTGATATTGTAGAGGAATTTGTTGCATGGAACCACACAAGGTTGGGATATTTCCCAGGGCGATCATCATATCATGGGGAGTTTGATCACCAATATGGTGAACGAACACTACTACAGATGGTACCAGAAGTATTCAAGTAAATGAAATTTGGAAGGATATGTGGCGTCTAAAATTCTCTAGTAAAGTCAAACATATTGTATGGAAGGTATAGCGTGGAGTACTTCCATGTTATGACATCCTAGCTAGTTGTCATATTCCCGTTACTGGCCAATGCCCGATGTGCAAAATTGGGTTGGAGAACATACAACATTGTTTGTTCACTTGCATTAGACCGCTCAAAGTTTGGGCTGCTCTAGGCTTGGAGGAAGTCATTATGAAGGCAATGACGGAAGATCGCTCAGGATCTTTTACTATGGAAATTTTAGAAAGAAACCAAGCAAACTACGGGGACTTGCCAATGATGGAATTGATTGTCGTCGCGACGTGGTATTTCTGGTGGCAACGACGCCAATTTGTGAAGGGTGAGACTATCCAATCCAGGGGAGTCCATGTGGGAACCACAAGCCGAGGATCCATGCCCTACCCCCAAGGCGTGCCATGGTGGCTTGTGGTCCCCACGTGCACTTTCCTAACTCCGTTTTCTTCTCGAATATTTGTCATGCAAGATAAAAAATCATCATATAAACTCTCGGTGTTTTGACCTATGTATCACAAGTTTTCCTCCTGTTTTCATTTCGAGCTGTTTTCTGATAGGTTCCAGATCGCTATGTCCTCGTCAAGCTCCTCCAAGGATAAGTTCTTCGCGAAGGTCATCATGTAGCGATCCGACCCGAATGAATCAAGTCTCTGTGCTTATGTGTCATCCCTGGATCGGTATGCTGACACACACAGTACTCGAGGATTTATAACAGAGGTAACTCACATGTATAAAGTATCGAAAATACTATTACCTCAATCAATCATAGCGCAAGCAACAAAGGTTGTGGAGTTCCATCAACACCAACGGCAAAGTTGAGTGTAGACAGTGCAACCCTAACGTAACACTTACTCGTCGAATAAATCCTGCAACATGAGACGTTGCAGCCATGTTGGTCAGTACATTGAATGTACTGGCAAATTCACACTGCAATGAGAATGATGAACAATGCCTACAACTACATGCATATTTGGCTGGTGGAGGCTATAAGGCTCTTTTTGCATAAAGCTGATTTTTTCCTACCACAAAGGAATGCATTTTATTTAACTACTTTGTTAAATTTATTTCATGAACAATTAAGAATGGTACCCCCATCTCAATCCCAAACAAAAATCATTATTAACCCAACAAATTAATTAAATAGAGTGTTGAGATCAACAAATAATCCACTTCTAGATACTCAAAGATGTTCATAACCGGGGACACGACTAATCATGATCAGTTTGTACACTCTGCAGAGGTATGTGCACTTTTTCCCACAAGACTCGATCGCCTCCGTTTAATTTCTCGCACTGCATGGTGTTTGAGAAACGGATGACCGAGACACAGTCTTTCAGAAGCATTAACTCTTTACCCCAGGTGGACCGGTACACCTGCATTCGCTACATCTGCTAGTCCACCATGAAAGAGGTCACACAACTTACTCATACTATGCCAGAGCCCATAATGGCTTATGATTGCACATGGAAGTTTCTAGGCATGAGAGTATTATATGATCCCTTTGAGCCTGGGTGGCATTCCAATAGGACAATCACACGGAAGCCCCGGGATTTCCTAGGACAACACTGGCAACCCCAGGTGTCCGGGCAATCCACTGGTCCATCCCCAGGGTGCCCCAAACCAATCCACCCAGATGTGTATTAAATTTCCACCTTAAAGTTTCCCTTAAATAACACTCGCATCTTTCATGAAACTCTCATACCAATCCACGTCTACGAGCATGGCTAAGCAATAAGTAACAAAGCGTATACACCCCTTTGGTTGATCTCAAGTCATTGGGTTTCTACCTCATGAACTACAAAGCATCACATTATGTGACCAGTCCTACTCATGCAAGTGTTTGAGGATATAACTAATGCAATGAAAACCGGGTATCGGAAAGTATGATCAAAGTGTGAACTTGCCTTGTACTAACGATGCAGTTGATTCGCACTCAGAACTCGGGATAGATCTACTCGTCACACTCCGATCAATCTATCGTAGGCAAACAATAGTAATCACACATAAGCACATCACTCAGAAGATCGGACAAGGCGAATAAAACACTTCAGAAAACTTCGAAAACAAACGAATGACTTTTGAAACAGAAAACAATTTCTAACAGTACCAAAATTATGTGAATTTGGTCTTATCAGAAAGTTTAGGTCAAGAGCTTCGATTTGCAAAAAGAATCAACTCAAACGGAGTTACGGTTTAAAAGATATGATCAAAAGAAGTTTGAATATGAATTTGAACAAATTTCGAAATTTGAAAGTTACAAAAAGTTTATTTGATAGATTCACTGAATAGGTGGAATTAAAACGAAACTGTGGCCGCTGGTTTCATCTCATTTGAATGAACGAGTAAAAAGTTATGGCTGCTTGAAAAATCAGGGCCAAGCTGTTTTACGGAAGAAAAAAAATAACTACGGCTAAAAGAATTCTAGGTCTAATGTATAAATACATAGACTAATTTATAAATCTAATTATTGTACCGTACTAGTCTCGAAAAGTCGAAATAATAAGCTACGGGAGAAAAAAAATACGAAGAAAAATACCTTTATGAGGTAGAGAAAGGATGACTTCGGAGAGAGAAGACGACTTCCACAATTTCCGCCGGAGAGAAGAAATATTTTTTTCTTAATGAATCTAGTCAAACCAAAATATTGATTTAATCCGAATCAGATGATTTTTGGAGGCTCTATGGGTCTATATTTATAGATGGAAAAGAGGCTTAGGAGTCAAAGGCTGGGCAATGTGGGACTAAATATATACGAAAAGAGGGGAAAGAAAAGGAAAGAGGCCTAAAGTTTCGGCCGGCCGGCGCACGTACGCGTACATTGTTTTTTTTTTTAATTCGGCAGAAGAGAAAATAGAAAAAAATGGAAAGAAAAAAAGGCTAACTGGGTCTGGCCCGTTAGGAGGAAAGGGAAAAGAGATGAGGCGCCCGCTGCTACTAAGCTGCCCACGTGGGCGACAGAAAAATGCACGCGCGGTTTTCCTTTTGGGAAAAACTTACCTTCAACCGACCGATGATGCTCGCACGTCCGCCGGCTTCGCGTCCGTCGAATCATCCGTTGATCAGACGGACGAAAGTGTCCCCCGCTTCCACGTCACGCTCGGCCGTTTCTGAAACTTACCTATTGTTTCAGGATATATTCATGCAATTGGATAACGCCCCCGCATCTCAGTTGACTCTTCTGGCTGGGACAGCTCCGTGGCTGGGAGGGCAACAGCGATGTGATCTGGGAGGGCGCAGGGGGCGGCGGCGGCGCACGGTGTGGGGGCGACCTGGCTGGGACGGCTCCGTGGCTGGGAGGGCGACAACGATGTGATCTAGGAGGGCGCGGGGGGTGGCGGCGGCGCATGGTGTGGGGGCGACCGGAGCACATCCACCGCGGTGGCCGCGGCGGCGACGGCGACGGCTTCAGGATCGACGGCTCCATCAGATTTCAAAGTAGCCCGGTCTAATTAAAAAATTTCCCCTAATTGAGAACGCCTCGCATATTTTTTTTACAGTAGCAGGATCAGAATAACTTACTCCATTAAGTTCGCCACCATAGAACTCCACCGTTACGCCTACTTGTTCAACATTATATTTGGATTCTGCTCTTCTAAAAGGAACGTCTGCTATAACAATTCCCTCCTCATCTACCAAAACAACCGGAAATGTTTCAAAAAAAGTAGGCATACGGCGTACAAAAAGCTCACGTCCTTCTTTATCTCTAAAGACGGGATGTCCTAACCATCCAACAGCTATTCCATCCCCATTGTCCATTTAGCCTGCTCTGAATAATCCCCGTTTTGCCGGATTATTACCAATATAATCATAGAAGGCCGGCGGCAACACAAGCAGGTACGGCCACATGTGCGAGGCAACGATGTTACAGAAACAGAAATCAATTGTTCAATCTCGCTTCGATCTTGATGAATATAGCACCTACTCCCTCGTTTTCTTGCCTCCGATCCCCTCGATCTCGTCTCTCTCCCTACGATGCTCTAACACTTTCTCCCTTCAACTTGCTTCTAAAATAATCTATAGCCCAAACTCCAGTCATGGCGGATGGGGGTGTCAATCTGCTTCACAAATCATCCACAACCCAAGCTATGTTTCTGAAACAAGACATTTGTTGCGAAAAATTTATACAATGAGCCCTTTATTCGTAGAAAAACTCGTAAAAATGATTCTGTAACAAGATCTTTATTGCGAAAAAAATCTGCAACGAGACCTTTGTTGCAGAAAAACTCATAAAAATGATTCTGCAACAAGACCTTTGTTGCAGAAAAACTCATAAAAATGATTCTGCAACGAGACCTTTGTTGCAGAAAAACTCATAAAAATGATTCTGCAACAAAACCTTTGTTGCAGAAAAACTCATAAAAATGATTCTGCAACGAGACCTTTGTTGGAGAAAAACTCATAAAAATCTGTAACAAGACCTCAACAAGACCTCCATTGCAAAAAAAATTAAAAAAATCTATAACAAGACCTCAACTACAGAAAATACCGTAACAACGCACTTGTTGCAAAGATGACTTGTCACGTAGGTAGATCGGACGGCATCCACAACTCCATCCAATGGTCATGGAGGCGGCGGATCTTTTTATAATATCTGTCGACGGACGCGTAGCGTCGCACTTTCTTTTTTTCTTTTTTTAATAGAAACAGAGAAGAAAAACTAAATAACGAAAATAGGGAAAACTTTTATATAGGCGTATTATATATCAAACTTTTCAGAAAAAGATTTCCTACAATATGAACATTTTTTACACTCTAATAAAATACTCACAAATTCTAATAAATCAAAAGGTGCTACTATTGCAATAAAATCCAATAAAAACATTTTTAAAATACCAAATGAGTTTAAATTTATTTCTCTCCAATTTTCTGCTGTAGGGAATCCTGTTACCCTATTTTTCATATAATTTATTTTTGGAGAAAAATAATTTGACTAAAAACCAATAACTCAAATATTGAAAATGAGTTGCAGAAAATTTCAGAAAACTTCCAACTCATATTTCCTATAATTTGAAGAAATCATTTTATCTTCTCTCGGGAAAATCATTGACTTGCATAAAGTTTCTGAATTTGAAATATTTCGAAAATGAAATTCAAAATCCTTTCAAAGCCCTTTATCATTTAAAATAAATGGAAGAAGTCATATTATCTTCACTTTAGGGTTTTGTGTTGAAAAGAATTTGAATTCATGGAGATCACAAAATGCAAAGTGAAAGTTTTGGGAAGGTCATTTTATTCCCTCTCATTTAACATTCAAAAGTTTCGAATTTCACTCAATTTCACACAGCACATCAACAAGCAATTCAAAACTATCTATTTATTATAACATTCCAAAATTTAGAATTTTGGGATGTTACAAACCTATCACACTTAAAATGAATCTCGTCCTCGAGATTCAGAGAGGCTAGCAAGAAATAGGTTAGGCTTTGGGGGTCTTCCAGCAAATACACTGATCGGTCTGGTCTAGTGTGCTACCACACTTAAAATCATGGATACGGTTCTATAAAAGCTCAGGTACTCCATCCTTATTGTTTTACAATGTCGATCTTCTCAGATCTTCAAGATAATTCCTTCTCTGGGCTCTACCGGTAGTGGCATAATCTTTTCCTCAATTCTTGTGTTCTTTCATCTTGGTGAGGTTCTTCTGGTCTGGTTCTTGTTAGCTGACAGGTCTGGCACCAATAGTAAACAAATATTGATATCTCATGGTGGTCATCAAACAAATTAACTGGGTCCCTGCTGAAAATGGGTCTGGGCTTCATCCTCACTGTATATCCTACGGTTGGCCACAGCATGTCGTGTACAAGGGAAAAAATTCTATACCATTGTAGGGTTTAAACAAGGTTTTGTCAACGTCGTCTCTCTCTACTATAGATAAGTCACTCAGATTTACCATCCCGTATAACAGAGCCGAATAATAAGAGTAAGTCGGTATGGTGATCAATTCATCCCGCACCCAAATCATTACCTTGTATATGGTTTAGGGAATCTCGCATCCTAACACTCGGTCATCCTCACAAGCATTGCAGAATTTCTCTTGTCAACAAACTAAGTTCGGATAAAAATCCATTACTTCTGCAAGCTGAACAATCATCTATCGTGTTTCACAACCCTCGGGTTTTGCGTAAACTCCTAGGAAATGTTTGCAGATCAAAAATCATAGCTCCTTCCAGGGATTTTCCTTCAGCAAGAGTGTGATTGCTTCTTTGGCAGGTCCTGGGGCCTGTGGTTTATGGCACATCTCCAACTTGTCGCTAGTAACACTTGGTCTCATCATCGGGTTGCAACTGATCATTCTTCCAACATCCAACTTCCTTACCATTCTTAAATCCAACCAATTATATTGTATCCATCCCTTCTCTTGGTTCAAAACTGAGTGTGATTACTCACACTCATCCTTGGGCAGTCCATTCCAAGTCTGACATAACTAGCTCTTGTATTCGGGTAACGGTGTTGGATTCTACCACCCTTAAAATGAAAAACACTAGTTCCCTCAAAATCTTATTCCATGCATCATGATTTCACTCATCACTTATATAGTACCATCTCATAAAATCCAAAATCAATACCATGATGCTAACTTTATTGATTCTCAACTTGCTTCGATCTACTGCATTTCCATTGCATGCTTCAACTCAGCTACTTAGCACAACTCTCCTTCTTCCTGGACAATCTCGGGCATAGTGCCCTGCTTTACTACAGCAGAAACACATTACGCCTGACAAGTCTCATGGTTCCCTTGTTTTTTTTCGTAGCCTCCTTAGGTCCTCGACTAGGGTCCATTTCAGAACTTGTATATCCTTAGCTCATCCTTGGAGTCATTGTTGCTCCACACTCTAGCATTACACCTTCTTTAAAATCCAATTGTACTTATTTCCTTCACAACCTTGGGGTAAGCTCCATATCAACCGTAAACTTCAACTTGTTTATGCAAACTCCACTGTTTGGGGCATCAGTTTCCTTCCTATGGGTCCAGGGTTCACACAGAAAAGTATCACTAAACAAGATGCACTGGTTCATCTGTAATCCATATTCTCCTCATATCAAATCTCTTATTACATCCTGAACCAGTATTCAAAATCTCAATTTCCAAGGATGCATCACTACAAATGCTGCCATCCACATAGTCGGGTATGGTCAAACATTCCTCCCATCTTTATTCCTTTGTCCTAGCTAAGGACGCTTCAGTCCCACTGGAATTGTGCAATGTGATTCTTAAAATCATTGATCCTTTGATTCATCCTAGTGGCAGTGTGCTTTATCTCCATCGTCTAAATGCACCCCACGTAGGCATTCCTGAGTGTGACGAAGTCTTGCTTCAAGTATTTCTCCAATCTGACGTATGGCCTCCATAGCAGCTTCACGAACAGAGTCAAAGAATATTGTTCGTGGTACTCGGGATATGAAAAAGTATTTGCCCATAGTTTTTGGGCAAACTCCTTTCACATGGTGGAGGTGTACTGATACGTCCAAAACATATCTATAATTTATGCTTGCTACATGCCTCTTTTGGGTGATATTGCTATGATATTTATACACTTCCATACACTTTTGATCATATTTGGACTAACCTATTAACTCAGTGCACCCCAGTGCCAGTTTCTGTTTTCGACTATTTTTGTATTTCAGGTTTTCACATTACGAGAACTGCCAGGAAAAATCCAGAAAAATTATATAAAAAATCAGCGTTCCAGAAGCTACCTTGCACCCGAAGTACAGCCGGGGGGGGCCACCAGGGCTCCAGGCGCCCTGGCGGCGCGCCCCCCCGGGCCGCGCCTGGGGGGCGCTTGGGCCCCCCGAGGCTCCGCTGATGCCCCCCTTTGGCATATATTTAAAGCGTCTCCCGAAACCCTCGAGAGGGGAACTCTTTTTCGCGATCTCATCTCTGTTCCGCCGCCGCCGCCGCTTCCAAGATCGAGAGCACCAGGAGAACTCTTCCCGGCACCCTGCCGGAGGGGAGGATCACCACCGGGAGCTTCTCCACCACCATGGACGCCTCCCGGATGAGTTGTGAGTAGTCTCCCTTGGACCATGAGTCCATGACCAGTAGCTATGTGATGTTCTCCTCCCGTTCTTGTGCTTCACTAATTAGTCCTCGTGAGTTGCCCTACATGATCGAGGCACATATGTAATCCTTATGCTGTTGCTATGATGAGTTTGCTGGGATCCGATGGATTATGAGATTATGTTCAGATTGTGTTTGAGTAATATATTTGATTCACCTCTTTTATATTTATGTTCGTAAGTAATTCTTGCATGTTCTCCGTTGTTATTTATTGCTTTGGCCAAGTAATAGGTAGTGACTCCAAGAGGGAACGTTATGCTCGATTGTGGGTTCATGCCCCTCGATGACTAGCTTGAGTGACAGAAACATGAGTCTAGGGGATGTGCTGTTGCCACAAGGGGGAAAACAACGGTGCTTGTGCCCGCGGGTGCAAGGACTGTTTACTTTACGCAAAGTTCTTTTAATGCAGTTGTCTGTTGCTTTGAGTTTACACTATGGGTGGGACTCGCAACTTAATACCAGCGAGATGTTCTGGATAGATATCTCAAGGTGGATGATTAGTAGTAGATACAGATGGATTTCGGTCTACTTACCTCGGCGTACCACCCATGCTTTGAACCTCAACCTTTCTTGCAATGTAGTCAGCATTGGTTTGCGCACATGGTCCTGTCAATTGCCCAGCTGTAATTCGTTTACCTCACATAGCTGTTTTATCGTCTTTTGGGAGACAGACATCACTAGTGAATATCATGAGACTCCGGTCCATATTACCATCATTGATCACATCCGCTATTTACTTTTCCGCATTTTACTTACTATTGCAATTATACCTATCACTATTATCACTTGCATTTGATCCTTTGTAAACTACAAGGCCGAAGGGATTGACAACCTCTCTGTACTCGTTGGGAGCAAAGTTATTTGTATCTGTGTGCAGGTCCACGTTGATTGCTAATATCCGGCGCCGTTAGCAGTTGACACCTTCTTGTTGAAACTGGAGTCTCAGGGAAAACGATCCTTGGTATTGCCAAGGGAAAACTTCTGCTACACTGCATTTCTAACCTTCCACTTGGGCTAACCAACGAGGGGCGAGAAGCCTAGCATGTACCTCCACGTACCAAAGTTCAACTCCATTCTCCATGAAGGGATAACCCTTGTAAACTGCATCTCCTTCAAGGTGAATATGCTTCATCATGTCCTTCAGGATCTTTGGATAATCCTGATCGCTAGTCAGGGTCATGATGGTTTCCGGGCCTTTGAGAAAAGACTCGTATAGGGTTGTCATCTGTAGGCATAAGACAGAAGGGGTTCTCAGGACAACATACGGATATCCTTGGGTAGAACGGGGTTGTTTGTCCAAGAAAGGTTTGGGGTCAGCTTCTCCATGGGTTCTAGGTTTTAGTCTGGGTGAGGGGCACTCACAATCATCCAACAACTCATAACATTTCATATGAGATTCCAAACATCTCAACCTCTATTGCTTCATGAGCTATTACAATGTTTTGTCCATAACTCAACTCAACATTGTAATAAAGTGTATTCCATATTTAGCTACATGCTTCATTCTAATATCCCGATCTCAACTACGCTAATCAATCGTTCCTCCGGTCTGAACCTTCCCTAGGCAAAATGCTCTACTTCCTTGTAGCGTAAACTAATGGCATAAGACCAACCTAAGGACTTCATGGTGGTTGTCCTGGTTCACTGGGTTCTTCACTTCCTGGTTGGGCAGTTGCTAGCATAATGACCTAAATCCTTGCACTGGTAGCATGTGATGTGACTCAGGTCCTTTTTCGCAGAAATTGGGTTCTTCTGGGGACACATGCTCTTTCTCCTCTTCGACTTCTTCGTTCCTAACAATTTTTCTATCTTTTGTGGATCAAACTCCTCCTCTTCTGTTGGGAAGTATCCCAGATACTCATGGCTTTCCTTCGTGCAATACTGTGAAAAATGTCCTTCTCCACATGAATACCAAGAACGGGAGAAAAATCTATTTAGGCCTTCTCCATCAAGGTCGTCAATATCTTCCTCCATCGTGGATCCCCTTAAGGTTTCCTCAAGGACTTCTTTCATTGCTTCTTTCTTCTGCTGGATAGTTCGTTGCACCATGGGGTAAATGTGACACTGATCAGGGTAGTGGGCAGTCTCTTCACACAAGAAACAAGTAATCTACCTAGTTGGGCATTCTTCAGTTAGGTGACTTCCTTCACAATTAGGCATTCATCCTTGTGCTCCTCCTGGGTGTGTCCTATTTCTCCACAAATCCTGCAGGCACAACGTTTCTGCTTCGGGTTGTCACCACGCTCTCGGATGAGACGGGATCTTAACAAAGTCTTCTTGAATTCCTCCCAACTTTCTGCTCCATTACATCCTTGTATGGCTTGATGCGTCTTCCACCAAGTTGCAGCACCTTTTGTAAAGTACCGAAGAGCGTATTGAACCTCATACTTCCTTGCAACCAAATTTTTCCTGAAGTGATCCTCCATGTTTTGCATCCATAGCTCTGCCTCTAGCTGGGTCATTGGTCCAGAGACTTCAAGTCTATCTTCAGTCATCCTCTATTGGGTCTAAGGGTTTTGGGATGACATTCAGAAGGTGGAGAGAGAAACACTCAACACAAACAATAGTTTTGAAAAGACGGTTTTATTTTTGTGGCCGTCGGAAAACATCAAACAAATGACGGCTCACAATCGTCGCATCTAATGTAAGTACATGACAAGGGTTTGGTCTTCTATAGGTTAATATCCCTTCAAAGTCGTCAACTCTTCAAATCTTCGGAGTATCCATTGTTGTAGCTTCAACACTTCCAATGCATGGTGAAATCCTCTTTACTCCGAAGTGATACAATGGAAAAGGGTATTGTCTCACTACTTATGGTAAGAGGGAAGATTTGACAAAACTCAGAAAAAAAAGAGAGTTAGAATTATTTTTTTTGAAAATAAAGTTTTAGAGAAATTCTTTCCTATGGGCTGGTCAGTTTCTAGGGTCACGTCCTACAGTCAATATGTCCTCTGATACCATCTTGTAGTGACCCGACCCGAATGGATCAAGTCTCTGTGCTTAAGTGTCATCCCTGGATCGGTATGCTGACACACACAGTACTCGAGGATTTATAACAGAGGTAAATCACATGTATAAAGTATCAAAAATACTATTACCTCAATCAATCATAGCGGAAGCAACAAAGGTTGTGGAGTTTCATCAACACCAACGGCAAAGTTGAGTGTAGACAGCGCAACCCTAACGTAACACTTACTTGTCGAATAAATCCTACAACATGAGACGTTGCAGCCATGTAGGTCAGTACATTGAATGTACTGGCAAATTCACATTGTAATGAGAATGATAAACAATGCCTACAACTACATGTATATTTGGCTGGTGGAGGCTATAAGGCTGTTTTTGCATAAAGATGGTTTTTCCCTACCACAAATGAATGCATTTTATTTAACTACTTTATTGAATTTATTTCATGAACAATTGAGAATGGTACCCCCATCTCAATCTCAAACTGAAGTCATTATTAACCAAACAAATTAATTAAATAGAGTGTTGAGATCAACAAATAATCCACTTCTAGATACTCAAAGATATCCATAATCGGGGACATGGCTAATCATGATCAGTTTGTACACTCTGCAGAGGTTTGTGCACTTTTCCCCACAAGACTTGATCGCCTCCGTTTAATTTCTCGCACTGCATGGTGTTTGAGAAACGGATGACCGAGACACAGTCTTTCAGAAGCATTAACTCTTTACCCCAGGTGGACCGGTACACCTACATTCGCTATATCTGCCTGTCCACCACGAAAGATGTCACACAACTTACTCATACTATGCTAGAGCCCATAATGGCTTGTGGCTGCACATGGAAGTTTCTAGGCATGAAAGTATTATATAATCCATTTGAGCCCGGGTGGCATTTCAATAGGACAATCACACGGAAACCCCGGGATTTCCTAGGACAACACTGGCAACCCCAGGTGTCCGGGCAATCCACTGGTCCATCCCCAGGGTACCCTAAACCAATCCACCCAGATGTGTATTACATTTCCACCTTAAAGTTTCCCTTAAATAACACTCACATCTTTCATGAAACTCTCATACCAATCCATGTCTACGAGCATGGCTAAGCAATAAGTAACAAAGCGTATACACCCCTTTGGTTGATCTCAAGTCATTGGGTTCCTACCTCATGAACTACAAAGCATCATATTATGTGACCAGTCCTACTCATGCAAGTGTTTGAGGATATAACTAATGCAATGAAAACTGGGTATCGGAAAGTATGATCAAAGTGTGAACTTGCCTTGTACTAACGATGTAGATGATTCACACTCAGAACTCGGGATAGATCTACTCGTCACACTCCGATCAATCTATCATAGGCAAACAATATGATGAAAAGCGAACCTCGAGGCGAGGGTCGATCCATTGTCGGCCCGATCTTTCACGGCACAAAAATCCGTCGCAGCAAGAACTCGTTGCGGGTTTACGAAAATATTCACAAACTCCGCAAAAACAACACGCCAACCCCTCGATATGAAGGAATAACGTGGACGAACCGTATAGGCTCAGCTTGTAATCTCCTACGCGTCACGTCGCAGGAACTCACACGCCAATAGAGATTTTGACAAGGTTTCTCTAAACTCGATAATGACCGTCGGCCGAAACACACGCGGTGTCTAATTCATCTTAAAAAAATAACCTAACCCTTACATTGACCACAACATGGCTTTATATATAGCCAAGACCTCTTATTTTTGTGTGACCAACAGGTTGGCCGCACCACAACTATCTATCTAATCTTCTTTAATCTAATATAATTCAAAAGGAAACAATATGCCAAACATAATAACTGACTTAACTTAATCTAAGGAATACTAGGACTCTTTTATTTGTGCACCACGTAATTTAGTTTGCACATCTTGGTGGGCCCCATCCAGACTCCTTTAAGCATAGCAGATCCCAAACGTTGCACCTCCTATTTGCACTTGCCTGATATTTCTTCAACGGCAAGAATAAAAACAGCAGGCTACGCTTAACCCTGCCCCTGTACTTTTTAAATGGATCTGATCTATTTGTATAGTTCGAGACACCAATATCCTTCACGTGTGCATATATACCCAAGAATCCAACATCCATATGCATGGTCACTCTTGTTGAATACATACGTACAACATCAAGTAGTACTTGTGGTGGACGTGGCCTTCCAAAGCAAATATTAGCTTCTATGGTGCACTCTTTCCTTCTTGCATTATATGATTGCATGCAATCTGGTGGCCGTGGCTTGTTAAAGTAGCAACCATGCAAATCCTGGTGCTCCTGACAGTGCTCCATAGGGGTGATGGCCACGAGGTCTTTTCCATCGTAGAACTGAAAGTAATGTACCACATAAATATTTTGGACCTTTGACTGAACAATGTCAATAACTGATTTAGCTGATGTTTGGGTCATACCACAATAGTAATCACACATAAGCACATCACTCAGAAGATCGGACAGGGCGAATAAAACACTTCGGAAAACTTCGAAAACAAATGAATGACTCTTGAAACAGAAAACAATTTCTAACAGTACCAAAATTATGTGAATTTGGTCTTATCAGAAAGTTTAGGTCAAGGGCTTCGATTTGCAAAAAGAATCAACTCAAACGGAGTTACGGTTTAAAAGATATGATCAAAAGAAGTTTGAATATGAATTTGAACAAATTTCGAAATTTGAAAGTTGCAAAAGGTTTATTTGATAGATTCACAGAATAGGTGGAATCAAAACGAAACTGTGGGCGCTGGTTTCATCTAATTTGGATGAACGAGTAAAAAGTTATGGCTATTTGAAAAATCACGACCAAGTTGTTTTACGGAAGAAAAAAAATAACTACGGCTAAAGGAATTCTAGGTCTAATGTATAAATACATAGACTAATTTATAAATCTAATTATTGTACCGTACTAGTATATAAAAATAATAAGCTACGGGAGAAAAAAATACGAAGAAAAATACTTTTATGAGGTAGAGAAAAGATGACTTCGGAGAGAGAAGACGACTTCCAGAATTTCCGCCGAAGAGAAGAAATATATTTTTCGAAATGAATCTAGTCGAACCAAAATATTGATTTAACCCGAATCAGATGATTTTTAAGGTCTCTATGGTTCTATATTTAGGGCTTGTTTGGGACTGCTCTGCTTCACAAAAATCAGTTTCGCTTCACTAAATTCACTTTGGAGCAGTTTCAACTAGAAGTTGTAGCACTATTAAAGAGAATGTTTGGCTTCCATCTAGCTCCAGCTTCACGAATGAGAAATTTGGTGGAAAGAATCTATTTGATTGGTTGACGGCGGAGAAACGAAGGGGTATCCACTTACTGCTGGCAGTGGTGGGTAATTTCCACCCAACTCCAGCTTCTAGAGTTTTTTGGAGCACCCCTTGAAGAGCTTCATAAAAAACTAGGAGTTGTACCACAGATTCTAGTTTTTTGCGGAGCAGCATATCGTGGAGCTACCCCTGTTTGGCTTGTGTTTTCCGGAGCAGAGCTGAATTTTAAGGAGTAGAGCAGTCCCAAACAAGCCCTTATAGGTGGAAAAGAGGCTTAGGGATCAAATGCTAGGCAATGTGGGACTAATTATATACGAAAAGAGCGGAAAGAAAAAGAAAGAGGCCTAAAGTTTCGGTCGGCCGGCGCACGTACGCGTACATTGTTTTTTTTTTAAATTCGGCAGAAGAGAAAAAAGAAAAAAAAACTGGAAAGAAAAAAAGGCTGACTGGGCCTGGCCCGTTACGAGGAAAGAAATAAAAATGAGGCGCCCGGTGCTACTAAGCTGCCCACGTGGGCGACAGATAAATGCACGCGCGGTTTTCTTTTTTCTTTTCTTTTAATAGAAACAGAGAAGAAAAACTAAATAACGGGGTAAACTTTTATATAGGCGTATTATATATCAAACTTTTCAGAAAAAGATTTCATACAAGATGACATTTTTCTACAGTCAAATAAAATACTCACAAATTCTAATAAATCAAAAGGTGCTACTATTGCAATAAAATCCAATAAAAACATTTTAAAATACCAAAATGATTTCAAATTTATTTCTCTCCAATTTTCTGCTGTAGGGAATCATGTTACCCTATTTTCCATATAATTTATTTTTGGAGAAAAATAATTTGAATAAAAACCAATAACTCAAATATTGAAAATGAGTTGCAAAAAATTTCAGAAAACTTCCAACTCATATTTCCTATAATTTGAAGAAGTCATTTTATCTTCTCTCGGGAAAATCATTGAGTTGCATAAAGTTTCTGAATTTGAAATATTTTGAAAATGAAATTCAAAATCCTTTCAAAGCCCTTTATCATTTAAAATAAATGGAAGAAGTCATATTATCTTCACTCTAGGGTTTTGTGTTGAAAAGAATTTGAATTCATGGAGATCACAAAATGCAAAGTGAAAGTTTTGGGAAGGTCATTTTATTCCCTCTCATTTAACTTTCAAAAGTTTTGAATTTCACTCAATTTCACACAGCACATCAACAAGCAATTCAAAACTATCTATTGATTATAACATTCCAAAATTTAGAATTTTGGGATGTTACACATCAGTCCTTACCTCCCGAGAGTAATTGAGCATCCCTAAACCATGGAGTGCCTGGATGGGGTACTTCATATCCGGGATCTTAAAGGGACCAAGAAGGAAGGAGACGAGAAGGACAGGCTCGAAGATGTGGAGCAAGAACTCTTCAAGTGCTAGAGGATGGTGGAGCCTGGACTTGATGCCAACCACTCTATGATCAAGGGTTTCGTCTGCGAGCAGAAGTGGGACACCAACAAGATTAGGGAGGCTATTGATGGTCTCCACGTTAGGATTAAATATCTCCAAGCACAAGTTTTGGACCTATAAAACCAAAACCGTGAGTATGAAACCATGTTTAAAAGGTTGAGTTTAGTTGTGGATTTCAGGATGTCGGAGACCATTTCTTCTTTCTTTGATGGAGACCATATACCCTGGAAAAAATAAGAGAATGCATCCACTTCATCACCACCATTAACGAAGACGGAAACCTGAGTACATGGATATGGGCACCACCCACGCCTTGTTCCAAGCTTTTGGGAGGTGACCTGGTATCGTATCACCATCACCATTCACCATTATTATCTATCTTAGTCCGATCTTTAGTATTTCGTGATCTAGAAAAAAATAGTAGTTTTTGGGTGTTTGTTTTGTCCCCGTGCTATCAATGTAACCATGTGTGAGAGTTCCTATAATCGGCTTGCGGGGTCTCTTATGTTACAAAAAAAACACCGTACACTTTTATCGCGTTTGAACTTCGTTTGGCTTGGTTTTTCTGCGAAACAAAGAAATAGTCAAAAAATAGGAACTAGCACTAGGCGTATATTATTTTGTTAGTCCATAAGAATAATCAAAACCATGTAGAACTCATGTAAATATAGCATGAATACTTCATTGTAATGCCCAGGATGGGACTATATCTCCTACGTGTCGAGGCACGACTTAGAGACATAACCCCATGCTGGAATGATCGCAAGTTTGGTATCTTTGCACAACTCATGTAAAAAAATGGGGATGTAAACAGAAAAGATAGTTGGCTTACACTCGCCACGTCACACAAATTCATTACATGTCCAAATCATCATTCAATAAAACATCACAGCCCATCTAAGGGTAAAATCCAAATGACAAGATACCAAACATAACTTAAACCACACGTCTAGATCGAATCCTAGTAGAAGAACCACTACTGATCATCGGGATAACGGACATAGTAACGGCTACGCTCCTCGTCGTACTCCCAGTCTAGCTCAGTGCCATCACCTGGGTAGCTCACCATCGTACCTGCATCTGGTGTGTTGAAGTAAATGTGAGCCACAGAGGACTCAGCAATCCCGTTCCCGGGTAACACGACTATGTAAGCCTTGGGTGTGGAACAAGGCTGAAGAAAGAATAAGTGTCTGCAGCAGCAACTAGCACTAGCTTACGTAAAAGAGAGCGAGAAGAGAAGGTGCCTCGGTCGAGAGATGATCACGAAGTGATCCTAACTAAAGCCAGTCAAACATAACCCCACCGTATTCATGTCCCGAAACCCCTTTCTGAAAATGACAGTCACGGTACACACGCTGGTAGTGTATTGGAACATGGTGTCAAGTTTTCTACAACCGGATATTAACAAGCTCCCATCTGCCACATAACCGCGGGCACGGCTTTCGAAAGTTCATAACCCTGCAGGGGTGTTCCAACTTGGCCCATGACAAGCCCACGATCCGCGGAGTCGCAACTCCAAAGGTGGGAAGACCCGAGTATTCTCGGAATCCCGTGCTCAAGATACTCCGAACTAAGGTAAGGCTAATCCAGCAAATCCTCCCGGCGTGCCGACACCCTGATAGTAGCCGCGCGTATCTAGTCTCAGGCCACGACCGGATGGGCGATGCTACAGGTTTTTACCAGACCTTGAGTTTCCTTGAGGTGGCCCTGCAGGACCCCCAGTTCGGACCAACACTCATGTGGAGCACTGGCCCGGGGTTGTTGATTAAGAAAGAGGGTTAATTACTCCCTATGCAAGTTTATTAGTTATTAGGCAAATAGTACCAATGTTGGGACTTGCTGGAAAAGACTTAGCACTTAGCGGTTTATCGAGGGGGTCCCATAACCCCAACCGTGTGAGGAACGCATAATCAAGGAACATAACACCGGTTTATACGGTTCCTAGCGGCATGAGTGGAACAAATCACCAAGCAAAAGGCTTAGCCTTCCACCCATTGCCAATGTATAGATGATTTCATTTAAGCATTTATATAGTGTGATATAACCCAACAAAACTTCAACATGAAGCAAGCATCTTCAATCTTCACCTGCAACTAGCAATGCTATAAGAGGGGCTGAGCAACGTACTTAGCCATTCAACGGTTTGCATAGGTAGGGTGGTTAAACATGAACATGGTTACAATAGGAGGCTGACAGGAAAGACATGGGCATCGAGGCAAGACTATAGATCGAGACTTCTAGCAATAGGCAAAGATAGTAATG
The DNA here is from genome assembly GCA_902687465.1 of Secale cereale. Classification (NCBI taxonomy): domain Eukaryota; kingdom Viridiplantae; phylum Streptophyta; class Magnoliopsida; order Poales; family Poaceae; genus Secale; species Secale cereale. Next base: position 745,986,758 of record LR738711.1, on the reverse strand, counting down.
TTATCGGGGTTCGGTCATCTTGCCTGAAGAGTTGTCGATGGGATCGTAAGAAAGCTCTTCGTTCTCAACCTCGGTAGTAACCTCGTTCTCGTACTCGTACTCAGCTTCCGGCTCTACTCAACACAAACACACAAGGCACCAAATCAACAAGATGCAATGCGCACAAAAAATATGCTGGATGCATGACGGATGCACTATGGGAGCACAAGGAGCATGGAAAATTGCACTCAAGAAAAATACTTCAAAACATGATAACAATAGGATATTATGAATCTACATGAAAAATCAACCAAGTTTCATATAAGACTTGCTGAAAACGGAGCTACGGGCTAAAAGTTATGCCCGAAACAAGAAATATGCACAAGCTGAAAATTACAGCCACATAGCAACTTCGGAGCACTAGATAAATAAGCTACAGCACTCAAACATCATGGCAAAGAGTGTGAACATAAACTAGATATATCCTACAGCAAATAAGTCCATTGGTGCACCCCCAAAGGAGCCACGGATCAATAGCAACAAGCTTGGACATATTGAACTTGACAACAAAATCCTGACAGCAGTAATTTATTGCAACTTTGGATCAAAAGTTAAATATGCTACATCCACTCAAACAAGCATGTGAGAGCATTAATGGATAACCAACAATATATACTACAAGGAATCATCAAGAGTCACCCCAAAACTATCATGGATTGGCCTAGAACAACAAGCAAACATGGCATCTGGAAATTACAGGTTCCAGACTTAGTGAAATTTCACTAAGTGTTAAAACAGCAGTTTCATCATGGCATCTTTGTGAGCAAGTTTAAGTCACCTCAAAACTAAACATGGCAAGTGGTAAGCACAACAGCAAGGTACACATGATGGTGAAACCAAAACACCTAAGCATGCATCATGGGGACAATCACAATGATAGCAATGAGCTCCTCAAGTTGGCATCTCATAACAAGTTTAACAACATAACAGCCACATAGCACTTTGCAACGGAGATAAACATGGCAAGATTAAATCTATCATGCAAGTCTAAGCAATCATCATGTAGAGCATGACAAGACGAACACGTGGACATGTCATTTGCATCATTCGGATAAACGAGCACCAAGTTATCACTATGCAAAAGATGGCATGAAAATAACTACAAACAGCAGTTTTTATCACGAAGCACTCTTGCAACAGATATTTAAGCATCTAGATGATCTCAAATATGCATGGCACAATGGAATGAAATGTAGTACATGTCTCCACGAACGTCTCGACATCTCATTCACTCAAATCGGAGCATCACACACAAAGTTATCACCATTTGAATATAGCATCAGACAACAAAATTAGAGACTTAGAGGAATTTCCAACAACCTCAGAGAAACTGGGTCAACGGGTCAACCGGGCCGGAAATCGCGGATCTGGTGCTGGGCCTCGCGGATCGGGCGCGGGATCCAGCGGGCTACCGGGCGGAGAAGGCAACGGGCCGCGGCGACGGATCGGCCCGCGGAGAGGCGGAGACGGGCCGGCGGCGGTGGCGCGGAGCTGGCGAGGCCCACCTGGCCTGGCGCTGGCGGCTGGCGATCGGCGACTCCCCGAGCTAGGCCTCGCTGGCTCGGGCCCAGGATGCGGTGCGGGAGCCTGGCGGAGAGGTGGATCGAGATCGGGGGCCTCTCCCCCGATCCGATCGAGGAGGGCGGCGGCGGCTCGATCCCTGCGGCTGGCGACGGGAATGGGGAGCCGGGACGGCGAGGAGCGCCCGGCGGGAGGTGGGTCCGGCGGGACCTGGCCGGGCCGGCGGCCTGAGGGGGCGGCGGTGGTTTGTCCCGGCGGCGGCGATGGTGAGGAGCAGAGGCCGGTGGTGAGGTAGAGAGGGCGGCCGGTGGAGCTCCGGCGAGAATTCCGGCGAGGTCCGGTGGCTGGAGGAAGAAGAAGGTCTAGGGTTTCCTTGATTTGAGGCAAAAATTGGGGGAATTGGACAAATATATAGGCACAAGGAGCTAGGGTTGTCCAAATGGGGTGTGGTTTTCGGCCACGCGATTAGAATTGGATGGCCTAGATGAATGGAGGGGTTTGGGCTGGTTTGGTGGGCTGTTGGAGGGGTGTCTTGGGCCTCAAAGTGGAGGCACTTTGAGCCCACGAGAATAACTGTTGGAGCACCAAACGAACTCCAAACGCGACGAGATTTGACAGGCGGGTTACACATGCCAAAACAACAACACACGACAAGTCTCGCGCCAAACCGGTAACGTTACACGGCCAAACACCAAAGTAGGCCTCGGGGACGCCACGGACACGTGAGGGAGCTCCGGAACGCAAAACGGACAACGGGAAGGAACGCGTGGAACCGGATTCAAACGACAAGACAGATGCAATGCGATGCACATGACTACATGCTATGAATGAATGCCACACACGCACACAACAAAACGACGAAAACCCGAAAGACAAAGAACCCGGAATGGAATAGATGAAGCCAGAGATATATTATATGCCCAAAAGGGAAAGTATTACATCCGGGGCATTACTACTCTCCTCTACTACAAAAAGATCTCGTCCCGAGATCTAGGACTGGAAAAAGGAGGGGTACTCGGAACGAAGATGATCTTCTCGTTCCCACGTAGCTTCTCGGTCGGTATGGTGTGACCACTTGACTTTCAAGAATTTGATGGACTTGTTGCGGGTCTTGCGCTCGGTTTCTTCGATAATAGCAACTGGATGCTCTCGGTAAGACAAGTCTTGTTGAAGATCAATCTCTTCAAACGGAATCATGCGTTCAGGTGCCTTGAAGCATTTGCGGAGTTGAGACACATGAAACACATCATGAACATTGGCGAAGTTGGAAGGGAGCTCAAGTTGATAGGCTAGATCGCCTCTTTTGCCAAGGATCTTGAAAGGCCCGACGTATCTAGGAGCAAGCTTTCCTTTGATACCGAATCTTTGGGTGCCTTTCATCGGAGAAACACGGAGATAGACGTGGTCATCAATGTTGAAGGCCAAATCACGATGCTTGCCGTCATAGTAGCTCTTCTGACGCGACTGGGTGGCTTTGAGATTCTCAAGTATGACTTTGCACATTTCTTCGGCTTCTGAGATCAAGTCATTGCCAAGAAGTTGACGTTCTCCTGTTTCGGACCAGTTGAGAGGGGTACGACATTTTCTGCCATAGAGGATTTCAAACGGAGCTTTGCCGGCACTTGCTTGAAAGCTGTTGTTGTAAGAGAACTCGGCAAATGGAAGGCAATCTTCCCATTTCATGCCAAAAGATATGACACAGGCTCTAAGCATGTCTTCTAGAATCTGATTCACTCGCTCGACTTGACCACTAGTCTGAGGGTGAAAAGCAGTGCTGAACCTGATCTTAGTGCCCATGGCAGACTGAAAGGAGTGCCAGAACTTTGAAGTGAACAAACTTCCACGGTCTGAGGAGATAACTTGAGGAATGCCATGTAAAGACACAATTCTGGAAGTGTACAACTCTGCCAATTGAGCTGCATTGATGGATTCTTTGACTGGAAGGAAGTGAGCGACTTTGGTAAGCTTGTCAATCACCACAAAGATAGAATCATTCCCTCTCTTGGACTTAGGAAAGCTAGTGACAAAATCCATTTCAATGTGGTCGAAATTCCAATCGGGAATAGGAAGAGGTTGGAGAAGACCGGCTGGACGTTGATGCTCTGCCTTCACTCTTCTGCAGACATCACATTCATTCACGAATTGGGCAATCTCCCTTTTCATGCGAGTCCACCAGTAAGATTGCTTGAGGTCTTGGTACATCTTGGAACTGCCAGGATGAATCGAAAGGAGGGAATCATGTGCTTCTTCCATTATGAGCTTCCTGAGATCACCTTTGGGAACAAAGAGTCTGTCCTCGAAGAACAAGGTATCTCTCTCATCAACGCGATAGCACTTGTATTTAGGAGTGCCCTTTGCAATACCATGTTTCACCTTCTGCACCATGGCATCACTGAGTTGGGCCTCATGGACCTGATCTTCCAAGGTAGGAGCAACTTGAAGATTTGCAAGAAAACCCTGCGGAACAACTTGGAGGTTGAGTTTCCTGAATGCTTCACAAAGCTCAGGCTGGAACGGCTTGATAAGAAGGCTGTTGCAATATGCCTTTCTGCTCAAAGCATCTGCAATCACATTCGCCTTGCCAGGAGTGTATTCGATGCTGGGATCATACTCTTGGATCATTTCAACCCAACGAGTCTAGCGGAGGTTCAAATTCGGCTGTGTGAAGATGTACTTCAAGCACTTGTGATCGGTGAAGATGTCGACTTTTCTGCCCAGCAGCAGGTGTCTCCACGTAATCAAAGCATGTACCACAGCTGCTAGTTCAAGATCATGTGTGGGGTAGTTCTTCTCACTTGGCTTCAGCTGACGAGAAGTGTATGCCACAATTCTCTTGTCCTGCATAAGCACACCACCAAGACCTTGAAGAGAAGCATCACAGAATATTTCATAGGGCTTGGATTCATCTGGAGGAGTAAGAACTGGAGCAGAGACGAGCTTTTCTTTGAGAGTTTTGAATGCCACTTCACAATCTGGAGACCAATAGTACTTGACATTCTTCTGCAGCAAGTTGGAGAGAGGCTTGGCAATCTTGGAGAAGTTCTCAATGAACCTTCTGCAATAGCTGGCAAGACCAAGAAAGCTTCGGAGTTGCTTGACGTTTTGAGGAGCTTCCCAGTTGACAATTGCTTCAACTTTCTCGGGGTTTACCGCAATACCGTCAGCGGAGATGATATGGCCCAGATACAAAACCTTATCGAGCCAGAACTCGCACTTGGAGAACTTGGCATAGAACTTATGTTCACGGAGTCTGTCGAGAACGAGACGAAGGTGCTTTTCGTGATCTTCTTCATTCTTGGAAAATACCAAAATATCATCCAGATACACAAGCACAAACTCGCCGGTGTAGGGGTTGAAGATGTAGTGCATCATTCTCGAGAAGGTAGGAGGAGCATTGGCGAGACCAAAGGACATGACTGTATACTCATATGAGCCGTAGCTCGTTCTGAAGGCAGTCTTATGGATATCTTCCTCGCGAATGCAAATTTGGTGATAGCCCATTCGGAGGTCGAGCTTAGAGAACACTGTAGCTCCTTTGAGCTGCTCGAACATTTCGTTGATGTTGGGGAGCGGATACTTGTTCTTTATTGTCTTCTTGTTCAATGGCCGGTAATCAACGTAGAGACGCTCCGTGCCATCCTTCTTCTTGACAAATAAGACACCACAGCCCCAAGGAGACGTACTAGGCCTGATCAGACCCCAAACGTTCCTGTTCATCAAGCTGCTTCTTCAACTCCTTCAATTCACCAGGAGAGAGCTTGTACGGACGCCAGCATGCTGGCTCAGTACCCGGCTCAAGTTCAATGACGAATTCCACTTGATGGTGTGGAGGCATGCCTGGAAGTTCTTCAGGAAAGACGTCTTGGTATTCGTTTACCACCGGAATTTGAGAGATGGCATTAATCTCACCCTTGTCATTGAGAGAGAAAAGCCTGATAGTGTTATCCCTGGAGGCGAAGATAATCACATCTTCATCAGGATGAGTCATCTTGACTTCCTTCTGTGCACAATCAATTTGAGCATCATGCTGAGAAAGCTAGTCCATTCCGAGGATAAGGTCGATGTCAAAATTGCCAAGAATCGCCGGTTTAGCCAGAAATCGATAATCACCCATGCGAATAGAAACATCCGGAGCATATACAATGGAATGCATTCGTTTGCCTGGAGAAACAACTGACAATTCCCTTGGCAAACTTTTGGTGACAATGCTGTGCTTGGATGCAAATGGATATGACATGAAAGAACATGAAGCACCCGAATCAAATAACACTTTAGCTGGAAAAGAGTTAATGGAAGGTTACCCAAAATCACATCAGAAGAATTCTCCGCTTGCGTTGCATTCATCAGATTGACCCTTGCAGACTTTGGATTATGCTTGACAATAGCTGAACTCACATGTGGAGGAGGTGGAAGGCGCTTCGGGTTGGGGCACTTGTTGGCATAGTGACCTTTCTGAGTGCACTTGTTGCAAGTCACTTCTGAGAGAGGACGGAAATGAGAACCACTTGACTTGGAACCTTGAGACTGAAACTGATTCTTCGACTGGTTGCTCGGGTTGGGTGGGTGGGAGAAACCACGTCCACCTGAGTTCTTGTTGCTGTTGGAGTTGTTGTAGGGAGCTCGAATCACTGGAGGAGGAGGAAGCCAAAATTTATGTTGCTTCGCGACGACTTGAGAAGATGAGGAGGAGTGAACGGCATCTCGAATCCTCTTTTTGGAAGCCTCCATCTTGAGCTGGGCTGCCTCTTGCTTGAGCGCCATGTTATAGAATTTGTCGAACTCATCGGGGTCGAACAAGGTGAGAGCAAGTTGAAGTTCATCCTTGAGACCTCCACGGAACTGATAGATCTTGCTCTTGGCATCTGGTATGTCTTGCTTAGCATAGCGGGCGAGGTTTTGGAACTTGACATTATACTGATAGACAGTCATAGAGCCCTACTTCAGGTTGCGGAATTGCTCACGCATACCCTCGATGACACTTGCTGGAATGTGGTGAGAGCGAAAGTCCTTGCAGAAATCCTCCCAAGAGATCACACGCCTGGGTCTGGAGTCTTTGTACTGCTGCCACCAGTCAGCTGCTTGGTCTTTGAGTTGGAAGGCTGCAAACTTCACATAGTCCTCTTCCCTTACATTACTGCACTCAAAATGCTTCTTTATGTCGGTTAATCAATCTTCAGCATCAAGAGGGTCACACAGTAACTGAAAGCTTTTGGTTGATTGGCCAAGAACTGGTTGAGAGTAGCATGGTGCTGTTGGTTGAAGAAATTGCCTTGGTTCCCTGGAGCACCCTGTTTAGCTTGATTATCTTGCATCTGCTGCATCATCTGCATCAACATCTGGGTATTCTGGTTTGTAGTTTGCATAATCGCTCTCCAAGCCTCAGACAGAGGAGGAGGGGAAGGAGGACGATCTGAGACCTCTTCACCCTCTGGGTTAGCGTTGGGAACACGTTTCGGAGCCATCCTGAAAGATATGACCACCATCAGCAATTGATTGAAAGAATGTATAAGCTGAACCAACGGATTGAAATGCAACATAGTCTTCACAAGAATCATTTGAACAATAGGAACGAATGAAATCATTTGAACAAGAGGAACGAATGAAATTCTCAGCTTAATGATAACAACAATCTTCACGAGAAGCCACATAGGGGATAAAAGGTAAATAAGAAAAACAACAAGGTACAGATGGAAACAAACACAAGATAGGAGCTTCGTTCTAACATCTTTGTGTTGAAAGCTTATGAACGCGTTACGAAAGGGTTTTGCAATCCCCGGATCAGCATAGCCAAGGACCCTTTAATATGCAACTCCCGATCGGAACATCGGTCATAAAACCACTTCACTAATGTAGAACCCCGAACTCACTAACCTGCATTCGTTGGAAGAATGCCTACGATCTACTGGATAAACCCACCTATTAATTTCCGAAAGTTTCCAGTTATGCAATCAGGTGTTGGGGATACAGGGGAAGCACCGCGCAATCAACTCTAAACCTACATCCAGCTGTATCCATCCTTCAACACATAACCAGTCTTTCTCGGAAACCGTCTACCTCGGACCTTCGAAAAGCATCCACTATACCAAGCTATGGCAATACTCCTGAACTACCTCCCCAATACTGGGTGATGTCGGGGTTATCTTGCCACTAACCGTATAGGAGAGATTTTCGATGTCGGCCGTCTTAAGTATTTAGTACTGCCGCGATATGCTTGTGACGACAATACCCCAAAGCTCAACTCCCCGGGACACTGCCACAACCCCTAATGTCAGGAGGCATCGAGAACAATATTCTCGTCACAAGAACATCGAAACAATCCCACAATACTCGCGAGATTCCTAAAAAAAATTTGGTGCAATTTTTGAAAGTAGAAGAGGGAAGAGTAGTCGTCAGGAGTCCTCACCAGAGTGAAAGGGGATGAGGAGCAAAGAAATCCTACTCTCCGATATAAATATAGGACTCAAAATATTTTTAGTGTGTGCCTAGACTCGACCGTCAATGATTCGATCAATCAGTGGGGGCTTCTAGGTCGGAGAAGGCTCTGATACCAACTTGTAATGCCCAGGATGGGACTATATCTCCTACGTGTCGAGGCACGACTTAGAGACATAACCCCATGCTGGAATGATCGCAAGTTTGGTATCTTTGCACAACTCATGTAAAAAAATGGGGATGTAAACAGAAAAGATAGTTGGCTTACACTCGCCACGTCACACAAATTGATTACATGTCCAAATCATCATTCAATAAAACATCACAGCCCATCTAAGGGTAAAATCCAAATGACAAGATACCAAACATAACTTAAACCACAGGTCTAGATCGAATCCTAGTAGAAGAACCACTACTGATCATCGGGATAACGTACATAGTAATGGCTACGCTCCTCGTCGTACTCCCAGTCTAGCTCAGTGCCATCACCTGGGTAGCTCACCATCGTACCTGCATCTGGTGTGTTCAAGTAACTGTGAGCCACAGAGGACTCAGCAATCCCGTTCCCGGGTAACACGACTATGTAAACCTTGGGTGTGGAACAAGGTTGAAGAAAGAATAAGTGTCTGCAGCAGCAACTAGCACTAGCTTACATAAAAGAGAGCGAGAAGAGAAGGTGCCTCGGTCGAGAGATGATCACGAAGTGATCCTAACTAAAGCCAGTCAAACATAACCCCACCGTATTCATCTCCCGAAACCCCTTTCGGAAAATGACAGTCACGGTACACACGCTGGTAGTGTATTGGAACATGGTGTCAAGTTTTCTACAACCGGATATTAACAAGCTCCCATCTGCCACATAACCGCGGGCACGGCTTTCGAAAGTTCATGACCCTGCAGGGGTTTTCCAACTTGGCCCATGACAAGCCCACGATCCGCGGAGTCGCAACTCCAACGGTGGGAAGACCCGAGTATTCTCGGAATCCCGTGCTCAAGATACTCTGAACTAAGGTAAGGCTAATCCAGCAAATCCTCCCGGCGTGCCGACACCCTGATAGTAGCCGCGCGTATCTAGTCTCAGGCCACGACCGGATGGGCGATGCTACAGGTTTTTACCAGACCTTGAGTTTCCTCGAGGTGGCCCTGCAGGACCCCCAGTTCGGACCAACACTCATGTGGAGCACTGGCCCGGGGTTGTTGATTAAGAAAGAGGATTAATTACTCCCTATGCAAGTTTATTAGTTATTAGGCAAATAGTACCAATGTTGGGACTTGCTGGAAAAGACTTAGCACTTAGCGGTTTATCGAGGGGGTCCCATAACCCCAACCGTGTGAGGAACGCATAATCAAGGAACATAACACCGGTTTATACGGTTCCTAGCAGCATGAGTGGAACAAATCACCAAGCAAAAGGCTTAGCCTTCCACCCATTGCCAATGTATAGATGATTTCATTTAAGCATTTATATAGTGTGATATAACCCAACAAAACTTCAACATGAAGCAAGCATCTTCAATCTTCACCTGCAACTAGCAATGCTATAAGAGGGGCTGAGCGAAGCGTACTTAGCCATTCAACGGTTTGCATAGGTAGGGTGGTTAAACATGAACATGGTTACAATAGGAGGCTGACAGGAAAGACATGGGCATCGAGGAAAAACTATAGATCGAGACTTCTAGCAATAGGCAAAGATAGTAATGTTATCGGGGTTCGGTCATCTTGCCTGAAGAATTGTCGATGGGATCGTAAGAAAGCTCCTCGTTCTCAACCTCGGTAGTAACCTCGTTCTCGTACTCGTACTCAGCTTCCAGCTCTACTCAACACAAACACACAAGGCACCAAATCAACAAGATGCAATGCGCACAAAAAATATGCTGGATGCATGACGGATGCACTATGGGAGCACAAGGAGCATGGAAAATTGCACTCAAGAAAAATACTTCAAAACATGATAACAATAGGATATTATGAATCTACATGAAAAATCAACCAAGTTTCATATAAGACTTGCTGAAAACGGAGCTACGGGCTAAAAGTTATGCCCGAAACAAGAAATATGCACAAGCTGAAAATTACAGCCACATAGCAACTTCAGAGCACTAGATAAATAAGCTACATCACTCAAACATCATGGCAAAGAGTGTGAACATAAACTAGATATATCCTACAGCAAATAAGTCCATTGGTGCACCCCCAAAGGAGCCACGGATCAATAGCAACAAGCTTGGACATATTGAACTTGACAACAAAATCTTGACAGCAGTAATTTATTGCAACTTTGGAGCAAAAGTTAAATATGCTACAGCCACTCAAACAAGCATGTGAGAGCATGAATGGATAGCCAACAATATATACTACAAGGAATCATCAAGAGTCACGCCAAAACTATCATGGATTGGCCTAGAACAACAAGCAAACATGGCATCTGGAAATTACAGATTCCAGACTTAGTGAAATTTTACTAAGTGTTAAAACAGCAGTTTCATCATGGTATCTTTGTGAGCAAGTTTAATTCATCTCAAAACTAAACATGGCAAGTGGTAAGCACCACAGCAAGGTACACATGATGGTGAAACCAAAACACCTAAGCATGCATCATGGGGACAATCACAATGATAGCAATGAGCTCCTCAAGTAGGCATCTCATAACAAGTTTAACAACATAACAGCCACATAGCACTTTGCAACGGAGATAAACATGGCAAGATTAAATCTTGCAAGTCTAAGCAATCATCATGTAGAGCATGACAAGACGAACACATGGACATGTCATTTGCATCATTCGGATAAACGAGCACCAAGTTATCACTATGCAAAGATGGCATGAAAATAACTACAAACGGCAGTTTTTATCACGAAGCACTCTTGCAACAGATATTTAAGCATCTAGATGATCTCAAATATGCATGGCACAATGGAATGAAATGTAGTACATGTCTCCACGAACGTCTGGACATCTCATTCACTCAAATCGGAGCATCACACACAAAGTTATCACCATTTGAATATAGCATCAGACAACAAAATTAGAGACTTAGAGGAATTTCCAACAACCTCAGAGAAACTGGGTCAACGGGTCAACCGGGCCGGAAATCGCGGATCTGGTGCTGGGCCTCGCGGATCGGGCGCGGGATCCAGCGGGCTACCGGGCGGAGAAGGCAACGGGCCGCGGCGGCGGATCGGCCCGCAGAGAGGCGGAGACGGGCCGGCGGCGGTGGCGCGGAGCTGGCGAGGCCCACCTGGCCTGGCGCTGGCGGCTGGCGATCGGCGACTCCCCGAGCTGGGCCTCGCTGGCTCGGGCCCAGGATGCGGTGCGGGAGCCTGGCGGAGAGGTGGATCGAGATCGGGGGCCTCTCCCCCGATCCGATCGAGGAGGGCGGCGGCGGCTCGATCCCTGCGGCTGGCGACGGGAATGGGGAGCCGGGGCGGCGAGGAGCGCCCGGTGGGAGGTGGGTCCGGCGGGACCTGGCCGGGCCGGCGGCCTGAGGGGGCGGCGGTGGTTGGTCCCGGCGGCGGTGGTGGTGAGGAGCAGAGGCCGGTGGTGAGGTGGAGAGGGCGGCCGGTGGAGCTCCGGCGAGAATTCCGGCAAGGTCCGGTGGCTGGAGGAAGAAGAAGGTCTAGGGTTTCCTTGATTTGAGGCAAAAATTGGGGGAATTGGACAAATATATAGGCACAAGGAGCTATGGTTGTCCAAATGGGGTGTGGTTTTCGGCCACGCGATTAGAATCGGATGGCCTAGATGAATGGAGGGGTTTGGGCTGGTTTGGTGGGCTGTTGGAGGGGTGTCTTGGGCCTCAAAGTGGAGGCACTTTGAGCCCACGAGAATAACTGTTGGAGCACCAAACGAACTCCAAACGCGACGAGATTTGACAGGCGGGTTACACATACCAAAACAACAACACACGACAAGTCTCGCGCCAAACCGGTAACGTTACACGGCCAAACACCAAAGTAGGCCTCGGGGACGCCACGAACACGTGAGGGAGCTCCGGAACGCAAAATGGACAACGGGAAGGAACGCGTGGAACCGGATGCAAACGACAACACAGATGCAATGCGATGCACATGACTACATGCTATGAATGAATGCCACACACGCACACAACAAAACGACGAAAACCCGAAAGACAAAGAACCCGGAATGGAATAGATGAAGCCAGAGATATATTATATGCCCAAAAGGGAAAGTATTACATCCGTGGCATTACATTCATAAAGTATAGATACGTTGGAGACATATTAACATCCCCAAGCTTAATTTTTGCTCGTCCTCGAGTCGGTAAATGATAAAAGAAAAATAATTTATGAAGTGTGAATGCTATAATAATGCATAAGTTTGATCCATAATTACTGATACATCTCCAACGTATCTATAATTCTTGATTGTTCCATGATGTTATATTATCATTGCTGGATGTTTTACAATCATTATATAGTCATTTTATATCATTTTTTTGGTACTAACCTATTGACATAGTGCCAAGTGCCAGTTGTTGTTTTCTAAATGTTTTTTACATCACAGGAAGCCCAAACACCGTGAAAATTTTTGGAGATTTTTTCTAGGCCAGAAGGAACACTATGGACCCTGGTGGCACCTGGGGGGAGTCCCGAGGAGGGGACAACCCACCAGGGCGCGCCAGGAGGCCCAGGCGTGCCCTGGTGGGTTGTGCCCACCTCGGGTGCCCCCCGGACCGCCTCTTTGCTCTATAAATACCACAATATTCCAGAAACCCTAGGGGAGTCGATGAAATATTCATCCAGCCGCCGCAGAGTCCAGAAACACCAGATCCAATCTAGACACCATCACGGAGGGGTTCACCACTTCCATTGGTGCCTCTCCAATGATGTGTGAGTTGTTCCTTGTAGACCTACGGGTCCGTAGTTAGTAGCTAGATGGCTTCCTCTCTCTCTTTTGATTCTCAATACAATGGTCTCTTGGGAATCCATATGATGTAACTCTTTTTGCGGTGTATTTGTTGGGATCCGATGAACTTTGAGTTTATGATCAGATCTATCTTTTTATATCCATGAAAGTTATTTGAGTTTCTTTGATCTCTTATATGCATGATTGCTTATAGCCTCGTATTTCTTCTCCGATATTTGGTTTTGGTTGGCCAACTTGATCTATTTATCTTGTAATGGGAAGAGGTGCCTGGTAGTGGGTTCGATCTTACGGTGCTTGATCCCAGTGACGGAAAGGGAACCGACACGTATGTATCATTGCCACTAAGGATAAAACGACGAGATTCATATCTAACGCCATAGATATACGGATCTTGTCTACATCATGTCATCGTTCTTAATGCATTACTCCATTTTCCATGAACTTAATACACTACATGCATGCTGGATAGCGGTCGATGTGTGGAGTAATAATAGTAGATGCAAGCAGGAGTCGGTCTACTAATCTTGGACGTGATGCCTATGTAATGATCATTGCCTGGATATCGTCATAATTATTTGAGGTTCTATCAATTGCCCAGCAGTAATTTATCTACCCACCGTTTGCTATTTTTCTCGAGAGAAGCCACTAGTGAAACCTACATCCCCGGGTTATTCTTTCTCATATATTTGCCTTTGCGATCGATTTGCCTTTGCTTTTATTTTCTGATCTACTAAACAAAAAACCCAAAAATACCTTGCTGCAATTTTTTTATTTATCAACCAATCTATCAATATTTATATCTCTCTCACGTTCATTTCCCGAAAGGAATTGACAACCCCTTTAACACGTCGGGTTGTGAGGTGTTGTTATTTGTGTGCATGTGTTGTTTACGTTTTGTTGGTTGGTTCTCTTACTGGTTCGATAACCTTGGTTTCACATCTGAGGGAAATACCTACCGCCGCGGTGCTGCATCATCCCTTCCTCTTTGGGGAAAAACCGATGTAGCTTTAAGCGACATCAAAAGGAATTTTTGGCGTCGTTGCCGGGGAGGATCTTCAACATAACCAGGTTCCTAATCACAAATCTCATCTCCTCGCAATTTACATTATTTGCCATTTGCCTCTCGTTTTCCTCTCCCCCACTTCACCAATATTTACCATTTTATTCGCCCTTCTTTTTCCATCCATCGTTCTCTCGTCAGATCTATTCTTTGCTTGCAATCATGAGTGATTTCGGTATGGCACCAACAGATGATGGCCTTACTCCTAAAATTGGATGTACAGGCAATCTGGATGCTAAAACATTTATCTTGGGGCAAGGGAATGTTATGGGTAAAGAACGTATCCAAGAATTTTTCAATTGTGTTGGAAATCTGAGCCTTGATGATGCTCCTATACTTAAAATACTAGATCTTATCCGGATGCTATTTCAACACTAGTTCTGAAACTTGCAAGTAAATTTATCCGCACTCATCCTACTTTGCAAAGATTGTTTTTTTAGCTTCCCGAAATAAAGAATCCTAGAGCCAAAAAGTTGGCCACTCTCGTTCTTATGGATGAGTTTGACTAGATAATACGGTAAGCTAGAGAAATCTTGGATTTTTATGGTATGAATCGTGAAAAACCCATGATAGATGAAATTCTTTACAATAGTGACTATGCACAAGGCATTTGCTTGGGGATAATAAAATATTTGATGAAAATCTTAAAAAGGAAGTCCCCGTTCTAGGCATAATCCAACAAGTTTTTAATAATGTTAATCAACACTACTCTTGGATTGTTGCGGGAAATCAAAGGGGTTATGATGAAAACCAACTAAGGATTGCTAAAGTTTCCATGGATAATATTACAAAAACCCATGATGAAAACACCTCTAAGAAAACTAAGAAGAAGAAAGATGACAAAACTTAGATCCTTTCCTTAGATTTACTTGAGAGTTAGTAAACTTTAAAGAAATTCTCTCTTGCTTCACTTATATTATTTTGAGAGAAAGAAAGAAAATGCTCATGGTCTTCACTTATATTTGTTTGAGCTTATCAAAAGCAACACATGAAAATTAGTCCCAAAGTGATAGATATCCAAGAAGGATATAATAAAAACTTTCATGAAGATCATTGGACAAAATAAACTTGTTTCCTTGTAATGGTTTTGAGACATGATGATATGATATGTGAGTCATGTTAATGAGTAATTATGCCTTAGTTAAGAATATTCATGTTAAGGTTTGTGATTCTCGAAACATGCACGTATGGTCTCTCATTATGTCGGGAAGTCCGAGCACAATTTATCCTTGATTGTCATATCTTTGTGTGAAGGTCGGGGGCGCGCGATGGTTAACTCCTACCAACCTCCCCCCTAGGAGCATGTGTAGTATTACTTTGCTTCAAGGGCTAATAAACTTTTGCAATAAGTACGTGAGTTCTTTATGAGTGATGTGAGTCCATCGATTATACGCAATCTCACCCCTTCATAATTGCTACCCTCTCTCGTGCCGCGCAACTTTCGCCGGTGCATAAACTTTATTAAACCTTCCTCAAAACAGCCACCATACCTACCTATTATGGCATTTCCATAGCCATTCCGAGATATATTTCCATGCACTTCCATCACATAGTTAACTTGAGCATTCATTTTCATCATATAGAGTCATGCTATGTCATAGGTATCGAGTTGTAATTTTTATCTCTTTTTGAGTTATAAGTAAATAGAAGTGTGATGATCATCATTATCCATTATTAGAGCATGTCCCAGTGAGGAAAGAATGATGGAAACTATGACTCCCCCCACAAGTCGGTATTAGACTCTGGACAATGAGAGAAAGAAAAAAAAAGGGAGAAAGAAAGAAAAAAGGAAAAAAAGGGGAGAGAACAAAAAAGAGAAAGAAAAAAAGGGGGGAGGAAAAAAGAGAGAGAGAATGGGCATGTTAGTTCCACATTTGTACTTCAAAGTAGAACCATGTTTTTCATATAGAGAGTCTCATATGTTGTCACTTTCATATACTAGTGGGAATTTTTTCGTAGAAAAGTTTCATGCATACCCACTTAGTTTCACATTGAGCTTTCATACACTTATAGCTCGTAGTGCATCCATTGCATAGCAATCCCTACTCATCACATTGATATCGATTGATGGACATCTCCATAGTCCATTAATTTGCCTAGTTGATTTGAGACTTTCTTCCCTTCTTTTGTCTACTACCACCGCATTCTATTCCACCTATATTGCTATATCCATGGCTTACGCTCATGTATTGCGTAAGAGTTGAAAATGCTGAAGCGCGTTAAAAAGTATGAACCAATTGCTTGGTTGACACCAGGGTAGTACATGATTTATACTTTGAGCGGGGAAGACAGAGCATGGCAAGACTATATGATTTTGTAGGGATAACTTATTTTGGCTTTGATATTTTAAAAGACATGATTGCTTATTGATATGCTTGAGTATCTAAATCATTATGTCAAAACTAGACTATTGCTTTGAACCATATAAAATTCCAAATGTCCATGCTATAAAGAAAATAATATGGTATGACATGATAGGTAGCATTCCACATCAAAAATTCTGTTTTTATCACTTATCTACTCGAGGACGAGCATGAGTTAAGCTTGGGGATGTTGATATGTCTCCAACGTATCAATATTTTTTATTGTTCCATGATGTTATATTATCATTCTTGGATGTTTTACAATTATTTTATAGTCATTTTATACCATTTTTTGGTACAGACCTATTGACATAGTGCCAAGTGTCAGTTGTTGATTTCTGCATGTTTTTTACATCGCAGGAAATCAATATCAAACGGAGCCCAAACACCGCGAAACTTTTTGGAGATTTTTTCTGGACCAGAAGGAACACTATGGGCCCTCGTGGCACCTGGGGGAGTCCCGAGGATAGGACAACCCACCAGGGCGCGCCAGGAGGCCCAGGCACGCCCTGGTGGGTTGTGCCCACCTCGCTTGCCCCTCGGACTGCCTCTTTGCTCTATAAATACCCCAATATTCCAGAAACCCTAGGTGAGTCGACGAAATATTCATCCAGCCGTCGCAGAGTCCAGAAACACCACATCCAATCTAGACACCATCACGGAGGGGTTCACCACTTCCATTGGTGCCTCTCCGATGATGCGTGAGTAGTTCCTTGTAGACCTACAGGTCCGTAGTTAGTAGCTAGATGGCTTCCTCTCTCTCTTTCAATTCTCAATACAATGGTCTCTTGGAGATCCATATGATGTAACTCTTTTTCGGTGTGTTTGTTTGGATCCGATGAACTTTGAGTTTATGATCAGATCTATCTTTTCGTATCCATGAAAGTTATTTGAGTTTCTTTGATATCTTATATGCATGATTTCTTATAGCCTCGTATTTCTTCTCCGATATTTAGGTTTTGTTTGGCCAACTTGATCTATTTATCTTGCAATGGGAAGAGGTGCCCCGAAGTGGGTTCGATCTTACAATGCTTGATCCCATTGACAAAAAGCGAATCGCCACGTATGTATCGTTTCCACTAAGGATAAAACGACGAGATTCATATCTAAAGCCATAGATATACGGATCTTTTCTACATCATGTCATCGTTCTTAATGCATTACTCTGTTTTCCATGAACTTAATACACTAGATGCATGCTGGATAGCGGTCGATGTGTGGAGTAATAATAGTAGATTGAGGTAGGAGTCGGTCTACTAATCTTGGGCATGATGCCTATGTAATGATCATTGCCTGTATATCGTCATAATTATTTGAGGTTCTATCAATTGCCCAACAGTAATTTGTTTACCCACTGTTTGCTATTTTTCTCGAGAGAAGCCACTGGTGAAATCTACGCCCCCCGGGTCTTCTTTCTCATATATTTGCCTTTGCGATTTATTTGCCTTTACGTTTATTTTCATATCTGCTAAACCAAAACCCCGAAAATACCTTGCTACAATTTATCTTATTTATCAACCAATCTACCAATATTTATATCTCTCTCACGTTCGTTACCTGAAAGGGATTGACAACCCCTTTAACACGTTGGGTTGGGGGTGTTGTTATTTGTGTGCAGGTGTTGTTTACGTTGTGTTGCTTGGTTCTCCTACTGGTTCGATAACCTTGGTTTCACATCTGAGGGAAATACCTACCGTCGCTGTGCTGGATCATCCCATCCTCTTTGGGGAAAACCGACGTAGCTTTAAGCGACATCAATAACTCTAATCACTTTTATAGCATCATTGTATATCATAAACAATAGCTCATTTCTCATAAAACTTTTAATAATCAAGTAGCAAGCTATTCACATGTTAAAGTATTGTAATGCCAAGGATGGGACTATACCTCCTACGTGTCGAGGCACGACTTAAAGGTATAAGCCCATTCTGGAATGATCTCAAGTTTGGTATCTTTGAACGACTCATGTAAAAGAGGGATTAAATTGCAAAAGAAGATAGTTGGCTTACACTCGCCACTTCACACAATACATTACATAAGCAAGACATCATTCAAAACATCACAACCCGACTACGGGCGAAGAACCAAAAGAAAGATACCAAAACAACATAAAGCCACAGGTCAAGATCGAATCCTAGTAGAAACCACTACTGATCGTCAAAACGTCACAAGCATACGGCCACTCTCTTCATCGAGCTCCCAGTGTAGAACTTGAACCAGCTTCTGCATCAACTCGGCTGAACCTGCATCTGGTGTTGTAGTATCTGTGAGCCACGAGGACTCAGCAATCCCATAACCATGGGTATCAAGACTAGCAAAGCTTTATGGGTAGGAAGAGGTAAAGTGGTGAGGTTGCAGCAGCGGCTAAGCATAATATGGTGGCTAACTTACGAGTACAAGAATAAGATGAGAATCTACGCAAACGGTCGCAAAAGTAGTGATCGCTAAAGATCCTGAACTACATACGAGTCAAACATAACCCCGCCGTGTTCTCTTCTCAAAGTGAAAAGAGACAGTCACGGTTACTCACACAGTTGTGTGTTTTACTTCGGATCCTCTGTCAAGTTTTCTACAACTGGACATTAACAAATTCCAATCTGCCACATAACCGCGGGCACGACTTTCGAAAGATCATAACCTTGCAGGGGTGTTCCAACTTAGCCTATCACAAGCTCTCACGATTAGCTGAAGTGATAAATATAATATCATCACCCCTTATCTTAGGGAAATCCGATCAGGCTCGGCTTCCTGGTAGCACAAGACATTTCGACAATGGTAAAACAAGTCCAGCAAGACCTCCCGGTGTGTCGACACCCTGATAGTAGCCGCGCGTATCTCGTCTCAGGACATGACCGGATGGGTGAAGCTACGGGAGCCAATCCTCGGGTTTCCCCGTGGTGGCCCCGCATACTCCCCGTTTGGGACCAACACCATCAGCACTGGCCCCCCTGCTATGTAGAAAGAATCCTCGGGTAGCGCTAACTCCCTATGCAATTTAATTAATTAATTAAGTTGTTATTATGAGCAGATTAAAACCCAATGTTGAGCCTTGCTGGAGGAGTTTTATTCAAAGTCGAACTGTCAAGGGGTCCCCATCCACCCATCGTGTAAGGAACGCAAAATCAAGGAACATAATGCCGGTTTATCGGCGCCTAAGGTGGCATGAGTGGAACAAAACACCGAGCAAAAGGCCAAGCCTTCCACCCATGCCCAGTATATAGGTGTGTTAATAATATATATAACATATTGTGATATAACAACAACAAGTTCCCTCCTGGAACAAACTTCATCTTCACCTGCAACTAACAACACTATAAGAGGGGCTGAGCAAGCGGGTAACATAGCCAAACAGTGGTTTTGCTAGGAAGGTTTCAAGGTTAGAGGTTTCATGGCAACAAGGAGAGGCTGACATAAAAGATGGGTAGCGCGACATGTAACGATAGCATCGAGACAACTAAGCATGGCAATGGTAGTAAAGGTATCCAAGGGTATGATCATCTTGCCTGGGATTCCACAAGGGAGAAGAACGGATCCATGAAGTGGACGGAGCAACAGTCGAGCGAATCCTCACAACTCCGGATGGAACCGAAGCTAACAAGAGAAGCAACCGGAAAGAAGCAAACAACACGGTAAACACACAAGCATTAACATGGCATACGATGCACAAGCAAGCATGATGCATGTCCGGTTTAATATGCATGGCATGGCAAAGTGCACAAACAAGACTACAAGTTAAGTGGAGCTCAATATGCAACGAGTTGCATATTGACGAACATCACATTATAATTATTTAGTTGACTCTCGTTATTTACAAAACAAGATTATATGTTTGTTAACATGGCAAGAGGTGAAGCAAAAACAAACTACCTATTTAGACAATTTAAATGAGGCCGGAAGAACAACAAAAATTCCGTAAAATCCCCATGAGCATGTTTAGCCATTATTAAAGCAACAACAATTAAACATTTTAGTGTTGTTAACATGATGCGGATGACATGATCAAGTTTTATGCAAGTTTTTATTAGAAGTTGACATGAAGAGATAAGGAGCACTTGTCACCGTGGTGGAAGGAAAAAGGTGCCACGGCAATGATCCGAAAATGATGCAACGGCAACATCTCGGTTCCGGTAACTCGTTGAGAGTCTGGTGCAAAAGCAAAGGTGGAGTGAGCGAGCAAAACAAGATGGAAGGTGGGGTGATTCCGTCACCGGGTTCCCACGAGTCGGCGACGAGGCAACCGAGGAGCATGACAAAAGGATGACACGGGCACGATGCACACAAGGGAAACATTTCATACAACCACAACATCACACGGGTCATCGTCTCGGGGTTATACCTTCGAAACACTCGTTCTCGAAGCGGTTCGAGTCGTAGAGTAAGTAGTGGTACACGTCCGTAGAGGTACTTGTGGTCTCGGCGACGGTAGTTGTTCGGGCGTCGAGTTCGTAGATGTACTTGGCGCATCCATCGTTTTCGGGCGACGGTAGTGGTACATGCCGTAGAGGGAAGTAGTTATTCTCGTTCATCGGTAGGGGTACTTGTCGAGTCGGGACACCGGAGGGGAACATTGACGCATCGTGTAGTCGTTCTCGTAGCGGTCTTACCGGACTCGGTTCTCACAACGTAGTGGTACTTGACGTTACGCCGTGTAGTCGAACTTGAGGGTCGTCGGCGACTCGAAGGTACACGGGTCGTCGTGGTACTTGGCGCGTCTCCGAGGTCCTGGGATACAACAACAGCAACAGAACACAAACACGGCATGGACACGGTCACGGTCACAGCAGCATCCCGGAGCAGCGAAGGAGGAAAATCCGGTGCGTCGAGCTGGAGACGCTGGAGATGGGGTGGACTCGGGGCGACAGCGGCGGAGGCTGGTCGCGGTGGTCGTGGCGCGAGATTGGGCTGCCGGCGGGAGGAAACTGGAGGGCGAGGCGAGGGCCATGCTGCTCCTGGAGACGGAGGAACGGCGCTGGAGGCGCAGCTCGCGAGGCAGATGGCGACGGCGGCGTCCTTGGCGCTCGGGGCGAGCTGAGGCGCGGCGGCCTTGGGGACGGGGAGGCCGGAGGACGTCGCTGGCGGTCTTGGCGCTGAGGGGACGGAGGAGACGAAGGGCGCTGCGGCCTGGTCGAGGAGATGGAGGAGGCGCTCGGGGCGGCACGGCGCTCAGGGCGGCACGGCGCTCACGGGAGTCGGGGCTCCTCTCGCGCGGCGGGGCGCTCGGGCGCGGGGGTCGCACGCGGGAGGAAAGAGGGCTCGGCGAGTGAGAACGAGGGGAGAGGGAGAGGTGCGGGCGACCTCGGGGAAAGAGGGACGAGAGGGAGATCGAGGCTGAGGAGTGCTGGCGGCGGGGGAAAGGAGAGCGAGGGAGAGATCGATCGGTGAGGGACGTAGCGGTCGCTAGGGTTCGGGCGAAGGAGACTAGTGGCCGGCTGGGCCAGGAGGTGAGGAGTTGGCCAATGGGCCTGGGGGAAGGCGGTTGTTAGATGGGCCACGGAGGGGATGGCCAGGGAGGGAAGCTGGGCTTCCTGCGGCTGGGCCAAGAAGGAAGGCTGCGGCTGAGATGGCCTAGATGGCCTCTCTCTCTTCATATTTTCCAAAACAGGAAAAAAATGCAAAGAAAGAGAAGGATGGTAGAAAAGGTTAGATAAGAGATTTAGTCACGGAGTTAAAATCCTGGAGTCACACAAAATGAAAGGAAATTTAAAGAATTTGTTGGAAGACTTTTGGAAGATAAAAATTCAAACGAGTTTGAATAAAAGTCAAACTGTTTGAATTTAGAAATCCCTTTAGATGAAATCCAAATGGGTTGGAATTTCAAGAGATGGCCCTACACATTAGATGTGATTTATGGGAAGATTTGGAACATTTGTGGAAGAAGTAAAATTGCAACACAATTTTACTAAAAGGCCTCAAAGGAAGAAACGAAGTTGAATTGGATAAAAGAAAATTGAAGAATGGTGCAATTGTGTTATAGGTGATTCCAAGGAATGGAATATTTATTAATATAGCTCCCTAAATATTGGGAGGATATGTTTTAAAGAGAAGACATTCTTCCCTCGATTTAAATGGACCGAAGGTCCACACAATTTATTTAAGTTGAGATGCAAAATAAATATGACATGATGGCATGATGACATGATGCAATGCAAAATAAATAACACAACACAAAAGAAACACAAGGAAGAACCCGGAACATCTGGAATCTTCTGGAATCTTCTGGGATCTTCTGGGACGTCGGTCTTCGGGCGTCACAAGTATAGACCATAAACTCTATTGAAACTTAACAAACTATGTTTTTGTCATCAAACAATTACAATTCATCTTATTTTCAGGAAGGGTCTATGTAAGAGCTTTGTTTTAGCAAACTCCACATACTCAACTATCATATAGTCTTCCATGATTGTTGGCACTCAAAGCATACTTTTAGAACAAACTATTTCCATCGGACACAAACGAAGACAAGGGTTTAATAAGTCACCTCCCAACTTTCTTACACGTGGGGTAAATGTCAACAATAATAACTCATGATCACATATATTCAATTGGATATATGTGTCTGGATCTTTCCCCACCACACGATGCTTGCCAAGTGGAGAATTATTGAGATTGGAATATGAGTAAAATATTTTTACTTTTGCATAAAAGTAAAACTTAATTAATAAGATAGACCCTTCGCAGATGGAACCAGAGGTTGTCATCCACTTTTGATTTTTGGATGTGCAAACTCTTAATGCAAAGGAACGTTACTTTATATTGCCCCTTATGGTAGCAAACTTTATTGAGCAGTCTGTCACTTTTATTGCGTTACCATCATAAGTTCGTATAAAGCTTATTGTCCCTTACAATAAAAGATCATACATATATATGAGCAATTTTTATTTCTTTGCATCGATGACAACTTACTTGAAGGATCTTGTTCAATCCATAAGTAGATATGATGAACTCTCATGATAAGAAACTGGTTTAAGGATTTTTGGATGCACGGGTAGTATCTCTACTTAGTGCGGGATTTTTGGCTAGCAAAAGGTTATAAACAAGCACCACATGTTAGACGATCCATGGCAAAATAACTTCTATGCAAATATACATAAACATAACTTATTACATTGTCCTCCTTGTCCAATATCAACTATTTGATCAAGTTTGAAAATAACTAACGAGGGTTCATAAAAAGATGTCCAAGATAGTATATTTGCATGTGAAATCTCACTTCCTTCATTATTCTTTCATAAATTGTCTGAATGACCAATGTTATGTCTGTTAATTTCAAATAGATTTTATTTTCTACACTCTCATGTAAAGTCACTACTTCCCATGAGACAATAATATGAAGCTTACATAATTTCAAATTTATGATACTCAATTCATTCAAAAATGTACTCTCAGGATATAAGTGAAGCACAAGAGTAAACAATAAACTACTCCAAAAGATATAAATAAAGAACAAAGAGTAGTTAAGTAAATATGTAGCTATGTAAAGACTCTCTCCAAATCAAAAAATTCAGATCTAAGGATTGTATCAAACATCTCACAAAACAAAAGTACGCTCCAAGCAAAACTCATATCATGTGATAAATAAAAATATAGTTCCAATTGAGGTATACTGATAGAGTTGAAGACGAAAGAGGGAATGCCTTTCGTGGCGCCCCCAAGCTTAGACGCTTAAGTCTTCCTTGAATACTACCTTAGGGTACCTTGGGCATCCCCATTCTTAGAGTCTTGCCACTCATTATCGGATCTTATTGTGGATGGCGTTTAGGGGCGGGCTCAATACCAGAGACAATATGTGTTGGGGAACGTAGTATTTTAAAATTTTCCTACGATCACGCAAGATCTATCTACCAGATGCATAGCAACGAGAGGGAAGAGTGTGTCTACGTACCCTCGTAGACCGGAAGCGGAAGCGTCAAGTGACGCGGTTGATGTAGTCGAACTTCTTCGCGATTCAACCGATCAAGCACCGAACGTACGGCACCTCCGCGTTCAGCACACGTTCAGCTTGATGACGTCCCACGAGCTCTTGATCCAGTTGAGCTTCACGGGAGAGTTTCGTCAGCATGATGGCGTGGTGACGGATATGATGTATTCACCGGCGCAGGGCTTCGCCTAAGCACCGCGACGGTATGACCGAGGTGTGTTTCTGTGGAGGGGGGCACCGCACACGGCTGGAACAATTCAACTTGTGTGTCTTTGGGTGCCCCCCTGCCCTCGTATATAAAGGAGCAAGGGGGGAGGCCGGCCGGCCCTTGTATGGTGCGGCTAGGGGTGCAATCCTACTAGGAATAGGATTGCAATCCTATTCCTAGTAGGAACCACCAAAGAAGGAAGAGAGGGAAAGGAAAAGAGGGAGAGGTGGCGCCCCCCAATCCTAGTCCAACTAGAAACCCTAGGTGGGGCGCCGGCCAGCCCCTATGGGCTGCCTCTCTCTTTTCCATAAGGCCCACTATGGACCATCCCCCTTCGTAGGGGGTTCCGGTAACCCCCTCCGGCAATCCCGTTAAATCCGAAACTTTTCCGGAACACTTCCGGTGTCCGAATATAGTCGTCCAATATATCAATCTTTATGTCTCGGACATTCCGAGACTCCTCGTCATGTCCGTGTTCTCATCCGGGACTCCGAACTACCTTCGGTACATCAAAACTCATAAACTCATAATACCGATCGTCATCAAACGTTAAGCGTGCGGACCCTACGGGTTCGAGAACTATGTAGACATGACCGAGACTCATCTCTGGCCAATAACCAATAGCGGAACCTGGATGTTCATATTGGCTCCTACATATTCTACGAAGATCTTTTATCGGTCAGAACCGCATAACAACATACGTTGTTCCTTTTGTCATCGGTATGTTACTTGTCCGAGATTCGATCGTCGGTATCTCCATACCTAGTTCAATCTCGTTACCGGCAAGTCTCTTTACTCGTGCCGTAATACATCATCTCGTGACTAACCCATTAGTCTTTTGCTTGCAAGGCTTATTGTGATGTGTGTTACCGAGAGGGCCCAGAGATACCTCTCCGACACTCGGAGTGACAAATCCTAATCTTGATCTATGCCAACACCACGAATACTTTCGGAGACACCTGTAGAGCATCTTTATGATCACCCAGTTACGTTGTGACGTTTGATAGCACACAAGGTGTTCCTACGGTATTCGGGAGTTGCATAATCTCATAGTCATAGGAACATGTATAAGTCATGAAGAAAGCAATAGCAGTAAAACTAAACGATCATGGTGCTATGCTAACGGATGGTTCTTGTCCATCACATCATTATCCTAATGATGTGATCCCGTTGATCAAATGACAACTCATGTCTATGGCTAGGAAACATAACCATCTTTGATCAATGAGCTAGTCTAGTAGAGGCATACTAGGGACATACTGTTTTGTCTATGTATCCACACATGTACTAAGTTTCCGGTTAATACAATTCTAGCATGAATAAAAGACATTTATCATGATATAAGGAAATACAAATAACATCTTTATTATTGCCTCTAGGGCATATTTCCTTCAGTCTCCCACTTGAACTAGAGTCAATAATCTAGATTACAAAGTGATGATCCTCACACCCATGGAGTCCTGGTGCTGATCATGTTTTGCCCGTGGAAGAGGCTTAGTCAACGGGTCTGCAACATTCAGATCCGTATGTATTTTGCAAATCTCTATGTCTCCCTCCTTGACTAGATCGCGGATGGAATTGAAGCGTCTTTTGATGTGCTTTGTTCTCTTGTGAAACCTGGATTCCTTCGCCAAGGCTATTGCTCCAGTGTTGTCACAAAAGATTTTCATTGGACCCGATGCACTAGGTATAACACCTAGATCGGATATGAACTCCTTCATCCAGACTCCTTCATTTGCTGCTTCCGAAGCAGCTATGTATTCCGCTTCACACGTAGATCCCGCCACGACGCTCTGCTTGGAACTGCATCAACTGACAGCTCCACCGTTCAATAAAAATACATATCCGGTTTGTGACTTAGAGTCATCCGGATCAGTGTCAAAGCTAGAATCGACGTAACCGTTTACGACGAGCTCTTTGTCACCTCCATACACGAGAAACATATCCTTTGTCCTTTTCAGATACTTCAGGATGTTCTTGACCGCTGTCCAGTGATCCACTCCTGGATTACTTTGGTACCTCCCTGCTAGACTTATAGCAAGGCACACATCAGGTCTGGTACACAGCATTGCATACATGATAGATCCTATGGCTGAGGCATAGAGAATGACTTTCATTTTCTCTCTATCTTCTGCAGTGGTCGGGCATTGAGTCTTACTCAACTTCATACCTTGTAATACAGGCAAGAACCCTTTCTTTGACTGATCCATTTTGAACTTCTTCAAAATCTTATCAAGGTATGTGCTTTGTGAAAGTCCAATTAAGCGTCTTGATCTATCTCTATAGATCTTGATGCCTAATATATAAGCAGCTTCACCGAGGTCTTTCATTGAAAAACTCTTATTCAAGTATCCTTTTATGCTATCCAGAAATTCTATATCATTTCCAATCAACAATATGTCATCCACATATAATATTAGAAATGCTACAGAGCTCCCACTCACTTTCTTGTAAATACAGGCTTCTCCAAAAGTCTGTATAAATCCATATGCTTTGATCACCTCATCAAAGTGTATATTCCAACTCCGAGATGCTTGCACCAGTCCATAGATGGATCGCTGGAGCTTGCATACTTTATTAGCACCTTTTGGATCGACAAAACCTTCTGGTTGCATCATATACAACTCTTCTTTGAGATATCCATTCAGGAATGCAGTTTTGACATCATTTGCCAGATTTCGTAATCATAAAATGCGGCAATTGCTAACATGATTCGGACAGACTTAAGCATCACTGCCGGTGAGAAAGTCTCATCGTAGTCAACTCCTTGAACTTGTCGAAACCCTTTCGCAACAAGTCGAGCTTTGTAATCAGTAACATTACCGTCTGCGTCGGTCTTCCTCTTGAAGATCCATTTATTTTCGATGGCCTGCCGATCATCGGGCAAGTCAACCAAAGTCCACACTTTGTTCTCATACATGGATCCCATCTCAGATTTCATGGCCTCAAGCCATTTTGCGGAATCTGGGCTCATCATCGCTTCCTCATAGTTCGTAGGTTCATCATGGTCTAGTAACATGATTTCCAGAACTGGGTTGCCGTACCACTCTGGTGCGGAACGTACTCTGGTTGATCTACGACGTTCAGCAGAAACTTGATCCGAAGTTTCATGATCATCATCATTAACTTCCTCACTGATTGGTGTAGGAATCACTGGAACAATTTTCTGTGATGTACTACTTTCCAATCCGGGAGAAGGTACAATTACCTCATCAAGTTCTACTTTCCTCCCACTCACTTCTTTCGAGAGAAACTCCTTCTCTAGAAAGGATCCATTCTTAGCAACGAATATCTTGCCTTCGGATCTGTGATAGAAGGTGTACCCAACAGTCTCTTTTGGGTATCCTATGAAGACACATTTCTCCGACTTGGGTTCGAGCTTATCAGGTTGAAGCTTTCTCACATAAGCATCGCAGCCCCAAACTTTAAGAAACGACAACTTTGGTTTCTTGCCAAACCATAGTTCATAAGGTGTCGTATCAACGGATTTAGATGGTGCCCTATTTAACGTGAATGCAGCTGTCTCTAAAGCATAACCCCAAAACGATAGTGGTAACTCGGTAAGAGACATCATAGATCGCACCATATCCAATAAAGTACGGTTACGACGTTCAGACACACCATTACGCTGTGGTGTTCCGGGTGGCGTGAGTTGTGAAACTATTCCACATTGTTTCAAATGAAGACCAAAACTCGTAACTCAAATATTCTCCTCCACGATCAGATCGTAGAAACTTTATTTTCTAGTTACGATGATTCTCTACTTCACTCTGAAATTCTTTGAACTTTTCAAATGTTTCAGACTTGTGCTGCATTAAGTAGATATACCCATATCTGCTCAAATCATCAGTGAAGGTTAGAAAATAACGATACCCGCCGCGTGCTTCAACACTCATTGGCCCACATACATCAGTATGTATGATTTCCAACAAATCTGTTGCTCGCTCCATAGTTCCGGAGAACGGAGTTTTAGTCATCTTGCCCATGAGGCATGGTTCGCAAGCACCAAGTGATTCATAATCAAGTGATCCCAAAAGTCCATCACTATGGAGTTTCTTCATGCGGTTTACACCAATATGACCTAAACGGCAGTGCCACAAATAAGTTGCACTATCATTATTAACCTTGCATCTTTTGGTTTCAATATTATGAATATGTGTATCACTACAATCGAGATCCAATAAGAATAGACCACTCTTTAAGGGTGCATGACCATAAAAGATATTATTCATAAAAATAGAACAACCATTATTCTCTGATTTAAATGAATAACCGTCTCGCAACAAACAAGATCCAGATATAATGTTCATGCTCAACGCTGGCACCAAATAACAATTATTTAGGTCTAAAACTAATCCCGAAGGTAGATGTAGAGGTAGCGTGCCGACGGCGATCACATCGACTTTGGAACCGTTTCCCACGCGCATCGTCACCTCGTCCTTAGCCAATCTTCGTTTAATCCGTAGTCCCTGTTTCGAGTTACAAATATTAGCAACCGAACCGGTATCAAATACCCAGGTACTACTACGAGCATTAGTAAGGTACACATCAATAACATGTATATCACATATACCTTTGTTCACCTTGCCATCCTTCTTATCCGCCAAATACTTGGGGCAGTTCCGCTTCCAGTGTCCAGTCCCCTTGCAGTAGAAGCACTCAGTTTCAGGCTTGGCTCCAGACTTGGGTTTCTTCGTGGAAGTAGCAACTGTCTTGCTATTCTTCTTGAAGTTCCCCTTCTTTCCCTTGCCCTTTTTCTTGAAACTAGTGGTCTTGTTAACCATCAACACTTGATGCTCCTTTTTTGATTTCTACCTCCGCAGCCTTGAGCATAGCGAAGAGCTCGGGAATTGTCTTTTGCATCCCTTGCATATTATAGTTCATCACGAAGCTTTTATAGCTTGGTGGCAGTGATTGAAGAACTCTATCAATAACACTATCCTCGTCAACTTTGCAACCAAGTTGAGTCATATGATTGTAGTACCCAGACATTCTGAGCAAGTGTTCACTGATAGAACTATTCTCCTCCATCTTGCAGCTGTAGAACTTATTGGAAATCTCATATTTCTCAATCCGGGCATTTGCTTGAAATATTAACTTCAACTCCTAGAACATCTCATATGGTCCATGACGTTCAAAACGTCGTTGAAGTCCCGGTTCTAAGCCGTAAAGACTTGTAATGCCCAGGATGGGACTATACCTCCTACGTGTCGAGGCATGACTTAAAGGTATAAGCCCATCCTGGGCATTACAAGTTGGTATCAGAGTACTTGTAATGCCCAGGATGGGACTATACCTCCTACGTGTCGAGGCACGACTTAAAGGTATAAGCCCATCCTGGGCATTACAACGTGAGATGGAGTAGTTTCAATGGTGAACATCTTATGTTGATCATATCTACTATATGATTCACGCTCGACCTTTCGGTCTCCAGTGTTCCGAGGCCATATCTGCATATGCTAGGCTCGTCAAGTTTAACCCGAGTATTCTGCGTGTGCAAAACTGGCTTACACCCGTTGTATTTGAACGTAAAGCTTATCACACCCGATCATCACGTGGTGTCTCGGCACGACGAACTTTCGCAACGGTGCATACTCAGGGAGAACACTTATACCTTGAAATTTAGTAAGGGATCATCTTATAATGCTACCGTCGAACCAAGCAAAATAAGAAGCATAATAAGATAAACATCACATGCAATCAAAATATGTGACATGATATGGCCATCATCATCTTGTACTTTTGATCTCCATCTTCAAAGCACCTTCATGATCACCTTCGTCACCGGCGTGACACCTTGATCTCCATCGTAGTATCGTTGTCGTCTCGCCAACTATTGCTTCTACGACTATCGCTACCGCTTAGTGATAAAGTAAAGCAATTACATGGCGATTGCATTTCATACAATAAAGCGACAACCATATGGCTCCTGCCAGTTGCCGATAACTTTACAAAACATGATCATCTCATACAAAACCGTATAACTCATCATGTCTTGACCATATCACATCACAACATGCCCTGCAAAAACAAGTTAGACGTCCTCTACTTTGTTGTTGCATGTTTTACGTGGCTGCTACGGGCTTAGCAAGAACCGTTCTTACCTACGCATACAAAACCACAACGATGTTCCGTCAAGTATGTGCTGTTTTAACCTTCACAAGGACCGGGCGTAGCCACACTTGATTCAGCTAAAGTGAGAGAGACAGACACCCGCCAGTCACCTTTAAGCAACGAGTGCTCGTAACGGTGAAACCAGTCTCGCGTAAGCGTACGCGTAATGTCGGTCCGGGCCGCTTCATCTCGCAATACCGCCGAAGCAAAGTATGACATGCTGGTAAGCAGTATGACTAGTATCGCCCACAACTCATTGTGTTCTACTCGTGCATATCATCTACGCATAGACCTGGCTCTGATGCCACTGTTGGGGAACGTAGTATTTTAAAAAATTTCCTACGATCACGCAAGATCTATCTACCAGATGCATAGCAACGAGAGGGAAGAGTGTGTCTACGTACCCTCGTAGACCGGAAGCGGAAGCGTCAAGTGACGCGGTTGATGTAGTCGAACTTCTTCGCGATTCAACCGATCAAGCACCGAACGTACGGCACCTCCGCATTCAGCACACGTTCAGCTTGATGACGTCCCACGAGCTCTTGATCCAGTTGAGCTTCACGGGAGAGTTTCGTCAGCATGATGGCGTGGTGACGGATATGATGTA
Source organism: Secale cereale (assembly GCA_902687465.1). Classification (NCBI taxonomy): domain Eukaryota; kingdom Viridiplantae; phylum Streptophyta; class Magnoliopsida; order Poales; family Poaceae; genus Secale; species Secale cereale. The sequence goes on along the minus strand of LR738711.1, from coordinate 745,955,611 downwards.
TTCACCGGTGCAGGGCTTCGCCTAAGCACCGCGACGGTATGACCGAGGTGTGTTTCTGTGGAGGGGGGCACCGCACACGGCTGGAACAATTCAACTTGTGTGTCTTTGGGTGCCCCCCTGCCCCCGTATATAAAGGAGCAAGGGGGGAGGCCGGCCGGCCCTTGTATGGTGCGGCTAGGGGTGCAATCCTACTAGGAATAGGATTGCAATCCTATTCCTAGTAGGAACCACCAAAGAAGGAAGAGAGGGAAAGGAAAAGAGGGAGAGGTGGCGCCCCCCAATCCTAGTCCAACTAGGAACCCTAGGTGGGGCGCCGGCCAGTCCCTATGGGCTGCCTCTCTATTTTCCATAAGGCCCACTATGGACCATCCCCCTTCGTAGGGGGTTCCGGTAACCCCCTCCGGCAATCCCGTTAAATCCGAAACTTTTCCGGAACACTTCCGGTGTCCGAATATAGTCGTCCAATATATCAATCTTTATGTCTCGGACATTCCGAGACTCCTCGTCATGTCCGTGATCTCATCCGAGACTCCGAACTACCTTCGGTACATCAAAACTCATAAACTCATAATACCGATCGTCATCAAACGTTAAGCGTGCGGACCCTACGGGTTCGAGAACTATGTAGACATGACCGAGACTCATCTGTGGCCAATAACCAATAGCGGAACCTTGATGTTCATATTGGCTCCTACATATTCTACGAAGATCTTTTATCGGTCAGAACCGCATAACAACATACGTTGTTCCTTTTGTCATCGGTATGTTACTTGTCCGAGATTCGATCGTCGGTATCTCCATACCTAGTTCAGTCTCGTTACCGGCAAGTCTCTTTACTCGTTCCGTAATACATCATCTCGTGACTAACTCATTAGTCTTTTGCTTGCAAGGCTTATTGTGATGTGTGTTACCGAGAGGGCCCAGAGATACCTCTCCGACACTCGGAGTGACAAATCCTAATCTTGATCTATGCCAACCCCACGAATACTTTCGGAGACACCTGTAGAGCATCTTTATGATCACCCAGTTACGTTGTGACGTTTGATAGCACACAAGGTGTTCCTACGGTATTCGGGAGTTGCATAATCTCATAGTCATAGGAACATGTATAAGTCATGAAGAAAGCAATAGCAGTAAAACTAAACGATCATGGTGCTATGCTAACGGATGGGTCTTGTCCATCACATCATTCTCCTAATGATGTGATCCCGTTGATCAAATGACAACTCATGTCTATGGCTAGGAAACATAACCATCTTTGATCAATGAGCTAGTCTAGTAGAGGCATACTAGGGACATACTGTTTTGTCTATGTATCCACACATGTACTAAGTTTCCGGTTAATACAATTCTAGCATGAATAGAAGACATTTATCATGATATAAGGAAATACAAATAACATCTTTATTATTGCCTCTAGGGCATATTTCCTTCAATATGGTGAACAAGTAGTGGCATGACATCGCCCCCATGCCGGCTACGACAGATGCGCGACGGTGGAATCAATTGACCACATTATCCTTCATTATGAGAATGTGTTGTTCGTCGGGCGAAGGTTGGGACTGCTGGATTTGGCAAGTTCTTCATCATCGTTGAACGTCTTTGCTAGCTCGAAGCAGACTATAAATGTCGGGTTTCCTATGGCCCGTTCTCTTTGCTATCTGCGTGGCCGCGCTTTGGAGCACATGCAATGCACCCGAGCTCCAGGTCACCATGTGATTGGCTATGCACCCGGGCATCACCAATTTTGAAATATATACAAGGAAGAGACTGATCTATCTTAAATTTTCTTTTAAAGATTCCTGGTTTGCGGCATTGGAAACATCACATGAGTGTTTCAAAATTTTGAAAACTATGTGCAAGAAGTTCTAAAAAAATGGGCACAACAAGTATTAAATGATGTTTTGCCTCTGATCTTGAATTGAATTGTTTATGTTTATTTTTAGCCTTTGAATTGTTTATGTTGAACTAGTAGCATATTGTGTGTAGCGAGAAATGTTACTCGCTCCGATCCATATTAATATACACACATTTAGTATAACTTTGTACTGAAGTTGTACTAAGCGTCGGACAATTAATTTGGACCGGAGGGAGTATGTCGTTATTTTGTTGCATCTAAATTGATGATTGATCCAAAGCAAATGAACTCATTATGTTCTTGCTCTTCTCCTTTTGATTCCATGGCAATGCACTGGCGCTATACTAGTCTTCTATAAACTTTGAGCTATGAAAATCAACTATGTATTGATAACAACAGTTCGACAATGGGCAACTGTCCCCTTTAACTTACATTAAGGTAGGTTCCAACTTCCGCTACAGCCTCAATAACCTACTACTCTCTAGTATTATTAAACAGATATAAGTATTGCAGCTATGCGAAACAAATACAGCAGGCTGCACGCACGCATAGCGTCGGAGCTGAATGATCCGCGGCTCTGTCTTCACAACCAGCATGAATCTGGGATGGGGTAACACCGCCTTCTCCAACAAACTCCAAATCCAGCAAAGTATATATATCATCTTCTACTCCTTTGATGTTCATATCTGGTTTTACACGATGGTGAGCACTATACATGCGCATGACCAGCGATCCCTCTTTAGCCCCGACACATCTCGAGAAAACAGCCTGTTACAGTACCTTCACTTCATCGCCGAGGACGAGGAGTTTGACGACAGGGCCGAAAACACGCTGCTATCCGCCGTGTCTTTGCTGTATGCCTTGCGCACGTCCTCCTTCACCTCGCAGAAGCGCATCTTTTTCACCTGCTGCTCGTCGGGTGTGCCGCTTTGCTGCTGGAACGCATCGAGGCCGTCGGGCAAGCCATCTTCCAAGAATTTGTCGAGCACCTGCGAGCAGTTTGGAAAGTACCGACGGCCCAGCTCCACTGCAAGCATACAGACATGTTTAATTCATGAATAAATATGATCGCGGGACTGCTTGTGTACACAGAACAAGCTCAATGCAAATACTGGAATACATAACACTGAACACCTATGATTACAAGGGACCAGAGTATTTACAACGACAAGTTGCAAAGACACATACTAGAAACACCTGTAGAAATGAACTTGTGCCACATGCCAGAATGGCAACATACTTTTACATGTTCATGCTTTTTACTGTGAACAACACATGCTATCAATAGGTTCATGCACAGAATATCAATGAACCCAATAGGTTGTGTGCATAGTTGTATTAACAACTAGTAACAATTTAGCCAACATTTTATCCAACGATCTCTCGGGAAAAAAAACATTGTATCGAACGATATAGCACCGGACAAAGTAAAATTGGAAGGAAGATCGACTACTCATGTTCGCACCTGTTTTCGCTAGTGCATCCACCCTCGAACGTAGCCTTTTGTTTTTTGTTAATGGCGTCTCATTCAGATCGACTTCCCTCAGTTTACCAGAGGTACTTGCTGCAGAAAAACCACCAACTTCTGGTGTGATGTCTGCTTGCGCAATTTGCATCGCAACCTTCGCTTCAGCAGGGAAGAATAATCTTGCAAACGCGACTGCACAGACCACAGACCATTTTAACATCTTATGAAACAGGTGCATATGGCAGAGTCGAATGAGCAGTAAGTGTTATAGCCACCTATTTTCTATAGCATATGCACTGGAGAGGGAAAAAAAAGGGAATTTTTTTGGGGGGGTGGGGGGTACTTTTCTCAATCTCCCCGATCATTTTAATACTGAGAAATGATTTTTCTAGAAGTGTCACTATCATTGCATAAAAGGAGACTTCACCTCTGTTTTCCAGGTAGCTTAGTTTCATGTGAAGATCATCGGCCAATAAAGGTGAGGTGACAGAATCCTCCGCTGTCATAGGATTCCTCATCATCTCCCTCTCTAGCATGTCAATGCACATCCTATCTTTATTTGACTCTTGGCCCTGCTCCATCTTTGCATTGTAATCTTTTAGTCTTGTTAATCTTCGACAAATATTACTTGCAAGGCGGCCATCGTCTGTCAATTGCGACGCCACTGCTCCTTTGCTTAAGAGACACATAATAATAGCTGGTTCTCTCCTCATAGCAGCTAGGTGGAGTGCTGTGTACCCACGACTGTTCTTCAAATTCAAGTTGGCAAGTTCCAGGCATAACAACTCTCTAAGAACTTTGGAGTCGCAGTAAGCTGCAGCATAATGCAATGCATTGGCGTCGTCTAGGGTGATTTCAGACTCATTAAGAAGCAACTTCACAAGTTCAACATCATCAGAATCCAGTGCCCTGTGGATTCTTCTTACTCTTTTCTCGTGTACAGGGTCCGAAATGATGGTGTCACCATCAATTGGCGGAGATTTTTGTCGGATCTTTTTTATCTCATCAGCAATTTCTGGAGGAAGTTCCTTATCCAAAGACATAATTTCAAGATCTGATCTTGCAATCCTTTGAACACATTTTTCGCGCACTTGAGTAAGCTCTGAGTGGAAGGCAACTTGCAAGATAGGCAGGACGTCTTCAGCTAGAGTCTTGTCGACAAAGTTCATAAGCCGTCGCTGCAGCAGATCATCATCTTAACCATGATTAGCAATCCAGCAGAGAAAGAAAGGGTCATGTGAAATGGAGAAATAAAACCATGCTTTACTTTTTTACTCATGTACCAAATTTACTTTTTTCCTCTGTTTCGAATTAGCATGCCAATTATACCGCAAATGTCTGTGCACAGTGAAATAAACAAATTGGAGAAGGGTAGAACATTTCTAGCCTGGAGCTGCCATGTGTCTAGCCAAGATTAGAAAAAAATAATCTATAAAATAGTTGGGAGTTCTAAAAAAGCCAATAGGAGCCTATGCATCCCTCACCTGGAACAGCGACATGAGCTCGGGGATCCTGAAGGTCCACGCCGCGTACATGAGCTCGACGGCGAACCTGATGGCCGGCGGGCACGAGTCGTGCGGGCACACAAGATCAGCACATGACACCACGTCCAGCGGCGCGGGCCGGAGCCTGCCCGTGTAGAGGTACCCCATGAACGCTTGGAATGCCTCGCGGCCCACACGGCCACCTGGGACGAGGTCCTCCATCTTGTACTGCGGCCTCCCGGTCACATCCCCTCCCGCTCCGCCTCCGGTGGCGGAGGCGGAGGCGTTGATGGCCCCATCAGTGCGGTTCCCACGGGCGCGGAAGAGGTCGTGGAAGAAGGAGCTGCGCGCGGCGAGGATGCAGCGGTGGACGGGGATAGGAGGCCCGCCGTCCGCCACGTCAACGTCGGCGTCGCTGCAGTCGAGTTCAGAATCGAGGAGGAGGCGCTCGAGGTTATTGCTGAGGCGATTCAGGCTCACAGCCTCGACGCTGCTGCCGCTCCCTCCCCCTCCACCACCACCCCCGCCCCACCCATCCGCCGCGGGCAGCGGCGCCAGAGCGGCGGAGCAGGGGCTAGAGCCGTTGGACAGGTAGGACGAGGAGGTGATGGACGACGACGGCTCCATTACCGCCGCCAAGCACGAGGCGAAAGGGCCCTAGAGCCGGACCACCATGGGAAGGCAAAGGATGGGGGCTGCCTTCTGGTCTCTCCCGGTCGAACTGCGCAATTCGGGCAGGCTTTGTTTGGCACCACGCAGATCCGCGTCGGCACGGAAACTCCCCCACGTAACCCCGCCTAAACGCAACGGAGAAGGGACGGCGAATTCCTCGAGCCCAGATCTCGGCAGCCGCCCGCCGCCGCCGCGTCAAACAGGGAGTTTTCGGGATATTTTTTTCCTCCTCGCGACCGGCTGATCCAAGTGGGGGGAGCAGGAGGAAATACTGGGAGCGACGACGAAGACGACGACGACGACCTGGCGGGGCGAGGAAGGAGAGTGGGGTCGTGGAAGGGGAGTTCCGGGGGCAGTTGCGTGGAAAGCAGGGGCAGGCTCGGCCAGGGAGGGGATTGAAGACGACGACGGGGAGGAATATGGAGGCCGAGGATGACTGAGACCGCTGGATTTCTCCCGTCCCTACCTTTCTTTTCCTCACTTCCTTCGATCAGGTTCTCTTCTCTGCCTTTTGGGGTCGGAGAAGAAGGGAAGGAAAGCCGCGGGTAAAATTGCACGAGCCACCCCATAGAATACCATATTCACGTTTGCAAAGTACGTACTAAAGCGCGGACATCATTAGGAAATTAATATTTGCTCTTCGTGTTGCAACTTGCAATGACAAAACATACTACGCGTAAGCTCCACACGTCACTGCATTCGTAGGGAGACTTGTGCTTGCTCCCACTTGTGAGCCTATTGCCCTCTCCTACGTATATGTATGATGTGAGGATTTTCTTTCTCCCCTCTTCTTTGAGAGTATCCCTCCCTATGATGTGAGGATTTTCTTTCTCCCCTCTTCTTTGAGAGTATCCCTCCCTACCATTATGACAAAAGTGAGGCAATGTTGATTCAAGATGAAGACTACAACGTGTAGTTGTAGAGGTCTTGTCGAACCAAGTGGTTCGTCTTTGGGATATCAGCGAGATTCATCCATGGTTTGGACACGGCCACGTTCTTCATCCTCTGTTTGGGGTCCTTTTCATAGGATTAGGGTCCAGTTTATAATTGTATATTTTGTTGGGGTTATGTTTGTAAGTTGTATTGGTGGAGCAACCTTGGACCCAATCGCGTTCTTCATTCTATGTCGGGTTCCTTTTGTAAGATTATGGACTCGTTTGTAGTTTTTGTTTCGTTGAGGTTATGTTTGTAAGTTGTATTAAGAGAGCGGCTTTGGACCCGATCGCGTTTTTATTTCTTTGTTTCGGGCCCTTTTCATAAGATTTAGAGGCAATTTGTAGTTTTATAATTTTTTGTGTTCTACTTTTAAGTTGCACCGCCACCACGTTGATTAAATGCCGTACTAGGTCCTTCATGTGTTAAATGCGGGAATGGGTCCTACTCGACCTTCTCGACCCTTCCTGTGTTAAATGCGGGAATGGGTCCTACTCGATCCTTCTCGACCCTTTATGTGTTAAATGCGGGAATGGGTCCTACTCGATCCTTCTCGACCCTTCATGTGTTAAATGCGGGAATGAGTCTTGCTCGATCCTTCTCGACCCTTTATGGTCTCACCCATGTGCCCTTCTCTAGTGACTATGTTTGTGAGGTTTCACAAACGAGAAAAGAGCGTGTTGGAAACATGACTAAACATATTTGCATCATGGACATTTTATATAAGTGCACAACTAATGTTGTCGCATCTCATGGTGTTCGGTCATGATTGTTTACCCGGCGGCAACTCATTGCGATGACTTGTTGGTCGGAGGTTCACTGCGGCGGTGACAACTTGGTGACTTATGACAGTGGTGCCATCCTCTAGGGACCTGCGGGCTAGCGCTTCCCCTTCTCCATGTCCTGGTTTCACGTGGATCTTGATTGGGTGCACCTTCTATCACCATCCTCGATCGGCTCCGTTTGCATAAGTGTGTTGTGTTGTCAGTCGATGGCCACGTTGCCATACACATCCTTGTCACAACCCTAGATTATTGGTGGTAAATAGTTGCATAATCACTCACGCATCATGTTTAAATTTCTGTAACTTGAATTGAGGGAATTTTCAAAGCCTCAGAAAATATTAAATAGAGGGCAAAAACCTTGAAAATGCATTCAATGATTCCAAAATGGACTTAAATAATGTTGGTTATAGTTTGGCAAAGGTTTCAAACCCAACCAAAAATGATGAACATTTTTCAGGAGTATTTTGGGCACTTAATCAAATCACTAACGCATTTGAGTTTGAATTTATATTCATATATTTAGAATATAATTTCAAATAACCTTGAAGTAATTTATGTGATTTTGGAAAACTCCATGAAGCAACATAAAATATTCAGAGAATATTTGGCATTGGTTTGAATTTTTTTTGAGTTCAAAACAGTGGGAAAAGAAATAAAAAATGAGAAATGAAAGAGAAAGCACTAACCTGGGCCTTCTTACCTGGCGCTCCTATAGCCCAAGTAGCTGGCCCACCTCACCTTGTCGCTTGCTAGTCATCTTCCACCTCCTGCCAGTGAGCAGGAGGGTGCGTGAACGTCGCCCGCTGGCACGTGCAGCGCCACCTCCTGCTTGCCGCCCCCCTGACGCCCTCGAGATGCCACGCACATCCCTGCCTTTCTCTCTCACTCTCCCCCGTCCTCCACCCCTCACATGGACCTCTCTCCCTCACCATCGAGCGGAGCTCATCGCCACCGACGATGTTCACCATATCCACCATGCCCCTCTGGCCCTCTCACCTTGTCCCCGAGCTCTACAATGTCGTCGTCCTCTGCACCAAGCCATGAAAGCTAGTGTTGCATCTCCCTCACCGCCATCATCTCCAAGCTTGGACGCCGGAGATCGCGGCCGCCGACCCATCGGCTCCAGGACCTCCTCGACCTCGCTGACCTCCTCTTCGGCCTCGCCGTGCACTCATGCTCCCAACTCCTCTCTCCCCTCTGTCGATTTCTTCCTCTGAATCCATTGGCCACCGCGGCCGAAGCTCGCCACCGCCGTGCCTCGTCGCCGCTGTGGCTAGAACCGTTGTAGCTCGAAGTCGAGCACACTGTGAGCTCAGTATGCTCCTAAGAGCCTGCTTCACCCACCATCTCGTCTGAAGACTCACCCTAGCAACTCGCCGTGAGCAACCGAACTCCGGCCGCCGCAAACATCGTCGTTGCCGTTGATTTAGTCTACCCTAACACCAACCATTGGCACTACTTGACGCGGGAGAGTTCCAAGGTCACGTAGATGCTCTCCGTCGGGCATTTGGTCACCTTTGGCGGGTTTCCGAGACGTTCCGCCGTCTCGGCCCCCGCCGACGGCTAACCACCGGCGAATTTGACCCATTTCGACCACTAACAAACTCATCTGAGTCACTGACATGTGGGGCCTGCCCCTGATTAATTAGTGTTTAGGGTTTAAATACGTTAACTAACCCTGATTAGCCACTGTGTCAATGACACATGGGTCCCACACGTCAGTTTTGACTGTGGTTGACTGCTGACATCAGTGTTGATCCTGCTAGCACAAAAATGGTTTTCTCGGTTTAAAATAATTTTGAAAATAGTCAAATCTTCCAAGAATCCTAGAAGTTCAACCGTAGCTCATATTGAAATAATTTATATATGAAAAGTTATCAAAAAGTATGAAGAATTTGTTTATGCCATGATCATGCATGTTTGAATAAGTTAACTCCGCTATTTAGGACAAAACATATAAATGGCATCTTCTTTTGTTTTGGAGTTGGAAATGCTATATTTGCAATAATTCCACTTCAATATAATTGTTAAGTATTACATTATGTGAATTCAGTACCTTAACATGTCATGATCATACAACATGTTTGTTGCATTGCATTGATTGTATTCTTCTTGCTTGTCGGTGTTTGTCCCCTCTCGGTAGGAGATGATTCCGATGTTGTGATCGCTGACACCGATGAAGAATTGTACTATCTTCAGAAGTGTTAGGAAAGCAACCCCCCCCCCCCTTGATCACTCTGATACAGTCAACTCTCTCGCTCATATTCTCTTTTATTGCATTAGGACAACAATGATTCAACTGTTACATGTTGCGGTAGTTTAACCCAATCCTCTGCATGACCCGTCTTTGTCACAGTAAATAGTTAAAACCCTCTAGCATGAATAGGAATTGCTTGAGCCATGTTGTGACTACTCATCCATGCTTGCTTGTTATGTCTGCTATTGCTTAGAGTTGTGTTAGGTTTGATTCATCGGGGATGAATTGGAGTGCTATGATCATGTCCTGATGTTGAGAGCTAAGTATGTGAACACGATTTGGTAAAGGTAGCGATGAGAGGCCATGTAGGAGTACATGGTGGGTTATCTCATTGGGGCCATCCTTAAGAACTGAGTCATGTGTATGTTGTCCAAGATAGTCACTACCACACATTAGGCTCCGGTAATCAAGCTCTCTTGACTTATTAACCGCCTCGATCTGTGTACAGGAGTTGCAACTAGTTTCTGGTGTTTGTAAGCAGTGCTAGTAGTCTACCAAGTGGCACCCGATACAGGTGGGCTTGGGACAGACTAGGCACCATGGCACGGTGTACCAAGTGTAGTTCCATCCATCGAGATGGGCTTGGGAACCCTACGCACATTATTTAGGGCAATGATGGAAACTTCGGTTGGACTTCCCTTGCGGGTTCAGCCTCAGATAGGCGATAAACCTAGACTAGAGTCTTGCGTGGTTAGTCAGGTTGTGGCCGACACCCTCGCCAGGCTTCCGCTTGAAGGTTGCCGAGATACATGAAGTGTATATGGTGGTAAGTGGTGAGTACATGAGTGAAGAAGCACACCCCTGCAGGGTAATATGACCTATTTGAATAGCCACGTCCGTGAATATGGACTATTTGGAAGACTAAGGGCCCGTTCGGAAGTGCTCCTGCTTTCCCAAATGAGCCAGCTTCTCGCGGAGCTGGGCGGGTTGGCTTCTCGCGGGAGTTGGGGGGCGTTCGGAGCGAAGCAGGCCAGACTTGGTGGGAGCTGTAGCGATAGGAAAACATGAACGACGCAGGCCACATGCGACTGCAAAACGAATTGTTTTCTTGACTTGGCGGTGGCATTCCTAGTAATTAAGCTAAACTTCTCCTTCGCCATTTCGTGGAGCTGGGCTTGGGCAGCTTCTCAAATTTGCACTGGAGGCCGCCTCCGCTTCTTTAAGCTGGCTTCACGGAGCCGAAGCGTTCGGCCAGCTTCTCGCCTGCTTCCGGAGAAGTGCGGAGGAGGAGCACTTCCGAACAGGGCCTTATATGGTTCGTAGGCAACTTGAAGTGGATACTCTAAAATGCGCAAGATAAGCGTGAGTGCTATGGATGGCCTTCTCGTAGGGAGACGGGAGAGAATCCATAGTGGTGTATTGATGTGGTGACTATGTGGACTCATGTGCGCTTTCTCGCCTCAAAGAAATTACTGGTAGTCGTAGTACGGGATAACCACTGAGTCAAAGCTGGCTTGCTGCAGCTAAACTCCACCACCCACTTTGTTGATACTGATGCATAAGTTAGCTTTGATGAAAGTCTTGCTGAGTACATTTGTACTCACGTTTGATTAATTTATGTTTTTGTAGAGGTGACTTCAGTCTCACTAGTAGTTCCACGTGGGCTTCAATGAGTAGCTCAGGAATTCCAGACAGAGATCTGGTTCTTATGGAGGGTCTTGTAGATAGACATGCTTTTTATCCTTCTTTCTACTCAGTTGTCTGTACTCAAACAGATTTATGCTTCTGCTTGTTGCTTGTATGACTTTGTATGCGCTTGTTGCTTCTATGACTTTGTATGCTGGGTCATGTGACCCATGTCTGTAATATCATGTTATGTTGTGATGCCATGTTGTGTTGTAGAGTTATGTTGTGATGCCATGTTGTGCCAACACATACTTGCATGTTGTGCGTATGTATGACGTGTATTTACTATGTGTTGGGTCGCGGTAATCCTCTTGTGTGGTCGTGGCTACCAGTGCTACCCCGCAGATCTCATATGCCCCTCCCCATCTTGCCGTGCTCATCCAAATGATCTAGTTTCACCACCAGATCTTGTTGTTCCTTCTTACGGTGGCCTTGCCCTCCCTCGGGTGGTGATGGGCCTCGAACCCCTCGTTAGATTACCCCAAGTGGAAGGTGTAAGATGCAGTAAGTAGAAGTGTTTTCCCCTAGCAAAGATGCCAAGGATCGAATCCCCAGAGACTCCTAGGTTCAACAGGTAGGTGTCAACTGCTAACGACGCAATTAGCAATCAACGTGGACCTGCACACAGATACAAATAACTTTGCTCCCAACGAGTACAGAGAGGTTGTCAATCTCTCCGGCCTAGTAGTTCACAAAGGGTTAAAAGCAATATGATAGTAGTGATAGATAGTATTTTGCAATAGTAAATAAAATAGCGGAAAGTAAAATAGTGTATGTGATCAATGATAGTAATATGGACCGGAGTCACATGATGTTCACTAGTGATGTCTCTCTCCCAAAAGACGATAAAACAGCTATGTGAGGTAAACAAATTACAGCTAGGCAATTGACAGGACCACGAACGCAAACCAATGCTGACTACATTGCAAGAAAGGTTGAGGTTCAAAGCATGGGCGGTACGCCAAAGTAAGTAGACCGAAATCCATCTGCATCTACTACTAATCATCCACCTTGAGATATCTATCGAGAACATCTCGCTGGTATTAAGTTGCGAGTCCCACCCATAGTGTAAACTCAATGCAACAGACAACTGCATTAAAAGAACTTTGCGTAAAGTAAACAATCCTTGCACCTGCGGGCACAAGCACCATTGTTTTCCCCCTTGTGGCAACAACACATCCCCTAGACTCATGTTTCTGTCACTCAAGCTAGTCATCGAGGGGCATGAACCCACAATCGAGCATAACGTTCCCTTTTGGAGTCACTACTTACTACTTGGCCAAAGCAATAAATAACAACGGAGAACATGCAAGAATTACTTATGAACTAAAATATAAAAGAGGTGAATCAAATATATTACTCAAGATCAATCTGAACATAATCTCATAATCCATCGGATCCCAGCAAACTCAATATAGCAACAGCATAAGGATTACATAGATGCCTCGATCATGTAGGGCAGCTCACGAGGACTAATTAGTGAAGCACAAGAACGGGAGGAGAACATCACATAGCTACTGGTCATGGACTCATGGTCCAAGGGAGACTACTCACGAGTCATCCGGGAGGCGTCCATGGTGGTGGAGAAGCTCCCGGTGGTGATCCTCCCCTCCGGCAGGGTGCCGGGGAGAGTTCTCCTGGTGCTCCCGATCTTGGAAGCAGCGGCGGCGGCGGAACAGAGATGGGATCGCGAAAAGAAGTCATGTTTCAAGGGTTACGGGGGACCCTTTAAATATCTGCCAAAGTAGGGCACCGGGGGGCTCTCGGGGGGCCGAGGCGCCCCCCCCCCCCC
>LR738711.1:745924715-745940860 GCA_902687465.1 Secale cereale | reverse complement strand
AAACATCTTATAAGTTGCAAGCCTCATGCATCGAATACTAATAGTGCTCGCTCCTTGTCCTAATTAGCTCGGATCCCCATGGGTTATCATTGCATTGCATATGTTTTTACCAAGTGTCACAAAGGGGTACCTCTATGCCACCTGTACAAAGGTCCAAGGAGATAGATCGCATTTGATTTCTCGTTTTTGATAAATCTCAACTTGAGGACATCCAGACCGGGACAACATAGAAAATAGATGATGGACTCCTCTTTAATGCATAAGCATATTCTCATAAGAGATTGAGGATTAAGGTCCAAGCTAAAACTTCCACCATGATGCATGGCTTTGGTTGGCGGCCCAATGTTCTTCTCTAACAATATGCATATTAATTCAACCCACGGTAAATCACCCTTACTTCAGACAAGACGAACATGCATAGCAACTCACATGATATTCAACAAGTGTGACAGTTGATGTCGTCCCCAGAAACATGGTTACCGCTCAGCAAGCAACTCATAAGATATAAGATACATAAGCAACATATTCTTTACCACAATAGTTTTTAGGCTACTTTCCCATGAGCTATGTATTGCATGGTTAATTTGCTTAGTGCAGGTGGAGGTTAGCAAAAGACTGGGAGCGACCAACTAAGAGAGCAATGACGGTCATAATCATGCAGAGCGACAAAGCAATATTGAATCAGGCATTGTAGTTATATCGCTACTTAGAAACAAAAGATCATCAAGGCTTGACAGACTTTCTTTACAGTCTAGAATATGCGTGAGCATACGCCAAGTCAATCAAAATAAATTCTCAGAGGAAGATATTACTAAACCATACCACATCATAGGCAAACAAACCAAGTTGGTACTCCAATGACACATTGGGAACCCCCAGCTATCTGAGATTAACCAAAAGAAAACCTGAACTACTAAGCACCATCATGAAAGTAGCATCTTTATCATAGACATATTAACCAATGCAACGGAAGCAAACTCTCTTAATAAGGTGATCATGATAATTAAAAAGAGTTCAAGCAACCAACTAAATAAAAGCTCTTGAAAAGATAAACATGAATACTAAGAGCAAAGCACGATAGTAGCTATTTAAAAGACAAAGAACACACACAGCATAGATAGACATGAAAATTCTATGTAATGTTCTAGGTAGAGGTGGAGCGTGTTTCTCTCCCACATAAAGGAATGCTAGGTTCCGACTCGTTATGAAAAACTAAAAAGAAAACTAAAAGCAAGACGCTCCAAGCATAGCACATAACACATGAAGTGATAAAAATATAGCGGAACGAAAGACGAACTGATAATGTTGATGGAGAAGGGGATGCATGGGGGGCATCCCCAAGCTTAGACGCTTGAGTCTCCTTGGATATTTCTTGGGGGTGCACGGGGGCATCCCCAAGCTTGAGCGCTTGACACTCCTGAATCTTTTTATCATCTTCCCTCGCACACTTGAAAACTCCCTTCATACATAACTCATCATAATCTGATTAGCGAGGTTAGTATCCTTAATAAAATAATTATACCTTGCTGGAAATAAGGATATTCTTGAAGTTCTAATGTTTCTCAAGATTGCCAAAAGGTTTTTGCAAAGAAAAAACAAGTTCTTAATTTGCAAAGTGAAGGTAAGGCAAAACAGGACAGAATCTGTGAAAAACAGAACAACAAGCAGTAATTGACCTGTTCAGGATACTTCTGCAACTCAAATCAAAAAACTCAGAACTGATGCACGAAAGAAAATTATATAGAGAACGCTGTCGAGAAAATTCAGACCAAAAAGATGATCTGGTGATTTTATAGGAATTTTTCTATCCAAGCACAGAATCTGTTTCCTGGACAGCACCTCACAACTTTTGAACTTTCTAGCAATCAGAGGCTATACTTGGCACAAATATGAAAAGCAAAGATACAATGATGATGCTACAGCAGTAAACAACATCAAGACACAACAAAAGCAAAAAAATTATTCATGTGGGCTGCCTCCCAAAAGCGCTTTCTTTTATGCCTTTAAGCTAGGCATAAGACTTTAATGATGCTCTTGTAGGAATAAGAATTGAAGAACAAAAGAGAGCATCAAGAAGCAAATACTAAACACATTTAAGCCTAACATGCTTCCTATGCATAGGAATATCGCAATAGAATAATTCATTGAAGCACAAAGCAATAAGCATAGGAAGACAAAACAAGTGCAGCTTCAAAACCTTCAACATAAAGAAAGGGAACTTGATATTATTGAAATATCTATAAGCATATGTTCCCTTCTCATAATAATTTTCAGTGGGATCACGAATAAACTCAACAATATAAGCATCACATAAAGCATTGTTACCATGATCCACATGCAAAAAGGTACTCTTACTCTCCACATAAGCATCATGAAGAGGATAAAACTTAATATAAAAGAGAGACATAAGCTCCTGCCAGTCCAGCAAGTGTGAGTTATCGAGAAGCCCATACCAATCTGAAGCTTTATCTATAAGTGATATGACAAACAATTTCCTCATGACAAACTCCCTCGATACACCTGCAAGCTTAAATAATGAACATAGTTGTGATAGATATAGCAAGTGTTCACCGGGATGTCTGTCTCCTGCGTAACGATTAGCCAAAACATAATTGATAATACCAGCTGGTATTTTATAAGGCACAATTTCAGTAGGGGGAGGATCAACCACCACAGGTGTGGGGCGTCTTCCCGCAAGCAGCGATCCAATAATAGGGTTGTCCATAAGGACAACTAGTGAAAAGACATAAAGAAAACTGAAAGGTAAACTAACAAGACTAAAAAGCAAAGGTAAAAGATAGCATGCAACTCCCCTATCCTGTAGAGTGGAGTCCCCGGCAACGGCGCCAGAAAATACTCCTTGATGGGCCTCGAACCCCTCGTTAGATTACCCCAAGTGGAAGGTGTAAGATGCAGTAAGTAGAAGTGTTTTCCCCTAGCAAAGATGCCAAGGATCGAATCCCCAGAGACTCCTAGGTTCAACAGGTAGGTGTCAACTGCTAACGACGCAATTAGCAATCAACGTGGACCTGCACACAGATACAAATAACTTTGCTCCCAACGAGTACAGAGAGGTTGTCAATCTCTCCGGCCTAGTAGTTCACAAAGGGTTAAAAGCAATATGATAGTAGTGATAGATAGTATTTTGCAATAGTAAATAAAATAGCGGAAAGTAAAATAGTGTATGTGATCAATGATAGTAATATGGACCGGAGTCACATGATGTTCACTAGTGATGTCTCTCTCCCAAAAGACGATAAAACAGCTATGTGAGGTAAACAAATTACAGCTAGGCAATTGACAGGACCACGAACGCAAACCAATGCTGACTACATTGCAAGAAAGGTTGAGGTTCAAAGCATGGGCGGTACGCCAAAGTAAGTAGACCGAAATCCATCTGCATCTACTACTAATCATCCACCTTGAGATATCTATCGAGAACATCTCGCTGGTATTAAGTTGCGAGTCCCACCCATAGTGTAAACTCAATGCAACAGACAACTGCATTAAAAGAACTTTGCGTAAAGTAAACAATCCTTGCACCTGCGGGCACAAGCACCATTGTTTTCCCCCTTGTGGCAACAACACATCCCCTAGACTCATGTTTCTGTCACTCAAGCTAGTCATCGAGGGGCATGAACCCACAATCGAGCATAACGTTCCCTTTTGGAGTCACTACTTACTACTTGGCCAAAGCAATAAATAACAACGGAGAACATGCAAGAATTACTTATGAACTAAAATATAAAAGAGGTGAATCAAATATATTACTCAAGATCAATCTGAACATAATCTCATAATCCATCGGATCCCAGCAAACTCAATATAGCAACAGCATAAGGATTACATAGATGCCTCGATCATGTAGGGCAGCTCACGAGGACTAATTAGTGAAGCACAAGAACGGGAGGAGAACATCACATAGCTACTGGTCATGGACTCATGGTCCAAGGGAGACTACTCACGAGTCATCCGGGAGGCGTCCATGGTGGTGGAGAAGCTCCCGGTGGTGATCCTCCCCTCCGGCAGGGTGCCGGGGAGAGTTCTCCTGGTGCTCCCGATCTTGGAAGCAGCGGCGGCGGCGGAACAGAGATGGGATCGCGAAAAGAAGTCATGTTTCAAGGGTTACGGGGGACCCTTTAAATATCTGCCAAAGTAGGGCACCGGGGGGCTCTCGGGGGGCCGAGGCGCCCCCCCCCCCCCGGCGCGGCCCAGGGGTGGGGGCGCGCCCACAGGGCGCCTGGAGCCCCTGTGCCCCCCCCAGGCTCCCCTTCGGAAGCAGTGTCGTTCCCGATACGCTGATTTTTTATATAATTTTTCTGTATTTTTCTGGGCAGTTCTCAAAACGTGAAAACCTGAAATACAAAAACTGCCGAAAACAGAAACTGGCACTGGGGTGCACTGGATTAGTAAGTTAGTCCAATTATGATCCAAAGTGTATGGAAGTGTATGAATATCATAGCAATATCACCCAAAAGTGGCACGGAGCAAGCAGAAATTATAGATACGTTTTGGACGTATCAACATCCCCAAGCTTAATTCCTGCTCGTCCTCGAGTAGGTAAATGATAACAAGAATAATTTCTGTGGTGACATGCTATTAACCATATAAGACTTTCTCATAGTCATATGACAAAAGCTTACTGAGACAATGATTCTAAAGTAATTAAGTTGTCTCAAGAGAAAATCACAAATGACTGAAAGTTTTACAACATGAAACTGAAACATCAAAAAGATTTGCAATGAACATGATGTGCAAATATGATCAAGTGATATCTAGCTTGCCCCCTTTAGTGATGCAAAACATAAGTGCAGGGGCACCTTCAAGGTTTAAGTGATGATTAGATACAATCACTTCAAAATAAACGATATCACAATCATGCAAAAGACAATGCTACTTTGGGACAATGCACATTACACTCAGAATGACAATCATGCTCTCAGTAGTTGATGCTTGAAGTGCTAGAGCTTTTTATTTTGAAACATGGAAGCAATTGTGTCAACGGTAGTGGTACTTCATATGTGTCATGCATAAAACATCTTATAAGTTGCAAGCCTCATGCATCGAATACTAATAGTGCTCGCTCCTTGTCCTAATTAGCTCGGATCCCCATGGGTTATCATTGCATTGCATATGTTTTTACCAAGTGTCACAAAGGGGTACCTCTATGCCACCTGTACAAAGGTCCAAGGAGATAGATCGCATTTGATTTCTCGTTTTTGATAAATCTCAACTTGAGGACATCCAGACCGGGACAACATAGAAAATAGATGATGGACTCCTCTTTAATGCATAAGCATATTCTCATAAGAGATTGAGGATTAAGGTCCAAGCTAAAACTTCCACCATGATGCATGGCTTTGGTTGGCGGCCCAATGTTCTTCTCTAACAATATGCATATTAATTCAACCCACGGTAAATCACCCTTACTTCAGACAAGACGAACATGCATAGCAACTCACATGATATTCAACAAGTGTGACAGTTGATGTCGTCCCCAGAAACATGGTTACCGCTCAGCAAGCAACTCATAAGATATAAGATACATAAGCAACATATTCTTTACCACAATAGTTTTTAGGCTACTTTCCCATGAGCTATGTATTGCATGGTTAATTTGCTTAGTGCAGGTGGAGGTTAGCAAAAGACTGGGAGCGACCAACTAAGAGAGCAATGACGGTCATAATCATGCAGAGCGACAAAGCAATATTGAATCAGGCATTGTAGTTATATCGCTACTTAGAAACAAAAGATCATCAAGGCTTGACAGACTTTCTTTACAGTCTAGAATATGCGTGAGCATACGCCAAGTCAATCAAAATAAATTCTCAGAGGAAGATATTACTAAACCATACCACATCATAGGCAAACAAACCAAGTTGGTACTCCAATGACACATTGGGAACCCCCAGCTATCTGAGATTAACCAAAAGAAAACCTGAACTACTAAGCACCATCATGAAAGTAGCATCTTTATCATAGACATATTAACCAATGCAACGGAAGCAAACTCTCTTAATAAGGTGATCATGATAATTAAAAAGAGTTCAAGCAACCAACTAAATAAAAGCTCTTGAAAAGATAAACATGAATACTAAGAGCAAAGCACGATAGTAGCTATTTAAAAGACAAAGAACACACACAACATAGATAGACATGAAAATTCTATGTAATGTTCTAGGTAGAGGTGGAGCGTGTTTCTCTCCCACATAAAGGAATGCTGGGTTCCGACTTGTTATGAAAAACTAAAAAGAAAACTAAAAGCAAGACGCTCCAAGCATAGCACATAACACATGAAGTGATAAAAATATAGCGGAACGAAAGACGAACTGATAATGTTGATGGAGAAGGGGATGCACGGGGGGCATCCCCAAGCTTAGACGCTTGAGGCTCCTTGAATATTTCTTGGGGGTGCACGGGGGCATCCCCAAGCTTGAGCGCTTGACACTCCTGAATCTTTTTATCATCTTCCCTCGCACACTTGAAAACTCCCTTCATACATAACTCATCATAATCTGATTAGCGAGGTTAGTATCCTTAATAAAATAATTATACCTTGCTGGAAATAAGGATATTCTTGAAGTTCTACTGTTTCTCAAGATTGCCAAAAGGTTTTTGCAAAGAAAAAGCAAGTTCTTAATTTGCAAAGTGAAGGTAAGGCAAAACAAGACAGAATCTGTGAAAAACAGAACAGCAAGCAGTAATTGACCTGTTCAGGATACTTCTGCAACTCAAATCAAAAAACTCAGAACTGACGCACGAAAGACAATTATATAGAGAACGCTGTAGAAAAAATTCAGACCAAAAAGATGATCTGGTGATTTTATACGAATTTTTCTAACCAAGGACAGAATCTGTTTCCTGGACAGCACCTCACAACTTTTGAACTTTCTAGCAATCAGAGGCTATACTTGGCACAAATATGAAAAGCAAAGATACAATGATGATGCTACAGCAGTAAACAACATCAAGACACAACAAAAGCAAAAAAATTATTCATGTGGGCTGCCTCCCAAAAGCGCTTTCTTTTATGCATTTAAGCTAGGCATAAGACTTTAATGATGCTCTTGTAGGAATAAGAATTGAAGAACAAAAGAGAGCATCAAGAAGCAAATACTAAACACATTTAAGCCTAACATGCTTCCTATGCATAGGAATATCGCAATAGAATAATTCATTGAAGCACAAAGCAATAAGCATAGGAAGACAAAACAAGTGCAGCTTCAAAACCTTCAACATAAAGAAAGGGAACTTGATATTATTGAAATATCTATAAGCATATGTTCCCTTCTCATAATAATTTTCAGTGGGATCACGAATAAACTCAACAATATAAGCATCACATAAAGCATTGTTACCATGATCCACATGCAAAAAGGTACTCTTACTCTCCACATAAGCATCATGAAGAGGATAAAACTTAATATAAAAGAGAGACATAAGCTCCTGCCAGTCCAGCAAGTGTGAGTTATCGAGAAGCCCATACCAATCTGAAGCTTTATCTATAAGTGATATGACAAACAATTTCCTCATGACAAACTCCCTCGATACACCTGCAAGCTTAAATAATGAACATAGTTGTGATAGATATAGCAAGTGTTCACCGGGATGTCTGTCTCCTGCGTAACGATTAGCCAAAACATAATTGATAATACCAGCTGGTATTTTATAAGGCACAATTTCAGTAGGGGGAGGATCAACCACCACAGGTGTGGGGCGTCTTCCCGCAAGCAGCGATCCAATAATAGGGTTGTCCATAAGGACAACTAGTGAAAAGACATAAAGAAAACTGAAAGGTAAACTAACAAGACTAAAAAGCAAAGGTAAAAGATAGCATGCAACTCCCCTATCCTGTAGAGTGGAGTCCCCGGCAACGGCGCCAGAAAATACTCCTTGATGGGCCTCGAACCCCTCGTTGGATTACCCCAAGTGGAAGGTGTAAGATGCAATAAGTAGAAGTGTTTTCCCCTAGCAAAGATGCCAAGGATCGAATCCCCAGAGACTCCTAGGTTCAACAGGTAGGTGTCAACCGCTAACGGCGCAATTAGCAATCAACGTGGACCTGCACACAGATACAAATAACTTTGCTACCAACGAGTACAGAGAGGTTGTCAATCTCTCCGGCCTTGTAGTTCACAAAGGGTTAAAAGCAATATGATAGTAGTGATAGATAGTATTTTGCAATAGTAAATAAAATAGCGGAAAGTAAAATAGTGTATGTGATCAATGATAGTTATATGGACCGGAGTCACATGATGTTCACTAGTGATGTCTCTCTCCCAAAAGACGATAAAACAGCTATGTGAGGTAAACAAATTACAGCTGGGCAATTGACAGGACCACGAATGCAAACCAATGCTGACTACATTGCAAGAAAGGTTGAGGTTCAAAGCATGGGCGGTACGCCAAAGTAAGTAGACCGAAATCCATCTGCATCTACTACTAATCATCCACCTTGAGATATCTATCCAGAACATCTCGCTGGTATTAAGTTGCGAGTCCCACCCATAGTGTAAACTCAATGCAACAGACAACTGCATTAAAAGAACTTTGCGTAAAGTACCTTGCACCCGCGGGCACAAGCACCGTTGTTTTCCCCCTTGTGGCAACAGCACATCCCCTAGACTCATGTTTCTGTCACTCAAGCTAGTCATCGAGGGGCATGAACCCACAATCGAGCATAACGTTCCCTCTTGGAGTCACTACTTACTACTTGGCCAAAGCAATAAATAACAACGGAGAACATGCAAGAATTACTTATGAACTAAAATATAAAAGAGGTGAATCAAATATATTACTCAAGATCAATCTGAACATAATCTCATAATCCATCGGATCCTAGCAAACTCAACATAGCAACAGCATAAGGATTACATAGATGCCTCGATCATGTAGGGCAGCTCACGAGGACTAATTAGTGAAGCACAAGAACGGGAGGAGAACATCACATAGCTACTGGTCATGGACTCATGGTCCAAGGGAGACTACTCACGAGTCATCCGGGAGGCGTCCATGGTGGTGGAGAAGCTCCCGGTGGTGATCCTCCCCTCCGGCAGGGTGCCGGGGAGAGTTCTCCTGGTGCTCCCGATCTTGGAAGCGGCGGCGGCGGCGGAACGGAGATGGGATCGCGAAAAGAAGTCCTGTTTCAAGGGTTACGGGGGACCCTTTAAATATCTGCGAAAGTAGGGCACCGGGGGGCTCTCGGGGGGCCGAGGCGCCCCCCCCCCGGCGTGGCCCAGGGGGGGGCGCGCCCACAGGGCGTCTGGAGCCCCTGTGCCCCCCCCAGGCTCCCCTTCGGAAGTAGTGTCGTTCCCGATACGCTGATTTTTTATATAATTTTTCTGTATTTTTCTGGGCAGTTCTCGAAACGTGAAAACCTGAAATACAAAAACAGCCGAAAACAGAAACTGGCACTGGGGTGCACTGGATTAGTAAGTTAGTCCAATTATGATCAAAAGTGTATGGAAGTGTATGCATATCATAGCAATATCACCCAAAAGTGGCATGGAGCAAGCAGAAATTATAGATACGTTTTGGACGTATCAGGTGGTCACAAACAGGTGTAGCGTGATTTCTAGACATTTCCTTTGTCGCGCTTGTACTCCCACGCCCATCTCGGGCAATGTATGTCCTCCTCCATGTTGCCAAGGATGAAATCCTGAACTCAACTCTAGTTGACCCCTCTCTAGCTGTTGTTGGGTGGCGACCCATTATGCGTCGTGGGGTTGTCTTTAAGGTTCTTTCTAAGGTCATGGGTTGTTGGCATTTGTGCCGAGGATCCTTAGGTTGCTCATGGTTAGGATGGTAGCAGACGTCGGTGAGGCGAGAACATTATTCATTAAGTTTAAGTTTAAAATCACTATTTATTTATATGAAATGAACCTGCTCCAATATAGTTGGCCACACGGGACTCTTTGCCTTGCTTCGTCCCAAGGTTGTGTTGGTCGTTCCTCAACTCTTGTTGTTTGGGTTGTGACATGGTGGTACTGTTTGGGTAGTATTATTGTGTTGTAAATTTCTTTCTTCTAAACAAATACACTCATGCATGGCTCAAAAGGAATACTTTGTATGGGCATCAACAGTCATATTCCTTCCATTTTTAAAAGCAACTCTTGTTTTTATGTAAAAAGAATTTATCGTCTTTACAAGATGTCTATCAATGGTGTTCACTTTGTTTTATATACTATTGTGTTAGAGTCACTCTAGCACAATCATCATCTGGCCCCATTGGCATAATAACCGTCGATATTTGAAGGCGGTGGGGAGTTGCTTTGGAGGATGCGCCAAATCCAGCCCACGAGCCTTCATATTTTCATGCAGTGGGGTTTCAGTTTGGAGGATGCTCCATCCTCCAACCACGTGCGTGTGGGGAAATGTCGGGGAAAAAAATACAGGGGTATGTGTTTTCCCCTGACTCGTGCACGGACAAGTCAAGGTCAAGCCAAGATGTACAAGAAACCAAGAGATTTAGAGTACCAACTCTGATCAGAGAGACCAAGGCCGGGTCGGAGAAGCAAGACATCACCAAGAAGAGGGCCTCCCTTGCCGGGCAGGCGAGCCCGGCAAGGGGCGAGGCCACCCCCAGAAGCAGATAGCAGAAACACCCCGACAGGGCCTGCCGGGGGCTCGCGGAGGCAAAACCACCTCACCAAACACTCAAGCATGACCCACGTTGTCAATCAATGCGGCGTCAAGCCTCAAGGTGATTAAGTGGCAGCCATTAGCCACATGGCAGCCATTTCCTACAGGAAGAACCCGCAGATGACACCCGTCCTACGACGTGTCAAGAAGATAGGCGCGGAGCTGGCGAGATAGCCCGGCAAGCCTTGCCGGGCAACCAGTGATGTGACACTAAGCGGTGCATTTAATGCATCCTGTCAGCCCGCAGAGTTAGGTATGATAGCACTGTTTGCTATCATATTAGTGCATAATGACTACTTTGCCACCGTGGTCGCCCCCTTAATCTATAAAAGGAGGCCCATGGTAATCGTAGAAAGGGTTGGAAAGTCGATGAACCCACACCCCCGTACGCACGTAGTCGCTGCTGCCTAGGCAACCCCTGCCGGGCAAGTGTACTACGCTCCACCACCTCCATTCCACCATCAATCCATCAAAGCAGTAGTAGGGTTTTACACCTCGCGGCGGCCCGAACCTGGGTAAATTGCTTGTGTGCTCCCCGCTGCGCTGTCGCACACTGGGCTGCTCTTTGTGCAACGTGACGTCCCCCTGCCGAACCAGCAAGGGGCCTCATGGTCCATAGGTGGTCGCGGACATCCCACGACATCTTTGGCACGCCAGGTAGGGGGCTCGCTTGCGCAAACCTGAAAGTGTGTGCAGCACGTCACCCTCATCGCCATTTTCATCTTCGGCGGCGCCATCGGCCATGGCACCCACAAAGACACGGAGATTAAGTGGGGATGTCCCCGCACCCCATTGTCAGCCATCGCGCCTCGCCGCGGCTGCAGCTAAGATCTCCATTAGAAGCAATTGACCCGTCCCAGCGGTCCAAATGGCATACCTACCATTCGGACGCCGCTCGGAGAGAGGACACGAGGCGTGCGGGCTCGAGCTCCCTCCTCCCCGTCCCTTCCCTTCGACAGCGGTCGAGTCGCTTTAGCCCTGGAGTCATCAACGTTGACGATTACTGCACGATGCTTGGTGCAGTATTTCCCCTATCATGGGCAATCCCGAGCGAAACGTTGGTATGAGTCCGTCTACAGACACCCCGAGAAGTGTACCTCGACGAGGCTGCCTACATCGGCACGACCCATGCAATGGCAGCCACCACGCTGACTCGAAGGAGAAGGAGAAAGAGGGAGGATGACTAGAGAAGCCTGACGTTGTGCCCTAGTGCACTGCTAGCCACAAGAAATATATATCACTCCCTGTCGGGAACGAAGAGACCATTTGGTTACCACCTGCGCCTCCGGGCGCTGCGAGCGTACCAGGCGTATGCTGCCCGGCAGAGGTAAAAGAAGCTCAAGATGAAAGCTAAGTTTACGATACCTCGTCCTATTGTTACTTTTTAGAATTTTACAGTCATTTATCCCTTAACTCTACTGAGCGTTTGTATCGTGACCACCCTCGTGCGAAGGAACCTAGGCTAGTTTCTTTGATCGCACCATCGTTCTGTCCAGAGCCATGCTCGCAGGACGAGAGGATGCATCGGGAACTACCTGGGAAAAACCTGCCGGGATGCGTCCATGCCAAGATGACTGATAAGGGCGAGTTTTCACCATCATTGGATAGTTTTGTCCAAGGAAGAGCGAGTTTTCTCCAAGACTATCAATATTGTACCAGGGAGAAGGAGGTGCTGGCACTAGTACACTAGTATCCATCCGGAATACCCTGCAACGGATGTTGGAATAGGTCCGGATAGTGCGACCATGGGAGACAACACCTGCTTCGTTAGTAACATCAGCAGTGCCCTGTATACATACAAGAAGAGGTGATCCATCGGAATAAGTTGCCAAGCACCACTGAGTATATGGGTCCTGCTCGTCCTCATGCTCGTGATCATCACCATCGTATCCCCCTTGGTTATAATTTTTTTCAAGTATAGGTGGTGGAATGTTCACAAGACCTTTGAAACACAAGAAGGTTAATTAGTACGGTGATACTAACTAGCATGCATGTGGATGAAACAATTCTAATTACGGTGGAAGACAAACGTACCGAAACAATAAGGGTCCCATGCAAAAATGGTGCCACGAGTGGTGGCAGCCAACACAAGACGCTCGTATTGAATTGCATCACAGTACTCATTCGTGTACAGAAATTGATTCTTGAGCAATATCCATCCATCCATGGAAGCAGAGACGGCAACAAGCTTGTCGAAGGTAGCAACAACATCATAGCTCTTGTATTCCCAAGAGTAGTTGGGAACTCGAGAAATTACTATCTTTCATAGACGAATGGCATGATGATCGTATCTGAAAGTACGTAGACTATCTGTGTGCTGAACCTCATGGCAGTCTGAGATTTTTGGAAGTGGAACCCGGTGACGAGTGCACACATTCACAAGTTCCCACTCGCAGTTGTTCCCAATATAAACAACCCAATCTCCATTTGCGCCTGCCCAGTCCTTACCCTTAAGCGATGGCATCTTAACATCACACGTATCATTATCAAGCGGCATCAACTTGCACAAGGCAAGGCTTCCGTCGTCCTCGCGACAGCGAGCAGGGTCATGGCGAAGAAGATAGGGGAGATCAAACTGCTCCTGAACCCTTGGGTTCTTTGTAATGATCCTATTTGTTGAGTCGAGAATGGTCTTGTACGAACCTGTCATGCTAGCCGAGGCGATGACGTCGCACCAATCAATGAATTCCTCCACCACGTCATCTTTCAGATCGGGGCAAGAATAACGGAGTCGTTTCCGGCCTGTTCCCTTCATGGAGAAGAAGATCGAACAATGGAAGAAGGAAAGGTGAAGGCAAATGGAGGGAGGAAGAGCGTGCGACAATAGTTCCAAATCGAGAGGGAAAGGCGAAGGGGCAGTGGACGGTTTCCATGGTACAAGAAGAGGCTAGTGGGGAGCGAACGGTTGCTACAGAGGTCACACACTGACGACAAGGTCGAGTGAACCGCATGCCATATATCGCACACACGTTGATCTGGTTGACCGTTTCTTTTGTGTCGCCTAATCACAGACAGTTCATCGAGTGAACTGTATGCTGTATATTGCACACACCTTCATCTCGATGCCCGTTTCTTTTGTGTTGCCTAATCACAAACAGTTCATCCGAGTGAACCGTATGTTATGTATCGCACACGCCTTCATCTGGCTGCCCATTTCTCTTGTTTCTCCTCATCGCAAATAGTTAATTGAACTGAACTGTATGCCCTTCATCGCACAGGTAACTAAAATTTGAACCGTGTTTGATGCATCCGTCTTCGCAAATGTTTTACACATTTTGACGGTTTTCATGCACCACCGTTTGCGATGATTGCATCGCACACAGTTTCTCGAAGGGTCTCTGATCATAGTGTCGCGTTAGCAGCATCATGCAGTAGTAAGATACCTCTCTGATACGCGGAGTGACAAATCCTAATCTCGATCTATGCCAACCTAACAAACACCTTCGGAGAAACCTGTAGAGCATCTTTATAATCACCCGGTTACGTTGTGACATTTGATAGCACACAAGGCATTCCTTCGGTATCCGGGAGTTGCATAATCTCATAGTCGGAGAAATATTTATTTGACATGAAGAAACCAATAGCAATAAAATTGAACGATCATTATGCTAAGCTAATGGATGGGTCTTGTCCATCACATCATTCTCCTAATGATGTGATCCCGTTCATCAAATGACAACACATGTCTATGGTTAGAAAACTTAACCATCTTT
This sequence comes from Secale cereale, assembly GCA_902687465.1. Lineage (NCBI taxonomy): Eukaryota > Viridiplantae > Streptophyta > Magnoliopsida > Poales > Poaceae > Secale > Secale cereale. The sequence continues at coordinate 745,926,506 of LR738711.1, read as the reverse complement.
GATTAACGAGCTAGTCTAGTAGAGGCTTGCTAGGGACACGGTATTTTGTCTATGTATCCAGACATGTATCAAGTTTCCGTTTAATACAATTCTAGCATGAATAATAAACATTTATCATGATATAAGGAAATATAAAATAACAACTTTATTATTGCCTCTAGGGCATATTTCCTTCACTTGACTCCAACGAAGTTCTCGCACAGATGCGCAAAAATGGCCATGGTCGCCATTGCATTTGGCGTGAAGTCAAGGAGGTGGAACTGATAGATGTTCATGATCGCCTCGAAGAATTCAGAGAAGGGGGGACACAGGCCACAGATGAAGTAAGCATGGAAGAAATGATAAGAGTTTTGTGGATTGTCCTTCCCCGCATAAACTACGGGCGCTCCATGCCCCTTATCGATTGATGGGCCTCGAACCCCTCGTTGGTTACCCCAAGTGGAAGGTGTAAGATGCAGTATGTAGAAGTGTTTTCCCTTAGCAAAGATGCCAAGGATCGAATCCCAGAGACTCCTAGGTTCAACAAGTAGGTGTCAACTACTAACGGCGCAAATTAGCAATCAACGTGGAACTGCACACAGATACAAATAACTTTGCTCCCAACGAGTACAGAGAGGTTGTCAATCCCTCCGGCCTTGTAGTTCACAAAGAGTTAAAAGCAAATGATAGTAGTGATAGATAGTGTTTTGCAATAGTAAGTAAATAGCGAAAAGTAAATAGCGGATGTGATCAATGATGGTAATATGGACCGGAGTCTCATGATCTTCACTAGTGATGTCTCTCTCCCAAAAGACGATAAAACAGCTAAGTGAGGTAAACAAATTACAGCTGGGCAATTGACAGGACCACGAACGCAAACCAATGCTGATTACATTGCAGAAAGGTTGAGGTTAAAAGCATGGGCGGTACGCCAAAATAAGTAGACCGAAATCCATCAATATCTACTACTAATCATCCACCTTGAGATATCTATCCAGAACATCTCGCTGGTATTAAGTTGCGAGTCCCACCCATAGTGTAAACTCAATGCAACAGACAACTGCATTAAAAGAACTTTGTGTAAAGTAAACAATCCTTGCACCCGCGGGCACAAGCACCGTTGTTTTCCCCCTCGTGTCAACAGCACATCCCCTAGACTCATGTTTCTGTCACTCAAGCTAGTCATCGAGGGGCATGAACCCACAATCGAGCATAACGTTCCCTCTTGAAGTCACTACGTATTACTTGGCCAAAGTAATAAATAACAACGGAGAACATGCAAGAATTACTTATGAACATAAATATAAAAGAGGTAGATCAAATATATTACTCAAGATCAATCTGAACATAATCCCATAATCCATCGGATCCCAGCAAACTCAACATAGCAACAGCATAAGGATTACATAGGTGCCTCGATCATGTAGGGCAACTCACGAGGACTAATTAGTGAAGCACAAGAACGGGAGGAGAACATCACATAGCTACTGGTCATGGACTCATGGTCCAAGGGAGACTACTCACGAGTCATCCGGGAGGCGTCCATGGTGGTGGAGAAGCTCCCGGTGGTGATCCTCCCCTCCGGCAGGGTGCCGGGAAGAGATCTCCTGGTGCTCCCGATCTTGGAAGCGGCGGCGGCGGCGGAACAGAGATGGGATCGCGAAAAGAGTTCCTGTTCTGAGGGTTTCGGAGGACGCTTTAAATATATGCCAAAGGGGAGCATCGGGGAAGCTTCGGGAGGCCCAGGCGCCCCCCCGGCGCGGCCCAGGGGGGGCGCGCCGCCAGGGCGCCTAGAGCCCTGGTGCCCCCCCC